>JAOEGL010000008.1:15859314-16459314 GCA_034509955.1 Urosaurus nigricauda
CATAGCAATAATCTCCATAAATATTTTTGCAATGACTCGCAACAACCGGCTCCCCAAAAATGACGCAAACCCTTGTCCAGTTCCTTTTTAAAGTCACCGAACTGATTTATTTTTTATTTTATTTTATTTTATATTTATTTATTTTTATTTTTATTTATTTTTATTTATTTTTTTATTTTTATTTTTTTTCTTGGCACAGAAAAATTCCAAAAAAAATTTCACATAATGCAAAGGACAACAGCAACAACTTTTATTATTTTTCCTTCTGAATTTATGGTCCCCAAGTTATTATTATTATTATTATTATTATTAATATTAATAAGTTTTATTTATATAGCACTGTCAATTTACACAGTTCTAATGCTACAGGATATATATATATATATATATATATCTTCATTATATCTTTCTGTCTTTCTATTATATTATTTATAAAATTTGTATTGCTATTATTATTATTTTATTATTACTATTAGCACCGGACGATTTACAGTTTAATGGAAAAACGCTTACAAACCCGGTTGAACAAACAAACAAATAAATGTGGGTTTTTGGTTTGTTTGTTTGCATTCATATGTCCCAACCCTGCAATTGTCGTGTTTTTATTAGGATTTTTGTCCTAATTTTTCAAAAATTAGTATTTTTTTTTAAATTAATGCAAACCAACCAGCGAACCTGGTTTGCGCATAGAACTGTGCAACGCAAACCATTTGGGCTTAAATTTATTTTATTATTTTCACTCTTTGGAAAAGGTTTCCCGTTCCGGCTTCTAACTATATAACTAGATATATAACTTAAATCTCCTTTTCGTTCCTTTTTAGGGCGGTTATTTCCCGGAGCATGTCAAGTCTATGACGAGTTTGCGATGGTTGAAATTAAACCGGACGGGTCTTTGCTATTTGCCGGAGGAATTGTCTTCCCTCCAAAAGCTGGTAAGGAACCCGGAATGAGGTTGTATTATATTATATTTTGTATATATATATATATATATATATACACACACACATACATATACATATATATATGTATATAGCATATATATTGGGCTGAAGCGAATAAAACCATCCAGAAAAATTGACATTATTTGCAAGAAGAAGCCCACAAATCTCCGAAAGCTTGCAACGAGCGTATGGTGCATTTCGGTTACAAAGCTATCACTGATGGGTTTCTATTTAAATTTATTGAGATAGAGCAATTAAAACTAAGATAATAATATATAATATACATAAATAGCATATATACTATAAATAATATATAATATAATATATTATAATATATTATATATTATATTATATATAATATAACACACATATATGTATACAAATAGCAGAGAGACCTCTGTTCGGTTAGAAAGCTATCACTGATGGATTTCTATTTAAATTTATTGAGATAGAGCAATCGAAACAAACTATGATAATAATATATAATATATATAAATAATATATAAAATATATAATATAGTATATACAGTATATATTAAATAGCAGGGAGACCTCTGTTTGGTTAGAAAACTAAGATAATAATATATATATAAATAGATAGATCAAAACAAAGATAATAATAATATATATATAATATAGCATATAATATAGCATATATATATATTATATATAATATAGCATATATATATATAGCATATATATATTTATCTATTTATATAAATGTATTTTTATTTATATATTTATTTATTTTATTTATATATTTATTATATATTTTAATATATATATATATATATATATATAAACAAACTAAGATATATTTTTAACACACAGGGTATAAAACACATATATATATTTTTAAGTTCCATTAGCAATACGAAAAGAGATGCGCCGTCTCCGCAGAGGAGCGACGTGCAGATATTTCGCGCACATGACTTGCATTATAATATGGGCCGGATTTTTTGCAACCCTCCTTTTGTTGTTTGTTTGTTGTTTGTTTGTTTGTTTGTTTGCAAACAGGAGCATCTCTCGGTGAGCCACAACAGCCTGACCACCCTCCACGGAGAGCTCTCTGGCCTCCCTTGTTTAAGGGTGAGTTTGGGTCCGGATCGACCCTTCGCCTTATCAATTGCATTATTAGGGGGAAAGTGGCACCTGAACAATATAAATAAAATAAATCCAAATTATTGCATGGAGATTTTATGGAATGTCTGCCTTTTTTGGTACTGTTGCACCTCTCCTTTATTTTATTTTATTTTAATAATTAGTATTTTTAAAACCCATATATTTACTTTACGTTTCCCTTTACGTCTCGGCGCCGTTTTTGCAGGCGATCGTCGCTCGAGCGAATTGCTTGAAGAACTCCGGGGTTCCCGACGATATTTTCCAACTCGAAGACCTCTCCGTTTTGGTACGTTTGGTCCGTTTATTTCGTTAAATCCTACAATTGGGGAAAAAAAAAACCCCAAGGGTCATCTGGTCCAAAGACCCTAAATTTCTGCAACGAAGGGAAACGCGACCAAAGACCTCTCGGCATAAGACCATCCGGCTTACTATGATTATTATTATTACTATTCAACTTTATTTATTTAGCGCTGCAAATTTACACAGCGCCGTACGTACAATCCGAAAAGGGAAACTTCACTATATTTTGCAAGCCATCCAAAAACAACTTTTTATTTCTATTTTTCGTAGGACTTGAGCTACAACCAACTGACGGAGGTCCCTCGGGAATTGGAAAACGCCAAAAACATGCTCGTCCTCAACCTGACGCACAACAGGTGAACGCAACAAAATAAAAAATTAAAATTAAAAATAAAATAAAATACACTTTTGCTTTGCTAAATTAAATCGTTCCTTTTGTCCCGGAATAATCCATTCGAGCCTGAGCTTTGCATTTTCCAAAGCTGTCTGCTTGAAAGAATTATCTTTCCATTTTTATCTCTCTTTGTGGTGCGTTTACTCGGCAGAAATAACGCAGTTCGATGCCGCTTTAACCCCGTCCGACAAAACCCTGGGATTTGTAGCTTTTACGAGTCGCCTTTGGCGGAGAAGGCTGGAGACCTTGCGAAGCTACAAGTCCCGGGATTTATTATTATTTATTATTATTATTATTTTATTATTTATTATTTATTATTAAATAAATTTATTAATTTAAATTAATAAATTAAATTAAATAAATTAAATAAATTTATTATTAAATAATAAATTATTATTTTTATTTATTATTATTATTTTATTTATTAATTTATTAATTTAAATTAATAAATTTAATAAATTTAATTAAATAAATTTAAAATAAATTAAATAAATTTATTATTAAATAATAAATTATTATTTATAATTATTTATTATTATTATTATTATTTTAATATTATTTTAATAATTTATCATTCCTCTAATAAAATACTCGGAGTGGGGTACGGCAAAATAAAAAGGTACGCAATAAAAAACAACAATCGCATCCCTCCCCAATTACCCCCCCTTAAAACTAAATTAAATCAAGATGATTTAAAATCAACGCAGTTAAAATCAGTTGTTAAAACAAAGTGCAACTTCGTGAACAATCCGTGTGCAAATTTCTAAATAGATAAATAATTCCCAGTTCTATTTATATTTTCAGAGCAGGGAGTAGGCGATCTGTTCATTCTCCAAATAAAGAATAAAATTAAATATAAATAAAATAAAGGACGGAGCAATAGTGTTTAAAGTGGTGCCGAGCTGCGTTACTTTGTGGTTTGGAGACATCGAGAGCGGATGCGTCCGGAGACGGCTAAGCGTTTTGCAAAACTTTGCGGGTCGGCTAGGGAAAACCCCCATCCGCGGGGACTTTCCGGACTTGCTAAACCGGGGCGTGTGTTGTGTTTGTGTCGTTGTGCGTTTTCGGCAGCATCGAGAGCATCCCGAACCAGCTCTTCATCAACCTGACGGACCTGCTCTACCTGGACCTGAGCGACAACAAGCTGGAGAGCCTCCCTCCGCAGATGCGGCGCCTGCTCCACCTCCAGACCTTGGTCCTCAACAACAACCCGCTCCTCCACGCGCAGCTCAGGTCAGGAGAAAACCAAAAAGGACACTCCGGACCACGGCGGTCAAGACACACACCCCCGTCTCCTCTCGCTTGACCCTTCGGCAACGGAACGGGCCGGCCAAAACGGACGGTCCCCAAAGCCGGACGAGAGGCGACGGATGGGTTTGCGGGGAACGATCGGATCTCGGGAATGGTCGGACCTCTTTATCCACGGATTTTTATCCGCGGGTTGAACCGTCCGCAGCTTGAAATATATTCCAAAAGATATACAAGATATATCAAGATATATGCATATATATATATATATATATATACAAGATATATACAGATATGTATATATATATATAGATAGATAGATATATCAAGATATACAAGATATACAGATATATATATATATATATATATACACAAGATATATCAATATATATACAGATATATATATATATGTATATACACGTTATATCAAGATATACAAGATATATATATATATATATACATACAAGATATATTAAGATATACAAGATACGTCAAGATATATATATATGTATGTATATGTATATGTATATATATATATATACACAAGATATATCAAACAAAGCTTGATATTCCCGTTTTCATATAAGGAATGCCATTTTTTGTACCCGCCATATGTAATGGGACTTGAGCATCTGTGGATTTGGGTATTTTGGAACCGAACTGGAGCAGATAGATACCAAGGACCCACAGTAATAATAATAATAATTATTATTATTAATACCCCATTGCATTTAATGGGAGCATCCAGGGATTTTGATATTTTGGAACCAAACCGGAGCAGATACCAAGGACCCACTGTAATAATTATAATAATAATTTTAATTATTATTATGATTACCCCATTGCATTTAATGGGACTTGAGCGTCCAGGGATTTTGGTCTCCATGGGGGGGGGTGTCCTGGAACCGAAGCCCTGCAGACGCCAAGAACCCACTATATATACTAACCCCAATAATAATCTGATTTTTCCCCGGCTCTTCCGACGCTCCGTCCGAAACGAAAGGCAACTCCCGGCCATGGTGGCCTTGCAGACCCTCCACCTCCGCAACACGCAACGCACCCAAAGCAACCTCCCGACAAGCTTGGACGCCTTGGCCAACCTGGCAGGTACGTCGTTTCGGCAACGCGACCCATCCTCCGTCACGCAGGGCGCCGGGTTGGGTTATTTCTGCAAAACGCCCAGCATCCCCAACCCTTGATCCACGGCGTTTAAAGCGGCGTCGAACTGCATTAAACCTACAATGCGGATGCAGACTGAGAAGGCTATATTATTATTATTATTATTATTATTATTATTATTATGTTCAATTATATTTAATTATTATTATTACGTCCCCATTGAGCCATGGCTTATTATTATTATTATTATTATTATTATTACCCTGTTTCCCCGAAAATAAGACATCCCCAAAAAACAAGACCTAGTAGAGGTTTTGCCGAATTGCTAAATACAAGGCCTCCCGGAAAGGAAGACCTAGCAAAATTTTTGTATATAAATATACATGCACACTATATAATAATGTTCATTTTTCATGTTCAACAATAAATGTGAATATTCATCTCCTTGGAATAAAAAAACAAGCCATCCCCTGAAAGTAAAACCTAGCTCATCTTTGGGAGCAAAAAATCAATATAAGGCGCCGTCTTATTTGCCGGGGAAACACGGGTACGTCTCTTGAAATCTCCATCGGCGACCAAAGTGCATTAACTCTGTAGTGCAGACGTAGCCCAAACCCGTCCCCAGGATCCCATAGTTTCAAACGGTGCCCGCCTGGATCCTTTTCCGCGTCTCAGACGCAACCGCGTCTCTCTCTCTCTGTCCTTCTCTTTCCCGCCGGGGCCTTTCCAGACGTGGACCTCTCCTGCAACGACTTGAGCCGGGTCCCCGAGTGCCTCTACACCTTGGCCCACCTCCGGCGCCTGAACCTGGGCACCAACCAGATTTCGGAGCTCTCCCTCTGCATCGACCAATGGACCCACCTGGAGACCCTCAACCTCTCCAGGAACCAACTCACCTCCCTCCCGGTAAGTAACAACAGCCGGCCGTCTGGCCGTCCATCCGTGCGGCCACAGCGCCTTCGGAGCCTTTCAGCCGCGCGGTCGGACAGCCCTCCGCTCTTGGGAGGATGGGATTTGGGGTCCTTGCTAGCATCGTGGCCAACGTGGCCTGGCCGTTCGTTGGTATCGGAAAGATTATTTACTATTACGGGTCAAGTCTTGTTTATCCGAAATGAATGAGACCAGAGATATTTGGGATTTTGGCACATGGTTTTTGGGGTCCTTCTTAGCATCGTGGCAAACATTAATATCATGGACCAGCCGTTCGTTGGTATCGGAAGGATTATTTACTATTACTTGTCTGACAATGCTTGGGACTGGAGGTGTTTCGGATTTTGGCACATGGTTTTTGGAGTCCTTCTTAGCATCATAGCAAAGGTTAACATCGTCCCAGCCATTCATTGGTATTGGAAGGATTATTTACTATTGCTTGTCTGAAATGCTTGGGACTGGAGGTGTTTTGGATTTTGGCACATGGTTTTTGGAGTCCTTGATAGCATCGTGACCAAATGTTTAACTTCATGGTCCAGCCATTCATTGGTTATTGGGATAATTATTTACTGTTACGGGTCCAGTCTCCCTTATTTGAAAAACATGGGATTAGAGGTGTTTTGGATTTTGGCACATGGTTTTTGGAGTCCTCGATAATAGCATCATGGCCGAACGTTTAACTTCACGGTCCAGCCGTTCATTGGTATCGGAATAATTATTTACTATACAATCTATTTATTATTACGGCGCTTGGCCGGCACAAAAATAAGTAACACAAATTACAGAGAAACATAATTATTTACTGTTACGGGTCCAGCCTCCCTTATCCAAAAGGCTCGGGACTGGAGGCATTTTGGATTTCGGCGCATGGGTTTCGGAGTCCTTCTTAGCGCCGTGGCGAACGTTAACGTCGTGGCCCGGCCGTTCGTCGGTATCCGAAGGATTATTTATGGGTCGAGTCTCCTCCTGCCCCGTTTCCTCTCCCTGCGTTGCGCTTGAATCCTTACCTTTTCTTCCCGTGTCCCTTTCCTCTTTCCGTAGTCGGCCGTCTGCAAGCTGACCAAGCTGAAGAAGCTCTACCTGAACTCCAACAAGCTGGACTTCGACGGGATCCCGTCCGGCATCGGGAAGCTGGCCAACCTGGAGGAGTTCATGGCCGCCAACAATAACCTGGAGCTCATCCCCGAAAGTCTCTGCAGGTATCTCCCACCCTTCGCTCCCGGACCGTCCAACATTATTCGTTTTTCTGGGTTAAGATCTGTGCGTCCCTGTTCCGCCAGATAGAAGTTGTCTTAACGGGATTATCGTTCAATTTTCTATCGGATTATGTCGGTGGCTTGATCCGTCTGGGAGATGGTCACCTTGCCTAGGAGGCACCTTTGCGGAAAAGGATCCACTTCTCGTTGGGTGTCTCCTTGGACTGAGATGATGATGATGATCATGATCATGATCATTATTATTATTAATATTATCGTCCTGCTTTTCCAGGACTTGTCCCACAGCCTTCTGTCTAGAAGGAATCCCAAAAAGTCCTCCGTTCTGAGCGTGACTAAGAAGCGTGAATTTGGATGGAGCGTTTTTAGCTTTTTGTTTGGCCGCGTTCTACCTTTGAATCCCGTTGTGGGAGAAAGGCGGGATATATATCCTTGAAATAAATTGATTGATTGATTGATTGATTGATTTGTGGGGGCTTCTCCTCCTTGGAAGTTGGGACATCTGGTCATCCCGCTACTTGGTTGTCCTCAAGATGTTCAAAAGACAGGTCCTTTTTTTAGGACGGGGAAAAAAACCACTAACATCTTCAGATACATCTGTCGTTACTTCTGCGGATTTCGTTCAGGGCTTCCCAAATTTTGCTTCTTTCTTGGGGTTTTGTAGGTTTTATTTTCCTGGCCCTTGTCTGGAGAAAATCTAAGGATTGCAATGGAGGGACCTGCGTGAAGATGCTAGGATGGTGATCCCCAAAATCGGGCCTTCCAAGTGTTTTGGACTTCAATTCCCAGAATCCCAAGATAACAGAGTTTCCTGGGAGCTGAAGTCCAAAACATCTGGGAAGCCAGTGTTTGGAGATGGCTATTATATCGAACCCGCAACCTTCCGGGTGGAAAGTGTGGGTTTTATTACTGAGTGATGGTCTTTGTTGGAGACGTACGGATGATGAGATTTGTATGGTCTTTCTCCGCAGATGTGGGAAGCTGAAGAAGCTGGTGTTGAACAAGAACCGCTTGGTGACTTTGCCGGAGGCCATCCACTTCTTGACGGACATTGAGGTGAGACTTTGGGGGCACGGCAGAACGAGAAGTGCCCTTTGCCAACGTACGGGACAGAGCCGGGATGGGCAGGGACTCGAATCCTGGTCTCCCGGAGCCCGGCCACCAAACCACGCTGACCCTCTGAGAGCGACCTTTCTGTCTTCGTTCTGGCAGGTCCTGGACGTCCGAGAAAACCCCAACCTGGTCATGCCCCCGAAACCCGTGGACAGGACCTCGGAGTGGTACAACATCGACTTCTCCCTCCAGAACCAGCTGCGCCTGGCGGGCGCCTCTCCCGCCACTGTGGCAGCCGCCGCCGGGGGTGGGTTTCGAACTCGGAACTGGGATTCCCCTCAAGTGACCGTGTGCGTATTTTTATTATTTGTTACTTCTTACTTGCTGTCCTTTTCTGTCCCCAGGGAGCAGCCCGAGGGACCCGCTGGCACGGAAGATGCGGCTGCGGAGGCGCAAGGACTCGACGCAGGACGACCAGGCGAAGCAGGTGCTGAAAGGCATGTCGGACGTCGCGCAGGAGAAGAACAAGAAGATGGAGGTAGGACGGTGGGCGTGAGAATGCGCATTTGTCCGCCGGCACGGCCCTGGCAGCGTGAGATATCGATAGCCCACATCCGGCCCCCGGAAAGACAGTAGCCAGGATCCCTTGTTTTGCTTTCCTTTGACTGTAGGATCCCTGACTTTTCCGGATCCTCCCCTCTTCTTGCGTTTGATCCTCCCTATTCATCTGGGTCCCTTACTCTCCTTGTGTTTTACAACTGGGATCCTTTTCCCATTTCATTGCAAGACACTAGATCGTCACCGAAACCCATGTGCCGAAATCCAAAACGCCTCCGGTCCCCAACTCTTCTTCCAGTATTTTATCATACTTTTTTCCCTACTTCGGTTAATGGCTTATTATTCAAGCTCCAAGTCAGTTTTGTGAGGATCCCTTCCTTTTATTCCACTGCCAGCCTCCCTTTCTCTCCTTGCGTGCGATCGCTTCGGATCCCTCGTTTCAACTTTTCCTCCCCTTTTCCGCCGGCAGGAGAACGGGGACCCGAAATACACGGACCTGAAGACCCGCCGCTGGGACCAGAGCTTGGAGAAGCCTCAGCTCAACTACTCCGAGTTTTTCACGGAGGACGTCGGGCAGCTTCCCGGCGTCACCGTCTGGCAGATCGAGAACTTCGTCCCCGCTTTGGTGGACGAGACCTTCCACGGGAAGTTCTACGAGGCCGACTGCTACATCGTCCTGAAGGTGAGGGAGACGTTCGGGGACGCTGGGAGATGCTTTTCCTATGAGGTGGTTCCAGTCGGTTGCCTTTTGAAGCTTCACAATCTCAACCCTGACAATACATGAACCTCGGACATAGATAGCATGATGCCCTCCAGACTTTTAGGATTATTGTCTATACTCCTCTATACGTCAACTTCACATATAAGTCAAGGGCGGGTTTTGGGGCCAGGATGATGGATGTTTCCCACCTTCGATTGTCTTCGGTGTAACCTTGGGAAACGGTCTCTCTTCCCAGACCTTCCTGGACGACAACGGATCCCTGAACTGGGAGATCTACTACTGGATCGGCCAGGAGTCCTCGCTGGACAAGAAGGCCTGCGCGGCCATCCACGCCGTCAACCTGCGCAACTACCTTGGCGCCGAATCCCGCTCCAAAAGGGAGGAGATGGGGGACGAAAGCGACGAATTCAGCCAGGTGAGCGGATCCCCCCGAACAAAGTTTCCGGAATCCACCGCGGAGCCGGTTGGACGGGTTTCGCTCCGTTGCTCCGACGGTCGCGGAGGGTCTTCCAACTCTTTGGGAGTGAAATGCGTGAATATTCAGGAAAAGCAATGTTTCCGAAATGCAAAACAAAAACCTCCTTGTTTGCCCCTTCGATTCTTGGTCTCTAGGAACATGTCTCTATCTTATCTGCCCACCTTCCACATAATATTTCTCATAAAACCTGTAAAGTAGGATTCAAAGATATAGCCGTGTTAGTCTGTAGGATCGGTCTGTAGAGAGATCTTGCAGCACCTTTGAGACTCACTGAAAGAAAGAAGTTGGCAGTAAGAGCTTTCCATTCGGTCGACTTCCTCAGATGCATTTAGGTGCAATAATAATATGTAATAATAATTATTATATAGAGAGATCTTGTAGCGCCTTTGAGACTCACTGAAGGAGCGAAGTTGGCAGCATGAGCTTTTCCGGACTTCGGTCCACTTCCTCAGATGCATTTAGATGCAATAATAATAATAATAAGAAGTAGTAGAGAGATCTTGTAGTACCTTTGAGACTCCCTGGAAGAAAGAAGTTGGCAGCAGGAGCTTTCCTAGGCTTCGGTCTACTTCCTCGGATGCATCCAAAATGCATCGGAGGAAGCAGACTTTAGTCTATGAAAGCGCATCCTGCCAACTTCTTTCTTTCAGTGAGTCTCAAAGGTGCTGCAAGACCTGCAAAAGGGTTCGGTTGATGAAAAGAGGGATGGGGTTTAAAATCCTAGAGAGATTTCTTTGCAATTTTTCAATTTCTTTTAGGTGTTCGACCACGAGATTTCCTACATTGAAGGAGGAACGGCCAGCGGTTTCTACACGGTCGAGGATGTCCATTACGTCTCCAGGTAACGCCGATTCTCCCTTTAACCGTGGCAGGATATCGACAACAAATTCTGGATCCGAACTAAAGTATTTGTTTTGATTTCAGGCTCTATCGCGTTTACGGCAAAAAGAACATCAAGCTGGAATCGGTCCCTTTGAAAGGAGCGTCTTTGGACCCACGGTAAACGGGCTGAGACAGTGACGCCTTCGCTTTCGGATTAAACTTGGCTTCACGCACACAAAATTATTAAATTACCTCCTACCTATAAAATTATGTTGTGTATACAATTATATTGTGTATAAAATTACTTTCTACTTACATGCAGAAGGTGCATACGAGACATAAACGGATTTTGTGCTTAGACTTGGGTCCCATCTCCAAGATGTCTTGGAAACATAGATATTCCGGGGCCGGAAAAAAATCCTAAAACCCAAATCACTTCTGTTCTCAGGCATTTTGGATAAAGGAGATTCAACTTGTACGCCTTTTGGTAGCACCAAATATCTATAGATCTTTCTTGGAAGTCCTATTATATATTGAATTGAATGCATGGATGTAAAGGAAGATGTGAGATTGCACCATTCTCTTTTCTTCCCGTTTTCGTCTTCTTTCCAACTCGCCTCTTTCCTTCGTTTTTGGTAGGTTTGCCTTTCTTCTCGACCACGGTCTGGAGATCTACGTTTGGAGGGGGAGCCAAGCCACATTGAGTGCCACCACCAAAGCCAGGTATTATTATTAATTATTAATTATCATCATCATCGTTCATTAATATAGCACCGTTCACGTCCAGTCAACCCTCTCCATCCACAGACTTTACTATCCATGGCTTCAAGCATCCACGGCTTGAAGATATTTTTTAAAGCATATAAATCCCAGAAAGCAAACCTTGAGTTTTACACCAGGGACACCGTTTTACTACACCCTTGGATTTAATGGGACTTGAGCATCTATAATAATTTAATAATAAAAATTTTATTTATACCCCTCTGAGGTCGATCTATGGATTTTTTGGTATCCTGGAATCAAAACCCAGCGGATACCAAGGTCCTTTTCTACGTGACACTTTGCAAACAGTTATAAAATAAAACATGTGTAACTATCCAATAATATAAAATGCTGAAACGGAAGCGCATTGTGTAAGTCCAGGTGAAAACCTCGCTGCTTTGCAACTCACAAAGCCAGCTGGTTTTATATTGCTGTGGTTTATCAGTTGCCTACGAATGGTTTTATCATGGTTAAAGTACTACAATAGTTTAATATGAAAGAGCCCCTGGTATCCGAGGTCTTTGCAACCTGGGACTTTTTGCACAAGAAGCTACGGACTCACCTTTTTGTCGCTTATTGCTTCTATCTTCCTTTCACTGCTTTTTTCCTGTCCTCTGCAGGCTCTTTGCAGAAAAGATCAACAAGAACGAGAGGAAGGGGAAAGCGGAAATCGTACTCTTGACCCAGACCCAGGAGACCCCCGAGTTCTGGGAGATCCTCGGAGGGCAGCCGGAAGAGATCAAGACCAACGTCCCCGATGACTTCAGGCCCCCGAGACCCAAACTCTACAAGGTACGGAGGAAGAGAGAGAGAGATTGTGAACATTGCGCTCAAAGGTAGGGTTAAGTCAGAGAGCAGAACGGTCAAGGAGGATGTCCGGAGATGGGGACATTTTGGCCGTCATACATCCGAAGGCAATTTATTCCCGGAGGTAGATTAGACCGATGATGCCGAGCGATGGTGCACGGATTGGTGTCCACAAACCATCATCTTCCAGTCCATGGAGAGTTTCCAGGAAAGGAAGGAAGGAAGGAAGGAAGGAAGGAGGAAAGATAGTCTGTGGACCAAGATGTGGTACATTGGGGAATGAATTGTGTGCCTTCAAGTCATTTCCGACTCACGGCGATGCTAAGGCGAACCTATCCTGGGGTTTCCTAGGCAAGCTTTGTTCAGAGGAGCTTTGCCATTGCCTTCCCCTGAAGCTGAGACTTGCCGAAAGTCACCCATTGGGTTTCATGGCCAATCCGGGAATCCTCCTCCGAACAAATCTTGCCGAGAAAACCCCGCGATAGGATCGCCATAAGTCGGAAACGACTTGAAGGCACACAACCACACACAGGATCCCCATGTCGCCATAGCTTCGATGGGTTTGCTCTAGTCGAGATTGCCAAATAGGACTTTGGATGTCTCATTCCTCCCAACTTAAACCCTCCCATTATAATAGTAGTAGTTGTTGTTGTAGTAATATCCCATTGTATGTAGTGGGACTTGAGCATCCGTGGATTTTGGTATCCACGGGGGACCTTGGAACCAAACCTCAGCAGATACCAAGGACTCGCTGTAACAGAAACAGCAATAGCAGTAATACTTCTATGTATATCATGGCACTTGGGCATCCACAGATTTTGGTAACCCACTGGATTTATTTCCTGAATTTATTTTTCTTTTTCAAACCGCCATCGGGTTCTTTATCCACGGACATAACCGTCCACAGCTTAAATTCCAGAAAGCGAACTTTGACGTTGCTGTTTTGTATAATGTATATACCATTTTACTATGCCAATTGTAAGTAACGGGACTTGAGCATCTTCTCCTTCTGCTTCTTGCCCAGGTGGGCTTAGGGCTGGGATACTTGGAGTTGCCTCAGATCAACTACCGGCTCTCCGTCGAGCACAAGAAAAGGCCGAAGGTGGATCTGTTACCGGAGATGAGACTGGTAAGACAATGGGTTGATATGTAGTTGTCCCGAATTCGAGTTCAGGGGGAAACACTCCCGTCTCCCAGCAATCCAGGTGTGCCAAACCTTCCTCCCGTCTTTCCTCCGCCTCCTTCTCCTCTTCTTCCTCCTCCTCCTGTAGCTTCAGAGCCTTCTGGACACCAAGTCGGTCTACATCTTGGACTGCTGGTCGGACGTCTTCATCTGGATCGGCCGGAAGTCGCCCCGCCTGGTCCGGGCGGCCGCCCTGAAGCTGGGCCAAGAGCTGTGCGGCATGCTCCATCGCCCAAAGCACGCCATGGTCCTCCGCAACCTGGAGGGCACCGAGTGCCAGGTAGGTCACGAGGGACCCGAATGCCCACACCTCTCCGTTCCCCGGAAATGGGTTGGAGGAGATGAAGCGGTGATGCTTGGGACCGTGGCCCTGGCACCCACGCAGGATATGTTGCCTTAGCAAAAATGGTAATTTTTTGCAGAAAGGACATTGAATTTTGCACTGGAGATTCTTCTCGACCCAGATAAATGAAACGGCGTTTACTGATCCTGCAGATACGGGCATCAGATTGTAGTTTCCATGCGCCGGGAAATGCGTGGAGCGGCCATAAGTCGACAAGTGGCTTGATGTTTTAAATGTCTTTCAAAAAATTTTAAGTTAATGTTTTAATTGGGCGGTTGCTTAACCCCTTTTAAACCTCTTTAACCAGCAGTTCACCAGAATCCTATGTGACCTCTTATACTATGTAAATTTACATGTGCTTTTATGTATTTATAAAGCGCTGCAAATTTACGCAACGCTGTGCGTACAATCAGTTAAAAATAGAATAAAATAAAGCAAACCTGCCCGATGGCATACGTTCTGCAAGAACGACAAAACATACTACGTATTAATACGTATTTACATTCAATAATAAAATATAATATTTAGCTTTGCAGTAGCTGAGAACTCCCTTTTCTGAATTGCAAAGGTGCGTAACGGGGCACGGTCGGAAAAGCACATTGGTGCACAATAAGCGTGCGTTGCACCGGTCCCCATGTAAACCCATTTCCCAGACCAGAACGATGCGGTGCGCTTGGTGCGTATCCTTCTGAGAGTAGACATTTGGGGAAGGACAGCGTAACCCATGGTCCACGGCGGCAGCATCCCCGTCCCCGTCTAGGAGGTCCGTCCCTTGACGTCTCCGTCTCTTCCTTCCCAGGTCTTCAAGTCCAAATTCAAGAACTGGGACGACGTGCTGAAGGTGGATTACACCCGCAACGCGGAGTCGGTCCAGCAGACGGAGGGTCTCTCCGGAAAGGTCCAGAAGGATGCCGAGAAGAAGGACCAGATGAAGGCCGACCTGACGGCCCTCTTTCTGCCCCGCCAGCCCCCCATGCCTTTGGCCGAGGTAAGAGGAGATCGAGGCGGACGGGATGAGCGGTCTCCAATCTGTCTCATTGAACCAAAGAAGTAGGGGTTCAAGCCTCCGTTTTCTGGGGTCTGGAAGCCAACCAGATGCCCCGTCCTTTGCGCTTCGGTTCAATCTCAGCGAAACCTGAATGCTGCAATCTGTGTTCAAAGCGCATGGAAAGATACGCATCTCTGTATCTACTTGGTGAGCTCCGAAGGACTATTTGGGGTGCCACGGACTATGCTCAGATCAGTCACACTTTCTCAGTTATGTTCCCATATAACCACGAGGTCTAGTCTTCCTATTTAGGTTAAAATCTTGATACGCAATGAGTTGCAAAGGAGTAATCTGGGTGCCGCGGACTATGCTCAGATCTGTCGCACTGTCGGTGCGTTCGCACATACACACTTTCTTAGTTTTGTTTCTGCTTATCCGTATAACCGTGAGGTCTAGAGACTTGGAAAGCTTTGAGATTCGTAAGCCCCAGAATGGAACGCCTCCAAAACCAGACGTTTGGCTTCGTACTTGTTTTAAATTGATTTTATTTTTATCCCGCCCGCCTCCCAAAGTGGGACCCGAGGCAGCTAGCGGCGTATATAAAACGCATTAAAACAATTGTACCTCGTAAGAGTCAGAAGGGGAACCCAGAGGTCTTTGAATCCAACACAAGGTCTCCAAATAGAGCGGAGATCCTGGTCTTCCGGATGCTTTGGGCACCTCGGCTAACCGTCTGGGATTTTGGGAACCGACGCCCAAAACGTCCGGACGACCCGACGTTTAGGGACCGCGGTTTTATGGCACGACTTCCGACTTTTCCCCCTTTGTGACCCGTATGTTCCGTACGTTTTCAGGCGGAGCAGCTCATGGAAGAGTGGAACGAAGACCTGGACGGGATGGAGGGCTTCGTCTTGGAGAACAAGAAGTTCGCCCGGTTGCCCGAAGAGGAATTTGGCCACTTCTATACCCAGGATTGCTACGTCTTTCTCTGCCGGTAAGCCCACCGTTGAAATCCTTTACCGCCGCGGATAGAAAAATTGAAAATATAAAAGCAAAGTAATGGTGGGGTTGGGGTTTTTTTTGCCTCCGAAAGGTACTGGGTTCCGGTGGAGTGCGAGGAAGACGAAGAGGAAAAGAAGAGCAAGAAGAAAGGGAGCGAAGGGGCGGCCGAAGGAGGAGAAGAAGAGGAGGAAGAAGAGGAGGAGGAAGAGAAGCAGCCGGAGGAGGATTTCCAGTGCGTTGTGTATTTTTGGCAAGGCCGGGAGGCTTCCAACATGGGATGGCTGACCTTCACTTTCAGCCTCCAGAAGAAATTCGAGAACCTTTTCCCCGGAAAGCTGGAGGCGAGTAACGAGAGACGGAGAGCTGGCGTTGCTCCCGCCTCGTTTCGTTTTTATTTTTAAAACGGTATTTATATTCCAAAGGGATCTCGAGCTGTTGTCGTGTGCCTTCAGGTCGTTTCCAACTTACGGAGGCCCTAAATCTATCAATAATAATGATCGTTATTATTATTGTTATATTAATATTAACATTATTATATTAATTATATTTTATATTATTATTAATATTAATAATATAAAATATAATTAATATAATAATATTAATATATTATTATATTTATATATTATAATTAATATAATATATTTATATTTTCAATTACGGAGACCCTAGATCTATCAATTAATAATGATGGTTATTATTATTGTTATATTAATATTAATATTATTATATTAATTATATTTTATATTATTATTATTAGTAATATAAAATATAATTAATATAATAATATTAATATAATATATTTATATTTTCAATTATGGAGACCCTAGATCTATCAATTAATAATGATGGTTATTATTATTGTTATATTAAGGTTAATATTATTATATTAATTATATTTTATATTATTAATATTAATAATATAAATATAATTAACATAATATTAATATTATATTAATATAATATATTTATATATTATAATTAATATAATATATATTTTCAATTTTCAAACAAACAATATTTATTATTATTTTGTTGTTGTTGTTATTATTATTTTATTTATATCCCGCCTCTTCCCATAAGGATCAAGGCGGGCTTACAATCCCAATAACTCCAAATGCAGCCGTAAAATCCAAATGCAGCATCTGGTTTTGGCATCTTTGGAGAAATATATTAAATATAAGATGCCAAAGCCACAGATGCTGGTGAAGCGTCAGGAATAAACCCTTCTGGGAAACGTCCGCATAGACCGGAAAAACCCACAAAAAAAACCCTATAGGTCTTGCACGCTTTTGCACGGAGGGGGGGCTAGTCGCACATCTTCTTTCTCCGCGTTGTGACTTCTTGGTTTTTGCAACCCTTTTTGTCGCTCTTTTTTCCCCGCAGGTGGTGCGCATGACCCAGCAGCAGGAAAACCCCAAATTCCTCTCCCATTTCAAGAGGAAATTCATCGTCCACAAGGGCAAGCGCAAGGCCAAGGAAGACAGCCTCCAGCCCAGCCTTTATCACCTCCGGACCAACGGAAGCGCCCTTTGCACCCGGTGAGCGCCGTCTCCTTTGCGCCTTTCCCGCTCGGTTTCGTTTTCGCGGGTTTCGTTTCGGACCCCTAAGGGTCATCCAGACCTAAATCATCATCATCCTAATAGATTTTATTTATATTCCGCCTTTCCAAAAGGATCAAGGCGGGTTACGAGAAAGTATACAAACTAATACGTAACACGGACACGACTAAAAATTACGTTGTCTCCTTACCCCGTACCTTAACTAAAATCCCAACACCATAAATACAAATTCCATAAATATGGAATCCCGCCTCGATCCCTGGGGAGAGGCGGGAAATACAAATAAATTTTATTATTATTATTATTATTATAAATATAAATTAAAATTAATTTAAAATAGGTAAGATTTAAATTAGGTAAGTTTGGAACCATAGCTAAAGCATCGCCGCAAAGGAGATTTTTTGAAATCCTCCGGCAGAGAAGCGTCCATCCCTAAAAATTATTATTATTATTATTTCAAGTTAATGGGATTATTGCTTGGAATATCATGAGCATTATGTATCCAACGAGTGTTAATTCATTCATTATGAAAATTTTAACGAATTAAATAATTCGAACCCTAAAGTCCTTGTTAATCCTCCGCTAAACACATCAATATTATCTCCTCTTCCTCCGTTTATATATATATGTCTACATTTCCCCCAAAAGTGGGACTCAAAGACGCTTAGCACTATATAGTTAAAATCATATAAAAAAGGAACCCTCGAATAAATGATTCACAATATTGTTAACGATCATCATCAATATCAATATTGGTCCCAGGGCTCCAGTTTCTGGATCGTCTCGCCTTTTTCTCAACCGTTTCCGACTCGTCTGTTACCCTTTTAGAAACGCGTTGCCCAGACGCACAGCACTTTAGCGGATATTAATCGATCTGATCGGTTATTAATCGGTCTCGTTCCGTGCCTTTTCCAGATGCATCCAGATCAATACCGACTCCAGCCTTCTCAACTCAGAGTTTTGTTTCGTCTTGAAGGTAAGCGATTCGAAAGCACCGTTTTACGGAACGAGATCTCTTTATTGGGGTTAGCTTTTTATTATCGCACACATTCTTCCAAATAAAAGTGAATTAAAATTAATAGGACCGCCATAAGTCGATTGTGGCGACTTGGACGGATGTGAACAGACACACTTTGTCAACATCGTGGTCCGAAAAGGAACGTTCCCAAATCTTGCGTCGGTTCAAATACCCAACGGATGATTGATTTTGGTGCTGGGATTTTTGGGCGTCTTGCAAATGACTCCGGTCCCCTTTCCTCCCAGGTTCCCTTTGAGAGCAGCGACAACCAAGGCATCGTCTACACCTGGGTGGGTCGGGCGGCCGACCCGGACGAGGCCAAGCTGGCCGAGGATATCATGAACCACATGTTCGACGACTCCTACAGCAAACAGGTGAGTCGCACCTGAGAAAATGGGGTCAAGTCCGAGCCGGAAAATGTGGCCGGAGGAGGTGGACTCTTACGCGTCTGGACTTGCAAAACGTGGAGGTGCCATAAAAGAGGCTGCGGCTGAGATAACTGTTTAATGCCCCTAACCAAGGACAGAGTGTATACTTACTCAGTTTGAATTATTATTTCTACTACTATTATTATTATTATTATTATTATTATTATTATTATTATTTCAAACTGGGTAAGCATACACTCTCTTACCCAGCTTGAATTATTATTTCTTCTTCTATTATTATTATTATTATTATTATTTAATTCAAACTGGGTGAGTATCCTTGGATAGCATTAAACAACTATTATTATTATTATTATTATTATTAATTTTTATTAAACAATACAAACCCAGTTTGAATTATTATTATTATTATTATTATTATTATTATTATTATTTAATTCAAACTGGGTGAGTATACACTGTATCCTTGGATAGCATTAAACTATTATTATGATGATGATGATTATGATTATTATAAATTGTTTAATGCTATCCAAGGACAGGGTAAGTATACTGACCCAGTTTGAATAATAATAATAATAATAATTATTATTATTATTATTATTATTGTTATTATTACTTCAAACTGGGTAAGTATACACTCTGTCCTTGGATAGCATTGAACAATTATTTTATTATTATTATTATTATTATTATTATTACTACTACTACTATTATTATTACTATTAATTGTTTAACTTTAGCAGCTTTTCATTTAATAGATGGTTTAATTATATTTGCATCGACTATATTTGCAACCTAGGTACAAATTTGTAACCTTTGTATAAAATATATATATATATATATATATGAGAGACCCTTCGTGGCGAAATGGCTGAGCGTTGGACTACAACGCTGGAGAGACCAGGGTTCGATTCCTCGTCCGTCCGTGGAAACCCATTGGGTGACCTTGGGCAATAAGTCACACTCTCTCAGCCTCGGGGGAAGGCAAAGTGGCAAACCCCCTCCGGACAAACCTTGCCAAGAAAACCCCCGGATAGATAGGTAGGGTCACCATTAGTTGGAAACAACCTGAAAATGCACAACAACCACCGACTTCTCAACAACCGACTCTTGCCCAGGTAGCCCACCTTGGTTGGCACAAAGTTCTGGGGCAAAACCACTATTTCTAACACGCCCGACCGCTTCCAGGTGATCAACGAAGGCGAGGAGCCCGAAAACTTCTTTTGGGTCGGCATCGGGACCCAGAAGCCCTACGACGGAGACGCCGAATACATGAAATACTCTCGCCTCTTCAGGTAGGAGCCTTTCCTATTTACAACCCTGTGTCTCATGTCTAATTAATAAAAATAATATTAATAATATATTTATATCCCGCCCCTCTACAAGATGCAATCGGGGCGGCTTACGAAGATTAAAAACATATCCAAAACCCTCTATGTCCCCCTCTTAAAATACAACTAAACAATGTAAGAATTGAAACATACTTAAAAAACCGCATCCCTCGAACTCCACCAACTTCAGCATCTACACTGTGGAAATTATATATATATATATTATATATAATTTATACAGTATAGAAATAATAAGCGGGGGCGTCTATACTGTAGAAATAATGCAGTTTGACGCCACTTTTAATAGGATCCTGAGCTTTATAGGTTTGCAAGGTCTTTAAGAGCCTTCTCTTGGTTCGGTAAGTTGCAAAGTGCCTTTATTTATTGGCGGAAAGGCTGGAAGTTAATGGATTAAATGCATAAAAATACATCGAACTCCATTCGTCTCACGTTCGACCATCGCTCCACATCTGGAACGTGGAGACTTCCAGATGTTATTATAATAATAATAATATTAATAATAATATTTTATTTATAGCCCGCTCCTCTGTCAAACCAATTGGAGTGGGTTACGATAATTAAAAAAGCACAAGATATAAACCCTGACGATAACCCAAGCCCAACCACCCACCCCTTAAAATTAAACTAAACTAGTACCAAATTGAAAGCAATTAAAAATATAAGAAAATATGACTTGCGTTTCGAAGCATCCGTCGTTCATTGGCCATGCTGAGGCTAATGGGAGTTGCAGTCCTGGCACAGGCGCTCTTGCTAACAAAGATCCTTCTGACTGTATCACTTATATATTATATCATTTTAATATAACATAATATATTGTAATATAATATGCAATATAATGTACAGTCCGCCTTCTTCGTACGCGGGGGACCCATGTGCTCAAGCTCCATAGAAAATAATGGGGCGCATGCTCACGGTGGCGGAGCAAGTGCGCACCGTTATTTCCGCCGGGGCTCGCTTTCCGTTTAAGCTCAAAGCCGAGGAAGGCGAGCCTGCCTATAAGGAGGGCTGACGGTAATAGAATAATATATTACATTATATGTAATATTACATTATATGTAATATTATCTTATAATAATACATCCTTTTGGCTTTACCCCTTCAGATGCTCCAACGAGAAGGGCTATTTCGCCGTGTCCGAAAAGTGCTCCGACTTCTGCCAGGACGACCTTGCCGACGACGACATCATGTTACTCGACAACGGGCGCGAGGTGAGTTTTCTGGGGTTCGGGGGTACCCAGACTCAAACCCCCCACCTACCGACGCCGGGTAAAAGAGAAGAGCATCCGCTTCGGACGGGTGGGACGGCTTCATTTTGCGGCCGGGCGAAACGCGATCGCCCCTCCAAGTCCACGGACTCGGAAACCCGCGGAGGGGCGACTGCTATTAATCTTAATGTGCCCCCCATGCACACGTCCCATTCAAACCTATGGGCTTGAATATGCGCGAGGGTTCAAACTTGTGGGGCCGGGTCCGTAACTTATCCCCACGAATTCAAAGCGGCAACTGTGCTGCGTAAGGGGGGACCTAAATACCTCTTTGCGCAACGTCGGGAAAAGCGCTAACGCACAAGTATTAAGCCGGCAAGAGAATTCCAGGGTCGGTATTTTTGGGGAGCGAGCGTTGTTGACTTTTGCAAACCGTGTGTAATTTTGAACCCCGTCCGCTTTTCGCAGGTCTACATGTGGGTCGGGAACCAAACAAGCCAAGTGGAGATCAAACTGAGCCTCAAAGCTTGCCAGGTAACGGAGGACCTTTTCGCCTGCAAGGGACAGATCCGGAATAGGCTGCCATTGCGTTGTATTGTACGGATGCTTCGATTGTTTGGAGAAGCGGGATGTAAATAACGATAAAACCGTTATTATTACGAGAGGGATCAGAACGCAGGCCCTTTTAATTCGGAGAGTTTCCGGAGACAATCTTTCTCCCGTCGCAAAGCGGAGAGAGTCTGGTTCGGGACTACCACCCTATCCAAAGATTCAGCATCCGCAGCTAGTAAATACGTATTTTTAAAAAATATTCCGGGAAGCAAACCTTGATTTTGCCGTTTTCTATAAGAGAGACCATTTCATTGTATTCAATGGAACAGGAGCATCCACAGGTTTCGGTACCTATGGGAGTCCTCGGACCGAACCCATTGGATACCACTATATGGCGCTCAATGCTGCCCCTATTCTTTCCCATCTTAGGTGTACATCCAGCACATGCGCTCCAAGGACCCCAGCCGCCCGAGGAAGCTCCGTCTCGTGCGCAAAGGCAACGAACCGCCAGCCTTCACCCGCTGCTTCCACGCTTGGAGCGTCTTCCGGAAACCCCCGGCTTAAATCGGCGCCCGGACGGGGGGATCCCCAAATCCGACAGGACTTTGAAATCCACTTCAACCCGAGAACGGCTACCGTGGCATCTCGTAGGTAGTCCCTTTTCTCTTTTCACGCATAGGACAAAATGTTACTAGAAGGGACAGAGCTGGGAGAGGTCCCCCCGTCCTCCGAATCAAAGCCCCACTTCCTGCGTATCCTTTATTCGCCTAATACTTTGCGCGCACGTCCTCACATTTATTCCCCCCTTTAGAGCAATGGAACGGATGTTCCTCGAGGAATGTTAAAGCTAGGTTTCTTTCACTTCTGCTGCATTAAAGCCAAAGGGCAGAGATGATGATGATGATGATGATGTTGTTCCACTTCCACTGAGACTATTTATAATAAAGAAATTGCAAAACACGATTTCTCTTTTGCATCGGAGAGCGTGGCGCACAACGGATAGAGAGGAACGGTTTCAGGACAGGAATGGGAAGCGTTTGCAAGACTTTCTTGGAAACTGTCGAACTTACTTTATATACTCATGTATAAGTCTAGCAATTTAGGGTCAAAAATTGACCCAAAAACTTGAGTCGACTTATCCACGGGTCAATATTAGTGCTGTATTTTAACGTATATATGGGGAAAGAGTTTAATCTGCCCTAGAAGCACCGATCCCTTTTACTCTCTCAGCTATCCAGACTTTACTATGTGAACAAATAGAACATAACTAAGTTCTTTGGCATTGTTTTCCATTACTCCATCCTCTACATACTTCATTACACGCGCCTACGTTTTGCCCTCGACTTAGGTCTTATCAAAATCCATCATTTTGGCCCCAAAACTTGCCCCCGATTTATATATGAGGTCGACTTATGGTTGAGTATATACAGTAATTTTGCAAAGGAAGCTACAGTTGCATGAGATTTAGAATAATAAAATTGGAAGAGAGCCCCCCACGGGCCATCCAGTCCAAGATATCCAACCATCCTCGGTTTAAAAACCTCCACCAAACAGTTCTTACCTTCAGCAAATTCCTCCAAATGTTGAGCTGGAATCCGTCGCTCTGGATCTTCTTCTTTGCAGCTGCAGAAACAAAGCTTGCTCCCTACTCTAAACATTTGATTCAAATGTCTAAACAGGGCTATTGCGTATCCCTCTTAACCTCTTTCTTTTAAAGTTCGGGCTAAAACACAGCGCGGCTTCACCCGCCCCCCAAACCTAGCGATATCGGACGTCCCACCGTTTAGGAAAAAGACGGAAGAGACGTGCAACGTTTTGCCGCAGGCTGCGCGTTTCGACCCGGCGATCGGATCCACCCCCCTCGGACAACCAGCCACACAAACGTAAAGATATTAAATGCTTTTATTTTTGTTTTTTTCCTTTATTAAAAACCTGTATTAATTAACTAAACAAGGCTATTATCTGGACCAAAAAAAAATCCCGAAAAGAAACATTCCCGACGGAGGGTATATTCTACCAAGGAATCTAACCCCCTTCCCTCCCTTCCGCAATTAAATTCCATCCAAATGAAGAAACGAAAAATTAAGACACACAATGGCACATTTCCGCTACGAATCCCTTGCCCCTCGCCATTCATTCATCCTTTTACACACTTATGCACACTTATGCACACACACACGCAAACAGAGGGACCAAAGAAATCCAACCGTACCGAATTATTCTTACAAAGAATTTCTCACCAATTCATCGTTGGGGTGGGTCGGGGGGCAAAATTTGGGCATATCGTGGAGGGGGAATTATTCCTTTGCCAACTAAGAAAGAGGAACCCAATTTAGCGCAAAACTCAAGACTATCTAAGACTGGGTCTAAGTCTATGTTGGAACTACTGTGTGAGAAATATAATTTTAGTTCGTCCCCCCAGACCAAAGCCTTTGGCCAACCTTTCCTTGGCACAAAAAGGATGTCTGCTCTGCGGATAAAAATGCGACAAGACGCTTTAAAACAGCAGCAAAACGACGGAGCAGACGCCAAAGGGCGCGTATCCGCACCGCGCAACCTGTAACGGTTTGATACCGCTTTTAACAGCTCCATCCTCTGCGATTCTCGGATTTGTCGTCGCACAAGACTCGGGTGTTTCTTATGCAGAAGGAGAATCCACTTCTGCTGAGAATCCGAAGGATTGTTTATTAATTCCCAAGCATCGTGAAACTACAAACCCAAGAATTCCATAGGATGGAATGACGGTGGTTAAAAGGGGTATCAAACCGGTGCAATTGGGTAATGTGGATGCACCCCAGGAGGCACGGTTGCATGCAAGCATTGCCAAATCCTCCCCCCGTGTAGTTTTTCCTGGAAGGATTTTGGGGATATAAATCCCTAGCCGACGTGGAAGATGTTGGGAGTTGTAGTGTAATAAAGAAGTCACTGTCCCAGCCTCTCTTTTTTGGCACAGGAAGGGCTCCCGGAAAGTCAAGAGCACTCATCTTTGTATTTTTTTAGTAGAAGGAATGTGAACAAAAAGAATAAAAGAGGACGAGAGACGACTTCAAATCCCGAAATGCAAGGAAGAGGGATACATGCGCAGCGCATGGATGCGCCATGCAAGGCGCATAGATGCTGGCGGCACGACTTGCCCTCTTTAAGCCAAACCAGAAGACTCAGATCAAGAGAATTAAAACCAGGATAGGTTTCTGGTTTTCAAGGGAAGGAGTAAAAAGGCAGGAATTTGGGGCACTTTTGTAGAGCTGGGATTTGGTCCCCCATTTCCAGAGGTCGATTTGGAGCAGAGATATAGCAGCCAGATTTCAAGATCTAGATTAATTTCGAGGTGCCACGTTTCAAGTTCTAGATTCATTTCTCGGTGAAGGCCTCTGAAAAGAAGACTTAGATCCTACAGATCTAGGACCAGGGCTCAGAGAAGTGGCTTTGCTCTGGATAGCAATGCCCCAAATCCCCCATCCGACTCCTCCAAGCAAAACTTGGAAAACGGTGGGTGAGAAATGGAAGTTGTGTCCAAGGTGGACAGGAGCAACACTTGGAGACAGGAAACACTATTCATTACAGTTCAGGATAACCCCAAAAGGCCTCAAAAACACCCCAAAGTAGAGAGTTACTGGAGTTTCCATTCCTTTAACCTCAAAAGGCCGGGGTGCGGGTGCGTTCGCTTTGGAGAATCCGCCGGCACACGTGAGCGTAAGGCGATGTATTTTGTTTCAGGTACGGAGATGGGAACGGCACATGCCTCCCAATGTTTTTGGGACTACAACTCCTATCACACACATCTCACCAACTCCTATCATCCCCTACTACTGGCTTGACAACTTTTTGGGAAGAAAACCACACAAAGCAAGGAATGCAACCCCAAGGAGCTGGGCCCATTTGTCCACTTAGGGGCCATTTGGGTTGTGGGGAGTTGCGCCCCAAAGTTGTCAAGAAAGGAAGGTTGATTTTTCACACTATGCAACTGCAGCACCATATTTCCACTCAAATTGCTTTGGTTGCATCCTATGAAATCCTGGGATACATAGTTTTTTGGGGGGGGCCACTATAGCTTCCTGGCTCTACTTGCCCCCCCAACTCCAAATCCCAGGATGCCATTGGCAGCTCAACTGGAATCGTAGCACTATAACTCTGCAAGTGCAAAAGGCCTTTTTGTCGTAATACGTCGACCCAAATTCCACTTAACGGATCCAAGCTTTTGTGCTCTGCTGACTGCAAAACCCATCATGCCCAACCAGGGCGGCCAACGGTGAGGGAGGATGGGACCTGTAGTTGAACAGATTTTGTGCGGCGTTCAATAAACCCTGACTCACATGCGGTTAAGGTTGGGATAGACATCATGCAGCTTTTGCCAAAAGCATTGGCTGCGCTGAGCTGGGGATGCTGGGTGTTGCAATCTAGCAGAGGTCTGCACCTTTTCCCACGGTTGAGCCACGATTGGAGACTTCTCCAAAGAGGTGCATTCCTCAAAAGCAATCCAAGCGGAGAAACATCTAAAAAGCTACAGATCGGAAACAACCTTCCTTCCCATCCTGAAAACTCACACCAACCGAAGTCGGAAAAGAGCGGGGCAAAAGAGGAAAAGAACATCATTTCTGACATTTCCTGACACCGAGCTTTGTGCATCATAACCAACCATATGATGGGGAAAAAGTGTCCACAATCATACATTTTTCTCATGGATCCGTGGTGTGGTCTTCGACAAAATATACCCGACCAAAGGAACCAAAGGACGCACATCCAATCCCACCAAAAAACCCCAAGACTTCAAAGCGGAATCCTTCAAAACCAAAGAGCAAACAATCCAAAGAAAGGAAAAGATCTTCCCGATAAGTGTTAGAAAAGGTCACAAAAGCATTTCCCCCCCCCCCTCCGAAGGCAGGCTTTGGCCCCAAAAGGCGGCTCACGGGGAGGTGGTCCTTGCTCCGCCGGACGAGTACCGATTTTCTTCTCGGAGGTTGGCAGGAGGTGGTTTCAACCCAAAGGCAGGAGGGAGACTCTGCAAATATATATGTAAACATCCCCCGCAAAGAGCCCCTTTCGGCCCGCAAAATTCATACGAGGAGAGGAAGGTTTTCAGGGTCCGAAAAGTCGTCCAAATACTGTCTGTATAAAAAGCCGGCTCCTTGCAAGGAAAGGTCGGTGCCAACACTTCGCTCCAAGGGACGCCGCCGATTCAGTCTCGAAATGACATGATTTTGTGTCTGTGTTCATTGATTCTTTCTTTCGTCTTTTTCTCTTTTTAAAAAAACGGAGGAAGTTTTAAGAGTTTTAGTGTTGTGTTTTGTTTTTGTGCAATGGAAGTAGAAGACACAACTTGGTCCTTTGTAGACGGATGGCACGCTTACGGGGTTTTTTAAAACCTTAAAAAAGAGACGCAGAGAGAGGCGAACTCGGAGAAGTACCGAGAACGAGAGAGTTTTAGATTCAAGGTATCCCACCCGTCCGCTTCCAGGCGTTCACGTTGTTAACTCCTCGCGGAAAAACAAACGGCAAAAGGAAAGTCTCCGGAAGGAGGCGGAGAGGTACGGCGAACGGTCCGTTGCAAAGTGAAGTCGTCTTGTTCAAGTGGCTTCTTGTTCAAGTGGCTTCCTCCAACAGTCTCACCATCTCTGCAATGCAAAATATTTATTATTATTATTATCATTAAACTAACAACAGTTTATTTGTATAAACCATTCCAAAATACTACAAACCACCACCGTACATTTCACCAGATTGCAAGTTGCGGTTTCACGAGATAGCCCACTTCCGTCGGAAAGCTCTGGTGTCACAACGAACCGCAAATCCCACAACTCCGAAGCATTGACCCACGACAATTATAATAATAATCATTATCAAATAATAAACATTTATTTTGATCCCACTTCTCCCGTAGGATCGTTAAAGTGATGCCAAAGTTAAAAGTGATGCCAAACTGGATTATTTCTGTGCCCCGTGATCATGAATCCCCGCCGTCCTGTTTTTACGTGGCACCGAAATGAAGCCAATGGTGGTTTCAATAAATAAAATAAAATCATGGTGTCGACCAATTCTCTTATACAAGTTGCAAATGCTCTGACCCCATATCGTCCCACAACGTATTCTCCAAACTAGAATAACACAGAAGGCGGCTTCTCTAGCGGACCCTAATCCTCAAACGGGTGTATATAGGGAGAAGCAACCCCATAAAGGATTGCGAGGTCCCAAGATACGGTTATGACCAGGGTTCAAACATGCCGCGCTTTCCGAAATGCAGTCTGGAGGAACGGTTGCCCAAGATTTTGGGGACCTCTGTCCAACTCTGCAAAACGGAGCCGACCTCGGGACGTACCTCATTTAATTAGGATCCCCGGGGAACGAGACTCATCGTCGCTTATGTTCCTCAGATTTCGCTCCGTTTCCTCTGAGGGTCTGCAAGAGAGGTCAAAACCCTTTTACTGGATCACCTGGGAAGGTCCTCCACAACTGGTAGACTATCACCCGGAACAGTTAACTCCATCTTATAGAATCCTGGGATGAATAGTTTGACGATCTATTTGAGATTCTCTGCTGGGGAGTTCTAGTGCCTCACTAAACTACAAACCCCAGGATTCGTAGGACAACGGAGCCAACGTTGGCAAAGTGGAACCATGGCATTCATATTGGATAGTGTGCCAAGATCCCCCGTTCTATGATTATTGCATTACTGTACACAAACATGACCCTCTTTGGGATAAACAGAATAACAAGTATATACACTACAGCAGTACACAGCAACAAATATACACACACACACACACACACACATATATATATCAATATATGCACACATGCATACAGTATATATGCATTTATATATATATATATATACAAATATATATACACGCACATATATCAATATATGCATACAGTATATATGCATTTATATATATACAAATATATACACATACACATATATCAACATGTGCACACATGCATACAGTATATATATATTTATATATATACACAAATATATATACACACATATATATCAATATATGCACACATGCAGAAATATATATTTATTGTTGCTTACTGCCTTCAAGTTGACTTGCTATAGTATACAGTAAAAGGCAACTACATTTTAAATGTTTTAAAGGCATATATATGTGTGTGTGTGTGTGTAATTGCCATTTAAAAATCCATCTAAATAAAATCCAACTAAATAAAAATCCATGTTATTCAGGGTTTATTGCTTGTCCTCTCCATAGATTCTGAGCCCAACGGAAACCTCCTCCCGCTTGACACCCGCGTAGTTTTTACGCATCCTGACCCGAGCTTGGAAAAACTTAATTTTGGGGGACAACCGTTCCCAGAATCCTACAGCCAGAAATTCTGGGAGTTGTAGTCCAAAGGAAAACACTACTACTTGATCTCTTTGGGGCAGGGATGGAGAGACGTACGCCAAGAAGTCCTTCACTTCTTCCGCTGTGATGTCTCCGGTGGTGTCCAGAGGGGTATCGATACTGTTATTGGGAGAGTCGACCGGCGTTGGGGAAAAGGACGCCTGATGTTCTTCGGGAGACCCTGGAAAAAAGAGACGGAGCAAAAGGGATGGAGCTTAGCGGCCGACATCAGACGTTTTATCCAGACCTCAATGCTACGGTTGGTCCCACCGAAGAGTTTTGTTGCTTTGGAGCATCTGATTTATGATGACCCTAAAACCATCCTAGGTCCCAAAACCTTTAAAGGCACTAGGATCCTATCTGATTATGGAACTTAAGCAGGGTCTGTAGTCCTCTGATATTTTTAGCCTTTGTCTGATGCTGTGGCCAACTACAAATCCCAGGATTCCACGGCATGGAGCCCTGGCATTAATTCTGCAGCGTGCATGCAGCCCAAATCTAGAAAGCTAATTCAGACTCTCCAAGGAAGGATAATCCAGTTTTGGAACCAAGGGCTAACGCTTTCCTTCGGCCGCCCTCAAGCTTTAAGCGACTGTCGCAGATGGCTTTCGTTTAACGTTTTGCGTCACTGGTCCGAAAAGCGGGCGCACTTACGTTCGAGGCTTGTGAGGGAATGGTTGGGGTCGGAGCCTTGGAGGACGTGGGTCCCGTTGGCCTGGTTCAGTTTTGGCGTCGCTGTGAAACTGTTCCTGAAAGAACAAGGAAGAGTCCCACCTGCTTCACCACCTTTATGTCCAAAGTAAACTGAACACCTCATTATTCATACAATAACAGAATAATAATAATAGCATCGATACAAGGAAAATACAAGGCGAGTCACCCTTATCGGTGCTGCTCCACTCTTGAAATAAATGGATAAGGATGGCACGGGGTGGAAAAACGGTTGCCCGACGGTGCTCTTAAAGTAATAGCGACCGTGCCAATGTTGTCCGTACCCGAGACAGGTGGCATCGTGGACGCGGCACGTCTCCAGGACGCAGAGGGGCTCCGTGATGTTCCGGGTGCTCAAGGAGAAGCGCTCAAACTCGGACGGAGAGATCAGGTAGAAACCTGGAAAGGGAGAGAGGCAAAAGAAGGGTCTGAGCCTTTTCCTAAAATCTAACCGTGTGATGGTGCACGCACACAAACATACCCACCCCAAAATGCCCCATTGCAGCCCCTTAGCCTTCCACAGTTGCTCCCACGCCAAGCGTAAAGAAACCCTGGGCTCGCTCGCGCCCGGTTCCTCCACCTCCCCTTCGTCCCGCCGAGCTCACCTTGCCCGTGTTTGGTGAAGACGCAGGAGGCGATGCCGCTGATGTCCTCCTTCCGGATGCAGTCGTAATGCACCTGCGGCCGCAGCCCCGGCACCGTGAAGATGTGGATGTCCCCCAAGTTGGTGAGGCAGGCCAGGCCGTTCTCGGCGTAGTCCTCGCACGCGGCGCTCGCAAAGTTCACCAGCCCCACTTTCCGGACGCGGCAGCCCTCGTGCGCCGTCAGCTTGAACTTGGTTTTGGCACTAACTTTGGGCAGCGTGAACACCTGGAGGGAGGCAAAGAGTTTGTCGCCGTTGCGTGCCTTCAAGTCGTTCCCGACTTACGGCGATCCTACCATTGCCAAGGTTGCTTTGGAGGGGGTTTGCCCTTGCCTTTGTTGGAGGCTGAGAGAATGTGACTTGCCCAAGGTCAGTGGGTTTGTAGTTTTTAAAAGGTCTTTAGAGTGTCAGGGAGTGCTGATGCACTAGAAACCAGATGAAGAAGTAACCCTTTCCTCCAAATCCTTCCTTTGTTTGCATTTTATTTGCTTCCTATGTAATTGCTTCAAATTTTTTAAAGAGCAAGGCGAAGTATTTGGGGAGCTGGAGATAACTTACAGCCATGGAAGGATCAATTCATGGGCATGAGATATCACAACACAGTCAAGCAGATTGAGAGGGAGGAAGACGTCACAAGATCACGAAACCAAAGAAGAGCGAGGGAGGATTAAAAACATGAAGATAATTCAGAGAGAGGGCAATGCTTCTTGCCTTCACTCTGAACGAAGAGGAATCTTCATTATCTTTTCAGATGCCAAACACTCCCCAAAAAGATGGCTGTAAGCCTCCTCCAACACTCTTTGGTTCAGCTCTTATTCCAAGAAGAAGTGGTGCAACAGACTATATTTCAGAGGAAGGAATTAGCAGACTGCCGCCAAGTATTCCTTGCCTAACAAAACCTTATGACATTCATAGGGTTGCCATAAGTCAACAGGGGACTCGAAGGTACACTTGGCAGCTGAGAGAGAGATGGTGGTAGCCCCGCCTGAGGTTACCTTGAACTGTTCTTCCGAGGCAATGAGTACCGCATGGCTGCCCTGCATGTCGGGGGCTTTGGCCAAGTCCCGCGAAACCTCGTACGGTTCCGGCAGAGGGTTTCCCCGGCCATCGAGGACGGCGATCGACACGACCGGGGCCCTGTGCATCAGCTGGATCTCCTTGCCCAAGACGGCTTCCACGGCACGCTCCGAAAATTTCTCCTGGGAGGGGACTTCTAAGGCGTAGGCAAAGACCGAGCCAGAGTTGGTGCCGGCCCACAAAGTGGGTCCATGATGTGCAGCTACGGGATGCCAGGGAGAGAAAGGAAAAGAGGAATAGTGTGGAATGGGTACTCGTCGCCTCTCTTAATGCCCAGGTTGAAAAGACCGGAGCCTTTCCTTTGGAGACACCGGTCTCCAATAACCCCCCTGGTTCCCAGTTCCAACCACTGTGTGGCTACTGACCCCAGGAAATAATAATAATAATTAATAATAATAAATTTATTTATACGTTGCTCCTCTGAATGATCGAAGCGGCTTACAATAAAATACAATGCCAATACAATATCATATAAAAACATTATAACCTTACCCTACCTCTGGATTCCTCCAACCCTCCCCAAAGCTATGCTTTTTCAGCCAAGAATATCTCTTGGGAGCCTAGTTTTGGAACTAAAGTCTACCCAGGAACAGCAAAAACATAAAATATCAGAAGGGATGTCATGTAGAAGATGGAGCCAGCTTGTTTCCTGATGCTCCGGAGACTTTGCAAATTACAAAGAGATTCCACATTATGGAAGAAGAAGAACTGCTCAAAAGTTGAACAGATTGCTTTGAAGGGGAAAACAGGCTCTCCTTCTTTGGAGGTCTTTAAATAGAGGCTAGATGGGTATCTTCTGCATGTCTTACCATCTCGGAGGAAGGTATCAGCGAAATAGAGGCACCGTACGACTCCGGAGAGAGAGTCGTCGGCCGAGCGGGGTTCAATTCGCCGCTGGACGGGGGTCATCTCGACCTCGTGGGGACCAGGCTGTTCGGCCAACTGGGCATTTGCCTCCTGCACCTGCGGACCAACAAGAAAAGGAGCGGTGAGCAGAGAAACCGGGTACAGCTTGGGATACCTGTTGGAGAATTTGCGCATTGGCAAACATGCGGATGTGTCCGGAAGGACGCAAAGGCAAAGCAAGGAAAATGGCAACTACATTAGTGGTGATTACAGACTTTAAAGTAATAACGCTGCCTGATTTTAAACCAGAAAATCTGACAAACATACACATTCCACCTTTCCCACCAGTGCTCCCCTATTTGTGACAAACCCATTTCTTTAAAAAGGTGGAGTCCCACTTCCACTCGCCTTGCTGGAAGGGCTGGTGGCGTTGACCCTTTTCTTTCCGGACACTCGGCTCTTGCGGATCCGGCGGAAGGACTGGCGCAACGATTTCTTCAGGGACTTCACGCGGGATAAAGGGCCCTCCATGGCTAGGGAGTCGTTCGGATGCAACGTGCACCTGGAAAATCATCATCACCATCATCATCACCATCATCGAACACATGCCATCCCTTTAAGGCTGCATCCAAGGAGGACCGCTCCATATCCAGAAGCTTTTCCGAAGATTCAAGGAGACATACAATGTTAGGGAAAGAAACCTATTCTACGAAAGTGCACCATCCTTTTAAGGCTGCGCTCAAAGAGCACCATCCAGAGGCTTTTGAGAAGATTCAAGAAGACATAAATCACACCATCCCTTTTAGGCTGCATCCAAGGAGGACCACTCCATATCCAAAAGATTCAGGAAGGCATACAATGCTAGGCAAAGAAACGTATTCTATGAAATCCCTTTTAGGCTGCACCCAATGAAGACCATTCCACATCCAGAGGCTTTTCGGAGGATTCGAGGAGACATACAACCCTAGGCAAAAGCACAACGCAGAGCGAAAGACACGCACCTGGCCAGGACAGGGTTCCTCCTGTAATAGTCGTAGAGGCCAAAGCCGTGGCTGGTCCCAAAGGCCACCAGGTTCCACTCGGAGTGCAGCGTGACGGCCGTGACGGCCGCCGGGGGCATGCACTGCACCAAGACGCTGGGCTGGAAACCCGGGGCGAAGGCCAGGGAGCCGTTTTTCGGAGGGAGACGGTCGTGGCCCTTCCAGGTGAAGCCTTCTCGGTCCTGGAGGAGGTCCACCACGGCCACGTTGACCACGTGCTCCGACTTCTCGTCGCTCAGCTCCGTCACCAGCACCTGCCGGAGGTGGAAAAGCAGCAACCCAGGGTTCAGGAAGGGGAGATTTCACTTGGAGCTGGTGGGGTAGGAAACCCCCTCAGAATAAAACAACAATACATCTCTAAGATTTCCCAGAACCAGTGTGGCGCTGTGGTTTGACTGTTAAGACATGAATCCACGACACCAGGGTTCAAATCCTTGCTTGGCTATGGAAACCCACCTTGGGCAAGTCACACTCTCTCAGCCTCAGAGGAAGGCCAAGGCAAGCCACTTCTGAACAAATCTTGCCAAGAAAACCCCACGACAGGTTTGCCATAGGGTAGCCATAAGTCAGAATGGACTTGAAGGCACAATGTTCACTGTCTGTGATAAGTCTGGGAGCGTATCCCTGGTGCATACAAGGGGATTGTATTGTATGTCTGTTTTCCATGTTGTAAGATGCCTTGAGTGCAAACTGGGGAAGAGGTAGGGAGGCAGATGATGATGATGATGATGATGATGATGATGATGATGATGATAAAGGATGCCCTTCTACCCTTACCTGCCCTGCCGTTCCAGCCACCACCATCTTGGCTGTGTATTTGCACAATGCGATCTTCTGGATGCCGAGCCGGGGATCATCGCTGTAAGGGTCGAAGCAGCCGACCTGGAGAAAAGGGAGGCAAGGAGACAAACCAAAGGATGCAAAGTTCAGGTGCGGACAATCCACGTGGAATAAATAGAGGGAAAGCTGGCAGGGAATGGCTGAAAAGAGAGGGATGGAAGGCTACTGTGTCTCAATTTTAAACTGACACACAAAGACATACAGAGAAGCCTACTGGAAGCGACTGCAAGCGAGACTGCAAAGAAATTTGGGAGATAGAAAGATGTCCTTACTTTCCGAAAGGGAGGCCATTCCTCCTCGCAGGACTGGTTCAGGCTGTCGGTGTGGTCGCAGTCCGTCTGGAAAATGTTGGCTGTGCCCAGCTTGTACAACGGTTTAAGGGACACGCCGGAGGCATCCCAGAACCGGACCATGCCATCTTCATGGCTGCGGGGAAAGACGCCGTTTTGTGAAGGAGGGGAGAGTAAAGGAATAGTTGTCGATATGGAGCCAAGTGCTCCATGGCTGTGAGTTTTTGCAGAAGTGTTTGGTGCCAGACTCCATCCCGAAAGCCAAATATTTATTAAAATATTTATTAAAAAACTTACATCCCACCTACATCTAAATATCTCAGTGCAGTGTACAACAAAGTCAATGTAAGGCAATGAATAATCATTAGAAGAGCTTTTAAGGAGGGATGCAGTGTTTTTATTTTAAGTTGCTAAGCATCTCTGATAGATGCTCAACAAAACTCCAAATCCCAATATCCTGTAGCAGTGAAAGCCATGTCAAAATGCCTTAAACACACAAACTGTTCCACTAAAGAAGTCTTTTTGTCTTGGCAGTATTTATTCAGAGGAGGTTTGCCATTGACTTGCTCTGAAGCTGAGCGAGTATGACTTGCTCAGGGGTTAGGTTGGGGTTTACCAATTATCTCCATAACCGAAGCAAAAAGGGATCCAAACCATTACAACACATGTTTATGGAAGCACACCAGAGATTTTGGAAAGGTTGCAAGGCAGAAATTAGGGACTTCCTTCCCGGCAAGATGTCCAAGCGTTGGCCGGAGGACAGAATTGGGCCGGCCGTTCCAGCTGCCCAGCCTTGGGCCAGAACATCTGTCGGCCGCGGTTGAATCCTCCATAGGGACCAACGTCAAAACCCGTAATGTACTTGGCTAAAAGCAACTCCAGCGTTGCCAAGAGCAAATGAAGACCATAACAAGGAGAAGAAAGGGAGAAAGAGACGAAAAGAAAGGAAAGGGGGAGAGATTTTTGGAGCCCACCTAAGATCCAAAACTCAATCCACCCACACGAAGAGCTCAACGTCCCCCAAAACCTGGATCCCTCCAGATTTGTTTTATAAGAAATCCCAAAGTCCCCAAGTCATAGGCATTGTTGTGCAACACGCCGGAGAGCATCCAATAGTGGAACAGGCTTTTAAAAAAATATTTATTTTAATTTTAAACCATCAGCGTGAACCTCTCTGGAATTACATCCAGCTCTTACGGCGAGCGAGGTTCTCCAAACATTCTTTGGACTATCCCGATCATGCCCCATCACTGTAGGATCTTTCCAAAACCAACACTAAAAGAATACCCCCCAAAACAGCCTTTCCTCCTGGAAGTGGAGAACCTACAAACAGTTGGAGGGAGCCTCAAGGACCATCTGATCCAACCCTTGCAATCCAGGAATGTCCAACTAAAGCACTCCCAAAAGGTGCCCATCCAAGCTGTTTAAAGACCCTTGAAGACGGAGAGTCCATAACCCTCTAAAGCAATCTGTACTGCCTTCTGACAGCTCTTACGGTCAAGACGTTCTTCCTAATATGCTCAGGTGGAATCTTTTCTTCTTGTCATTTGAATCCTCTAGTTCATATCCTACTCTCTGGAGCAGCAAACAAGCTTCCTCCACCTTCTCCATGATATATCCCTTCATGAATGACTGAGATGGGTATCTCAGACTTCTCCTCTCCAAGCTAAACATATGGAATGTCCTAAGCTGTTTCTCACCAGCTTTTGGTTTCCAGAGTTTAGATCAGTGGTTCCCAAGCTTTGGTCCGCCAGATGTTTTGGACTTCAGCTCCCGAGCTGGCTAAGGCTTCTGGAAAATGAAGTCCCAAACAGCCAGAGGAACAAAGTTTGGGAACTAATGGTTTAGATCCATCTCTGTTGCCCTTCTCTGGACATATTTCAACGTGGACCAAAGAAGAATCGAGTGGCACTACTGCTTCCCAAGATCTGGGCACTATATCCCTGAGATTACTGCAACTTCATTGCCCTTTTTAGTATCTGTTTCCAAGCTCTGTCCCAAATATAACATTTAGAAGAGGCAACATGTGGGCCTCCGGGTGTTCTTGGACTCCAGCTCCCAACATCTGTCATTACTGGCTGCATTTGATGGGAACGCAGTGACTCTGTTGCCCTGTTTTGCAAAAGTGATGCCATGCAAGCGGGCTTTGCACTAGGACATTGCAACAAGACAGGACCATAAATTCGGAAGAGACCCTCAAGGACATCTAACCGAACCCCGGCAGTTTCAGGTCCCCACAACTAAAAATAAGATGAATATGGACCCCGTGACTCACCCCGTCAGGAGAAGGCCCCTCTGTGTGGGTTCTTGGGCAAGGTTCTTCCCTCCGTTGATGGGCCAGTTCTGTTGAGACACAAGACAGGCACACGGATGAAGAAAACAGGTCCGAACTGAGCCAAGTTTGCCAGCCGGCCTCCGCTCCGCAACAAGGAAATCCGTTGCGAGACTCCAGAACTCCTTCCCTAGAGAAGGCAGGTCCACTCTTGTTCTAGAAGAATCTGTTTGAGGTCTTGCATGAATTGCTTATCCACTAACTCAACCACTGAACAGTAAACCAGCATTGACATAACTCCGACTGATTCGTTTCGGCTTGGCAACTGGATTTGAATCTCCACGAATCCTACTGTAGTGATACGAAGAATATTTTCCTTAAGTGCAGCGGTCTCTCCAGTGCAACTCTGTGGTCAATATCTGCGAGACGTTGACCATAGAATCAGCCTGAAGGATGTACAAATGCCTACAGAGGTGTTTTCTCTAGGAACTTTTAGGTTCTCCAGCACAACTCTATGGTCAATTTCTGGCAAAGTTGCACTGGAGGACCTAGAAATTCCTAGAGAGAACATATGAACCAAAACCACAAATAATCAAATCTGCCAAAGTCAAAGCTGTAAATGTGGAGGGCCAACTGTAGCCATTGGCATCATATAAAATATACTTCACATCGATGCAAAATATTTCTCATAAAACAACAGCAAGGGCTCAAGAGACCTACATCAATGACAGCTGGAGTTTGGCCGCATGTTCTGACGTGTTTTATCTAAATGTTTAAAAATCTACATCAAACACTCCCAAAAGCACGGCACATTCTTCTGCCAGTTTATCGCAGCTTTGGAAGTCGCATTTCTCGAGCAGAAAAATTGAACACGGGAGTGCGCAGCGCACACGGCTTCCACCAACAAGACGCTCCAATGTCAACAGAGGCCAATAGGGCAATATGGAGGCATCCAGCACCGACTCACCACCGAGGAAAGCCGAGGGCTCTGGAGCTCCCCGGCGCTGATGATCCTCTCCCATAACTTGAGGGGGACGTTGGAGATGTGGTACGAGCAAGTGATGGCGGAGGAGTGGAGCGGCGCCAGGTACGGGGCAGGGATCGTGGGCCAGCCGGGGGTCTGCAAGTCGATGGCCACCAGCTCTTCCTCCACCAGCACCACCAAGGCTGTCGGGTTGTCGAATTCTGGGAAAGACAGAACCAAAGAGACACGCCGATTACATCAGAAGCAGGGTCGCAGCTACAGCGGGGGGCAATGCTCACCCTCAAAATGGAGGGGTCCGCAACAGTCTGCAACATTAGGCACGCCAAGAGAGCTTGGAGGACTGCATGCTTTCCACCTTGTCCTCCCTGCAACAAAATTCAAAGCATGTTTTGCTCCCCGAATGACCTCTAGGACTGACAAATGCCTAGAGAAGTGTTCTCTCTAGGTCCTCCAGCACGACTTCTGGAGGATGCTGACCACAGAGTTGCATTGGAAGACCTAGATATTAGGTCCTAGAGGACTTCTAGAAGGCATAGGACCCCATGGACCATTGTAGGCATAGGAAAGGCCTTTTTAAGCAACAAGAAGTGACCTGATATCACGTCCTATTTTTCATAAAAAGGCCTCTCCTGGGTCTCAAATGATCCGGAGTCCCAAAGTAAGGTGAAAATGCCCCCGGAGAGCTTTTTGGGGCAAAATGTTTTTTGATTCCTGGTGGTCCCCGGAGCCACAAAAAATGGTGTTGAGTGGCCGCACACAGTCCAGGGGTCACATTTTGCCAATCCTCGCCTTGATGTCACATTTTGGACCCCTGAAATCACAACCAGGACAGACATCCAATTGCGATTTCCAGGTCTTTGCAGAGCGCCATGCAAACCCAACAATTTTTCAGGTTTTGGGAAGGCATGATAGGCTTAGGATTGTATGTACAGCACTATGTAAACCTACAGCGCTTTATAAATACATCTTAATTATAATAATAATAATAACGACAGATGGAAAGGATGATACTGAGATTAGACAGATAGATAGATAGATAGCGGGTTGAGGAGGGGAAGCCCTATGGTGTTTCCAGTGTTTGGTTTTTAAGCAGAAAAATGCCTACCCGCCTCTACCTCGGTGTTGTACACCGTAAAGAAGTCGATCACCCGCGACGTGAAGTCCAGGGTCACCAAGGTCTGCCCTTGGAGGATGGTGACGCAGTGCCTGTCACCGTAACTGGCGCGGGGCATCCCTCCGCTAAAGATGATATAGTGACCGCTGCGGAAAGGGAGGAGGAATGGTAAGCAGTCAGATAATACTCGCAATGGATCCTAGGTTTCTACCAGCCAAGGGTTCAGTGTCAGCAAATTGTCTTATTTTTTAGATGCATTTTTAAACTGCAATCAAATGAGTTCCAAATCTCTGATGAACATTAAACATTATATTACTGACAAAATTCCTATCCTGCCTTTCCTCCAGTAAGTGCAAGGCTTCAAGGTTACCACGGATTCAAACCCTGGTCTCCAGAGTCCTAGTCCAGCGCTCGAACCACTCCACATTGCTGGTTTTTGGAGTAAGTTACAAGAAGCAAACTCATCCTCAGTGCATACGCTAAATACACGGTCAAGGGGAAAATCTGTAACAACCGGAAAGCATCACGTACCCCGATTCACACGTCTGCCACACAATCTTGTTGATCGCTTTGCACGGGAAAGGACCTAGAAGAAGAAAAGAGAAGAGGAAATTTTTTGGAGAGCTAAGGGTTCAACTTTCCAGGACTTTGTAAGTAAATAACCCAAATCAATGGCAGAGAGTTCCACTGGTCAACTTTGGACACTTGTCCACGAAGACTTTCTTTGCATCAGGACCAGCTAAATCCGTCCGTGGCAATCATTACGGAGGCAGAGACCAGGCAAAAGTCCAGGGCTTCATGGAGATGTCCATTTGACTCACCGTAAGGGATGGTGGATGTGGCCGGTTGCTGAGTCTTCGTGGAGCCGCTTGCTGCTGACCAGACGGAGTAGCCTCCATCGCTGTGAGAGCTGACGATCGTCCGGCCGCTCCGTTCCCAAGCCATGCTTTCCAGTTGCTGCAATCATCATCATCATCATCATCATCATCATCATCATCATCATCTATTTACATAGTGCCATCACTATCAAACCACTATTCCCAGAGTCTTAGTCCAATGCTCTATGCACTGCACCATATCGGCTATTAACTACACCCTCCGAAAATCAAATTTCTGCCCCCGAATGCACTCCATAAGACATTTGCCCCATGTTTTGGAGAGGGCCATTTTCCCCCTAGAACGGTCTTTTTTTCAGCAACCGAAAGCGACCAGTAATCACTTCCAGTTTTAGAAAAAATTTGCATCGTTAACTTGGAAAAAGAAAACAGAAAAGGGAGAAAGATGGGTGCAAGTTACTAAAGGAAAGCAAAACAAAATCACGGATGACTTTTCAAGCAGTCGAAGGCTTTCATGGCTGGCACCCATAGTTTTATTGTGGGTTTTTTGGGCTCAGTGGCCACGTTTCCAGAAGAGTTTATTCCTGACGTTTCGGACACATTCTCTGAAGATGCCAGCCGCAGATGATGGTGAAACGTCAGGAATAAACTCTTCTAGAGAGCTCAAAAAACCCACAATAAAACTAGATAAAGCAGGGCTTCATTCCTCCACCCCAGGCGCCGAATTACCTGGTTGCCCAGGTAAAGGTGGCTGACGTCTCGGGTGCTCTTGTCCCACAGGACCATCAATCCTCGGCTGTAACCGATCAAAATCTTGGAGGGATCCTGGGGGTGTTCCTGGAGGGATTCCACCGGACCCAAAGCTTTCCCGCAACGATAGTCTTCAGGGACCCTGGAAAGATGATGAAAAAAGGATGCTTGCCCAAGGACACGCAGTGGGTTATACGTCCGAGCAAGGATTCGAACCCTGGTCTCCAGGATCACAGTCCAACTCTAAAACCACTATGAGCCCAACTCATGCATCTGCTGCAATGTATTTTAAAAACAACCCCAAATGCCTCCCTAAATTGAAAATAAAAAGGATTTATCCAAATAATTAATTGAGATGTATACCCCAGCTTCGAAAGAGAAACTCACCGCTGCATGACTTCGTCTTGGTACAAGGTTCTGTCCTCCAACAACGTCAAGCCGGGAAGCTCCAGGACGTAAACGCCACCCCCTTCCGTGCCAAGGTAGGCCACGTCGCACGCCGACTGCAAAGAGATCACCGTCACCCGGGTGATGCTGGGAGGAGAGCTACCGGGACGAGGAGAGAGATCCGGAAATTAGGATTTTACACGAACCAGTCAACGGACAGGGCTCCGAAGCGTTCTGGAAAATATTCGGAAAGCTTAAGAAAGTGCTGTGAAAGCCTTGGACCCTGAGACCAAGCGTGCCTTATGTGCCTTTTTTCCCCGTTATTTTATTTGACCTTTACTATGTAAAGCGCTGTGCAATATATAAATGTTAATAATAAATAATTATGTTTACTGGGGATACTGGGAAGGACGTTGCCTCTTACTGGTGTCCCAATCAAAGCAAGGAGCACGGATGCCATACAGCACCTGGAGAATCAACGTTTGGGAAACAGTGCAAGAAACCGTGCAAAACGCTGAACTCTTAAGATGAAAACCATTCCGGCCCCTGGGACAGTTCTTTCGGAGTTCGGACTAAACCACGGAGCGTCTTGCTATTCTGCAGACAAGGGAGCCTTTGGACGCTGCGAGATTACTAGGTGAGCGTGAAAGGAAAGGAAAGGCAGGCAATGAGTACTTAGAGTTGTCGAACCCTGGACGTCCGGGGAGGACGAAGCTCCGGATCTCTTCCAAATGAGAGTAACCATCTTTCTGGTAGATCTCCCATAGATGGAGAGTGTTGTCATCCAAAAGGGAAAGCAGCCGACCCTGTGGTGGAGGGAAGCAGAGTTAGGAAATGAAACTTTTCCATGGCATCATTTACTTATTTCCAAACGTTACAGGCCCAGGTTATCTCAACCTTTGCATTCTCCACCTTAGCCCAACCAAGTTGCAGAGGAACTTCTCTCCATCCCACCACACTCACAGGTCCGTCCTTCGGGAACATGGAAAAGGATACCTTCTTGGCAGTTGATCCCCAGCTCTGGAATTCCCTTCCCAGAAAAAGTGGACCAGCATCCTATTTATTCGCTTTCTTCCAGCATAAGAAGACCTTTTTATTCTGGCAGGCCTTTGAGGACCAACTGCTTCAGAGGGCCTTGCATATAATGCATTGGATTTTCTACTCAGTATTTTCTTTTTAACCTTTTATGTTTTTAACTAGTTGGAATGCTATTGAGTGTACATTTTTAAACTTTCTGTATGCTGTGAATTCTGAGCGGTAGTTCGAAAACCCGGTCCCAATCCAAGCGACCGGTGTGCAAAGTCGATATGAGACCACAACCCAAAGCACCAAGAGAAAAGGTGCAAATCCTTTTACCTGTCCAGGTAAGAAGTGCATCTGCGTGACCGTCGCAGTCTCCTTGTGAAGACCTGTGAATTCCACCCCTGGAGCTCCATATCTGAACGAGGTTTAGACTCAAGGAAAAAGACTAGAAAATGCAAATACAGCCACAATTTCTGCCCAAATTTTCCCTCTCCGGTGAACCTGCATCCCAGTTTCCAACAAGGCCAACCAAACACCCCAATGGGAAACCCATAAACAGGACTGCCTTTTTCTCCGGCGGCTAATATTCAAATCTATACTGCTCCTATACATTGAAGTCCATCGATGGATGGTTTTAATAGCATTTTAACAGTAACGCCTGGCATGTTTTTTTCATTTATGTCTTTCTAAGTGCCTCCAAAGCCTTTAAAATGACGAACGCTGTCCCCCATTTCAAGACCAGCCCCGGTTGGGTTTCCCGTTCCTCGCATCGCAAACAAAGCAACGTTTGTCCGAATCGCACACAAGAACGGGTCACTAAGCAACTGCTCCATTGTTCGCAGGCTCCGACGGTCAAAAGGTTCCCTGGCCCTGGTGCATAGTTACACCATGGCTACTCGACAAACCTACAAACACCTTTCAAAGAAAGCTTGGGCTGCAGAATCAGTTGCCGCGGCTGCCGCCGTTGCATGCTTTCAAGTCGTTTCCCGACTTGGCGGCGGCACTAAAAGCAAAACTATTGCGGGGTTTTCTTGGCAGGTTTCTTCCAAGCAGGTTTGCCATCACCATCCTCCGAGGCTGAGAGAGTGTGACTTGCCCAAAGGGTCACCCGGTGGGTCTATATATCCAAACCGCGATTCAAACCCGGTTCTCCGAAAATCACAGTCCAGCGCTCAAACTGGCAAAATCCAAAGTTGTGCAAATAAAGCAAAGGGAGGGAAAAATAACAACAACAATTTGGGAGATTTGCTCCATCAGCAGCATATGGGCCCCAGCTGCAATTTTTGGGAAGGATCTAGATTTGCTGGATGCAACGGGCTTTTGGTTTTTTAAATGGTTTTCAAAGAATGCCCTGGGGGTGTTGTGAAGGTTTCACCATTTTAAACTGCATTTTGTTTTTTTAAACAAACAATCTGGTTCTAATATTGGAAGAGTTTAATTCCAATAGTCCCTTTTCTAAGTTTTTAACTGTAGTGTGCTTTTAGACCATAATCTGCTTTGAGTCCCAATCTGGGGGGGACACGGGATACAAATAAATATAATAATAATTGTGTTGTCATTGTCGTCGTCATCATTTTTGGCTTGCATTTGGACTGTAAATGTGGCCCATATGTCTGCAAGTAACTCGAACGCACCCACTATACACACACATACACACTATAGACACATACACAAACCTCGCTTTCTTCTTCCCCCCTGCAGTTCCAAGTCGCAGCTGCGCTTTCCGTTCCAACCCCAAAAAAACCACCGCTTTTGTTTTCCGACTCGGCTGTGACCTAGTTTTTGAAGAACAACCGGGGCTCGATATCTGCTTTGCAAACAACTAAAGTGACGCCGAAAATTGTGCAAACTGCATGCGGGGCAGGAAAAGATCGGGGTGGTTTCATCTGTTCCAGATTTTTTGGGGGGTGCTTCTTTGGAGAGCCCACTTCTCATCCCTTAAACCTGAATCCAAATACAGATCTCTTTCATACTGCACAGTTATAGCACCTGGATAGCACTTTAATAACCATTAATGCATCCCACAATATCTTGGGGTTTGTAATCTTAGAGTGTTCTGCATAAGAATTCTTAACTACCCTCCACGAAACTACAAATCCCACAACGATGTAGCCATAGTATCCGCCCTGCCTTTCCAGAATGAGCCTTTGAAAGGGCCATCTGGGGTAGGGATTAGAACCTGCTTCTTTGACTTCGAACAATGGCATTAGCAGGAGCCGGTCTCTGAAGGGCCCCTGGGTTGGATGCTTTCGGTGGTTTCGCCTCCTCCGCTCTCTTTGCAAGCAAGCAGCTTTCTTAAGCATCTCTCCTTTTTAAAAACCACAGACAGTGGCTGAAGGGTTGGACTGCAACTCTGGAGATCAGGGTTCGATTCTCCGCAGAGTCGTCTCAAAGGTGCCAAACGCAAGATCCCTTTTTGCACCTTGGGCATGTCACGCTTTCTCAGCTTCAGGGGATGGCAATGGAAGAAACCTGCCAAGGAAACCCTGTGGTACAGTTGCCGTAAGTCGATCTGGAGGCACACAATAACAGGATGAGTGTCCCTTATCCAGAATTCTGGAATATGAAACTTTCCAAAACCCTGTGATACCTTTGCTTTCGGATGGTTCGTTGTACACCAACTTGGTCTCATGCAGAACATTATTAACAATACTGTGTATTAAATCACCTTCAGGCCATGGTTATAAGGTATATACAGAACATTAAAAATGCATTTCATGTTTAGACTTGGGGTATGTATATCTCCAAGGCAATCTTATTACATCCATCTGCAATGTCTCATTATACATATATACATACATACGTACATACACACAAGTATTCCAAATTCTGGAAGAATCCAAAACCCAAAACACTTTTGGTCTCAAGCGTTTCGGATAAGGGAGGCTCAACAGTAGAAAAGGTTAAGGAGTTGGACATGAAGTTTGGGCACGGCTCTGGGAAGTATTGTGCATTCGAATCCAGCACCGAGTGAGACGGAAGCACGTCTGCATGCCAGGCGTGAGCTTGTTTGGGAAAAGGGGGAAAGAAGATGATCTAATTCGGATGCTATGAGATTCATAGCATCCTCCCTCCTTATAAAGGCTCGGCCGGAGAGACGGGTACCGTTTTCTGACTCATCCCCACGGTGTCCATTCTCAGAAGTTGTTTATTCTCAGAGAGGGATTATCCTCATTTTATGGGTGGAAACGCTGGAGATTACCAGCCGCAATGAAAGAGCAGAGGCTGTGTTGCATCTCAAAAGGCAACCAAATGATTTCCTAGTAGAGATTCCTCAATGCCAACTTTGCATGGAGGGCAAAGAACAACTCTTCCATGAAACTTTGGAGAGTCGCCGGCAATCCCTTCTTACAATACGAGACAGACCCAGATATCTCCCTTCAAAATTTCCTTTAAGGTTGGAGAAGTGTGGGTTTCCATGGCTGAGTATGGACTCGAACCCTGGTCTCCCAGAGTTCTGGACAGAGTCCTGCAAAGAAGGGTCGCCATTGCCTTCCTCTAAGGTTGAATGCCCACATTGGGTTTCCATGGTTGAATAAGGACTCGAACCCCGGTCACCCAGAGTCCTAGTCCAATGCTCAAGACCATGATGCCAGCTTTTTAAAAATCAGGTTTTCTTGGCCCGATTTCTGCAAAGGAGGGTCGCCACTGCCTTCCTGTAAGGGTTGGGTGCCCACATCGGGTTTCCATGGTTGAGTAAGGACTCGAACCCTGGTCTCCCGGAGTCTTAGTCCAACGCTCAGACCAATACATCATACTGGCGCTTTTTAAAAATAGTATTTTATTGGCGAGGTTTATAGAGAAGAGGTTCACCACTGGCCCTCCTGAGTCTGTGTGACTTATGCAAAGTTGCCCTATGGGTTTCCATGGCACAGCAGAGATTCGAACCCTGGTCTCCCGGGATCCAGCATTCAAATCGCGACCCCGTTCCGGCTCTGACTTCTCTGCACTCGAGGAATAAAAGACAAGGATGGAGAGAGACTGCTGCAGAGGCAACTCTTAACCCGCAGAGAGAGAGAGAGAGAGAGAGAGAGTTAGCCTCGCTTGCTGCATATTTTCATTTTAAAAAAATATATCTGCAAAGAAGAGTCGGCAGAAGCCAGAGCAAAAGGGTTGCAACAACGCACCCCAAGCTGGCAGAGGGCCGAAACGCTGCGGAAATTTGGAAACGGCCAAGAGACTGGGGCCGAAGAAGGAGGAAAAGAAAAAATATTCTCAAGGGGAGCCCAGCTGAGCAAAAGGAGAGAAAAGTTTTTGGCTTGGTGCGACTCTGCGTCCTGCAAAAAAAGTCTCCAAGGTGAAACATGCTTTTTGGATCCTTTACTCAACTCCAGATTAGAAAATCCTGGATTGAAGGGTCTGACCAACGTCCTGGGATGGCTGAAGCAACAAATTCCAGAATGTACACCGGTGGCAGTGTATAAACAAACAATAAGAACGACGGCGACAACTGAAATATACAATAAAATAAGGTTACGTGTCAATAAGCCACCCGATCTATACCTATATACTTTGGTTTCATGGAAGAGAAATATGGCAAACCTAGGTAAGGGCTTATACTGATAGGTTGGGTCTCCCTTCTCCAAAACGCTTTGGGACCAGAAGTGTTTTGGATTTGGGATCGCTTTTCAGATTTTGGAATATCTGCATCTTAGGGATGGGACCCAAGTCTAAACAGGCAATTGATTTGTTTCATACACAACTCACACACACAGCCTGAAGGTCGTTTTAGGTCTGTCGTGTGCCTTCAAGCCGTTGCGAACTTACGGCAAACCTATCATGGGATTTTCCTGCGGGATTTGTTTTCCTGCGAGATTTGTCCAGGGTTTGCCATTGCCTTCCTGAGGCTGAGAGTGTGTGACTTGCCCAAGGTCACCCAGTGGGTTTCCGTGGCTGAGCTGGGATTCGAACCCTGTTCCCAGTCCAATGCACAAATCGTTAAGCCGCGCTGGTTTGTTATGTATTTAGTCTATTTAAGTAAGTGGTTTCCAAACTGCTTCAACCTGTTTGCATTCCTTTTGCTTGTAAAGCATCCTGAGCTCTTTTGATGCGGTTGTTGTTGTTGCTGTTCTTGTTGTTGCTGCTGTTGTTGTTATTATGAGGTTCTGCCATCGTAGCAGAAGAGAACCTGGCGTGAAACACTTTCCCAAATGGACCCCATGGACCTATGCCTCCCCTTCCTCCCACGATCGATACTACGTCTCCCGGAGATTTCACAACAAGGTCACCCAGCTGCTGGGAGATAAAGAGTTCAAAGAGAGGCGAGGACCTCGGAAAGCACCGGCACAGCTTCAAAGAGCTTGGAAAAACAACACAACACACACACAAACACCCTCATCTTCCCATTTCCAGAAACCTTTGGCAACTCGTCTCAAAAAGTGCCACGCACAAGCTCCCTTTTTGCACCTTGGGCATGTCACACACTCTCAGCCTCAGAGGACGGCAATGGCAAACATCCTACAACATTTGTCAAGAAAATCCTGCGATAGGTTTGATAAAGTCAGAAAGAACTTGAAGGCACACAGCAGCAACAGCTGGGCAAAAAACTCAAGGGAGGCCAACATCTTACGGTGCATCCACACTGCACCGTTATACCACTTTGGTGCCACTTGTAACCACCCATTAACCACTCTCAAAATCCTGGAAATCCTAGGATCTGTAGCAAGGCGAGGTACTTAAAATTCTCTGCTAGAGACTCCATGCACCTGAGATTTGTAGTTTTGTAAGATAGCTCCAGTCTCTGGCAAGGAGGGCTGAAGACCATGCAAAAACTACAAAGTCCCAGGGTTTTCCATAGGAGGGAGCGACAGCACTTAAAAAGCGGTGTCAAACTGCGTTATTTCTACAGTGTAGATGCACCCCAAGAAGTGACCGGAACAGTGACCCCTCTTTTCAAAGAGGGTTTCAGGATTTTCCTGCAGAGGTTTAACATTTTCAAAAATATAAACTCTCCAAAAACAAGGAGTGGAGGTTGCATCAAAGTTGATTTTAATGCTATTTTTTGGATATATATGGGAAGCCTGCTCAGCTGCCCACTCCAGCGGGTCCTGGGGCTAGAAACCTGGCCTCCACGCTAGCCACGGTTGCCCACCCCTTTGCCTTAAAGGGTAAACAAGTTTGATTTGGCACCAGCTTTTGCAGACATCAGCAAAGCGATCGATGCAAATCTACATCCAGGCAAGGTCAGTCCGAGAGAGACGCAGCAGGAGACCGGCTCGGAGGGGTGGCGAGTTCGGGGGGGATACGGCAACAGCAACGACAAAATTTATCTTTATTTCTAAGACAAGTCCATTGTGCCCCACATTCTGCGCACATTAGTCTCCCTTTTGCTCTCGGGCCAGCTTGCAAACCGTGCGCCTGTGCGACAAACGGCTTTCGGTTTCTCCCCCCAAACGCTGCAGTTACACATTTCGGTGCCCAAGTTTGTCGCTCGGCAAGAAAGGCGCACTGCAAAAACAACAACTCCTCCCATGTGGCAGCGTGGCATTCATTAAAATGCCTTTAAAATGTGGGGGGAAACCAGTGTGCAACACGAGGAATGCCACTTCACTTCTGTGTTACTACCAGCTGGATTATTTCTTTTATGCCATGATACCTCTGGAAGGTCACATTTTTCTCTCTTGTTCAGTCCCCAGCCACTACACCCCTGTGGCAGTTTGCAAGAATAAGATTTGGAGAGACATGCCCAAGGGTCTATTTGCACCATCAGCGGCGGAGGAAAAAGCCAAGTCGGTCCAACTGCCCTGGCATTCAAAGTTCCACATTGACCACCATAATACACTCTCTATATACATAACACCAAGATATTATGTATATATAAAATATTATACATAAAATATTAAAGTGAGGTGGTATTGAAGGTGCCCTGAAAGTGAGGTGGCATTGAAGATGGTATTGAAGGTGACATTAAAGGTGCTCTGAAAGTGAGATGGCATTGAAGATGGCACTGAAGGTGACATTAAAGGTGCCCTGAAAGTGAGATGGTATTGAAGACGGCACTGAAGGTGTCTAAATGTGAGGTGGCATTGAAGTTGGTATTGAAGGTGCCCCAAAAGTGAGATGCCATTAAAGGTGCCCTGAAAGTGAGGCAGCACTGAAAGTCTCCTGGAAGTGAAGTGGCACTGAAGGTGCCCTGAAAGTGAAGGTGCATTGAAGGTGCCCTGAAAGTGAGGTGGCATCGAAGGTGTCTTGGGAGTGAGTTGGCATTGAAGATGGCACTGACAGTGCCCTGAAAGTGCAGCGGCGCTCAAGGTGCGCTCAGAGCGAGATGGCATCAAAGGTACCCTGGAAGTGAGGAGGTACAGAAGGTGCCTGAAAGTGACGTGGCATCCAAGATGCCCTGAAAGTGAGGTTGCATTGAAAATGTTCTGAAAGTGAGGGTGTATCTAAGGTGCCCTGAATGTGCCCTCTGCCATCCATCACCCCAAGTCTTGGCATGGCTCTGTGCCATTGACCGTCCAGGTACCAAAACGTTGAATGCACCAGCAAAGGAAAAGGCAACCAAGAGAGCCACACGGCGGGTGCAAGAAACGGAGGACTCTCTAACCGCACATGACAGCGAGTCGATAAAAATAGTTGTGTATATCGGAGTGTTTTTCCCCCCTTCTGCCAGAGTTTAGCCATTTTAGGATCTGCATTCAAAGAGACAGGCGAGGAACCAGCTGCTGCTGCTAAGATCAGCGAAACGTTCCCCAAAATATTCTGCAAAAATCCTTTGAAGGAGTGATCCGTTTCAACACTGCGATAGTTTAGATTCTATTTTAATTCTCTGTTTTTAAATTGTGCTTTTCAAATGGCAACGCCTCTCTTGAGTCCCCCATTTTGGAGAAAAAGCGGGAGATCAATAAAAATAACAACGACAGACACGCAGCGGAAAAGTGCCCAGAAAAGTGGGTCAGGATTCTCTATCCGTCCATCCCTTTACTTACTTACCCTACTTTCCTCCAAAACGGAGACTCAAAGCAGCTTCTAAAAGAAGAATTATAATAAAAATACATAGAATTAAAAGGTGGAAAGGAAGGGATCCAACTTAGGCATCTAGCATTTGCCTTGTAAATTGCAACTTGGATCTCAAAGGAGATTTCTTTCTATTGTTGGGTGCCTTCAAGCCATGGCCCTATTATAGGGTTATATATTGAAAGATTTGTTCAAAGGGGGTTTGCCATTGCTGTCCTCTGAAGCTGAGAAAGTGTGACTTACCCAGGGTCACCCAGTGGGTTTCATGGCCGAGCTAAGAATCGGACCCTAGTCTCCGGAGAAGGCGGCCCATGTGTGTGTGAAATATGGTGTGTGCATCATTGGCACACGAGTTCGAATTTTACCCAACCCTGTCCTACTACTGCAGCAGCCCCAGATGGGTCAATCTTGCCGGGAGCTATAGAGCATTTCCGCTGCTTCAGCGCTGACCGAAATTGACAAAAGTGTGCGAACGAAGCCAGCAATCTTGTGAACTGGGGCAAGAAATCAGGGGACGGAGGACAGAGAGGTCTTTGGGCACCACGTCTTCCGAAATATCTAACTCCGTCTATATGCAATTGCAGGGTTTAAGGTCAGTCCATTAAAACATTTAAGTATTCAGTTTATCCTCCCTCCCAAAACTGCTTGCCAAGGCAATCCGCAGCAAGTTTACAAAGTGAAAAGTTATCATCCAAAACACAAAAGCACACTAATTCTTTTGCAACAACAACATCTTCACAGCATCTGCAATTGAAAAGCTCCTTCTGCAAAGGGGGACCAGACACGTCCTCCTTTTCCCGGGCCTGTCCTCCATTTCAAACTTCTGTCCAGAAAGGTCCTCCATTTGGAGCATGACTAAGAAACATGCGTTGGCATTTATATGACTGCTTTTCGCTTTGATTCCTCACGGTTTCCAGACGTTTTTGGTTGCCCTCGACACCCAGAAACTGGACCCAATATCGATTTGACCAAAGCAAAATTAATCCTTTGTTCAATCTAGACAATTTCACTATTGATGCATCCTCGGATCAGACTGGCTTTTTTTTGCTGCCGCATCACACTGTTGGCTCGTGTTCAACTTGTGGTCCACTAAGACCCCTAGATCTCTTTTGCATGCATTGTTGTCAAACCACCCTATATCTATGCATTTCATATTACCCTCCAAATGTAGTATTCTACATTTCTCCCTGTTGAAATTCATTTTTGTTCGTTCTGACCCAGATCCCTACTCTCCAAAGGTCACTTTGAATTCTGATCCTATCCTCTGGGGTATTACACCCCAAGCCGGTTTGCAACGGACATTCGCACCAATTGGAGGGTTGTGCAAAGGGAAAAATTTTTAAACCCGAATCCTCTCTCGTCCAGAGACCTTTGGCTTCGTGCAGCTGGAAGGAAAGACTCCGCAGACACAACTACACAAACACATATACGCACACGGCAGCTGCCACCACCAGCAACGGACCCAAAACAAGCCTTCCATTCAGAGGGGAGCGTTTTGTTGGAAAGAAAATTAAAATCAAAAGACAACCTTGAAAAGCAGAGGGCAAACATTTCAGAGAAGGAATATTTTTATTTCGCCCCGTAATTATGATAAAGTGGCTTTCATGCGCTCCTCATGGACACCGGTCCTCTTTCATAGCTTCGCGGGTTCGTTTCTCAAGGTTAGAAGTTCAAACATCTGCGTATAGAGAGATGTGAAGGCCTGGATTATGGATTATGGAATATCCCCTTTTGGGGTGACGAATAAAGCGGCTAAGGCTGCATCCGCACACTGCAGAAATAATCCACTCTGACGCCACTTCAACTGCTATGGTTCAAATTCTGGGTGCGGAGTAAAAAGGCGTTCGTATTTTTGTGTTGGATGTTGGAATACCTGTGTTTTCATGCAGCTCCATGAAATATCTTGGAGACGGGACCCAAGTCTAAGCGCAAAATTATTTTATTATTCAGATACCGCTTTGCACGAAGGTAATTTTATACCTAGTATTTTAAATACTTTTGTGCACGAAGCAAAGTCTCTGCACATTTTAACCACCCATGAGAAAAGCTTTGCTTTTTGGAACATTTTGGATTTTGGAATTGCAGACAAGGGAGACTTAGACTGTTTTAAACAATCACAGAATTGAAAGGACACACTCCTCACATTCTTTGTAAAGCATCATTTTGGAATATTTTCATACAGCTACATAATGAGGTATCTTGGGACCGAAATCTAAATGCAAAATTCATTTATGTTCCATATAAATAAATTTATGTTTATAATTTTATACATCATATTCTAAATAATTTTGTGCAAGGGGGTCGCCGTCTTAGCGACCCATGCAAAAAAGTTTTGGCTCGCTGGAATATTTTATAATTTGGAATTCCGGGTAAGGCAGGCTCGACCTGTATATATATTTTAGCAAGTCTTTTAAATCTGGTTATTTCCGTGCCACGGTGTGAAGACGCATTCCCTTCACCTACCGCTGAGCATGCCTCTTCCCAGAGGACACACAGGCAAACTCGTACTTAAATGCAAAACAAACCGGAGGCGTGCTTCCGAAAAATGCTCCAAATTCCTGGCAATTAAATGTTCCAACCGGAGGGAGAGGTTAATTTATTAAATGCAATTGCCATGCTCCTCCGTTGTTGTGCAAACATCTGCAGGGAAAGACCAAACACCCGTGGGACCTTGGAGAAGGAATTCAACCACCTCCCAGCCCAAACCCTGATAAAAATAATAATAATAAATATGAATCTTGCATAGAGCACTAACTGTACCTAAACACAGGTTTTGCCGCTGCTTGGCAGAGATATCTTTTGGATTAAAATGCCCAGAATCCCCAGGGGTTTGATCATTCCTCGACAGAGAAGTCTTTTTGGATTATGGTTCCCAGCATCCCCAGAAAGCCCCATGGCTTGGCAGAGATGCCTCTCAACTGCAACTCCCAACATCCCCATAATATTTCAAAGGCATGTTCAGCCGCGATCGTCGCAGAGGGATGGGATGCCCCTTCCTTCAACTGTTTGTTAAAAAGATGAACTAAGAATATACATATCCAAGTGGTTTCAGGGCTATGAAAAGCTTCAGCACAGCGGATAGAGCTTCAGACGCTGTCGGAGTGCAACTCCCATCGTCCCCGAGGGAGGCTGGGAATCACAGTTCAACAACATCAGGAGGGCTAGAAGATTCCCTCCTTATATGGAGCCAAATCTGCACCTTCTCCAGCCGGGTACGGAGAGGGGTCGACTACACTTCCCATCCTCGTCCAGCGACGTTGCATTGGGGACGATGGGAGGTGGGGTCGATCCTCTCTGGAGGGCAGCAGGACTGGAAAAGAGTCGGGAAGCCAAGGCGGCCCTGCTTGCATTGTATCCCCGCGGCCGCCAACTCCATGGAGACTGCACATCCCTGCAAAAGCGATGCCAACCTTTTGAAAAGAGTCCGTGTTCTCGGCGGCCAAAATGCCTCCCCGCTTTGCAAAATGCCTCTATTCAGGCTCCTTCCCAGAAGAAGCTGGCGGGGGGGTGGAAGACCCCCACATCATCGTTATTATATATTTATTTTTCGCAAAGAGAAGGTTCCGGTTGCTACGCGCCGAGGAAAAAATTCCCATCCTGCATTGGCCACTTCAAATATGCACAACCACACATACACACACAACGCCAAAGTGTCCACAGCGGCTCCGTTTCCAGCCCTGAGTCGAAAAGAGAGTTCTCTGGACAAGATGACGACAGCAAGCTTTTTATTTATTCCGTTAACGGTTGGGGTCCCCCTCATCAGAAATATCCAAAATATTCCAAAAAACCAAAACCTTTTTCCATGGGTTCTTGAGCCGTGCACAAAATTGTTTTAAAATATAAGGTATATAGGAAATATAAATGCATTCCATGTTTAGGCTTTGGTCCCATCTTCAAGGTATCTCACTATGGAGATGCAAATATTCAAAAATCAGAAGAAAACCCCAAATCCAAAGCACTTCTGGCCCCAAGCATTTCGGATAAGAGACACTGAGCCTTTACCTTTTATTTCACTATTAAAAATACCTTCCCATTATTATTAGGAAATACTTCTATTTCCACTTCTTAGCCTCGGCTTCAGAAAGCCTACAATGGCACAAACGCTTTGTTAAATTGAACCCCCCATTAGAACCGAACTGCAGGATCAATAATGTATATATTACTAAGGCTTCCCACAATGGCACCAATGCACTACTCAACAAGAGGCTCCCCACAATGGCGTCCCTGCGCTACACAACAAGGGGCTTCCTATGTGCTACTCAACGAGACAACTGCACAATGGCGCCAGTGCACTTTCCAATAAATTGTGTCGTATAATGGTGCCAGTGCGCTAACCAACAAGATGCACCACATAGCAGCGCCAGTGCACTAACCAAGAAAACGTGTCACATAATGGCACCAGTGCGCTAACCAACAAGACGTGACACATAATGGCACTAGTATGCTAACCAACAAGACGTGACATGTAATGGCACTAGTATGCTAACCAAGAAGGCGTGACACATGATAGCACTAGTGTGCTAACCAACAAGACGCGACACATAATGGCACTAGTGTGCTAACCAACAAGACGTGACACGTAATGGCGTGAGTGCAATAACCAACAAGATGTGCCACATAATGGCACCAGTGCGCTAACCAACAAGACGTGACACATAATGGCACTAGTATGCTAACCAACAAGACGTGACATGTAATGGCACTAGTATGCTAACCAAGAAGGCGTGACACATGATAGCACTAGTGTGCTAACCAACAAGACGCGACACATAATGGCACTAGTGTGCTAACCAACAAGACGCGACACATAATGGCACTAGTATGCTAACCAACAAGACGCGACACATAATGGCGCAAGTGCAATAACCAACAAGATGTGCCACATAATGGCGTCAGTGCGCTAACCAACAAGACGTGCACCATAATGGTGCCACTGTTCTAACCAACATGACACACCACATAATGGTGCTTGTGCGCTAACCAACAAGATGCACCACATAATGGCGCGAGTGCACTAACCAACAAGATGTGCGGCATAATGGTGCCAGTTTGCTAACCAACAAGACGCACCACATAATGGTGCCATTGCGCTAACCAACAAAACGTGCGGCATAATGGTGCCAGTGTGCTAACCAATGTGACACACCACATAATGGTGCCAGTGCACTAACCAACAAGATACACCGCATAATGGCACCAGTATGATACCACCACATAATGGCACCAGAGTGATAACCGACAAGACGCACCAGATAATGGCTCCAGTGCGCTAACCAACAAGTGTGTTATTCAACAGGGCTTTGCATAATGGTGCCGGCCCGCTACTCAACAAGGGGCTCCACATAATGGTGCCAGTGCGCTAATCCTGCCTGCATGACATGGCAACTGTCCCACGGTTTTGTCTGTCCCAAATGTGCCCCTGGTGACAACAGCACCACTAAAGAAAAGGGCAATTGGGGGGAAGAGGTGTCCCATAAGTGTTGCCTGTGCACCTTTGGAGGGCAAAGCGGTAAGAGAAAGAGCATCACTCTACGCCTCCCATTGCTATGAAATCAATTGGTGGCAACGCGGGGCGTTCAGCATCCTTCTTGCCTCTTGCGACTGGGACCAGAGAGGGACAAAAACAGGTGCCAACCCAAACGCAGGTGGCTGCCCTGGGCCCGACCCTGTAATTTTAAACCCGCACCTGCAATTTAAGATGGCAAGAGAGGAGTGCCACTTGCTGTGCCAACTCTTGTCATCTTTTCCCGTGGCACACACACACACCCAAGACAAAAATAGCTATCCAGGCGTAACGTAATCTGCATAATGCCAGGGATAATTTAGCCGCCAAACCCAAGACTTAAAATTTGGCAATATTTGTGTTCTGGGAGAAGAAGGTGGAGGGGAAACAAACCCATCATTTGGGCACCAAAAGGAGGAGGAGAAAGAAGAAGCAAACAGCCATGTTAAAGATCTGGGTTTTCTTTAGACAGAAGATTTGGGTTGTTTAAAAAAACCAAAGCAAAGAAACAGGTATAATTGCCTTTAAAAAGAGTGTCCAAATCAGGACCTGGGACTCGAGTTCAAATCTCTCCCATGCTGCAAATCTACATAGCCTTTCTTTCCTCTGGCTCCAAACCAAATCAATGCAACATGGGGATAAAACTGGCTTTTGCGGTCATTATACGGATTACCAAAATATCACCCGAAAGTCACGACGTACAAGCCAAGACTAATATACTAGTAACCGCCCGCTCTTGTTTTGGTTGGAGAGTTGCACTCGGCGCAGTTTCTGCTTCCAAGATCTCAAATCCCAGATCCGTGCTTTTAAAACAAAGGCTCAGGTTACGCCGTTTTTGCCGAAGAGAGGTGCGCATCCGTCGACTTAAACATACCGTCTCACCATCACCATTCAAAAGAATAAACGGAATAATAATAATAATAGTTTATTTATAGCCCGCTCCTCTGTTCATACACTCGGAGCGGGGTACAAGTAAATATGCACACAGAAGTAAAAACCGAAAACAAGGTAAGGCCAAACCACATTGCATCCTATCAGCAATCTCTGCAAACCATATAATTTATGAATTAAAAACCTTTTCCTTCATTGGAGGTACTGAAAAAGAGGACGGAAGGCTATATGGATGGAATAAAACAGGCTATATTTAGGAAACACTTGCATTAAGCGACATTTCCACGCATGGGACATTTCCACTCCAAAGCAACATCAGTGCATCCCATGATAGATGCCCATCGCCAATGCAGCAACTCCAACATTTGCAATGCAAAAAAAACGGCTCTTACCTTCCTCTTCGGCCAGAGCTTTATAGATATAAAACCGTGCCCCCAAAACATTAGTTAAGGATACATTTTCACCGCTCCTGATTTGGTCCCGATGGCCATAATCCGAAGCTTGGGATCGAAGGCCAAGGAGCTGGGCTGGTTGGGAAAGCCATGCTCGACGGTCTGGAAGAAAACAAAAATAATACAGATATAACTCACTTGACAAAAGTGTGATGTGCGTCAGGAGCAGAAATAACGGGGAAAGGATAAGGAGAGGTTCCTATGTCGCACACTAAAATTGTGATTGTGTGTTTCAAGTTGGCAACTGTAGGGCAACAACCTATTACGGGGTTTTCATGGCAAGTTTCTTCAGAAGGGGTTCACTGTTGCTTTCCCCTGAGGCTGAGAGAGCGTGACTTGTTCAAGGTCTCGCCGTGGGTTTCCACTTTTGTGTTTTGGATTTTCCGGGATTTTTCAATACCAAACATTTCGGTTAAGAGAGGCTCGACTTGGATTTCAGAGGAAGGAATTGAGCAAAACCACCTCTGAGCATTCCTTAAGGAAACCCTATGGAGTTTCATGGGGCCGCTGTAAGGCGGCTTGAAACCAAATAGATGCACAAACAAATATTATTTTAAACTTTGCATTCCTACATGGCTGGCGGCTGGACTGGATGACCCTTGGGGTCCTTTCCAACTCTATAACCCAGGTTCCTTACAATGCTTGCACAGGACCAATGCTCCGTGGCTTTCTATGGCTGGCCAAGGGTTATACTGGGAATGTTTTAAGGTATGTATTCTCGCACGGCTGGACTGGATGACCCTCGGGGTCCCTTCCAACGCTATAACCCTAGGCTTCGGTTTGTTACGATGCTCGCACAAGACCTCTGCTTGGTGGCTGGACAAGGGCTCCCTTGGAAATGCTTTAACCTATGTATTCCTGCATGGTTGGGTTGGAGGACCCTTGGGGTCCCTTCCCAAGCCTTGCGTTCCTTACAACGCTTGCACAGGACGGCTGCTTGGTGGTCTTCGACGGCTCTCTCTAGAGCCAATTCAACCCACGCAACGCAGGTGGGGAAAGCTTTCTCCGCTTTCTGCTCTGGCTCCTATTAAACTCCAGGGAACCCTTTGCCTTAGCAAAGCCAGAAAAAAGGAGGAATGGATTAATAAAGACTTGGCCGAGAGTTGGGTGCAAAAGGAGGCACTCCTCCCTTTCCTTGCATTTTTTCTTCCCTGGATGGGAGAGACGAACGAACCTTTTCAGCCAAGTGAACCTTTAAGCAAAGAATGGAAGGCAAGGAGAAGAAGAAGGTTATTTTATTTTATTTCCAAACAAAAAGAGGCCATAGCAAGCGCAGAGTTTCCAGATTCCTGTCCTGGAGCGATTCCTTCCAACCCGCAACAGACCACACCGAAAAAGAGGACGGCACCCAAGAGTGCCAGGAATACAGGCCATCCTATTATTTTTCCTCTCCTAATGCAAAAAATTCGGATCCCCAACAGCAAAATTCGGAAAGGTCATTCTCGCCGGTAATCCGCAACCGATGATCGCTGGGTTCAAAAGCAATGGCCTCTCGATATCGTTTTAAGGGATCGCAGAATCCATGGTCCCAAACACAATGCGGAAATAATAACAGTAATAGATTTCATTTATATCCCGCCTTTCCAGAAGGATCAAGGCGGCTTACAAGAGAATACATAAATAGATATATAATACACACATAACTAAAAATTACATATCCAGCAATAATCCAGTTTGCAACTGGCTCAGTGCTGGGAATTGTATTATTATTATTAATTTTATTTATATAGCGCTGTAGGTTTACACAATTGTAGTCTATCGTGGCACTAGACAGAGAAGGCAAAATGTCCCACAAAACTACAGTTCCCATAAATGCCTAGCATTGAGCCACTGCAGTCCAAGCGGTCCCAAACCGGATTATTTCTGCAGTGTGTTTCGGATACGCGTCGCCGCGTTCGCTCTTTCCTAGGGATGCCTCCTTTCCAGGCAAGCTTTGCACATCCACAAAACAACGGGGCAAATGATGACCTGCAACAAAGAGGAACGGACATCACCCGTCAACAGCAGCCTCCAGACTCACCTGCGGCAGGTAAGGCTCTGCTTAACCCCCGAAAAAGGCGGACCGGCCCAGTTTTGCGCAACGGAATTCACTTCACTTCTCCTTCACTTCATTGCACTGACATGCACAATACGGACCCGCAAAAGCGCAACCTTCTCTTCTGCAAAAGTTAATTTTGGGGATTGCACCCCTTACCTGTGAAACGGGGATGGTGTTTAAACCCGCTTTGGGTCTCGCACCTGGAAAATGGCGTTTTGTCGGCACTGTGTGGCTTCAAAGTCGTTTCCAACTTATGGCAACCCTAAGGGCAACCTATCATGGGGTTTTCTTGGCAGGATTTGTCCAGAAGAGGTTTGCCATGGCCTGAGAGAGTGTGACTTGCCCATCTAGTGGGTTTTATGGTCAGGATTTGAACCCTGATCTCCAGAGTGTAGATCTTACGCTCGAACCGCTGCACCACACTGGCTCCATTGTTGACAATGGTGTTGTTTCCGACTTACGGAGACCCTAATGCAAACCTATCGTGGGGTTTTCCTGGCAAGACTTGTCCAGAGTTGGCTTGCTGTGGGCTGAGACAGTGTGACTTGCCCGAGCTCACCCGGTGGATTTCATGGTCGGGGATCGAACCCTGATCTCAAAACCACGCTATGCCACATTCATGACCACGGCAAGGAATTTTTACAGTCACCATTGTGCATCGCTGCGGCTTCAGGTCTCCGTAAGCCAGAAACAACTTGAAGGCATGCAATGCAGGCACACTCTCTCGAACACATCGAAGATGAAGAAGAGATCAAGTGCACCTCCGAGATCAAGAGCGCGCACGGAAAAGCCATCCAAGGTAACAGGAACGCAACGTGGTCCGCGGTTCGGCCGCGTTCCTTGCACCCAGGCCAATGTTTACACCGGAGAGGAATGCACCCCGGTGGGATCACACAGCCACCCTTTCCAAATTAAACAGACTTTCCCTGCCTTGCTTGCCAAAATTCAATATATATATATATATATATATTTATCCTTTCCAAAAAAAAAGCATTGCATCAGCAGCTGGTAGTGCATATCCGACAGCAAAATTGCACACTCTTCTCCTTTTTTATCTTCAGTTTTTGGGCAGAAATTCTGCCGGTGAAGCTTCTCCAAGGCTTCAGCAGCTCCAGTCTGGGGGCTCATCATCCTCATCATCCTCCTCCTCGCGTGTTTCGAAGTTCTTTGGTGAAGCTTCTCCTCGGCTTTGGCCGTCTCCGAATATCACACCTTCCCAGGCAGAAGATCTTCGGTGAAGCTTCTCTCCTAGACGTCACGGGGCTCTTAACCATCGGTGCCAAGGCTGAAATTATGGAGGTGATGTTGGTCCCCAGCAGCTTTTCACCCCAGGCTCACAGGCAGAAATTCGGCCGGTCCGGCGTTTCGCCATCCAAGGCAGAAAAGGAAAGGTTTTCCTCCAAGATTTAGGAGCTCCGTCGCTTTGAACCCGACAGACAACGCTCTTCCTAGGCTCCGAGCAGCTCCAGGCTTCTGGCTTTGAACCAGGCTGAAATTCTCCAGGTGAAGCTTTTCCTAGATTCGGGATGGAAGCGCCCGCCGATACTTGAAACAAAGAGGAGGAACAGCAAATGTTGGAAGAAGGGGAAGGCGCACAAGGGAACGGACCCCGCTGGCCGAGGATGATGGAGACGACAGTCCAAAATACCCGGAGGAAAGGATGCTCTAGGAAAACATAAGGGTACCAATGCAAATGGAGGAATCGAGCACCGAAACAGTTAATCTGGGAAAGCCAGCGAAGCAGAGGAAGACAAAAAGCAGACAAAAGCAAAGAAGAAGGGAAGGAGAAAGGGTTGTGAATCAAGGAAGAGAGGATGCGGCAGGAAAAGAGGAAACCGTGCCACTTTCCAGGCAGCTGCTTCATGTTTTAAAAGGAGTTTATCATCCCACGGGAGGAATTTCTCCCAATTGCGAATGGAGCCAATTCGCAATTACGTGAATTCGCTAGTTTAGCGGATTTACGTGAATTCCCATTGCGTTCTGAATGCGTTCGGAATGGCTTCCCGTTTCCTGAAAATGACCCCCCATTGCCCAAAATTGCATGAGATGCTTTAATTCGCAATAACGTAAAACCCACGATTGTGTTCAGAATGACTTCCCTTTTGCCCGAAATTGCGTGAGATACTTTAATTCGCAATAACGTAAAACCCCATGATTGCGTTCGTATTGCCGTTGCGTTATAACCCCAAATTCCGTCGTATGATAAACTCCAAAGTTTTACGTCCAACTCTAACAACTCAAAGGCGCACAACGACAAAGTCCTAAATATGTACAAAGTCCCAAATATGAACTTCTGAAGAATTCTGACCTCTCCGAAAATCGGTTCCTTCATCCTACAATAAGGAAGCAACCAGGAGGAAGGAAAACTGTACTCTATACATGGTCAGAGGCAATATTATGAATATTTCACGTCTGGTACCAAAAACGAGGATGCGTCCTTGTTTATTTAAAGTTCAAAGCATGAACCTCTCCAAATATCGGTTCCTTAATCCGACGCTAAAAAAGCAAACAGGATGATGGAAGGAGGGAAACTGCACTCTGGACATGATCAGAGGCAATATTGATTTTTGTGGGTTTTTCGGACTATGTGTCCAGGTTCTAGAATAGTTTGTTTCGGACGTTTCGGAGGCAATATTATTAGTTCTTCAGCCCTTCGGAGCCCGGGTCCCAGTTTGCACAAAGTCCCAGACGCCAAATTTCCAATTTGTTTTAAGACAAACGCTATTGGGATTGCGCTGAAAATGCAGACGCACAAAACCGAGTCCCCTGCTTTGAAAGTTTGGCTTTCCAGGTTTTGCAAAGAAAGGCCATTGCAAGAGTTTTATCGCTTTCAGCCAAGGAAGGGGAGTTTTCAAAAGTTTTCTTGGTTGGGGAGGAAGGCACACTTGCTCCAAATGGGAAAAAAGAGACGTAGAGCGATCCCAATCTTGAGTTTTTCGTGCCAAAAAAGGAACGAACCGCTAACAAAGGGGTTCTAAAGAAGGATTTGCAAAAAGGAGGGGATTTTTAAATATTTTTATAAAAGGAGAGGGAGGAAGAAAGGTATGTTTTTAATCCTTTCTCAGCCCCAGTTTTCAAGGGACTAAGAGAAAAAGGAGCAGCCAAAAAACTCAGCCAAGCCCCACTCTCTTGCCAATATAATATACACATATAATGTATATGCACACACACACATATATATACATATGTGTTTGTGTGTATATATATATATATTAAGAATTTGAGATGATCCCATTCCCAAACAAGCAGGAAAAGGAACGACCCGGAGAACGTTTTAAAAGGAAAAGGCGTTCCAAAGGCGTGACTTTCTTCCTCCAACTTCTCTCCATCCAGGAAAAGCAAAAGCCAAGAGCCGGCCCTAGCATTGACTCTTTGCTGGGGGTTGAGTGTGGAAACAAAAACACACACACACAGGCACACACCCATGCGCGTGCAACAACACACCCTCGGAAAAAGAGGTGCCGCTCGGTCCCTTTTTTGGGCGCGTTTGGTGCGACGCCAAGAAAGCACCGAGAAAAGTTGCTGCAAGAAACAGCGCTGGGCTCTCTTTTCGCGTCTCTCTTCTCTTTCTCCGGATGCGTCCACACTGAAGAAATAAACCAGTTTTGACACCACTTTCACAATGCTGTGAAATTCTGGGAAGCGGAGTCTGTTGCGGCTCCGGAGCTCTCTGACAGAGAAGGGCGAAAGGTCCCGCGGAACCACAAAAATCCCGTTTGCATTGAGCCGTGGAAATTCAAGTGGCGTCAAACCGTTTCAATTTCTGCCGTGTGGACAGCCCTTTCCCAATAACTCTTTGCAAAGTCCTACCTTGCAAGGTCGGCACTCGCAAAGGAGAGGCAGCTGCAAAGAAGAGGATGCAAAAAAGCATTTTTTTCCCGGAGAAATAATTACGGTTCGGCGCCGCTTTTGGACCCCGTGGCGTCGAAAGGCAGCGCCAAAAGCGGCGTCGAACCGGATTATTTCTATGCAATGTGGACGGACTCGGGTTTCTCTCCCGTAATCCGAGGAATTAGAGCCCCTGCGTTAAAAAATGAAACGTTCAAAATGAAACACGAATAAGAAGACCTGCTGCAAAACGCCAGCGTTTGGCTTGAGGCTTATGGCTCTTGGAAGGATGTCTTTCGAAATTGTGGGAAGATTGGAGCATCGAATGGCGGAAAGGATCAAGATTGAAAAAGTCCGGTGCAATTTTGAACGCTGCTTTTTGCTCTTCTAAAAAGGATACGGCTTGGATTTTTAATCTCCCCTCCGAAATAAGATTTCTTTTCTTCTCCAAAGGCTAGGGCTCTGGTTTTTAATTCTCATTCTTCTCCAAAATGAAAGGATGGAAATCAAAGATGCGGCCCTTTCTCCCTAGAAAGACCCCTTTCTCTGACATCCCAAATAAAGACCATTTAAAAGAAAAGGGGAAAAAAGGGCCAGAAATAAAGAAAGGAGATGGACACAAGCCTTATTATTATTCCTTTTTTAAACCCCAAAGACAGAGAAAAGAAACCAGATCACATCAAGGGTGGATGAGCTTTTGCAGCCAAAGTCCTCCATCCCTTTTCTTTTTCTTATTCCTGATAAATAATATACATATATATTTTATATATATATATATATATATATATATATACAATATTATATTTTATATATATTAAGGGACCCATTTTTAAAAAAGGGGGCAAGAGGAATAATAATAATAATAATAATAATAATAATAATAATAATAGAAAAATAAAATGAATACCTCTTTAAAGAGATGGATGAGCTTTTTGAGTTTTCTCCCATCTCCCCTTAAAAATTCTCCTATCCCCCCCCCCCCCCCAAATAAAGATTTCCTGGATCTTTTATTTTAAAAGGACGAAAAGGTATGAGATTTAAAATTAGGATATTCAGACAAGAAATTTAGAGGACAGGATAGTTATTTGTCAATTTAAGTTGTGTTTACATTTGTTCCAAATGTTACACTTGCTATGGTTTTGGGAAATTTTTTGTCAATTAAATTGCATACAAATTTCCAATTTTATGCTTGTTGCAGTTTTAGGATACCTTTTTGGACAATCGGGTGGCATCTATATCTGTCTCCAAAACCTTGGTCCCATTATTATTTTTAGTTGCAAATCTGCCTTTTTTTTGTTTTGATGTCTGTTGCTCTTAAGTTTATTTTCCTATTCAAACCAATGGGAGAGAAGAGAAAAATTAGGTTTCCAAAGAGGCCTGACCCACTTTCCTTGTATAGAACTAGGATAGTTTTTAATCAATGAAGATGTATCTACATTTGCTTCCAAAATGTGACACTATAGTTTTCAGAATAGCTTTTTGCCAATTAAAATCCTGTAATTTTGTTTCCAATTTTGTGTCCAGTGTGTGAAATTTGCTAGGCTTTTGAGGATAGTTTTTGTTGCCAATCAAGTTGTGTATATATATAATATTTTATTATATTGTATATATACTATATATTATATAGAGATTATATTTTACATATATATAATATATAAATAATATTATATTATACTATATATTTTATATATAGAATATTATATTATATAATATAATATTATTTATATATTATATATATTTAATATAACATAAAATATATATAATATTATATAATTATATATATATTATGTTATATTAAATATATAATATGTATATATAATATATAAATAACATAATATAACATATATATTATATATTATATATATAAAATATATAATATAATATTATTTATATATTATAATATATATATATATATTAAATATAATCTATATATAATATATAGTATATATACAATATAATAAAATATTATATATATATATATATATATACACAACTTGATTGGCAACAAAAAGTATCTTCAAAGCCTAGCAAGTGTCACACACAGACATATATAATAATATTATACATATATATATATATATATATATAAAATATTATATATAATATATGTATATGTGTATATATATATATATATATATATAATACATATATACACACACACACACACATTTGTTTCCAATGTTACAGTTTTTCAGTTGCAAATTTGTCTTTTGTTTGATGCTGCCTGGGTTTATAGTTATCCTGCTATTTAAACAAATGGGACAAAAATAAACCACATTTCAAAGAGACCATTACTTTGTTTTATTCTTTTGCAATGAAGTGGGGGGAGGAAAGAAGCAAGGAAAGGACCTCCCTCCATCTTAAAAAGGGACCCCCCCCAAGACCTTTTGCAAGGATGCAAACCTTGCAAATTTTGCAAAAAAAGGGGGATAATTTGGGGTGTTGCAAAGCTTGCAAAGGAGGGATTTTGGGGGGGAGTTTGCAAGCCTGGACCCCCCAAAAGCGGATGAGAAGGGATATCAAGGGACACCCCCCCCAAAAAAAAATTCTGTGATTTAAATCAATGGGAGAAAAGGAAGCAGATTTCAAATAGACCATTACTTTGTTTTATTTTTTGCAATGAATTGGGGGGGGGGAGGAAAGAAGCAAGGAAAGGACCCCCCTCCACCCTAAAAAGGGACCCCCCCAAGACCTTTTGCAAGGATGCAAAGCTTGCAAATTTTGCAAAGGAGGTCTTTGGGGCTTTTTTGCAACCCCTGAACCCCTAAAATAGTTGAAAAGGGGACCTCCACCCCAATTTTTTTTGCAAAAAAAGGGGGGGGGCTTCCTTACCTTGTTGAAAGCAAAGAGGTCCTGCTTGACCTTCTCCCTCTGGGGGTCGTGGCCCTGGCGTCGGAACCGAAACTTCATCATCTTTCCTGGGGGAGGAAGAAGAGGAGGAGGCAAGGAAGAGGATGATGATGATGAAGAAAAGGGAGGCAAAAAAAGGGGGGCAGGAGGCAAAGGAGGAGGAAGAGGAGAAGAAAAGGGGGCAGTCCGGAGGGCTCTGCCTCCATGCGGTGCCCTCCGCATCCAAAAGGCTGCCAAATATTTAAAAACTGCAAAAAAATTATATATATATATATATCTTTATTTTACAAAAATATATATATAAAGGAATGCAAAAGGCTTGCAAAATGCAAGCAGCAGCAGCAGCAGCAAGAGGCGCGCGCCAGGCAGCAGCAGCAGCAGCAGAGACCCGGGAAAAAAGGCGGGACTTGTGCGGGCCCGAGTGACAGGCGCAGCGGCCAATCAGGGAACAGAGAGGCGAGACAATGAGCCCCAGCTGCTTCTAGAGGGAAAAGGCGGCCCAGGGCTGCGCTGCGCATGCGCAGAGCTCCCAAGGCATGCCGGGAAATGTAGTTTTCACCCCCTCCTATGGAGTTTTTTTCTTTAAAGGGATAGCTTGAACTTTTAATTTATTTAATGCCATTTTAATATCTGCACAATGTGATATCCAGGGTGTTGTGTTGCTTGCAATTGGTATATATATATATATATATACAATTGCATTTTAAATAAATAAAAATTTTATTGTATATAATAATAATAATAATAATAATATATTGTATGTAATTATTATGTTTATTAATATTATTATTATTATATTGTATGTAATTATTATATTGTTTATTATTATATATTGTTTGTAATTATTATATTGTTTATTATTATTATTATATTGTATGTAATTATTATATTGTTTATTATTATTATATATTGTATGTAATTATTATATTGTTTATTATTATTATTATATATTGTATGTAATTATTATATTGTTTATTATTATTATTATTATATATTGTATGTAATTATTATATTGTTTATTATTATTATATATTGTATGTAATTATTATATTGTTTATTATTATTATTATATATTGTATGTAATTATTATATTGTTTATTATTATTATTATTATTATTATTTGTATATATTAAAAATAACAAAAACCTCATCCTGAGCAATGTTAACCCAAGGGGTATGAATGAGGAATTGCTGCAGCAGTTTGCTTTTGCCTGACCCTCCTGGGAAGGAAAAGTTTCCATCCTTTCCTCTAATAGGACGTTATCAGACGGGAGGAATTTCTCTTTATTGCGAATGGAGCCAATTCGAATTCACGTGAATTCGCTAGTTTAGCAAATTTACGTGAATTTCCGTTGCGTTCAGAATGCATTCAGAATGACTTCCCATTACCCGAAAACGACCCCCCATTGCCCGAAATTGCGTGAGATACTTTAATCCGCAATAACGTAAAACCCACGATTGCGTCCGGAATGACTTCCCTTTTGCCCGAAATTGCGTGAGACGCTTTAATTCGCAATAACGTGAAACCCCACGATTGCGTTCGGATTGCCATTGGATTATACTCCCGATTTCCGTCGTCTGATAAACTCCATACACACGTCGCACTGTCTCATTGGCATAAACAGGTTTGTCGTTGTTGTCGTCGTTGTCGTCTTAACCCGTGCGCCCGCTCGCCAAACGTCCAAAGCCGTGACTCGGAAGCGCCTTCTTTCTCCGGGTTCCCAAACCTGGCCTTTATCTGATGGAGCTTCCCCAGCCCAGTAAACGGGAAGAACCGGATCTTGCCGTCGATTCCTGGCCCAAAAAAAACACAACCGTGGAGGTTTGGGAGGCCGCATCCTTTGCAAAGGTTTGCAAAGGCGTGCAGATGATGCAACCGTAGTGTCCGAAAACCTCCCAATACTAATACTACTATTAAGGAATATCGAGGAGGAATTGCACAAGAACCGACGGCGAGGGTGGCTCCTTTTTGGATAAAGTGCTCAATGGTTTCAAGCCTTGGATTATGACTCTATGGAGTTTATCAGACGGGAGGGATTTCTCTTTATTGAGAATGGAGCCAATGCGAATTCACGTGAATCCGCTAGTTTAGTGAATTTACGTGAATTCCCATTGCGTTCGGAATGAGTTCAGAATGACTTCCCATTACCCGAAAATGACCCCCCCATTGCCCGAAATTGCGTGAGATGCTTTAATTCGCAATAACGTAAAACCCACGATTGCGTTCGGAATGACTTCCCTTTTGCCCGAAATTGCATGAGACGCTTTAATTCGCAATAACGCGAAACCCCACGATTGCATTCGGATGGCCGTTGGATTATACTTCCAATTTCCGATGTCCGATAAGGTCCGATTTGCCAAACCCGCACGATCGGCCGCTATGCCTTTCCAAGTCCAGTCTAAAGGAAGAACTATGAATGCAACGAACCCAGGGAGGGAGAGGATTCGCATGCCGCCCCCGTCCGTCCCAGATCTGGGAAGAGATGATTCACGCACCTGGATTGACGGAGCAACCAGTTCAGCAACAACTTTGTTGTTTAGGCTTCCAGCCCGGACTAAGCTCCCCAAAGGGAGGAAAAGGCAGCGAAAGGACGCGTCACGGGGCAGGCCCCGGCAGGAAGGCAAGGAGAACGGGGCATCAAACCAGCCTCGAGACTTACTGCCTTGGCGGACGGAAAGCGGGTTGGATTGCAACCTCCGTCATCCCCAACGATTGGGACTTTTAGTCCAAGAGCGCAGAGCAAAAGCCTTATTCGGAGCTTCGACGAACGACTGCGTCCAATTGGGTTTTCCAGAAAAGCAGCAACTTTCTTGACTCAGGAGTCTTATCACACGGGAGGAATTTCTCCCAATTTCGAACGAACGGAGACAATTCAAATTCACGTAAATTGGCTCGTTTGGTGAATTTACGTGAAATCTGATTGCGTCCGGAATGCGTTCAGAATGACTTCCCGTTTCCCGAAAATGACCCTCCATTGCCCGAAACTGCGTGAGATACTCTTATACGCATTAATGTAAAACTAATGATTGCATTCGGAGTGACTTCCCTTTTGCCCAAAATTGCGTGAGATACTTTAATTCGCAATAACGTGAAACTCCGTGATTGCGTTCGGATTGCCATTGGATTATAACTCCAAATTCCGTCATATGTGGAAGGAATTAAAAAATGTGCAAGCGAGCAACACATTATTGCAAGCACACTTTAAACCCTGTTAGGACGGAGATGCCCTCAGCTACTGGGTACATCTTTTAATGTTGTGCGTTGTGCAATGTTTGTATGCGCTCACACACACAGAGAGAGAACAGGGTCACAGCTTAGTTGTCGCTGCCGTTGTGTGCCTTCGAGCCCTTTCCAGCTGACGGAAACCCCAAGGCAAAGCTCTCTCTAACTGGGTTCTCTTGGCAAGTTTCTTCTTTGGAAGCGGTTTGCCTTTGCCTGCCTCTGAGGCTGAGAGAGTGTGACTCACTGTCACCCAGTGGCTTTCCATGGCTTTGTAGGGATTCGAACCCTGGTCTCCAGAGCCGTAGGTCCAAAACGCATTGCAGAAATTATCCGGTTTGAGACCGCTTTATGGCTCAATGCTCGGAAAGGAACTGTAGCTTTGCGGGACATTGAGCCTTCTCTGCCAGAGAGAGCTCTAGTGTCTCATTCAACTACAATTCCCAGGATCGCTTAGCACTGAGCCAAAGCAGTCTCAGACTGGGTTATTTCCGCAGTGCGTTTTGGACCTCCGTCGCTTTCCGGCTTGTCGATATCCCTCTCGCGGCAACCTCTGACCAAAGTAGAACGGCCCCGACTGTTTTCCTTCAAGTCTGGGCTCCACAATCCTGTTGAGGCAGCCCAAGGATCGCATTGGCCTTTTTGGCTGCAGCATCACGCCGTCGGCTCACGTTTCCCTCGCAGGTCGACTAAGACCCTGGGATGCCTTTCGTATGAACTGCCTTGAAATCTCCTTCCCTCCCTGGCCTGAGGCACATGCTTGCGACACTTCCTTGGCACGCCGGGCGACGGACCCAATGACGCATCCCAGCCGGGCCTTTTTCTCTATTGCGTTTCCCAGCCCTTCGGTGACTACTTCGGCCCTTCTCTGCGTTTATATCCCTCTGACCGCTGCTGACTCGAGAGAGAGGAGCCGGCGGCAGCTGACTTGCAAAACAATTGAAAACTGGAAAACTCAGGGATCAGAATAAACAGGCGTCTGATAGGAAATCTGGACGGAGTCGGGTAAACACTGAGTCAGGGCAATGTGCAACTCGAGTGTTGAAACAGCCTGCAAAGGGAGACGGGTGCCACGTCGATGACATTCCCAACTATTTACTCTTTCGGGACCCAGAGTCAGGGATGTAGAGTCCTAGAGATGGAAGGGACCCCTAAGGTCCCAAAAACTCCCTTTGCCATGCAGGAATGCAGGGAACCTTAGTTGGAAGGGGCTATCGAGAGGGCCGTCTGCCATGCAGGAAGGCATAGAGTTCTCTGTATTCCTGCATGGCAGAAGGACGTTGGACTGGGTGGCCCTTGGGGGTCCCTTCCAACTCAGCATCGTTCTGCCATGCAGGAATACAGAGAATCCTAGAGCTGGAAGGGACCTCCAAGGGTCACCCAGTTCAACAAGCCCTTCTGCCATGCAGGAATACAGAGAATCCTAGAGTTGGAAGGAGCCGTCAAGGGGGCCATCTGCCATGCAGGAATACATAGAATTCTCTACCTTCCTGCATGGGAGAAGGACGTTTGCCCGGGTGGCCCTTGGGGCATCCCTTCCAGCTCAACATCCTTCTGCCATGCAGGAATACAAAGACTCCTAGAGTTGGAAGGGACCCCCAAGGGGCCACCCTGTTCAACAACCCCTTCTGCCATGCAGGAATACAGAGAATCCTCAAGTTGCAAAGGGCCATCAAGAGCCCTTCTGCCATGCAGGAATACAGAGAACCCTCGAGTTGTAAGGAGCCGTCAAGAGGGCCATCTGCCGTGCAGGAATACATAGAATTCTCTGTATTCCTGCATGGCAGAAGGACGTTGGACTGGGTGGCCCTTGGGGGTCCCTTCCAACTCAGCATCGTTCTGCCATGCAGGAATACAGAGAGTCCTAGAGCTGGAAGGGACCTCCAAGGGTCACCCAGTTCAACAAGCCCTTCTGCCATGCAGGAATACAGAGAATCCTACAGTTGGAAGGGGCCGTCTAGAGGGTCATCTGCCATGCAGGAATACATAGAGTTCTCTGTATTCCTGCATGGCAGAAGGATGTTGGACTGGGTGGCCCTTGGGGCATCCCTTCCAGCTCAACATCCTTCTGCCATGCGGGGATACAGACAAATTTTATTGGGGCGCAGGCTTCTTCTTTGAGGGCGCATGCCCTCATTTGGATGCCCCGGTAGTTAGAGCATTGCAGACATTAGGAGAGAGAGAGAGCCCAGTCTGAGCATCCGTCATGGATCAATGGTTATCTAGGCCAATTCCCTTCCCTTGGAAGAAAAATAAAAATAAAGTGCAAAACGGCACTTTTTTTGCCCTTCGGATTCGGTGGTGCGACCCAGAGACCCGGTTCTCGCAAAGCGAAGCCTCTGTCCCCAAAAGCACATTTTTCGCACGTGCAAAAGAAAGCACAGAGAAAGAGAGAGCTATTTTTGTTCCCTTGCAGCTGGGAAAGGCTGGGTGACAATCGTCCTTCTGTCCCCATCGCTCCGGGATGCTTCCTAGCCTTTCGGTATCTCTCTCCGGAGCTGGGAGAGAGATCTGTCTCCGCAAGGATTGCCTTCCGCACTGCAGAAAATTGCAGAATTGTAGGATGGAGAGCCATGGCAGTGAATACGGTGCCAAACTGCATTATTTCTACAGAAGTGCCCTAGGGCTCTGGTAGACCAGGGTTCGAATCCCCACTCATCCATGCAAACCCATTAGGCAAGTCACTCTCTCTCAGCCTCAGAGGAAGGCCACGGCAAACCTACTCCGAACAACTCTTTACCTAGAAAAACAAGCGACCGATAGCTTTGCCTTAAGGTTGCCATTAAGCCAAAAACAAATTGAAGACGCACAACACCAAAGGAGCAGATAGAACGCTAGATAGAGACAAGCCAAGACGCAGCGAGAAAGTTCAGTTTCCTTGCCTTGGGCCAGCGTCTCCTTCACACTCCTTCCTTCCTTCCTTCCTTCCTTCCTGGGTCACAAACTTATTTATTCGAATTGAATTATTAAAGCAAAGGGAATGACTCAAGCTTGTGGAAGTTTGACCTCAAATCTGGCAGAGTTTCTATTAATGAAGTTTTGGGGGTTATTTTTGGCTAGGGATGTAGATGGGACGTTTGCGTCGCATCCTTGTTATGTTCTCAGAATGATTTCTTGTTGTTGCTGTTGTGTGCCGTGTGTGACTTATGGCAACCCTCTCATGTTTTTTTGGAGCTGAAAAGGGACTCGAACCCCGATCTCGAGTTGCAGTCCAATGCCCAAACCATGCTGCCTGTCTCTATAAAAAACATTCATTCAGTTATGGATGTTTTTAATATGATTGGATTGTTTTTATATAATTTTAGCCTCCCGTTTTCTAGCTGTTCGAGACACCCCGGGTCCTGAGAAAAGCAGGAAATTGAAACGGATAAACCCGGGAAAAACCACCAACTTCAGTGCTTCGTGGTGGCCAAAGAGCAAACTCAAAGATGGAGCTTGTTTAAAAGGCGGTGGACGCAGCCTTGTTGCCTTGCCAAAAAATCCCCCGTCGCTTCCCCACTTTTTAATTGGGGAAGGCTGTCCAAGCGGAGAAGAAAGAGGCCAAAGAGGAGGGTTTCTCCGTCAATGGCTTGGAGACCAACCCTCATTCAAGAGACCCGGCCGGCCCCAGCCTCTGATGGATGAAGCTTGACAACCGGAGGGAAGGAAAAGGGAAGCCAAGGCGGGGAAAGAGACGCGGTGGAAAGGTCTGGCAGATGGAAAAATATGGCCAAGGCCTCCACAAATTGGGATACGAAGCAAGTATGAGAGAGATGGAGGATCATAGAACTGAAAGGGACCCAAGGGCCACGTAGTCCAACCCTCCGCAGTGTGGAATCGCAGGACCGTTGAGTTTGGAAAGACCCCAAAGGCCATCCAGTCCAATCCTCTGCTGTGCAGAACAAGAGTCGGAAGAGACCCCGAGGAGCATGTAGTCCAACTCTCTTCCTTCCAGAATGATAGGACCATTGACTTGGAAGAGACTCCAAGGGCCATGTAGTCCAACCCTCTGCTATGTCAAATGATAGGACTATAGACTTGCAAGAGACGCCAAAGACCATGTAGTCCAACTCTCTTCCTTCCAGAATGATAGGACCATTGACTTGGAAGAGACCCCAAGGACCATGTAGTCCAACCCTCTGCTGTGCAGAGTGATAGGACCATAGACTTGGAAGAGACCCCACAGGCCATGTAGTCTAACTGTCCGTCGTGCGGAATGATGGGACTATATTGTTGGAAGAGACCCCAAGAGCCATCCAGTCCAATCCTCTGCCGAGCTGAACCAGAGTCGGAAGAGACCCCAAGGACCATATAGTCCAGCTCTCTGCCATGTGGAATGATACCACCATAGACTTGGAACGGACTTCAAGGGCCATGTAGTCCAACCCTCTGCTGTGCAGAATGATAGGACCGCAAACTTGGAAGAGACCTCAAGGGCCATCCAGTCCAATGCCCTGCTAGGCAGAAAGGCACAATCCAAGCACTCCCGAAAGACCTCCAACCTGTTTAAAGACCTCCAAAGAAGGAGACTCTGCCGCCCTCCAAGGAAACACATTCCCCTGCCATACAGCTCTTATCCTCAGGAGGTTCTTCTTAACGTTGCGGTGGGATCTCTCTTCCTGTAGTCTGCATCCGTTGCTCCACGTCTTAGGAATATACAACTAAAGCGCTCCCTGAAAATGGCCACCCAACTTCTGTTTAAAACCTCGGAAGAGGGAGAGTCCGCCACCCTCCAAGGTGGTCCGTTCCTCCACTACGGTCTGTTCCAAGAGCTCTTTGCAAACGGAAGCCAGGTTCCAGAATAGATCGGGACAACACAGCGACACGAGCCTTGACAACAACACAGCTTTCTCAGAAAGTCAGCCTTCATTTTTGGCAAGTGGCAGCAGCGGCTCAGCCCACAACACAGTTGAGTTTTCAAGCTGCGACGCTACTGAAAACGGAAAAATAAACACATACAAGAGAGGTGGAAAGACGATAAAAGTTGGAGAAGACTGCTGTTGCTCTGTTCCTTCAATTGGACTCTGACTTATGGCGAGATTTCTTGGCTAGATTTCTTCATTTCTGCCATTTCGCTCCTTTAAGACTTGAAATAAGTCAGGCCATGCTTAACCAGTGGGTTTCCACAAAGTGGGTTTCCATGGCTGAGTCCCAGGGTAAGTCTACACTTAACGTAAAATCCATGGTTTTCACAATGGACTGGGGTCTTGTCTTACACTATTATCGACATTAAGGACATCATGGCAAACCACAGCAAATTCAGCTTAAGGGGCCACATGGTCCATTTAAACTTGACATCATTTCACTGGGATGGTTTTGCAAATTTTCAGGATTTAGCCTTTGCTTTGAGTTTGCAGTCTTCCGCATGCAAAGGAAGCAACATGACAGAGACTAGAACGCGGAACAATGGATGCAAACTGCAGGAAAAGAGATTCCAGCTCAACATTAGGAGGAACTTCCTGACAGTAAGGGCTGTTCGACAGTGGAACACACTCCCTCGGAGTGTAGTGGAGTCTCCTTCCTTAGGGGTCTTTAAGCAGAGGCTGGATGGCCATCTGTCAGGGATGCTTTGACTTGGAGTTCCTGCATGGCAGGGGGTTGGACTGGATGGCCCTTGTGGTCTCTTCCAACTCTATGATTCTATGATTCTATGATTCTATGATTCTAGGCCTTCCCCAACGGCTTCACACTCCAGCTTCCTCAACCCTGTCACCATCCCATTGTTTTCAATGCAGGAATTGCACATTTCCATTTCACAGTTGCTCCCTTTGGCGTTCTCCACCGGCTTCTCGTTGCACCGCAGGCCGCGAAACATGGCGCTCTGCACCATCTTGTGGGTTAAGGAGGTAATGCAAAGACAAAGGCCGGTTTCTCGGTCCTACTTGAACCCTATGTATTCAGGGAGACTGGATCTCACCGCCACAAAGGAGGGCAAGGCACCGGAAAACGTGAGACGTTCAAGGAAAATGTAGGACGTTGCAAAACAAAGCCTTCAAAACCCTCAAATAAATTCACCTCGTTAATTGCAACTGAATTACATATACTATATTTTATTAGTATTTTTCTTGGTTGAAAATGCCTTGTTGGATTGCCGTATACTTATAGAACTGTGAGCAAAACACTTACTTAAAATTGTACTTTGCTAGCAAGAAACCCTTGCTTGATTGAATCTAAATGTTGTGTACCTTCAAGTCTTTTTCTGACTTATGGCGCCCTAAAAAGAGCTTACTCCGGAGTTTTCTTGGCAAGATTTATTCAGAGGAGGCTTGCCATTGCCTTCCCCTGAGGCTGAGAGAGTGTGCTTTTGCCCAAGGTCACCCAGCGGGTTTCATGGCGGAGCCAGGAATTGAAACCTGATCTCTATAGAGACCCTTAAACCACTACACCATGCTGCACCAACAGCAAAATAAGAGAGAAAAGAAGAAAACAGATAAGGCTGCCTCATGTTAAAAAGCATTTGGGGTCACCAAAATGGAAACCCTTAGGGAAAATGGAAACTGGTGGAAGAAAAAGGTTCAAGGTTCAAAATGTTTTCGCTTAGTTATTCAAGGCTTACCTGAACCCGGTTGCTTCATTTCTTCTTGTGAGTTCTGAAGACACGGTCTGCTGAAACATCTTGAATTTCTCTCTTCTTCGTGTAGAAATCTGATCTTTATTTCTTCCATGTGATTTCTGCTTCAGGTACAAAATATATATTCTGTTAAAACAAGTAACGTTCAAGGTATTCCCGGACTTTCTTTAACAGAGGTATCCCTAAACACGAAACGTTTAGACCGTTCTACAAAGAGGACGGTGGACGACACACATTGATCCGAGTCAGTCAAGTGATGCTTTCGGCTTTTATTTAGTTAAATGCAGCATTCTATACAAGAAAAAAAAAACGAGAGATTTCAAACCCTGACAGGGAACTATAGTTCTTTCCTAAATCAACCCGAATTAAAAGATTTCTCCCCAAATACACGGTACTGTACGGAAAATAATCTCTCCCGGCCCCTCCCCAGCCCCCGTTTACAGCGTGCCACGCACTACGGTTATTTTTGTGTATCCCAAACTTCGGAACTGTACAATTTCGTTTACAAATCACGCTTCCGTTTTTGTTGTTTTGTTTTGTTTTCCTATGAAAAAATTACAGAAAAAAATATTGCCACTTATTCTTTTTATTATTATTATTTGTAACAAAAAAATTAGAGATTTTTTTTTAATTTTTAAAAAAAACACACAAAAAAAGTCAGCCAGAACTTTCTTTCTTTTTTAATTTTTTTTCCTTTTTCTTAAATTTTATTTTTTAAAGTGTGTGCTTGGGAGGAAGGCGGGTGCAAGGGGGAGAAACCCGGGTGCGATTTGGAGCAGATTGGATTTATTATAATAATTATAATATTTGTTTAAACCTTCTGAGACTCAAGTTCAGCAGCACTTGGCATTCAAACACAAACCAAACAACCCTCAGCAAAACCACTGGAAACCGATCCAAGCCATGCAAACCTCAGGTTTTCGGAAGCGTCCGGCTTAAGATCAGCCTTTTTTTCCCCTCCAGTGATGTATTAAACCTCACTCTAACAGCATTGAAAGGAGGGACTCGCGTTCTCTTTCTGGCGTGGATCCTTATTGAAATAAGGATCAAATCATTTTAGCTTAATGGCTGTTACAGTTCCATTTCTTGCCCCACATTCGAGAGGACAGAAACCTGCCAAACGCACCTACCTCCGTTGCTTTTAGGGACAAACAGATCCCACATTTTAAAAAGGAGGCAGAGACAAGTAAGGCAACAAAGTGCACACAGAATGGTTTTTTCCCCATAAGCTTTCCTGACCAGGCTGCCCCACATATGCTTGGAAAACGGCCTGCCTGTTTTGCCAGCTTAAAGGCTTTAAAAAAGGGAAAAAATTAAAGCAAACTGCAGATTAATAACACTCCAGACAGGAGTAGAGGTTCAGATGTAGCGCACCGTCTCGCCCTAGGCAGAGATACGTGGAAGCTCTTGACCAAAGAAACCAGGAGCCCTTTCTCGAGACACAAAAGATTCCACTTTTACTCATGGCAACAAGCCACGTAATCCTGGGATATGTTTGGGGAGGCATTGGCGCTGTCCTCCCCAAGTCCCAGGGTTTCATGGCCGTCAGAGTGGGATTTTAATGTTATAACTGTACAGTGCAATGGTTTCCAAGCTGTGGTCCTCCACTTGTTTTGGACCTCAGCTCCTAGAATCCCTGACTGTGGGTCAAGCTGGCTGGGGCTTCTGGGAGCTGAAGTCCAAAACACTCAGAAGATCAAAATTTGGGAACCGTTGGCGTAGTGCGAAAGGGCCTCGACCCTAACTGGACTTGTCTTGCTTATGATGAGTTAAAACAGTCCACAAACGGAGGAAAAAACCAGAAGAAACCAACTTAAACTACGAAGAAGAGGTTGCCAGTGGTAAGGGGCATGGGCACAGTGGCTGCCCTCAAGGGAAAAGTCCTTACATTCGTGACCAATAAAGAGAAGATGCTTTTGACTAACAAGACAAGGATGTGGAATGAGACGTCACGGGAAGGCGAGCCCTTTAAGGATGCTTTGCAACCGACATCTTGGACGTTTTAATTCTTTGCAGGAAACCAAAACCAGAGCAGTCTAAGGCCTCTTGGACCTTAGCAAGTCTGTCCATTGCAGGCCAGGACATTAAACATGTTTGCCAACGACTACTCTATGTTCTGCTTTGACTTCGCCTACCGGGAATTATAAGGAGGGATGCTATCAACATTTAAATCTAAGTACGCTCCTGGAAAATCTGGTAACTAGGAACAACCTGCACAAACAGGGAAGCTTTAGCGATGGACTCACGATTCTGTGCATTATGAAGCTATAAGGTTCCCCAAAGAGGTGGTAAATATGTGCTCTGTTTTTAAATCTGGCCGCGCTGTAGTACGGATGTGCTTAATCTCCGCTGTTCCTCCCCTTCGGGGTTAGCTGTCAAGCCGAACAGCTGCAAAACAAAAGCACACAACACTGTTCCTGACATCCAAAACGCTTTATCAGAATTCACTGTCTATAGCCAGGTACGGAAAGTTCACTGCAAAACGGCCAATGGGAACCGTAGGGGAACTCGGCAAAGCAGGGCAAAATAAGACGGAGATACTTAAGAGGAGATTAGCTGTACTAGTGGTTTTAATGCAAAGTGCTGAGTGAGACGACCGGGATTTTGGATGGGTGGGTGGGAGTGGCAGGGTGAAGAATTAAGAGGTAACTGGGATTTATTTTAATCCGTTAAAACTCAGGTTCTGGCATACTTCCCGAACTCTGACAACTCCTTCAGCTTGGGGCAGAGTGAGGCCAGAAAAAGAAAAAAGTGCACAGCCATCGAGGAGAAGACCTGGAATTTAAAAACAAAAAATCACACGCGCAAAAGGTTCGACTCGCTGGCGGCCAGAGGGCTTGCTCTTTTGAGTCATGCTCAGGCAGGAAGGCAAAAGCACCGAGTGTGTCACGGGCCCAGGTGGGAGGACTTGCAAGTAGGTCTTAAGAGGAGAGGCGTTAGATAACAAACGCAGGAGGCCTGCCTGCTGGACCTGAAGGAACGGAAGCGGCCAATTATTCCGTTTCAGCCTTATGCCAGCCTGGGCAGGCTCAAGCATGACCGTCTCGCCGGAGGCAGATTCTGCACCGCGATCCCCAAGCCTCACTCCTCAGGATCTAAGCAGCCTTTAAAAAACGGAGGGGAAAGGAACCGTTCTCTTAAAACGCCCAGCTTCCATCTCAGCTTGGAATCTGGGAGTCCCACTGGCCCTCTTCCTCTCTAGGACAGATAACAGCCTAAGAATAGGATCAATTTTCAAGCATCTAAAGGTGCAGCAATATTGGGGGAAAGCCTTTCCCCCCCTCCTACCTCTCTAAAATGGGAGAGGGTGTGCACATCTGAATGGAACAGGTCAATTTTTACACACACAAGGAAGGGGTGGAATACACCGGAAAATCTCTCCGGAGCAAAAAAATAATTTCTTTGTACTCCGACGGAGCCTGTGCAGGTTCTGTTTGTATGGCTGAGGCTGGGGACCCTGCTAGGCGCGCGATGGCCCTGCTCCTGCCAATGCTGTTAGAGTGAAGGGGTCAACAGACCCAAGGTTTCTGACCCAGCCTCTCCTCCTTCCTCCAAGGGGTGCTCCTTCCCACCCGCTCAGTGAGCCCTCAAGAAGCAGCTCCAAAGGTGGAACTGCCACGCGTCCTTCACAAAAAGAGAAACACACAAATGGTATCCTTCCATTAGCAGCGCAGAAAACACAAGATGCTTGCTAGCCCAAGCAAAATAAAAAGGGGAGGAAGGGGGAATTATATGGCATTTTAACGGAACACATGCGCCCACGCACGCACGCGCACTCACTCACATACAAACACACACAAAAGGAAAGGGGAACCCTGACACTAAAGTGCAACACGTCCGATAAACGCTTTGTCATCCGGTGCCGTGACAGAGGTGTCCGCGAAGCTTTCGGGGTATTCTTTTCTTTCTTTTTCCAGTTGTGGGAGGGTGGCGTCTTTCGAACAGCAGCAGGAGAGGAAGGAGGAGAGGGGAAGTAAAACAATCCACATGGTCGCGGTCTTCAGAAACCAGGGAGCCCTTTGGTGTAAGGATGGCCGCTGCCGTAACAAAGTTTCGCCATGTGCGTGGGAGGTGGCGAGCGTGAGATCGGATGCTGAATACCTAGAAGAGTGTTTTTGTTTTAAAAGAAGCAGCGGCATGAGAGCACGAAAGAAAAAGGATATTTGCAACCCTTCAAGCAAACTCGGAACAGGTCACTTTTTGGCATCTTTGACATCCACGCCTCTGAGAACAAGACTGCTTTTCCTTAAGAAGAAGAAAAAGAGAGAGAGAGAGAGAAGGAAGGCTGCCTCCGCTCTAAGGTGTGCCCACAGGCAGGTGGCAGCAAATACATCCTGGTTAATAGGATGCCCTGATTTAAAAGAAAGGAAAAATGAAAAAGCGAGCCAGATGCCTGCTGGGTATACCTCAGCCTTAGAAAGGAGGCCAGAGTGAGGAAGAAGAGAGGGAAAGCGAGATGTGTGTGTGAGAGAGAGGGAGGCTGTGAGAGTCAGAGAAGAAAAGGAAGGGGCCGCAGGACTTCCCAGCCGGAAGGTCAGTCCGATCAGCTCTGACCCTGGATGGGGGGAAAGTGCAGGGGAGTGAGAAAGAGCAGAATTTCCTCAATGCCGCCTCATTTTGACTTTCCGGGCCGGGCTGCCATCCTCTTCGTCCTCCTCCTCCTCCTCTTCGTCAAAGTCCTCCGTGGGATCGTTCTGAGACTTCCGCCAATAGTTCTCGGAGCTGAAGTGGCTCCGTCTCCTGTGCTTGGGCAAAAGGACCGAGCGCCTGTTCTCCTCTTTATCCATTTCTAAAATGCGAGGCCTGGAAGGAAAGAGAAAGAGAGAGAAAGAGAGAGACACAACTGAATTAGGTGGGTGGGTGGAGGTCCAAGAGGGGCTTAAAGCACCAGAAGGCTCAGGGCTTCTTTTCGATTTGACCATGTTAGGCCTCAGAGATGGAGGGGTGGTCTCTGGGAGCTATGGTCCAAAAAAAGGCAACCTTTCCCCAGCCCTGAGGCCTAACAGACTCTGGGTCTTGTAATCCAAAAAAAGATAGCCTTTCAGAGGTTGAGGGCTGGCAACAAGGGTGAAGAGCCAGTTGCTTTTAGGCATACCTGGTGGGGCATTTTGGACCTGGTAAACTTCCCCAGAAGAGGTCTTGCTTTGAAAAACCACAAGGCTGCCATAAGCCAGCATGGACTTCATACACACACACACAGAAAACAGTTCTTTGAACAGTTGGCTCTCTACAATAATAGTGTAGGATAATCTGCTTTGGAAAGGCCCCTGTTTCAAAACAGGTATGCCATGAACTATTCAGTGGCAGCTTTCATAAACACCACCCCAAACCCCAACTGAATTAATACACTTCTCGGAGAAATCAGAAGGGTTTTTCTGTGGCCTTTCTGAGCGTTCTTCGCCAAACTACCAAACAAAAAGCCCAGCAAAAACAAAGGGAAAATTAACTCATCACATTTTGCAGAGCTATGAACACATTGCTCGCCTCTTCCCTCCCTGCCAACAAAAGCCACTCTATTCATCTTTTGGGAAGGGTTTTCTTACCGGTGAGCAGCATCCGGGTCCGCTTTGCGATGGGACCTTTTTGGCTTCAGGATGTGGTCCCGGTTACTTCTTGACAGACGGTCGGAGGCATAGCCTGGCATCAGGACAGAACTACTCAAAGATCGCATCTCCAACCGGGGGGCATCCAGTCTGGTTCTGGAAGTATTCAAGAACATGTTAAGAGTGTTTGCGGTGCCTGAGATACGCCAGCTGTATCAAAGGATGTTTCTTGTGTTACGGCCACGTTCGGAAGAGGCTTGCCATTACCTTCCTTTTAGGGCGAGAGAGCGTGACTTGCCTGAGTGGGGATTCGAACCCTGGTCTCTTGGAGTCCTAGTCCAACACTCAAGTCTGCACTGGTTCAACTGATATTGCTTGGCAATTTTAAAAATTATGAACAGGTCAGGAATGTCACATGCCCCACTCACTTTATGACTCAGTCAGAGGATTTGGGATTGGGAACAAAATTCTGCCATTTTCCGCCCCCAGAGAACCTTTCCCTAACAATACAGGAAAAAGAACAACTTCCGAGTTTGAAATCAGAGCTGGCCTTTTGGCGATCTGACTAATCAAGTATTCAGTGAAGCCACAAAGCTGAGACTGCCAAAGAATTGGCCCGCGTCCTACTTGGAAGAACTGCTTTTAAAAACCGGCTTTCGTTTTCAATCGTTTCTGTTGCTTCGCTTGACTCTTGCTGAAATTTTTATCTTTGTTTTTTTAAATAAAGCTTTCCACTATAAAAGCAAATAGGGAAGAACTGCTCAGTGAGACGTAGGGACCATTTTACTAAGCGACAATGCGTTCACATTTAGAGAAACTTTAGTAAACGTTCTCAAGTTCTAGCCATTTATTGACAGTATTTTAGATATTATGGATTGTTTCGGAACAGCCGAGGTCGCTTAATGTGGACGAGTAATTCTCACCTCCTCTTCAAACTGTTCCACTAAAGCTTTAAGAAACATCTTAACCAATTCTGAATGGTCAAACCTTCTTTGGCTAAGCATCAAACCCTATTATTGAAAAGGTACAAGCTGTGCTTGTTTACTGCAGTCTCAAAGCTTAGGGTTTTTTGTTGTTGTTGTTAAGGGGGGGGGGATCCAGGACTACATGCATCTCTTGCTTTTACTGGCCAAACAGTTTATTTAAATATGTACCCGCTAAAATCCTAAGCGAACGAAACATGTGCTCCCAGATGAAAGGAAGCAGGCTGCCCCTAAAAGCCACTGGAGCGAAGCCAAACTGGGGAGTTTTGCTCCTTTTCTGAAAGCTGAGGACAATCTCTTTCTGGCTCATTCCAGCTGCTCAGCCTCTGAGATGGGCAGCCGATTCAGGGGCGACCCTTCTAGGCTTAGAGCCTGTGGAAAGAGCCCATAAATATTGCAAGGGTTTTCACCACCCTGAAGGTTTTATGGCCAGGCCGGTAACCAAGGCTGCTCGGAAAAATTCCACTCTGCTCCACAGTTCTCTTCTTCTCCGGCAAGCGAATACAAAAAGGGTTCAAAAAAATCCTTCCCGGAGTTGTGTGAAGTCTCCCTGCCCTACTCAGCAAAACAGATCCCCTTCTGGGTTGCAGGTGTTTTGCAAGATCCAAAGTCCCTGAACTCCCTTCCAGAAGCTATTCCGACACAAGTGGCTGGGCTGGTTACACTGTCAAGGAGAGCTGGCCCTTTTCTGCTTCCCTGTTAACGCAGACTTTGAATCCTTGCATGTGCTCCCTACAAAACCAAGGGATTCCAAATGCGCTCACTTGGGTACGTGGGTACATGTACGTGGGTACGTGGGTGGCAGGGTATTAATGGGACCATCAGTAGATTGCCAGAGGGAGAACAGGAGGCTTAAAAAGGGGGCTCAACTACCTGCCCCTGACCCCAATTCTCTGCTGCCTTGGAGGATCTTCTGGCTTTCGCCTCCTTCGTGTAGCAATGCTAAATGTGCTGCAGCTTCTCAGCCAGCAGGGATCGAATGACATAAGGAGCCAATAGGGCTCAGGGGCATGATCAGAGCCTGGCAGTGTTCCTTTTTTGGGACACCAGTTCCCCAAATCCGCAATCCAATATTTCCAGTCCAAAAGGAAAGCTCTAGGCAGGACATTATCTGAGTGTTAAATAAACTCTACCTTCCCTTTGCTGCAGAACAGACTTTCCTCAGGGTTTCTTGGGGCAACAGGAGGCTTACCAAGAATAACCAACTGGACCCCAGTGGCTCCAGGAGATCCACTTTATGAATTCAAGACTCACCCATGAACTGTGAGGAGCGTGAAGCAAACAGCCGTGCCTCACAAACACACACTACTGGCTTGCGAAGTTGTTTTTTGCTTAACAGAGGCAGAATGATCTGCCAGACGTGGTACCACGAAGAACGGGAAAGTGGTTGGTGCTTTGGAGGGGAAGCTACATACCAACAACTACACTCTCTTCACAGGGATCGCGCCACTTACTTCCTAAGGATGATGACGGCTCTCCTCTCCTTGATATCCTGTGGTCGAATGCAGTGTGTAATTTCATCCGCTGCGTAGCCACTGTGTGGGATTAAAAAGAACGGGAAGGATTTCAGGCAAAACCAAACTTTCCTAAAAGCTGAAGCTGTTCTTTTTTTCTATCACGCTCCCCAGCTGGTGATGGAATAACCCGATCTACAACTGCGACAGGTTGCCAGAACCCTTCACTGCCCAAACCCAATGGTGCAGGTACCTCCATTATGTCCAGGCGTTCACAGGAATGGATGCGCCTGGGACTAGCGCACCATTCTCTGGGAACACTCACATGAAAAATTGTCAAATTCCAGCCCGCTCTCCAAATGGCCAAACACCACTTGACTGGTTGGAAGCAGTCAACAATATCCCTTGAATAGGAAGTTCAATGTCTGGAAAGCATATCTGGAACGCTAGGGCCGGAAAACCTGGCAGTTGCATCCTCGTCCCACTCTGGAGACTGCGAAAGCTAAAGCCTTGGTCTTTAGCTTGCTATTTATTTAAGATATTTCTATACCACCTTTCAACACGTTCGCAGGCAGGCTTACGCAGCAAAGAGATAAAACGGCCAACGCACAATAGAAAGCAGGATTTGTTTAAGGAAGATAAAAGCAGCATGAAATCACTTAAGCAAAGGCAAAACGGTTCAGAATGAACTGGAAGCTTGAGCAGATTAAAAGGTAAAGAAAGAGACCCATGTGGGTCCCAAACCAGCACCAAAGTAGGAGCCCTGCTAGACTGCTAGCAGAAAGCATGCCACAAACAGGGCCTCAGTGGAGAAGGTCCTCCTTTCCACAGCCACCTGATGTATTTCGGAAAGCAGGGATACACAAAGGACCTCAGGGACAATCTCAGGATCTAGATAGTCACATAGGGAGAGTTGAACCTTTTATTTAAAGCCTTGTCTTGCCTCTCTGAAACTGGCCCCGACTATGGTGGCATTTTGCAGGAGCATCCTGAGGAACCTGGCTCTGTGAAAACATCTTAGTTTCCTTGCGGCAATACACTTCCCAGAGCTCACTGCAACAGCAATGCAGCAGCCTACCTTGGCAAGACACATTTGGCCCGTGTAATCCAGCCCCATTGACCATTTCCCTTTCGTAGGCCACATCTATAGCTACAAAATGACTGTAGCTCTCAGGTATGATACCACAAGCTGACAGCTGAACTTTGCTAAAATGGGCGACAGTGGCAGGATAAGACTATTCTCATGTCCCCTTTGGGCTGAAATTCCTTCTTGCCACTTCTCTTTTAAGATAAAAAGAAAGGGGTACTCCACCTTCAGCTCTTAACGGCGTTGCAAAAACTATGCGTTGCTTTCATACCTAACATACTGCACACTGAAATTCTGAATGTCGCTAACACTTAACGTTTTCTTTGAGATGAGGCACTGGCTCCAGGGGAGAGCATTCATTCAACCTGTTCCAAGTCCTGCCAAGAGCCGTGAAGTGACTTTGGGTTTCATTAAACGCATGGCAGAGAAAAGAGAACTGGAAACTCAGACTCCTCTGGAAGACCTGTAGCATCGTGTCACTGAGGAACCCTTCCTTGCTGTGTCACTGAAGCACACAAACTCCAAATACAGGACCTGGTCCATACAGACACTAAAGAAGTCCTATGCTGAAGAATCAGGAGGCAGAATTAGGAAGCTGGGCTGTAAAAGACTTGGGAAGACATGACAACAAGGAAACCAGTGTTTACACACGAGAATTACTGTAAGCAGGACGCACCAACTGCCCTGCTGACTCCTGCAGAATGCTGCACCGACAGCGTGAAGCCATTGACCCAAGCGATATTAAGAATCGCATTGCCATAACTGACATGCCACTCCTCTCTGGCCGGGTCCTCCCGACGGCGGCTGCATTTAGAACTGCTTACTCACTCCCAACCGGGTTGGCAGAGTTGGCCCAGTACCAGCTCGGCCCGATCTGGCAGCATCCAGAAGAGCTGGGCTGCATCCACACTGGAGAAATAACCCGGTTTGGCACCACTTTAACTGCCCTGGGTCAAGGCTGTGCAATTCTGGGAGTTGGAGTTTGTTGTGGGCCCAGAGCGGAGCAGAGCTCCGCTCTGGGCCCCACAACAAACTCCAACTCCCAGAATTGCACAGCCTTGACCCAGGGCAGTTAAAGAAGTACCAAACCGGGTTATTTCTCCAGTGTGGATACAGACCTGGAAGTGCTGGACGGCTCAGCCTCCGTGCACCAGCCAACCCTCCCTGGCTGGAGGTCCTTTAAGTTAATGCTTAAGAGCTTAGTAGCTGTCGCACTCAAACCGAAATAACCGCAGAAGTCGAAGCGCTGGTGCCTCTCCTTGGAAACCAGCCTGCCGGGAACATGAATGTGAAGGTACTTTGTGACGACTTGTGGGCCTATTGTAATTCTAGAAGGGTCACCCCCCCTCCGGCCATCTCCTTCTAGAAGAGACCCGAAGAACTGCTTGCAGCTGCTTTAGGAACCTGGCACGGGTCTTGTAGGTTACTGTGCCCAGCCAAGAGGTTTTAAACCTCCACCCACCAAATGCTAGAATTCACCTGCTTTCTCTCCTTTGGTCCAACTTTAGAGCTCTGCAGCACAGATGGAGTTCACTGGTTTTGTCTGTGGTGAGCCTCCAAGTCCTTTCCAACTTATGAACCTACTACAGGGTTTTCCTGGCGATGCTTATTCAGAAGGCGGTTTGCCATTGCCTTCCTTTTCGTGGCTGAGAAACGGTGACTTGCCCAAGGTCACCCAGTGGGTTTTCAGGGCAGTAGCAATAGCATTTACATTTCTGTACCGCTTCATAGTGAACTCAGCACTCTCTCAGAGGTTTACTATCTGAAAGCCAACTTCCCCGAACAAACTGGGTACTTATTTTACAGACCTACAAATGAATGGAAGGCTGAGTCAACGTTGGAGCCCTGGGACCGAACTCACAACGTTGCGTTGCAGCATTGGCACTGAACCACTGTGCCACCAGGGCGCCTTCAACTTAGCACTTTGAGGCTGAGAGAGTGTAACTTGCCCACAGTCACCCAGTGGGTTTCCTTGTATAAGCAGGAATTTGAACCCAGGCCTCCCAGTGTCTCAGGCCAAACGACTACACCATGCTGGCTCTTTCTCATGATATAAAAGCACCCATCACTATTCAACACCCAACATTTTTCACAATTGGCATCGCTGCTTTGGTGTGGCAGACAACCGGCATCTTAAAGGGCCATCCATGGGTCGGGGTGGGAGTGCTCACTTCACAGAACCTAAAACAAAAACAAAAGACCCAGTTGCCCTGCCTTTGCCATGGCAACGCCGAACCATGAGGGACGTTTGACTCATCCTAGCAGGGAGCAGGCTTTAGGCTTACGAGGCTATAAATACAGTTTCGTCACGCACAAGCTCACCCTGATCCAGCATTTCTCATGCTTTCACACTCAGCACCTGGCAAAAATGCTGCTTCACGAAAACCAGCCGTCACGATCAATACCCTTACCTGTCGAACGTTTGCATTTTGGGGGTTTAAGGGCAAGGAAACAAGAGCCAGGAAGGCACACAGAAAATCTAACATGACACGCTTCTTGGATGAATTACAGCCTCCATTCAGCAGAAAAAGAGTGAATCAACTCATCCCTAGACCTTCAGTCCTGGCGGTTACACGAACTAAATGTGCTCCAAAAAGGGGAGCCCTTGCAGAGGGTTTCTTTTCCAACGGATCGCTGGCCAGGCCTGGCTAGTACTCGGATGGGCGGACTGCCGAGGAATAGCAGGTCCCGTGTGTGGTATTTCAGAGGAAGGAGATGGCAAGCCAGTTCTAAGTAATCATTGACTAAGAAACCCCTATGAAATATCTGGGGTCACAGGCGACTTGAAAGGCACACATACAGAGCTCACGAATCTACTGCAGCCACATTTCAAAGCCATTTACATTCCGGATGCACGGTGCAGAGACCATTCGTTTGCTGCGGGCCAGTTATAGCTCTAGCGCCAAGGCAGGTGTTCCCAAGGCGCAAAAGATGGCTCCCAGATAAGGTAGCCAGCTCGCCTTTGACCTTTCTCTATTGCATCACGTGGTGGAGAAGGCAGAGCGCTAACCCTGTCTTATCAGGTCAGGTTCTTCCTGCTGACAGGAGTCAACGGTGCAATGTTCTATCACCTCCCCAGCTCTTATAAATATTCCCTGAAACTTCCTGCTCTCACGGAAGCCGCCTCACATCAAATCCGGACGGCCCCCCTTGGTCACATTCCAAGTTGCGTGCCCAGTTCTTACTGAGAGTAGCTCAAAATGAGGATGCCCCATAAAAGAGTATTTCTTAAGCTATCTAACACTGGGGGAGTGGAAGAGCTTCCCTGTCCATCTGCCAGGGACAGGTGCCATCTTTGACTACAAACATTTCTTTCTGCCACTGACCAGCCCCTTGGCACCAGCCTTTGGATCCTCTCCTTTGAAATGCACTACAGTAAACCCTATTTCCTGTAAGTAATGTAACGGTGAAGATTAACAATCCAAATTCTGAAACTTTACCCATATTTTCATCGAGGAAACGCTTGCTAAAATCACCCTACGTGTACGTTTGAAAGCCACGGAACCCACACCTCTGTTGGAAGTCACCAGTGATATTATGCAAGTTGCCCATGATATTATTTAGATAAAGAAATACAATGACAACAACCAAAGCCTGCTGCTTCAAAGGATTTGCAAATCCCAACACAGAAGCCACTCTCCTTCCGACTCAAACTGCATCAGAATTAACAGGTATTAGAAAAGACGAAGAGAAATCATAGAAGAGGGGTAGGCTATCCCCAAATCGTCCTGCAAGGAGCATGTCTCTCCTGTGTTTTCTCATATAACAATCGGTGTAGGAGCTGAAACGGACCGCTGGTTCAGAGACCTCCGCCCGTGCTTCCTTACCTGAGCACAGTGACGCTCCCTCTCCTCACAGGCAAGAAGAAGACCGGTTCGGAGACCCTGATGGGCTTGAACTGGAACTTGCAGCCAAAGCAGAGCGCCGAGTCACTGAAGAACGACACGGAGACAATAGGCCTCTCAAAGATGTGGATAGGGTCCACGTGGGAGACTATGCAGCCCCCCGGCTGGTAGTCGTTGATGACCGCACTGTTCACGAAGCCCTCGGGGATCACCCGGTGCTCCACCAGCTTGCAAATGACGAGGTCGTGCACCCACTCCGGGATCGAATCCACCTCTCCCCGGGGGTACAGCCGCTCCTGACCGGGGCCTCGCCTCTGCAGCTGAGACCCGTACGTGTAGCCCTCCCCAAAGAAATACTTGTTCCGCAGGGGAGCCCTGTCCACCGTGTGCTCTTTGTACAGGCCCTTCTCGGCCCGGGAGACCACCTCGTCGATCCGAGCTTCGATCTTGGCGCACTCTTCGGGGCTGAAGAGGCGCAGCTGGCGGATGCCGCTTTTGACTTTCTGGGCCTCTTCCTCCTCCCGCTGGCGCTCCTCGTAGTCGCTGGGCTCCGAGTCAGAATCCTCGTGGTACTTGCGTTTCCGTTCCCCGACGCCTCCGTAGGGGGGCTCCGCGGGGTCCCGCAGCCCGCCGCCCTTGGAGCCGTCCCGGTAAGGCATCATCGATTTGAGTTTCTCTCGCAGATCCGTGTAACCGCCGCTCCCAGCCATAGCAAATTCCCTGGCCGCCTTTTGCCCCCCGTCTACCGAACTCCCTGGCGCACGGTGTGTAGGGCTGGCGAGCGGGAAGCGACGCAGCCGTTCACGGCATTGTCTCTCCGAGCGGAATTCTCTCCCAGAGGAAAACAAGGAAGAGGGGCAACCCAAAAGCAGAGCTTCCACTGGCTGGGAGCAAAGCAAACCAAGCAGGCTTCCAGATGGGTAGGATGTTCCACCTTCCTGAGATATCCTCCTGTCCCCGGAGTAAGGGCAAGGATATACAAATCCGTGGGAGAGAGAGAAGAATATTAAGCGTCCCGCTTCATTCTAGGTGCTCATTCCAGGCCTGTTGTTTCTACATCTGGCAGGGGACCCAATCTTGCTTCCCGGGTGCGTAGTAGGATAATTCAGCAGACCTTGTCTGTGGAGAGAAAAGTTGCAGGATTAGGATTAGCAAAAATACTAGAAAAAGATACAGCCATGGCAAAGATTCATGTACGCTAGTGGAAAAATTTCATCTATTGAATCCTGCCCCAGGCGAAGGATACAGTCATTGTCTCCTGCAAGAACATGAAAAACTTCTCTTGGAAAGAGTTCTCCTTCACCCTCTTCTCCCTGTTTCGTATATTTTGCTCCTCTCTTCTTCTTGGAGGAAAGGGATGGGAACGCGCACCTTGGAGCAGTGATTTCCAAAGTCTGGCATTCCAGGTGTTTTGGACTTCGGCTCCCAGGATGCCAAACTGTTGGCCAAGAAGGCTGAGGCTTCTGAGAGGTGATGTCCCAAACACCCAGAGAACCAGAGTTTGGGAAGGACTATCTCCAATATAAGCAAGTGTCCAACCTCGTCCTGCTTTCCCAAATGGTAGGATCCACAGAATTCAGATTCACCCTTGGGGTCAGTACCCACAGGTCTCTGCAACGGGTCTTTTGACGACGAGGAAAAGGAACCAAGGCTCCCACTTCATTGGGGAGAAGGAAGCCATGAGTTACCTCTTCCATGCCTCTTTGCAATAATGAAAAGACGTGACGGAGTTGAACTTTTCTGGGGCTTGTGAGGTTAAGGAGACCTCCCGTCCACTCTCTTCCAGCGGCTCCAAATCTACTGATTTGTAGTCTATGGAGAAAAGACACGAGTTTATTTTATTGGGGTGGCGGCGTCAGGTGAGTTTCTGTGGAAAGCAAAGGGCTTTTGAGGAGGGAAAGGAGACCCCACCTTTCCCCTCCTGCGCCCCAAAACCTATAATGAAGAAACATTAGTCCTTTGGAGGGGGGTTGGCCCTGAGAAGCAAAGGAGACCCCCCTTTACTCTCTTCCAGAGCCCCCAAAAATACAGAGTCATCGCCTGCAAAGGAAAGACATGCATTTGTGAAGAAAGCTACTGATTCGTAGTCTGTAGAGTAAAGACATGGGTCCATTTTATTGGGGGGCTGTTAGGGGGGTTTCTCTGAGCAGCAAAGGGCTTGTGAGGAAGGAAAAGACCTCACTTTTCCCCCTCCTTCGCTCCGGAACCCATTGCGCCCCAAAGTCTAAGACCAGTGGTCCCCCAAAGTGTCCCCTTTAAGGGGATTTTGGACTACACCCCCCAGAATCCCGAGCTATTGGCCAATGCGGCTGAGGCTTCTGGGAGCTGTAGTCCAGAGTCTCTTAAAAGGGCACCGTTTGGGGAACCATGGTTTAAACCAGGTTAGTATAAGCCACGGTTTAAATCAGGTTACTTCAAACCAGTGTTCCCCAAACTGTGACCTTTAAGGGGCTTTTGGACTACACCCCCCATAATCCCAGCCTATTGGCCAATGTGGCTGAGGCTTCTGGGAGATGTAGTCCAGACTATCTTAAAAGGGCACAGTTTGGGGACCATGCTTTAAACCACGTTAACTTAAGCCAGTGGCCCCCAAACGGTCCCTTTTAAGGGAAAGTTGGACTACACCTCCCACCTGGCTGAGGCTTCTGGGAGCTGTAGTCCGGAGTCTCTTAAAAGGGCACCGTTTGGGGAACCATGGTTTAAACCAGGTTAGTCTAAGCCACTGTTCAAACCAGTTTATTTTAAACCAGTGTTCCCCAAACTATGCCCTTTAAAGGAGTTTTGGACTACACCTCCCATAACCCTAGGCTATTGGCCAATAGCTTAGAATTCTGGGAGCTGTAGTCCAAACCAAAGGGCACTGTTTGGGGGACCACTCACTGGTTTAAGGCAACCTGGTTTAAAGCGTTGCTTAACTTGGTTTAAGCCACAGTCCCCAAACTGTGCCCTTTTTAAGAGACTCTGGACTACAGCTCCCAGAATCCCAGACTACTGAGGCTTCTGGGAGCTGTAGTCCAGGGTCTATTAAAAGTCACAGTTTGGGGAACTATGGTTCAAACCAGGTCGGTTTAAGCCACAGTTTAAACCAAGTTACCTCAAACCAGTGTTCCCTAAACGTTGTCCTTTAAGGGGCTTTTGGACTACACCTCCCAGAATGCCACGCCATTGGCCAACGCGGCTGAGGCTTCTGGGAGTTGTAGTCCAGAGTCCCTTAAAGGGCCCTGGCTCGAAGAGAGTTCCTTCTGGAGAGACCCAGAGCCCTTTCTTTCCTCACCAGAGCCTCCGCAGCGCCGGCCGGGCTCTTTCCATGACGAAGGAGGCGGAGAAAGAGGCTCCTTCCGCTGCCCGGACTCCTCGCTACGTCACCAGCGCCCGGACCGACATTATAAATAACTTCAGGGGCAAACCTCCGCCTCACGGCGCAAGATTTCCCCACTGCGCATGCGCGAGCGGCGGCGTCGATTCCACCGCGCATGCGCCGGCGCCGACCAACGATATTCTAGTCCTAGAGTGGCCCAATTTTCCCTTCTGCGCATGCGCCACCACAGAGAAGAGGCTAGAGCGCCCACGCGACTTAGTTTTTTTTAAAGGACGACTTCCGGTTGGTCATAGAGTTTTTGAGCCAGAGCGGCTCCCTCGTCGCTTGTTATGTAACTCAAACCGGAAGTAAAGCCTTTTTAAAAAAATTTTAGTGTCTGTTAGCTGACAGGGCGGCCTTTGAAGCCCGCACTGCGCATGCGCCGCTTCCGAACGACCGCTCTTGTTTGTCTTAACGACGAGGACTCAGGGGGCGGGGCTTGTGGCCGTAGCTCCTCCCCCTTTGCCTCAGCGCGGATGGCAAGCAGAAGTGGGCGGGGCTAATTCAAATAAACGACGGTTTATCACCTCGCTAGGCGTTGATTGGTTAATTCTTTGAGGGCGGGCGCAAATGGAAATCCCGCCCGCTGATTCGCAGGCTGGGGAAGGCCCTTTCGAAGATTGACGGGCCGCGCGTCGAATGAGCGCGCGAGAACGCCTTCAAGCTGTTTTAATGAACTATTCCTGTCAGAATTTTTAATGGAAATTTATTAAAATTAAACAAATGTATTCAAAAAAACAAAACAAAACACTTGTGATTTTATTAAATTAAAAAAATGACTGTGTTTTTATGAGGAGCCACAGTTGTGGTCAAGGCAAAACAGAAGCTGAGGGGGACTTAATAGGATATTTTTTAATTTAACAAATTATAAAAAGCGCATTCTAAGTTGAATAAATAATAATAATAAATTAATAATTAATTAATAATTAATTATAATATATAATATATAATAATTATATAATTATATATGATATATTAAATTATATAATAATAATTATTATTAATAGTTATTATTATTTTATTATTATAATTTATATTATATTATATTATATTATATATAATTTTTATATATTATATTTATATAATATATAATATATAATATTATATATAATTTTATATATATATAATTTATATTATATTAATAATAATTTATTATTATTATTTTATCATTAATTTTTATTATTATTTTATTATTCTCTCCGTTTACGCTAATGGTACAAAAGCCACTCGTTTCGCAGACAGATCCGTTGCTTTTATATCAAAATAATAACAAAGCAGAGGAATTACAATGCAGGGGAAACGATATCCTGCAAATAAACCTGAACAATAATAACAATAGCAACAATAATTTAAAAATAAAACCATATTGTGAATAATTTTACAAATAAATTTGCGCGTATAAACAACCACGGACGACTCATAGCCGTAAATCTTGTCCGGAGGCTTTACATATCGATCATGTATCAAGCAATTCATTAAATTTGGTAATTTCATATCTGCCTAGTATTTCAGCAGAATGTTTAGACGACTGTTTTTATCTCAGAAACTAAATCTGAAATAAGTCTTTACTATCCAAGCTTTCTTTAACAATTTTCTCTGTTTTTCTTTCCATATAGTCTCTTTTTCAGACTCCGGTGCAGTTACTTTTTCCTCGAACGTATAAATAAATGTATAAATAACTTCAAAAGGGATGTAGATCCAGATTGAGGAGAACACGACCGTTCTTTGTTTTGTTTCACCACCAATTTCTATCCATTGGAGAATCTGGATTCGTCTTGCTGTCCAAATTAAGCTTCTCATACCGACTACTCCAGACGGATAACCAACCCGGTCCATATTGAATTATTAGCGGAAGATTCTAGGAACCAAATGGGATCGTCGTCACGATTCTAGGATCGATTGGATCCATTCATACGTAACTGAATCGTAGAGTTTGGAAGGATTCCCAAAAAGGTGGTCTGGTCCGATGTTGATACAGAAGTCCATAGCTAAAGTGTCCTTCAAGGATGGTCATCCAACATCTCCAAGGAAGGAGAGTCCATCACCTTCAAAGGGAGTCAAACAAGTTTCTTTCACTGAAATCTACTGTTGGCCGGCTGCGTATTCAAGTTTCTGAATCTCTTCCGTGAATACCCGCGAATGGTCACGACGACAGAGCTAGCCAATGCTGGTCAACAGGACCAAACATTGTCCCAGTGAAGTATATCCAAATCAATGGACTCGGATTTGAGTCTGACTCGTGTCGCTTCAATGACTTGAATTGGACTTGGCCAAAATGACACACTGACATGGCTCAACTTGTACGGTCAAGCCCTCCATTTCCACAAATTCAAGCATCCACGGTTTGGAAACATTCCAGAAATATGTAAAGGCCAAAGAGAAAATCTTGATTTTTACCATTTTACCGCCCCGTCGTATATCGTGGGACTTGAGCATCCACGGATTTCGGCATCTACAGGGAGCCCTGAAACCAAACCTCAGCGGATACCAAGGCCCCGCTGTATGTTTTTAGCGACTGACTTGCTGGCGCCATTCACTTTAGAGAATCAGGCAAGACCTGCCCCCGAAATGCCGGATGCATTTCCGGGAAAAGGAACAGCACCCGTGTTAGGCAATGGGTTCGAAGGAGAAGGTCCTTTCTAAAGATTTTGGAAAGCTTTACTAGGTTTACTTGGAGACAGGCTATCAAGCGGACCCCGTTGCTTAACGCATTTGCTGTTCTGCTCCAAGAAACGTACCCTGCCTCCCTTTTTTTTTGGAAAAAGGCGGTTTCCGGACTTGAGATTTGACTCTAAAGGATCTTGAAAGGACTCGAAAGTGTAAGGACGTGAGACTCGACTCGAAAGTATCTCGCAAGGACTCGTTCACAGCAAAGTAATCTCGCTCGGAGGGAGAGTGAGTCGCTTTTCGCGCGCGTGCAACAGGCTCTCCATGTGTGTGGCGATGACGCGGCAGAGCTCCAAACCCTGGAGAAGGAAACAAAGAAGGAAAGGAGGATGGAAGGCGATTCCAAGCGGGTTAATTCCCTGCCTTAAAGTCTACTGGCCTCAAGCCTTCAAATGAGTGTGTAAAAGTGTGACACCACCCAGATATAGCTGGACTGCAGTTCCCATCCGTCAGCCCGCTTTCCAAAATGGCCAAAGACTCTATATCGAGTTGATGTAGCACCTTTGCATGTCAAGTTGCCATGGGTCGGTGTTGCTATGCCCTTAGGACGAATGGCAACATCGCAGCAGAAAATCTGCAGTGGAACGTATGAGTGAATGCGCAACTGCCATGTGAAATTGCACCATCGCGCTTCTGCGACTGTGAACTGTATTGTGAATGTTATGCATCGGAGAAGTTCCTAAAAGATGCCAACAGGATTCTAGCCATAGATAATAGCCACAGATACGGGCTTTTTTTGGCGCTGAGGGTAGCATATCGGCTCAGAGACCAAACCCGTGTTCAGAAATCGGAAATATTCAAAGACACGGTTATGTCCGTCTGCATTATCAGCATAAACAGATATAAAGGAATCCAGGAATACCCCTGAGACCTACGGAAATTATTTTATTTGTTGAAATTACGCTCCACCTTTTCCCCCAGGATGGGACCCAAGGCGACTTAAGATGAAAGTTAAAAAGCATATTTTGCAAAAGTTTAAAAAGTGCTAAATCTCAGGATTGCTGAAAGCGTGGTTAAAAAGCCGTGAACACGTATAAAACGTAATTGCCAGGGAAAGATTAAAAGCACAGCACGCCACTTCACACACACAACTGCTGCGTAATTCAAACGCCTGAATGGATTTTAAAAAAAGGTCGGAGGAAAGAGACTGATTTCAACCTTTCCACGCTACACAACTATAGCAGTCTGATCCCACTTTAATTGCTATAGCTGTATCCTATGCAATCCTATGCAAAGTCTGGGAAGGCAGTAGAGCTCTTTGGCTGAGGATCATAAGTATTGTTTCCCCATTATAAGTATTCTTACACGGTTATTTTATGAGAATTATTATGCCAGTTGCAAGCTACCTACCATCTGAAGGTTAAGCTTCAGAGAGCCAGTGGAAGGAGAGAGAAGAAAGAGACAGAAGAGGACAGAAAGGGAGGAGAAGAGAGGAGAAGGAAATGGGTTAAGCACGGTCAATATTATAGTATTTCCAACAAAGTCTAAATATGCATTATTGTTATTATCATCATCGTCATCAAATGCATGCTGGGTTTTGAAAACATGGGTCAAGGAATAGCAGGACAGTGCCTGAAACCCAACGACGAAATAGATTCTGGTTGCAAAATCCGCACTCGTAATTCCTCTCCTGTATTTTGCCTTTTTTAATGGCAAAATTTGGGGCTTTGGGTCTAGGTGAGCGGACCGTTTCCACGCAATGCATTGACTCCAAATATAAAGGCCAAAGAACTGGAAAAGACCACAAGGGTCAGCTGGTCCAACCCTATTCTTCCATGTAGGAATGCACAGCAAAAGCGCTCCAAACTCAAAATGGATGTTGCCAATCTGAATTGTAAAAGAGAAGGACCCACGCAGGGGTTACGCAACCCACTCCGTCCTACCCCTGCCGTATGCGAAATCACATCTCTTCAGATCTTCCTTGAAAATTTACTATTCTTTGTCTAAAAAGGAACATCCATATCTACTTGGGACTTTTGCCTTAGAGCAGAAGTGGGCACAAGGCATCTCGAGACCAATTTTGCAGCCCTCGACTCTTTTCCTGGTCAAAACCCCCATTAACTGCTTCTCCTGCAAACCGGTAGCAATAACCATTAACCTTTGGGATAGGTAACAGGGCCTTCTGATATTCTTTAACATAAAAAATACAATTTTTTCCAAATCCAAAATCATATCTAGGTTTCGGACATCTATGTGATCCTTGGAGGGTCTTGGGCCAAAAAATTGCGGCCCAAGATCCACTGCGGTTGGCCATCCTTGCGTCGGACCTTGGCGATACATAGATTCCTGGTCTCCTTTTCCAAGCTTTTATGCACCTCAGCAAATTATCTCTAGGCCCCAAACCCCATAGTTTTTGTCCGAAAAGGCATTTCCCAACCCTCTCCGAAAACTAGATTTTGGTGGCCACTTGGTCCTGCCGTTGGGGAATTGTGCCATCTTGGGACCCGCGCATCTCTCCGTCGTTTCGTACCTGTTCCAGCTGCAGCTGGGTGATCCTTTGGGACATCAAGTCCCCCAGCATGATCTCCACGTAAGGGTAGCTGGAGCCAGCCGAAGGGCGCTGGGTGCGAGTCGACTGGATCTCTTTCAGCGAGAAAGTCACAATGGGTTCCTGGAGGAACAGAGAGGAGGGGAATCGCATCCAACGTTTGGCCATTTGAAGAAAGTCTTTACTTGCCGTTCCTTTTGCCTCCTTCCCTATTGATGTTCCTGTTTTTTCAGGGATGCTTTGGAACTAGGCATCCCCCTCTAGTCTCTGGACAAGGAAAGAATCTCAGGGCAAGAGCACTACCTTGAAAGGACATATGAATAGTTTCCTTGAGAGCCAGCATGGCGTCCTGTTGGACTAAGACTCTGGAGACTACGGTTTGATTCCTTGCTCAGCCATGAAACCCACTGGGTCATTTTGGGCAAGTCACAGGCTCTCAGCCTCAGGGGAAGGCAAGGGCAAACCCTCCCTCTGAACAAACCTTGCCAAGAAAACCCCATGGATAACTTGGACTTAGGGGTCACCATAAGTAAGGAATGACTTGAAGGGCCCACAACAACAAATACAGCGGTGTCATGGTTTGAGCGTTAGACTATAATTCTGGAGACCAGGGTTTGAATCCCTCTTTGGACAAGTCACACACTCTCAGCCTCAGAAAAGGCGAAAGGCCTTTTTGAACAAACCTTGCCAAGAAAACCCCTGTTAGAATTGCCACGAATGGCTTGAAAATCCACAGCAACAACAGCAATCTTTCTGGTATATCAGTCCTGGGGGATACAAGATGGAAGGTTCCCTTGTACTCATGTTTTGCCTGTGGACCTTACACACACCGCATAGGAGGAAACATGCATCAACATAGGACCTACACAACCTACATGGGTTTCCTTGTCCAAGAAGTTGAGCCCGTTCTGGTTGACGGCCAAGATGCAAGGGGAGACGACGGTGTTGTTGCTGCAGCTCTGGATGTAGAAGAAGGATGAGCCGAACATCGGGAAGGCACTCAGGAGCCCTGGGCACGGGAGAGGTCGGGCGGGTGGTCAGCAATGCCCTTGTCATCATCCCTTCGGAGAAAAACCCCGAGGGGCACACCGTTGCGCCTCACTTGCCCTCCCTTTCCAATGGCGCAGAGACAATGGGGACAATTGGGGAACTCAAATAGGTTCTCTCTTCCCCTATGGCTGCACTGACACTGCTTTGACTGCCGTGGCTCAAGGCTATGGAGTACTGGGATTTGCACAGCCAGTATGGTGTGGCCTGGGCATCAGACATCGGACCTGGGCTCGGCCATTGAAACCCACGGGGTGACCTTAGGCAAGTCACACTCTCTCAGCCTCGGAGGATGGCAAAGGCAACCCCCCTTGGAAGAAATTTGCCAAGGAACCCTTGCGATAGGTTTGCCTTAGGGGTGCCAGAAGTTGGAAATGACTTGAAGGCACACAACAACAACAACAACAGCTGGAGCAGTGATGACTTTTCCAAACCAAGAACAGCTTCTCTGGTGCCGCTACAAATCCCAGCCTCCCATAGCATTGAGGCAGTTAAAATGGGGTCAAGCAGCAACATTTCTACAGGGCAGATGCAGCCGTAGTTGTCCATCGTATTTCCTCATTTCGATAGACGCAAGTTCAGCAGCACCAAAACATCTGTGCTGTGCCAAGATCTTGGCATCTTACCTAGGAACTGTGCCCGGGCCTGGTGGGCACTCAAGGCTTGCGCCTGCTGGACGTGGTGCATGACCATGTCCAGCCATGCCTGGTCCTTCTGCAGGTGGTAGATCTGGGGTGGGATGTAGTCCTGAACCTCCCGTCTCCAAGCAGGGAAGAGAAACACAACAAGAGAAAAGTCAAACAGATCGCCTAGGACTAGGGACGGGGGGTTGCGTTGTGTTTGCAAACCCCATCCTCCTCTTTTTCTGTCAATGAAATGGTGGACGGCACACCCACAGATGGAAACCAGGACACATCGGACCAAGTGGCACGACAGCCATCTTTAAATATCTGAAGGGATCTCATATAGAAGATGGAGCCAGCTTGTTTTCAGCTGTTCCAGGGTTTGGGGATGCACCTATGCTGTAGAAATAAAGCCATTTGGGGTGCATTTTTAACTCCTTGGTGGAACCAGGGGACCCAAAATGGCCCTGGAAGCTGCATGTGATCCCCATCAGTTGAAAACGTGTTGGATGATTTAAGGACGCATTTAAAGCTGGTTGAAATAGTTTGAAACCATTTAGAACCATGTAAGTTGCAAGAATTGGTGTAAAACCAACTAGACCCCAAAAGCTTTAGGGAACAGCCATGTTTATACCCGGCGCTCGAACGGTGGCGACGTTGACACCGATTGGATCCCCAAAGCTTTACAGAACGGCCATGTTTTCACCTGGCACCAAAGTGATGGCAATGTTGGCACCAATTGGGCCAATTAGACTCCCCCAAGGCATGTTTATACCTGGCACTGCAATGATGGCAACGTTGGCACCAATTGGGCCACTGGGAGGGGGATATTGTATATCCGGGGTGCTACAACAAAGAAGGCCCTCTCCACCTTTCTGCAAGTGGGCACTGGATCTTGTCCACTAAAGGACCACTGATATAGATCTCCTGCTATATCCCTTGACCAACAAGAAAGCTTTTCCCATCGATGGGTGTCTGCTTTGGCTACCCGACCAAGTCTTGAGGAGGCCTGGCATTGCCGCCAGGGCTAGCTTGACCCACCCCAGACCCACCCCATCCTAGCCTCACCCCAGCCTTAGGGCACTTACAGGGCTGGCAAGTAGACGCCGTCCTTGGCTCGGTGTTGCAGGGCGGCCAACCTGGAGACTTGCTGGAGCTGCTGCTCGGTCGGCTTCATGGGAGGAATGGTGTTGAAAAGCCCTTTGAGATAATCGGGCAGGACCTGAAAAGAAAGAGGAGAGATATCGGATGCTGGGTTGGGGATGAGGGGAGTTCTTGCACACTTCACCGATGGGCTTTTTTTGCCCTGTGTCGTTTTGCTTTTCGAGAAAGCTGGCTGGTTGGCACACCTAGAAAGCGACAGGTTGGCAAAGGAAGACAGCTTTGACTAACTTGACCAGGATTACACAAGGGCTCTCCGCTCTGAAACCAGCAAAACGTAGGGAACTGGGTCAATTCTGGAGCACAGTAAATCCTCCTCTTCTCCGGTTCCACTCCAAATCCCATTCAATGGTGGCGAGTGGCGGGCGGCACCCATGAAAGCTCCGGGTCTTCGTTCAAATTTTCCAAGAGCTCTCCAAGGTGTTGGCTTCTACCTGCTCAACATGTTTAGAAGCACCTTGGACTAAAATTCAGAGTGGATATAAGTCGTCTCACCCACGTCCATGGTAGTCCAGGATCTGGAAAGCCCTTGCCCGTCTCACCTGGTTGTAGTGCATGGTGACGTAGAGCTCGTTGTCAAATTTCAACGGCTGGGCCCAGATGACGCGCCGGTACCAGAACATGTAGCTGCTGTCCGTGTTTTCCATCTCCAGGGCAACGTCAAGGATGTACTCCTTTTTGTTCAAAGGACGGACGTTCTGATCTGCATGGGTGAAACGGTAAGGGGAACTTGGATGAATCATAGAATCATAGAGTTGGAAGAGACCACAAGGGCCATCCAGTCCAACCCCCTGCCATGCAGGAACTCTCCGTCAAAGCATCCCCGACAGATGGCCATCCAGCCTCTGCTTAAAGACCTCCAAGGAAGGAGACTCCGAGGGAGAGTGTTCCACTGTCGAACAGCCCTTACTGTCAGGAAGTTCTTCCTAATGTTGAGATGGAATCTCTTTTCCTGCAGCTTGCATCCATTGTTCCGCGTTCTAGTCTCTGCAGCAGCAGAAAACAAGCTTGCTCCTTCCTCAATGTGACATTATCCCTTCAAATATTTGAACAGGGCTCTCATATCACCTCTTAACCTTCTCTTCTCCAGGCTAAACACCCCCAGCTCCCTAAGGCGTTCCTCATAGGGCAAGGTTTCCAGACCCTTCACTATTTTAGTCGCCCTCCTTTGGACATGCTCCAGTTTCTCCGCATCCTTTTTGAATTGTGGTGCCCAGAACTGGACACAGTATTCCAGGTGGGGCCTGACCAAAGCAGAGTAGAGCGGCACTATGACTTCCCTTGAGTTTGCAAAAGCACCCAGTAAAGTTCCCACTTGTCCCCACAGACCCTGATATAGTTGGCCAGCCCTCCTGTTTAGCCTATGGCTCAGGTGGCTTCCATGTCAGTGGGGTGGCGGATCTGCTCCAGGTTTTATTTTGAACTCAAAAGGAGCTATCCAGATAGCTCCTTCTATGTTTAGAGTGAAACTTCCCCCTCTCACCCGGAAGCCACTACAACTCAGAGCTTGAACGGAGCAGAATATTTCTCTCCTCTGCCGCCTTGAGGGACTCACTTTTGTTGGTGACGGCAAAAATGATGTACTCATCGAAGGCCTCGGGCCGCTGCAGACCCATTTCGTAGCAGATTTCTTCTATGACATCCTGAGCAACCTACAAAAAATGGACAAAATGGGGCGACTGGCGATTGAACCGTGAATAATATGTTTTCCTAATATAGCATGCGAGTTTTGGAGCTACACAGAACTCTTCCACAGGCTAGATTTTTAAACAAAACTGGAAATGAGGTTGTGAGGTTGCTGAGCCTCACTCTTCTGCGTTTGAAAAATATGTTAGACTTTCACTCGCTGAGTGCAAAAACCCAGAAAAGGCTATTGACCTGGCTTGCAGATCTTGCAAATTGAGCTGATTTTTAGATTGTTAAGTTATCCTTGTTTCACTGTTCTGCTTTTGTTCCGTAACCGTATCCAATCCATTGATTCCTTTTGCTATTAAAACAAATGTAGCTCCGTTAAAAGTTGAAATTAAAACAAAATCCTGGAGGAAGCTTTGCAGCCATGTTCGGCTAAGTCTGGTTACAAAGCGGGAAGCCTGATAAGGGACTGCAAAGACAGTCAGGAGAGCTGCGTTTCTCTTCCTTTGGACTTTCGATACGCAGTCACCAAATGCAATCGTCCAGCCGGGTTGACAAGCGTCGAGTGTGGTTTCTTTGTGGGTGTCGCACGGACACTCCTTGTCCTACTCACCGAACAGGTTTTGATTTTCAGGTGCCTCTCGATCCCGCCTGGCAAAAGGAAAAGCTGGCGCTTAGAGCTCCGTCCGGCCTTTGCAAAGGAAGAAGAGAAAGGGCTGCGTTGACCGTTAAGCAAAAGAAGCACACCCTTAAGGCGTCAAAGACATAGGACTCTTTCGGACGTCGGGAATTGGAAGTCATAATCTAGGGTCAATCCGAACGCAATCATAGGGTTTGACGTTCTTGCGAATTAAAGCTTCACACGCAATTTCGGGCAAAAGGGAAGTCAATTCGAATGCAATCATGGGTTTGATATTATTGCGAATTAAAGCTTCGCACGCAATTTCGGGCCAGGAGGGGTCATTTTCGGGGAATGGAGTGTTACTCCGAACGCAATGGGGATTCCCGTAAATTCGCTAAACAAGCGAATTTACAGGAATTCGCACTGGCTCCGTTCGAAGTTTGGGAGAAATTCCTCCCGTGTGAAAGAGTCCATAGACATTTCCCATCGCTGGATTTACCATGGACTATATGGTGCAAAAGTGCAAACGGTGCCACTGAGCCAGGTTCCATTAAAAAAAGCCCCCAGATACATACATATAAACTACAACTACTACTATAGTGATTATGGATGATCTCAGGGTATCTGACAATAAAATCAGTTTAAATCAATAAATACAGGGAGCCCTTGGTATCTGCTGGGGTTTGATTCCAGACCGTCCACGCACGGATATTTTTATATTATTATATTTATTTATATACCGCTCCCCCCCCCCCCAAGTTGGAACTCAAAGCGGCGTACAATTGTTTAAAAAATACAAAATCTATGTTTTCTCACCACCATGGCTTTGAGCTCGATGTTGCTGGGGAACTCGCACCGGCCTCCAAACTGGAAGGTTTTCTGCAGATTCTGTTCGCAGGCTTTGGCGATGCCTGGGGGACACCAAGAAAGAAACCAAAACGCTTGTCATTTTCTACATCGTCTCCGTGCCAGAACCTCTGCGTTGCACAATACAACCTTTGAGGACAGCAAGGGGGGAAAATGGGACATGCAGTAGCTTGGAAAGCCCAGCTATGGCCCATCCATCATCCCTCGCTGTCCCCCGGAGATACTCAAAACAGTTTGAGAACCAGCAGGGTTTTAATGAGAAAATAACCGATCGGTAATAGCGGCCTGTTTTCTAAGGATAGAACAGATGGGCTCATTTCTATTTATTAATGACCGCGAGGCGGCAGGAGACCTGGTTTCCCCAAATGGGCAATGTGATCGATTGATGTGTCTAGCTATAAGCCATGGCAGGCATCTTCCTCTAACTCTTTTCAACCCAGGAACTGAATCCCGGTTTGGGAAGGTCCTTGGGTCTTGCACTACAAATCTCCAGACCCAGCCGTGGCCCTCTCTGCGCACACCTCTCCCCAGTTTTCATTCTCCCGACCGTAACAGCTTGGCAACAAAAGGGTTTCGATCAGGTTCCCAACCACCACACCGTTGTCATTGCATGCCTTCAAGATGTTTCCAAGTTATGGCAACCGAAAGGCAAACCAATCGTGGTGTTTCCTTGGCACGTTTCTTCAGAAGAGGGTTTGCCATTGCCATCCTCCGAGGCTGAGAGAATGTGCCCTATCCAAGGTGGGTTTCCAAGGCTGAGCCAAGATTCAAACCCTGGTCTCCAGAGTCGTAGCCCGACATTCAAACCACTATATCACACTGGCTCTCATACACTATATATGTATGTGTATAAATGTATGTGTATGTATATCATGTGTGTGTGTGTGTATTTGGGGATGTTCTGCCACCTCACCTTGGAAATGCATGCTGGCGTCGTTGTGCATCTCCTGGAGGAACCGGAGGAGGTACGGCTTGAGGATCTCGGAGCATCTGTAGTAGGCGCTGAGAATGTAGAGAAGCCGCCATCCTTTTTGGCAACTCTCCCTACGCAAAATTCCCAAAGAGGAGAGTTCAGACAACGTGGTGTGATCCTGGCATACGGATGTATATTTGCGTTCCCATCTTTGAACGACAAAGGCTTTGGGGATTCAAAAAGGGTATCAGACTGGAGAAAGGATCGCCTCTCTCGAACTGGCCCAAGCATCTCTAGCTCAAGAGGAGCCTATTTTCATAGAACCACGGATGGCACACCCAAGGGACACTTAGTCTATGGCTCTCCGAGTGAAGGAATCCATAGCCAAGGGATCCAGCCTCTGTTTAAAAACCTCCAAGGAAGGAAAGCCCACCAGTCAATAGGGAAGTCTATCCTATGGTTGAACCAGGAAATTCTTCCTAGCGTTTTACGGAAATCTGGAGACTTGGCCAAATGAGTTGCTAAGGCTACATTTCTGACGGTTCCTAATTTTTCTGTCCCTAATTTTTTTAAAATACTATTGTACGTCGACCGTATCGTGAGCCCCGTTCCCCAACCATCGCAGCGCACACATTTGTAGGGCCAAGGGACTCACGTACATCTTGGTGCTGGTGTTGTCCGTAATCTGTTTGATAACCTGGCAAAAAACCTCATCCCTGATGACTTCGTGGTCTCCGCAGAGCTGGGGAAAAGACAGCGGCAAACATGGAATAATGTACATCTCCCCATTGCCCCCTTTTAAAAATCATATTAACTCAGTGAGTTTAATTTCTTTTGGACTAACTAACAACATTCAGACCAGTGTCTGTTAGAAGCTCTTAAACTAACAGTATCCACACTGTCCCTGCAACTGAAGGGATTTCCCATCATTCTGAAGCCCAGTTGCATGCCATTGTGCCGCAATCCAAATCTCCACTTTCCATGAGAAGCTCAAATAAATATCACACTGCTTTTGCAGGACTTGTTTCTATGCAAACATCCCAAAGAGATTTACCTTCAGGAGCACGCAGACCACGTCCAGTTCGGTTTGCCCTTTGAGCGGCAGGTCTCCCATGAACTTCATCACCGCTAGGAAAGCAAAGAAGCACACCCCAAATCACTGGATGTTTTTTTGCTTTTAGCACAGGCCGAAAGAGAACCAAAAATGGGAAGGTACCAGAGCTACGTTTTCCGTCAAGCAGACGCTGAGACAATATTGAGCAAGCCAGACGGGAGAAACCGTCCCTTCCCGTGAATTTTTAAAAGAATCAAGAGCGTCCCTCTTTCAAAATTTGAGTCTACTTTCCCAGTAATTTTTCCAGATTTTGGAAATATCTCCGGGATGGCAACAAGCACGAGTCCGGCTCCCGGCTTCTCCTCACCTTGGAAGGCTTCTGAGGCTATTTTGTTCAGGCTGCTGTCGGTGAACTCAATGAGTGACTCCTGGATGGGGGTCTGCCCAAGGATGGAGACAGGGAGAGAAAGGGAAGAAAAAGGTTTTATGAGAGTCGTGGACATGTACACATGAAAGAGATCTAGATGTCTTAGTCGACCACAAGCTGAACACGAGTCAAGCCAACCCAGTGGCCACACCAGACTGGGAAGTTCTGAGTCTAAGCAGTCCCAAACCAGTAACTTTTCCAAGCTGTGAGCCAGAAAACAAGTGGCTACGGCTGTAGAAAACCGTGAGTATTACCTTGGTGAACCTAAGCATCTCTGCCACCCCTTTTGATTCGCTGCTTCTCTTGGATTTCTGCTTCTCAGAGTCCCTGAAACGAAGTCCAAATGCATGGTTTCAGGGAAGAACGGTCTCTTGACATATATCTTTGGCTCTATGCTTCTCAATACTCCCCAATCCCTATCCCACCCCACATCAAGTCTGGACATCCTATCGTCTATTTCCCCACGTCTCCCACAAGGGATGTCTAAGCGACATCTTCTCCGATATAAATGACCGGAACAAAGAGAAGACGCTGCATGTCTTTCTGGGTGCGATTCCCACCAACCCATGGCCAGATGCCTGGGAACAAAATTTCTGGAGTATGGATTACCATACATACTCGAATATAGGTCAACCTCATGTATAAGTCGAGGGCAAGTTTGGGGGCCAAAATTATGGATTTTGATCCAACCCGTGGATAAGTTGAGGGTAAAACTTAGGGGCATGTAACGAAGGACGTAAACGACGTTGGAAAGGAAAACGATGCCAAAGAATTTATAAAATTCTGGCAGACAGGACTGTTTGTGCTCATCCTAAAGGCTGGATAGATGAGAGAATAAAACGGAGGGGATCCATGCTTCTTTTTGATGCTCCCAGGATGGACTAAACTCTCGCCGTTTAGCACTCTATTCAGAAAAAGGGGATGGCTCCTTTTTGATATTTTATATATATATAACATAATATAATATATAGCCAAGGGTCAACCTATGTACAGTGGTCCCCTGGGTTACGAAAACCCCGGGGCACGAAAGAGCCGGGGCCGGAAAAACGGCCCCAGGTTACAAAAAAAATCCTGGGTTAAGAAAGGAAAGCGGCTCGAAATTCAAATCGCGCCAAGTGCTTTCCTATACTTACAGTGGTCCCCCGGGTTATGAATGTTTTCAGGTTACGAAAGGGGTCCTGGAACGGATTACTTTCGTAACCCGGGAGACCACTGTATCTATATAGGAATATAAGAATTAAAGTACAGTACACAACATTGACCCTTGGATAAATCTACCCCAGGTTTTTTGGGCCAATTTTCTGACTACAATTTCTAGATTTATACGTGAGTATATACAGTATACAATAAAATAAAATGAAAAACAAACAAATGATGAATAAAATGTTGCTTCCCGCAGAGAAAATGCTGCTTTTTCATGCAGAATAAAGGCCGGAACAGACAGGCCAAAATAAAGCTGCTTCGGATCACTTTGGAGGTATGCCGTTTAAATGACACTCGCGTCTTAAAGAGGCCAGAAGCTGCTCCAAAACCATGCTGCGGTCCTAAGGACCGGAGCGCAGCTTTGGCATGGCTTTTAGACTCTTAGGACGCATGCATCGTTTAAACGGTGCACCTCCGAAGTGACCCGAAGCAGCTTTATTTCGGTTTGCCTCTTCGGGCCCAAAATCTCAAGCTGCGGAGTCTTCAACAACTGCCCAGTTTTCCAAGGCTTCCAAAGGCGTGGAGAGACGTGCCACCAAGGCTTGTCGCTTCCTTGGAGAAGGCAGTTTGTTGAAGGATTGGCATCCCGAAGCCTTTCCGCCGCGAACCCGCTTTCAAGAGAGTCAACTTGCCCACGGCACCGACCTGGGCTCTCGACTTACCTCTGGGTCCTCCCGGGGCATGGGATTTGTGCCCGTAAACAATGGCAGGGGCGTTCTACCTAACTGGCCGGCCGAGGTGGGCAGACGGGCGTGCGGTTGTGGCGGCCACCCCGGGGACTCCTTTGGCTCGCTTACACACAATGGGATGCCGACTCTGGCAGCACCGACAAAAAAAACCGTGCGGTGCCGACGACTTCCTTTCCTCGAGTGCCAACAAGCCCTAGAAAGGGGGCTCCGGGTTCCCCCACGTCTGTCTGTCTGTCCGTCCGCCCGCCACGCACTCACATCTTTGCCCGCTGGCCTTCGCGGAAATACTTCTTGGCAAACTCCAGCATGGTGAAGGGTCCACCTCGAGGGGGGCTGCGCTGAGCACCCCCAAATCCTTCCCCGCTCTCTGCGAAATCGACGCTTGCTGGAGACACCTGGAAGGGACAGGAGGAATCAGGACCGTTGGGGTCTTTATCGGACATTGTTTATCCTAGACAATCCATTTATCTAATCCCGAACGGGTTAGAATCTTTCAATTGTTTGTTGTGGGTTTTTCAGGCTCCGTGGCCACGCTCTAGAAGACGTTTCGCCAGCATCCGTGGCTTTGGCATCTTCAGAGAAGAGGGGTATATTTAGTATATTTCTCCAAAGATGCCAAAGCCACAGATGCCAGCAAAACGTCAGGAATAAACTCTTCTAGAGCATGGCCACGGAGCCTGAAAAACCCACAAAAAAGCCTTAAGAGCATATCGCCACTCCATGGTTTATAAATTTGCGAGCTACTTAATGCTAACTTGTTGAATTGTTTGTTCTTAACATTTCATGCTTTGTGATGTTAAATCATCAGATCAGTGCTTTGATGATTCTGTAAAGCACTATGTAAAACTTACGACGCTATATAATAATAACAATTATTATTATTATTATTATTGTCATTATTATTATTATTTTCTCTGAAGATGCCAGCCACAGATGCATTGGACGTATGACTCTGGGGACCAGTATTCGAGTCCTTGCTTGGCTATGGAAACTCATAGGTTGACCTTGGGAGAGTCACATACTCTCAGCCCCAGAAAACCCTGGGACAGGGTCATCATAAATTGTCTATCTGTCTTGAGTTCCTATGTTGGAAAAAAGGTGGAATATAAGAAAATGGTAATGATAATAATAATAATAATAATAATAATAATATATCCCACATTTCCCCCAAATGTGGGGCTTGCCAGTTTACCAAAAATTAGAACAAACACAAGCAAAACCTTGCAGCACTAAAACGCACGTTGTTATGTGCCTTCAAATCAAATCCAGCTTGCCTTGGGGTCATCTTGGCCACGTTTCTTCAGAAGATATTCGCCACTACCTTGCATTGAGGCTGAGAGAGTGTGACTTGCCCCCAAGGTCTCCAAAGCCAAGGAGAGATCTGTACCCCGGTCCTCAGCCCTACCTCGAAACCACTATACCCCTGGCTCGGTTTTTCTCGGCGAGATTTATTCCAAGATGGTTCGCCGCCACCGCCGCCTTCCTGAGGTCGAGAGAGTGTGGCTTACCTGAGGTCACCAAACGAGTTTCCGAACCTCGGTCTGCTTTCAAGCAGAAAGGGATTTGCAATGACCTCCCCGGGGCACTTGCCTCGGTTTTTCGGTCGAGTTCTTGGGCCAGGGCCGCGGAGGCCACAGCCATGGCCAAGGAGGCTGAGACGGCCACTTTGGCTTGCTTCTCCTTCGGTTCCTCTTTCCTCTCCGCGGGAAGGTGCGTAAAATCCGGAGCCGCCACGGGCTGGACGCAATCGGCGGGGAAAAAGCCCGATTTGCCGTAGATGGCCCCAAACTTCCACCCTGCAACGGGACGAAGGCACGTCACGGATGGGGATGACATTTGCACAAGGAGAACAAGGACCAGAAAAACAACTCCAAAGCCCATCGTGCAGAGCTGGCCTTTATTCGGCCAACCGAAAACCCAACGCCATGGACTACGGACCTTTACCCGCAATGACGTTCGGTAAAAGGTCTGGGAAAATGGAAAGATCTTTTGCAAAATGGTTTAGAGAGTTGGGTAGGTTTAGCTTGGAGACTCAGAAGTGACCTGAAAGCTATCCATCTTTAAATAGCTCTCGTGTGAAAGATGGAGCCGCCTGCTCTTCCAGAGACAAAATTGTTCATCTGTACCAATGGTTCCCAAACTTTGATCCTCCAGGTATTTTGAGTCCCTGTACTAGGAGGAATTATTATTAATATTATTATTATGGACTTCAACTCCCAGCCAGATTGGCCGAGAGTCAGGAATTCTAGGAGTTAAAGTCCAAAACATGAGGACCAAAGTTTGGGAACGACCGATCTACACACCGGTGTAATAATGCAGTTTGACACCACTTTAATTGCTATAGCTCCAACCTGGGATTTGTAGTTTTCCAATGTCTTGAGCCTTCTCTGTCAAAAAGGGCTGGTGCCCCTCCAAATTACAAATCTTGGGCTCCTTTCGGCGGTTAAAGTGGGATCAAAGTGCATTATTCGTACAGTGTAGATACACCCTGAAATACAAACCGGTGGATTTGCATGTTCTTGGATGTGAATACTTCGTTATGTGGTTGGTGCTTGCTTTCTTCCCATATTTTGTTTTAAATGTGTGTACACTTGGCCCTCCGCTTCGACTTTTGCCGATTTGATTAATATGGATTCGATTAATATGTTTTCTCTAGGAATCTATAGGTCCTCCAAAGCAATTCTGCTGGAAGCTGACCATAGGGTCGCACTGGAGGACCTAAAGATTCATAGGACTTTATCACACCGGACAGAATCCCGGGCTAAAACTAGATTTCAAAGTAGAAAAAACCCACAAACGCGGGATGTTTTTCAGACGACGTTTGCCCCAAAGAGAAATAGCATGAAAATAACCCGAATAGGAAGTTGGTAAAAACAAAATGTGGAAGGACTAGTGTATTCTGTTTTAAATATATATATTAAAATATATATATATTTGGTGGGTATGTGGACGCCCGCCTTTCAGGAGTGTTTGAGCCGTCTATTCCTGCATGGCCGGGGTTATAGATAGCCGTTGAGATCTCTGTAATTCTATCATCTCCAAGCAAAGAAGGAAGAGGCTATTAGTTTGCAAAACAGTTGCTTGCAAAGAAAAGCAAGGTGCCACACCAGAGAGAGAGGATCACACAGTGATGGACAGGCGTCGAGAGGAGTGTGAAACACCGCAAGCCACACGGAAGAGGAGGCACCCACCAAAATCCAGGGTGCCCTTCTTGACGTCTTCCAGAAGCAGCACTTTCTTCCGCACCACGCAGCCGTAATAGCGGTCTGTGGGGACGGGAGAGCCACGGAGGCATTGTGGGACAAGCTCAGCACCCCTTACCACCTTAGCCCCTATTTTGGAGTTTATCGGACCGCGGAGATTGGAAGTATAATCCAATGGCAATCCGAACGCAATCGTGGGGTTGCACGTTATTGCGAATTAAAGCATCTCACGCAATTTTGGGCATTAAAGTGAAGTCAATTCGGATGCAATCATGGGTTTAACATTATTGCGCATTAAATCATCTCACGCAATTTCGGGCAACGGGCGGTCATTTTCGGCTCATATGAAGTCATTCCGGACTCATGTGAATTTGCTTAGACTAGCGAATTCACGTGAATTGGAATTGACTTCTATCGAATCCCTCCCGTCTGATAAACTCCTATGTGTCGCTGGTATTTTTCATTTTAATTCCTTTGCTCGCGCCGCTTTTTGGCGACAGCTCTTCCCCGTCCGCACTTACCTGATTCCAAGCCTTCCATGGGACGAAGGCAAATGATGTCTCCCTTGTGGAAACGCAAGAGGTTTTTGTCGTCGGTGATGTGGTTCTTGATAGCCACCATGTACTGCGAGTCCTGGAGCGGACGGGAGGGGAAAAACAAAGGTTTGTTAATGGTTTAAAATTCCATTTATGCATTCGAACCTTTGTCTCTTGCCCTACGTCCGACGATCTCAGGGCAGATGATGATAAAACCAGTTTAAAGCAATAAATACAGTGAGTCTTTGGTATCTGCTGCGGTTTGATTCCAAACCCTCCACGGGTGGATATTATTACGTTATTATTATATATATTTATATCTTGCTTTCCCCCCTCCAAAGTTGGAATTCAAAACAGCACACAATTTTTTTAAAAATTGCAAAATCCATGGATGCTCAAGTCCCGTTAAATACAACGGCATAGTAAAAGTATGTCCCTTATATAAAATGGAAAAGTCAAGGATGTGTTTTTGGTATATATATATATATATATATATACACGAAACTCCTCACCGTGGAGTTTGTTGCTTGCAAACTACTTTTGCATTTCGATACTGAATCCGTGGAGGAAGACTCTGTGGATACAGAGGGCCGGCAGTAATAGGAAGAATTTTTAAATGCTCAAAACTATACCGAAGCATACAGAGCATTTAAAAACAGTTTAATGGGGAGTCCAGTGTGGTCTTTGGGGCTCCCATTGACCCTTTCCAAAAACCCCAGAACCTCCTCAAAGCATTATAAAACATTGAAATGTTCTCTTTCGGGATATCCCACACCCTGAAACAAAAGAAAATCTTAAATGGGCGAAAAGGCAGCCGGCATCCAGCAAAGGTCACTTTTGGTTTCAGCCAAGAAGAGGAAGAAAATGACCATTATACCCTTCTGGGCATTGGCATGTGTCCATCCCTGGTATAAACCCACAGAGACTGCCAAAGAAACGTCTCCGATTTCTACATCTCTCTCTTGAACACTGTACCGTCCTGCAAAGTCTTTTTTAAAAAATATCGATTATCCCTCCGTCGTCCGAAACCACACCATCTAATCTTTTACCTTCTTGAGCTCCATGATGAAATAGTCGATCAAAGCCTTGACTTGGGAGGCTTTTGGGGAGAAGAGGATGAGCTTCTCGTGGCTGAGGTTGAACTCCAGCATGTTCTTGGAAGGGATGGCCACAAACAGGATGTCGCTGTAGCTGGGAGCAAAAAGGGAAAACTGGGTGAACTGGTGGAGGAAGAGAGGACTAAATCTCTCCTTTATGCAAAGCTAAGGAGAAACCAGGCAGGCTCACCTATAGCCTCGCAAGACCCGGAGTTGCTCCCCGGCCAAATTGGCACCCTTGACCAGCCGCAGAAGTTTGATCCCCGCGTCGGACACTGCCAGGATTTGGACACCGGTGCCCACGCTGCCCTGCAAAGGGAAGACACAAAGAAGTCAGCTTAAAGAATGAGCATCTCAGCAAAGTATTGTTGGAAACGGACACCTGAATTCAATGCAATCGAGTGCTAGAACTGCAGTGCTTTTAATAAATTTGCTGGGAAGGTCAATAGCTTTGTGGAGCAGAGTTTGACCTCTGGCTGAATGCAGTGAGTTGCTGTTCGAATCTCTTTGCAATATCTGGGAGCATCAAAAAGGACAGGAGAGGAGACTTTCCATCCTTTTTGCCGCCAGCTTCAAAGCTTAGAAGCAAATTTTATCTGTCGGGGACGTAGGAAGCTGCCTTTTTCTGAGTCGGATCTAACGTCCTCCAATTTTCTGAGTCGGATATGAGTGCCTGCTAAGTTGTTGCAAAAAATGTTCGCAGTTTTCTCCCAGCTGCGTAAAAGTCTTCCAAAAAACCCCCAAAAACTTATGTGATTTTCAAAACTTGTTCACAAATCAGGACTTAAGAGTTTATCACACAAAGGAATTTGGGGGTATAATGCAAAGGCAATCCGAACGCAATCATGGGATTTCACGTTATTACGAATTAGTGTATTTCGGGCAATGGGAAGTCACTCCGAACACAATCATGGGGTTTCACTTAATTGCATATTAACTTATCTCACACAATTTCAGGCAATGTAAACTTGCGAATTTATGTGAACTCGAACTGGCTCCATTTGAAAATTGGGTGAAATTCCTTCCATGTGATAAACTCATTACTTTATGCAATACTCGACTCTCCTGTCCCATATAGAATAATGAATTAAATCGTTAAAATATGAATTATTTCGAACGACGCCAAGTATGGCGCGGTGAGGGTGGCATTAGCGTTTGCGTGCGTCGTGCGTCTTACCGTTGCTGGGAAAAGACGGGAGAAATAGACTTCCCAAACATCCCGGGCGACGCTTACGATTTCCTTCTTGACGCTTTCGTCAGCCACCGGACTGAAGGAGTCCAGCTTGTTCTCGGCTGCGGAAAGAAATGCAGGCCTTTATGTTTTTGCAATCCCAACATCCTTCTCTGGAAGAAAAGATGGTACCCATCCATGCCCTCGACTGCTCCCCGATATTTTGTGCGCAAGAGGAGACCGTCGGAGAAGGAACAGCAAAGCTTCAGGTTCAGCGGGAATAAGTCACATCTTTGAAGAACATTGGGACTCTGCTGGATTATCCCACAAATATCCCGGAAAAATCATGTAATTACACAAACATTTCACACGACGTTTCACAAAACCCACCGTTAAAGTGGTCACAATGAAGCATCAATGTGCATCTTTTTACTTTCAGGATTTCAGTGACAATGCATTTCCAATATCACTTTATTTGTGCAATTGTGTGTGATCATCATTCATCCAATTACTTGCCATTTCCCCTTTATTTGTGAGATTCTTTAAATGCACCTTAATCTCTCTTTAATGCGGAAATTAGCCCCGGTATGATAAACTCCAATGTTACCCTTTCCCATCCTACAAGGTTTTTCTTTAATTAAAAAATATTGATCCAGGTTGGTCTAGTGGTTTGAGTGTTGGGCTATGACTCCGGAGACCAGGGTTCGAATCCCGGCTCAGTCATGGAAACCTACTGGATGATGTTGGTCAAGTCACACTCTCTCGCCCTCAAAGGATGGCAATGGGAAACCCGCTCCGAAGAAACGTGCCAAGAAAACCGCATGATAGGGTCGCCATAAATCATAAAAGAGGATGAGATTTACCAAAAAGTGCCTTCATGCGCAGCCTCTCATCCTGGCTGATGCGCAGGCAAGCGTCCGACTGGGTATCGCTGAAGATCTGGCAGAAGAGAAAAATGCATCAAGTATACATTTGTGGGGGAAACTGAGCTTCCATTCAGTTCCTAAAAGCATCCCACTATCCCTCCCAAAACCTCATCCTGAGCAATGTTAACCCAAGGGGTACGGATGAGGAATTGCTAGGAGAGAGTGCAGCAGGTTGCTTTTGCCTGACCCTCCTGGGAAGGAAAAGTTTCCATCCTTTCCTTGAATAGGACCTTATCAGACGGGAGGAATTTCTCTTTATTGCGAATGGAGCCAATTCGAATTCACGTGAATTCGCTAGTTTAGGAAATTTACGTGAATTTCCGTTGCGTTCGGAATGCATTCAGAACGACTTCCCATTACCCGAAAATGACCCCCCATTGCCCGAAATTGCGTGAGATACTTTAATCCGCAATAATGTAAAACCCACGATTGCGTCCGGAATGACTTCCCTTTTGCCCGAAATTGCGTGAGATACTTTAATACGCAATAACGTGAAACCCCATGATCGCATTCGGATTGCCATTGGATTATACTTCCAATTTCCAACGTCTGATAAGGTCCATATTCCATACTTTTGCATGCTGGACCCACTTTGCAGCAATTGCATTAAACGGAGGATGAAGGGAGAAAGTGGGAGAAACTGGGTCACTTTAAAGCACTCTAGGAAGTGGGATGGCAGAGGATTTATTGGGGTTGTCCTTTCCAAACTGGGACAGTCGGAAGGTACGGAACGGCGTTTCCTGAAAGTCTCCACAAGAAAAGCAATCCACATTTTAAATAGGTTTCAGACCCTCTCTCAGAGTTGTTCAAAAAAAAAAAAAATATTCCCAGTGGGAAAGTGGGATGGAAGAGAAATAAATAATCTCGTGTGGATGCAGATTGCAAGGGAACTTTGTCCTGAAATGCGTCAAGGCAAGGAAAGATCTGGAGGAAATTCAATTGCATGCGGGAGACCAGCCCAAACCTGTACCCTCACCTGCCGGAAGAGAAGATCCAGCAGAAGAGGGTTGTTGATGTTCTCCTTTGGGTAAAAAACCTGCAAGGAAAGGAGGGCAGAAGGCAAGATTTTCCAAATTTAGGGTGCAGGGAAACAGCAACAACAATGTATGCACCTGGCTTGATAAAATCAAGGGTCCCATCTGGAGGACCAAAGTTTGAGAACCACTGGTCTACATAGTCCACCAGTTTCGTCTATGCAAAGATTGCAAAGTTTGGTCTTCCAGGTATTCTCAGACTGCGACTCCCATCAGCTCTAGCCAGCATAATCCCTGATGAGGAATGCTGGGGGTTACAGTCCGACAATATCCAAAGGCTCACGTGATTCCCAACCTTGGTCTACATCAATGATTCCCAAACTTTGGTCCTCCGGCCATCTTGGCCGACAATCAAGATTTCGAGGACCTGAAGTCCAAAAACATCTGGAGGATGTTTTGTCTATGCAGACTTCTCTAGGCAAGCCATATCCCTTAGTTATGTACCCAAATATATTCTAAGACGGCGCCAACTCTCATGACTATTTCTCCTCCTAGAGGTTGCCACATCTCTTTCCAAGTGGAGCTACAGCAGCGGCGAACAAAGTTACTTTTTGGATGACACCTCCCAGAACCGCCAGCTTCAGGGACGAAATATTCTGAGAACGATCGTCCTCCAAAAATAACATTATCAGGCTCTGGCTCTAAGCTGGCGGTCCTCAATTGATATCTTGCGGCAGCGAGTTTGAAAGCCAGGCACTGAAAGAAGAAAGCCTCTTTCTTTCTTTCGCTGATTTTAGTCTATTTCTTTAAGCAGATTTCACCACGTCCAAGTTTCCAGCTTTGCAAAAGAGCGAGGGAATGTCTACTTTCTCTGTACCGTGCACAGTTTTGTAAAGTTTTATTGTCTCTTCCATTTTATTCCCCTGCATCATTGCTGATAGGACGGGGAAATAGAAAGTACATTGATGTTTGTGGAATTTTATTTTATTTTATTTATACCTCTTTCCTGAGATAGATTCTCCAAGAGACATTGCGGTAAGCGTAGAATTCCTCGCTGCATCGGCGGTGAAGCCTGGTCTGGATCTGTTCGTCGTCCGTCGACAATTCCCGCGTTGCAGAGCCTGGAAAAGAGGAAGCGGTCGGCAAATTGTTGTTGTTGTTGTTGTGTGCCTTCAAGTCATTTCTGACTCACGGCGACCATAAGGCGAACCTATCACAAGGTTTTTCTTGGCAAGATTGGTTCAGTGGAGATTTGCCATTGCCTTCCCCTGAAGCTGAGAGAATGCTTTCCGTTTGGGTTAACGTAAGTTTAATAATGACGTCGTGTGTAAATCAACCCGCTTTTGCGGATTTCCCCCCCTCAATTTAAACCCTGAATTTCCCCCTGTGTGATAAACTCTTTGGAGTTTATTACATGGGAGGAATTTCTCTTAATTGTGAATGGAGCCAATGTGCAATTATGTGAATTTGCTAGTTTAGCAAATTTACGTGAAATCTGATTGCGTTCGGAATGCGTTCAAAATGACTTCCCATTTCCCGAAAATGACTTCCCATTGCCCGAAATTGCATGAGGTACTCTCATACATAATAACGTAAAACCCATGATTGCATTCGGAATGACTTCCATTGCCTGAAACTGCGTGAGATACATTCATTTGCAATAATGTGAAACCCCATGATTGCGTTCGGATTGCCATTGCATTGTACCCCCAAATTCCGTCGTGTGATAAACTCCTTTAAATTTCCCTGCAAGGACTCCAAGGCGGAGAGAGAAAGGGCTCTCCTTCCTTACCTGGAAAGGTGTCCGGGAAAGATCTGGTGATGGCAGGTGGCGGGCGGATGGCAGGAGGCACGGCCACCTTGGCACTGGTCACAGGCTTCACCATGGCCACCATCTCCTTTGGCGCGGCTTCCCGGGGTGTCTACAAAGAAGCCAATCCGTGCATTGTTTTAAAAACAATACAACAACCCTACAAGACTTCAGTCTACTTCCTGAGATGCATTGAGTGGAGTGGAAACCAGGGACAGAGCTATATATGCCGTTGTTATGTGAGAACGTCAATTCAAATTCAAAAAGCTTTGTATATGGGGATGCAGAATTCAAAATCAAATTCAAAGCCCTTTGTGTTTCCATGATAGGAGACAGGGCAACCCCACCTGGCTCTGCCGCACGGGTTCGGATCCTCCCAACGGCACTGGTGGGGTCCAGGCGGGCGCCTCCGCAGCCGCCATCTGTCCCTTCAGGATCTTCAAGGCTTCCTCGTGAGGATCCATTTTCTTCACAAAGACTTTGCCTCCTTCCTTCCTGCCAAGACAAGAAGTACCAGATTTTTTGAGCATCCTACCACTTGCAATAAAATCATTGTTATGGTTTTGCCCTGTTACAAGAGACAAAGACAGTCAGCGTGGCTCACTACTCTTTCAAACGGGAAGAATTTCTCCCGACTTCGAATGGAGCCAATGCGGATTCATGTAAATTCTCTTGTTTAGTGAATTTACATGAACCCCTGCTCCGTTCGGAAGAACCCCTGCTCCGTTCGGAATTACTTGCCATTACCCGAAAATAACCCCCTCCTGCCCGAATTTGCATGCGAAGCTTTAATTCGCAATAACGTAAAACCCATGATTGCATTCGAATTGGCTTCCCTCTTGCCCGAATTTGCGTGCGAAGAGTTAATTCGCAATAACGTAAAACCCATGATTGCATTCGAATTGACCTTAAATTATACTTCCAATTTAGCCTTGTATGAAAGAGTCCAGAGGAACGGAATGGCAAAGACCCTTCTGGAGAAACGTGCCGAGAAAACCCCTCGATAGTGTCGCTATAAATCGGAAATGATTTGGAGACGCACAACAACAAACAACGGCCAGAATCTCTTCCCTGACAACAAAACCATTGGGACTCGACTATTCTCGGAGTTAGAAAGGCAACTTTGCCAAAATGTTTGGGCATCTTTTTGAAATGGAGGGTAGCGGCGTCTATGGCAAAGGGGCAGTGAATCTGCTCCAGGATTCAGGACCTCGGATATGGCCCTTGGCATCTCATGCCATGCAATGCTTGCTTGGGCTCTATAGATCTTTGGGGACACAGATACAGGCATTTGGGGAGCAGAGAGTGGTGTCCAGACCCACCTGATGGGTTCAGGGACCCGTGAGGGTTGCTGGTACTGCTTGATGATGTTGCGGATGTTCTGCGTCGGTTCTGGGATGTGCTCCGAGTTCAGCTTCGAATGGCGGACCAGCTCTCCAGCCTGCAGCCTGGAACCAGGATCTGAACCCAGGGCAGAGGAGAGGAAGAGAGGGAGTCAGACCTGGGAGGCTGGTTGTGCATGCAAGGGCTCCGTGGCCATATCCTTCAGCTTTATGGATTTAAGAAAATATTGACATGCTGCCTTATATTGCAAGAACTCAAGGCAGCCTTGAAGTCAATTCATAGCAATCTAAAACAGTAAGGAATAATTTAAAGAATGTGCAGATCCTAAAATGTTACCTGTTGAACATAATTCAGCATCAGGCTCTGGAAAATAAGGGAAATTACTGCTCCTTGCAATTGCTGAGGCAAGGATATTGTATGCAAAGTATTGGAAGAGTAAAGCGATTCCCAAGATGGAAGAATAGAAATTAAAACTTTATGACTTATATGAAACGGAAAAGCTAACGTGTCTCATGAAAAAGGGATCTTTTAAAAGATTTTTTTAACAAGGAATGGAATCCCTGGATATGCTGTGTCCAATCAGAAGAAAACGAAAGTATGTCTATTGCATTAGCAGAGTAAGAATTAAAAACGGAAAGGAAGTTGTGAATAATCTCGGCTTGTCCAGTGATTCTGTATATAGAAGATTAAGGGTTAAGAAGACAATAATAATACTAAAAAGAGTGCAGAACCTCCTTTATTTCTTTACCAGATTTCTGAGAGCTGGGCCTGTCTTGCACGAGGCTGGGAGACGTCGCAGTTCGGTCAGCCATCCCTTTCTCCACTTCCCTCTGCCAAGACGAAGGACGAAATTAAATATCGCGGTGATCTGCGGTCTTTCTCAGGACTCTGGGTCAGGAACATCTGGATCTAGGACTCCCAGTTTGAGGATAAAATCTAATCTGGGACCATCCATGAACCCTCCACCTGGTCTTCATCCCTGAGCTCTACTCCAAAGACTCCTTGAAGGTCTGGGTGACCCAAGACCCACATTTGAACCTCCTTTCCCCCGTGTTCCTCAAACATGGGTCACTGGTGTGCCATAGAATAACAGACCGGAATGTCTGGTTTTTCCGAGAGGGCAAAACACAGCTAAAACAGACACCCAAACACACACACACCAGCATCCAAGCGGAGTGAAATGGATACGGGCAGCCGTGCCAAAAACAGATATCCAATGTCGGGCAGGTACGGGTCATGCAGAGAAGGGCACAAAGGTTTCAGCGACGGCACGCCGCGTCCCCGGAAAGGTAAGAGAAGCCGCCTCCGGACACGGAGAATGAGGGCACGATCCAGGACAACGCAAAACAGAAAGTCACGAAGCCGTGACGTAACCCCACCCAGTAGAGCCATTGCAGAGAAACTGGGAGTCCTGGATCTAGAAGTTTCTGACCGCGAGAAATCCATGCAAGGATCTACGGGGACTTTGAGCAAGGACTACACTCGGCATTGGTGTCCTCGGTTTTTTGGGGGGCCTTATCCCTTCCACCACGGGGCCCCTTGCTCCAGATAAAAAGTCATGGAAAGGCAGGAAGGTAATCTAGTCTAGCTCCTGATCAATACCAAGAACAGCTCTCCACCTTGCAGTCTTCTGCGTGCGTCGGAGACTCACCTGGAGGGGCTGCCCGGTATGAGTCCTCGGAGGGCTTCTATGGCGGGGAGATCCAGGGCTGGAGGACTGGGGCATACTGGGCGCGGTGGTGCCCCCCATGGCGCTCACCACTGCCTGCTGCTGCCTTCGGCGGAGGGCAGTGACCTGCTGTGCCATGTGGCGAGCCTAACCGGGAAAGAAAGGACAGCCTTTAGGGTTGTCACGGCTGTTTTCAGGCTGATTTCCTAGCAGTGGTTTGAGTGTTGGACTACGACTCTGGAGACAAGGGTTCGATTCCCGGCTCAGCCATCAAACCCATTGGGTGACCTTGGGAAGGTCACACTCTCTCAGCTTCAGGGGAAGGCAATGGCAAACCCCCTCTGAAGAAATCTTGCCAAGAAAACCCTGTGATAGGGTCTCCTTAGGGTCGCCATAAGTCGGAAAGGACTTCGAAGGCACACAACGGCAAAGGCAAATCTCTCATGGTGTATTCTTGGCAAGACGGAGTTTATCTTTGCCATCCTATGAAGCTGAGAGAGTGTGACTACGCTTTTAACCAGAGCTTGGACTACTATTTCTACTCTTACCCATTATATTAAAAAAATAATCCTTGCAATTTCCAGTTACAACATTGTAGAAGTAACCTATTGTGTAATATAATGCCTTGCTTGTTGTGTGCCGTTTGTGTCGTTTCCGACTTGCGGCGACCCTACGGCAAACCTGTCATGGGGTTTTCTTGGCCAGATTTGTCCAGAGGAGGTTTGCCGTACTTAGAAACAGACTGACGCTCACATATGACTGAAGAGAATGGCACAGTACTTAGGAAATTCCTGCCACAACAGTCCCTTAAACTAGAAAAGGTTACTCATTGCACCAACAAAGTGACTTTCTTCCCCTTTGTTCATGCTGTTTGTGGAAATTAACTTTCTTATGTTACTGAAAATAATTCACCTTCTTACAGGTAACTGCGTTATGTATTGGGCATTGCATTACTTGAAACGTATCGTTTCCAACCTGTGATTTTTATGTCAAGGCAACACTGGCTGCATCTGCACTGCAGAAATAATGCAGCTTGGCACGGTTTTAACTCCCATGGCTCAATGCTAAGGGATTCTGGGGTTTGTAGTTTTGTGAGATATTTTGGGGCCAGGTAAAGTGGGGGTTTGGTCACACTCACTAACCAAAATCGACTCCTGCTGGTACATTTGCTTCAGCGCAGCCTCCTTCTTGCTTGCTGGAAAGGAATCAAAACTTCGCTTTAAAAGTTTGCAGAGAGAGATTGGGAAGGAGAAAAGGCAAAGCCTCAGAAATGGAGAAGATCCGACGCTCAACCTCCAGCATCTCCAGTTAAGAGCAGCAATGCATCCTAGCATCCCCTCTCTATATACTAATGTTGGCAGTTCAAACTATTTTTCACACTATATCGCAATGTTATTTAATTTTTTATATGGATGAAATAATAATGGTTAGGGAACGTCAATATTTGGGCTGCCTGTGACTCCGCAGGCTCTTGCAAAAGAAAAGATAATACAGAAACACACCCCGGAAGCAAGGCAGAAAATAGTGCGATGGGACTGCAAACTGTATCTCCAGAAACAATACCCTGGTGCTTTTTGAACAGAGGATATAAACCAACCCTCAAGATGAATTAATTTAAAATATCTCCAAGGCAGTATGGACATTGGTCATGCCAACGGGGGGATTATAGGACCTGTATTCCAAAAAGAAACTTTGCTAAGGTCTTTTCAGGACAAGTTGGGTACATGGGGCAGATGCACATCCCTTCATGGATAAAAACAAAGCCGAAGGAAGGAAGGAAGGAAGGAAGGAAGGAAGGAAGGAAGGAAGGTCAGCCTGGTCTTCACCAGTGTTTCCCAAACTTTGATCCTCCAGATGTTTTGGACTTCAGGTCCCAAGACTCCTCATTGTTGGTCCAATTGACTAGGGCTTCTGGATGTTGAAGTCCAAAACATCTGGAGCAGTGGTTCTCGACCTGTGGGTCGAACGACCCTTTCACAGGAGTCACCTAAGACCATAGGAACACACACATTTCCCATGGTCATAGGAAATGAGACACCACAATTTTACGATTGGGGGTCACCACAACACAAGGAACTGTATTAAAGGGTCACGACATCAGGAAGGTTGAGAACCACTGATCTGGAGGATCAGAGTTTGGGAAGCATTGGTCTACACTTACCTGAGGTTTGGAGTCCCCCGTGGGGGTCACCATCGCCGTCGTTCTGGTCTCCGTTGCCTTGTCCGATCTGGCCACCTCCTTTCATCCGATAGGAGACTGCAGAGGATCTCTCCAGCTCCTAATATAGAGAACAAACCAGTCTCCAATTGGGAAGTTGTCAACCTCAAGTTGTGCTTTAGCAGCATCTTGCCGCAGGGCAAAGGGTTGGACTATACACCTCTTGTGGTCCCTTCCAACTCTATGGCTGAGATCACACATGTTTATACACACATATTTCTACACTCCCCTTCAGCCCAGTAGCAATAATAAACTGGAAATGTCCCCTGATACTGGGAAATGCTGGGAGGTGCGGCCACAGTTTTGAATGGGAGGAAGAGCGGTTTGACTTACCCCGTTCCCATACGAAAGAACCGGGTCAAAAAGGCTGTCCAGGTAGTGATCCAAACCCTTCTGGCTCCGGGGTTCGCTGAAGGTGTCTGAATCTGCTTCCAAAGGCAAAAGGAAAGAGAATTAACCCAAGAGAGGTTTCTGTGCCTGCCGTTGTTGGCGGGGGCATTCCTTCCTTCGCTTTGGGGAGAAAAGGGGGTTACAATGAGGGAATGGATGAGCCAAGGATATAACCACAATGGCCATTTTGCCGTGCGTGATTCTGTCAATGCCCAACACACCAGCAAGGCCTTTCATCCTTACCGTGGCTGCAATATCCCTCCGAATCCGGAAGGTTAGTCGGCGCAATGGTTGGAGCCTTTATTAGAGGAGGAGGAGGGACCTCTTCGCTCGGATCCAAACCGTGTCTGAATACTCTATGGAGAAAAGCAGAGTGGTATCAGGATGCAAAGAGGACAGAGGGTCACACTTTAAATCCCAGCTTAACAAAGGATACGAAAGAAAGGGTGAGGCAGCATGACGTTGCAGGCTGAGTGTTGGGTTGGGAATCCAGGGGGCTTGGGTTCAAATCTCCGTTCAGCCGTTCAAACCCACTGGGTGACCTTGGGCAAGTCACACACTCTCAGCCTGAGAGGATGGCAAAGGCAATGCCCCTCTGAAGAAACGTGCCAAGAAACCCCCACGATAAGTTTGCCTTAGGGTCACCGTGAGTCGGAAACGACTTGAAGGCACACAACGGCACCAACGACTGAAGTCTATCTCATGGTCAGCCATTAGATCCTTGATCTATGTTCATCTCAGATACAAGAATTTGGTCCCACTCTCATTTGCACTAAGACGTGTTCTCGGTATGATCTTTGGCAACACGAGTCCTCCTTATAATTTCCTTGGAAATGCACAGAATAGTTTGAAGCACACACGGGACTCCTCTGCTACTTACGCTTTGCCACTCGCAGTCTTCTCTAGGTCTTCGGAGGCGACAATGAAATAGGACTTCTGCTTCGGAAAGCCACGGATCAACTCAAGGTCGGAAACCAGGTCCAGAACGTAGTCGTGGCCGGCCAGCTCTGCCCACTGGTTGCCATCCTTCATGGCGACTGACCATCCTCTCCATCCTTCAATGAGTCCCCTGGGAAGAAACGTTGCCTATGAGTGTCCAGAGGTTCTTGGTGTTGCGTTAAAAGCCAGGAAAGTAGAAATAAGCATCGTCAGGACCTCACTGTGGGTTGCGTGACGATAGTCAGGAGTCACAACCCTTTTCAGGACGGGGAAAAGAAGGTTATCCAGAGACGAACCCTAAGACTACACTGAAGGATGACAGGAAGAGAAGGAGAGCCATGACAGATCAGAGTGAAGATCTCTCTATGGTCCAAGACTTTGTTCCCATAGTGGTCCCCAACGGGAAGTCCTCCAAGAAGACATGAAAGTGCCTGCATCCTCCATCTTCCTCTCTTTGTAATTTGAACCCACTGGTTTGTGCCCTATTATCCAATGCAGCAGAAAACTAGCTTATTCCATCTTCTGCATCAGTGGTTCTCAAGCTTCCTAATGCCGTGACACTTTAATACAGTTCCTTGGGTTTCGGTGACCCCCTCCGCCATACAATTATTTTCATCTCAGTTCCTAAGACCATCGGAAATATGTGTTTTACGACGGTCTCAGGCGACCCCTGTGAAAGGGCCGTGCGATCCCCAAAGAGGTTACAACTCACAGGTTGAGAACTGCTGTTAGTCCCTTGAGATACTTAAAGGGATGATGTGTGTAGAGCTTGTTTTTTCACTTAAAGAAGGGGGTGCAGTTGGGAAAAAATGGGGGGCTTGGAGGGGTCAGTTTGGAGGTTTAGCTGGAAAAATAGGGGCTTGGGAGCTTTGGAGGGGAGCCCAAGAACCTACTCGTTCAGTTGATGCAGTTGTTTCTAGTGGGCACAGATATGGTACCTGTCCCTGGCACAATGGGAAAATAAAAATGTGAGTCCTTCACATGGTCTACCATGAGATGCGCTGGTCCAATAGATTCTCTCAACCCCCCTTTACCTGTATTTCAAGACGTTTTCTGCAAGGGCTTCTCCAGTGGTCCAGGAATGGATGGGGCAAGAAAAATGATCTCCTGTCAAGGCAAGTCATCATCATCATCATCATCATCATCATCATCATTATCATCCTCCTGCCCAGACAGTCTTGCTCTGAACAAACCTCCTCCAAGCAGAACGCTAGTATTTCAAACTCTGTCCCTGATGTGCTAGTTTCTCTCTCTTTGCTGTCGTTGTTGTGTCCCTTCACAATTGACTCCAACTTGTGGCAACCCTGTTGTGGGGTTTTCTTGGGAAGATTTGCTCAGAGGCGGTTTGTCCTGGTCTAAGTCTAAAACACCTCTCCAAACATTGAAAAATATCGACCCTACAATAACAGAGTTGGAAGAGACCGCAAACGTCACCCAGTCCAACCACCCAAGATATCATCCAAGCACTGGTCTACTATTTCAGGTTCTGGGAGTCAAAATTTGGGGCACACAAATGACCTTGGGTTGCATTTGGTCCCTGGGCTACATCTTCTGCAACCTTAGTCTAAAGCCTGGTCCGGTCTACCATCTCAGGACTGTATCGTCCTCCGTTCTTCCAGTTCCAAAGCAGTCACGCCAGCATCTTACCGTTGAATCCGTAAACGTCCAAAGCCATGTTGACTCTGTCTCGGCTGGCCGTCCACTCCAGAAGGCTAGGAGGAAAGGCCCGGGCAGCGTCCATGCCACCCTGGGCCTTCTCCATGGCTTGCATGAGCTTGTGCTGGCAGACGGGCTTGTAGCCATCGAAGGCGTAGTCGGAAACAAACCTGAAGGGTGGCAAGGAGAGGAGAAGGTGAAGGTGCCCACCTGGGGCCTGTTGGCACTTGGCATCCTCTGGAAGGGACAGAAACCTCACTGAGTTCCCATACACCCTACGATCGTTTATTACGCCCCGTGTATTTTGGAATATAGAAACCTTTCTTTGGGGTCTTTTACAAGACAAGAAAAGCAAATATGTTACTGTTAGCGATGTAGTTACGGATTCAACATGTTTTGGAATATAGATTTCTTTCTTCGGGGGCAAGAAAACATTTTAAGATATGTCAATGTTAGCCACATTGCTACAGATTTATAATGTACTGGAATACAGAATTCTTAAAATGTAATAAATAAAATATGCCAATGTTGGCAATGTATGTATGGATTTGTGACGTTTTGGCATATAGAATTCTTTCTTCAGGGGGCTTTTAAAAGACAAGGCGATATTTTAAAATATGCCAATGTTTGCAGTGTGGCTATGGATTTGCAACGTTTTGGCATACAGAAATCTTTCTCCACGGACTTTTAAAAGAAAAGACGCCAACATTAGCAACGTAGGTACGGATTTGTGATATTTTGGCATATAGAATTCTTTCTTTAGGGGTTTTTCAAAGACAAGAAAATAAAATATGCCAACATTTGCAATGCAGCTATGGACTCATCACGTTTGACAAATACAGAATTCTTTCTTCAGGGGCTTGTAAAAGACAAAGAAATATTTTAAAATATGACAATGTTCACCATGCAGCTATGGGTTTGCGGTGTTTTGGAATACAGAGTTCTTTCTTCGGGGGCTTTCAAAAGCCAAGAAAATATTTTAAAACATGCCAACGTTTGCAAGGTAGCTACGGATTCGAAGCAAAGAGCGTGATGCAGAATCGTGCCCATGTTCCCAAGCTCAATGCCCCAAACTTTGAGGGTCACCTGCGGGCATCACTCACTTCAGTAGGTATTTTTCCAGGTTCGGGGAAGGCGCAAAAGCGCTCAAGCAGGCGGCCAGGAGGAGCCAGCCCCGCTCTTCGTTGTGGACGTTGGTGTTGCGCCAAACTTGGTTGGCGATCTGGGAGAGGATCTCGTCCCGCAGGCCGGGGGACGCCAAACCCTTTTGCACGATGTAGTTCCCAAACAGGTTCTCCTGCATGCCGTTGAGGTGAGGGTCGCCCATGAAGCGGAGGATCTGCCAGGTGGGGAAGAAGTGGATAAAGAAATACAAATAAACTGCATTCGCTAAACAGTCCATGTGCCTTTGCGACAACCCAAATCTCCTCTGTTGGCGCTCCCTTACCAGCTTGAAGAGGCCAAGGGCTTCGGGCGCCAGGCTCTCATCCAGAAGCGTCAGAGGAGAGGAGAGGGTCCTGGTGAGCATCCCAAAAAACGGCTCCTGGGTGGAGAGAAAGGACCAACAAAGCAAAGATGAACCACTTTGCTCCAAGTGTTTGCTCGCTTACACTTTGGCAGAAAATGCAAGAGATAGAAGGCCAGGGCATCAGCCATGCGCTTGAAAAGCCATTGGTGTGAGATTTGCCAATAAGCGTTGCCACCCTTTCTACAGCACAATTTGAAACAGACTCATCAAATTGAGGCCTCAATTCCCACTACCTTTTGAACCGGATCGCAAATCGTTTTGAACCGGTTTAAATGACCATGGTATGCACTCGAACCAAATCGCTGAAGTGATTTGGAGAAGGGGGCCATACGCTAGACCCATTTAACCAGCATCTTTTTGATGCCTTTTCTGGGCCTTTTTGCATAAACCGATTCCGCGCAAGCGTGAACCAGATGTGGATTGGAATCGATTTAAATTTGCTCTTTGGCTGGCTAGAGCCGGTCCATTTTGAACCAATTCATTCATCAATGCGAACCACAAGTGAGTTATTTTATTTTATTTTGCAGCAAGAAAATGCCATCGGGGCAAATGCAGTGTGAACCAAGCTCTGGTGCCAAACCTATCCGTTGATCTGCATCGCAAAAGCAATTTATTTGTAAGTGGGAACGCGGCCTGACTCTTTACTTTTTCCTTAAGGATTTCTAGTGGCGCTGTCGCTACCCAGGAATGGACACTGCCAGGACAGTGGTCAGTTTCCGTTCCACTTAACAAAAATGATATGAATAAACTACTTGTTGCTCCGCTGTGCTTGGCCAAGGACTAGACCTTTCAATTGCTTACCTTGAAGTGAATCCGCACATATTTGGTCATGGGGTAGTTGTTGATGTCGAGGGGCAGAGTGAGCTGGGAGTCCTCCTGCAGTTTCGGACGAGGGACGGAGGCCACACAGTCCTCATTCACTTGCTTGTGAACTATGGGGAGACGAGAGAATAGGGAAAGGATTGTGCAAGGAGACAGCCATGGGGGACGAGGGGAGAAGATGCAAAGAGTCCCCCCAAAAGAGGCCACGAGGGAGATCTTAAACCGCGAAGGCCCTACTGATGTCACGAAGCAGGAGATGTGAAGCATTGGCCACAATTGCTCGTTGTTATTGCTGTTGTTGTTGCATGCCTTCAAGTCATTTCTGAGTTACGACAACTCTAAGGCGGACCTATCATGGGGTTTTCTTGGCAAGATTGGTTCGGAGAGGCTTTGCCATTCCCTTCCCCTGAAGCTGAGAGAGTGTGACCCAGTGTGGTTTCACAGCTAAGTTGGGAATCGAACCCTGGTGTCCAGAGTCAAACTCTGGCCGCTATGCCATGCTGGCGCACTACTGCTGCGTTTATCGAATATAAGTCACTTTTGCTCTTTGAACTCAGTTTGCAGCAACTGAAGGAAACCAAGGACAAAGGCGGAGGGAGGAGAGAGAAGCCGGGGCATTCGAAGAGAAGCTGAGAAAGTAGGACCGCAGAGAATTAACCCCAGCTGTCCCTGTTAAAGTGGGACGCTTGGAAAGGATGGAGTTCGGAGCGGCTTATCATAAACGGGTCTCTTCCAAGTTCTATGGAAGCCTCCCAAGATTCAATGGATTCATTCGATCCCAGGGACACAGATCCTAGAGTCCATCAAGGAGCAAAAGGGTTCAAGCTCACTTTATCAATGGGGTCTACAGTTTCAAGTCGGATCCCACCCCGTTTGGAAGAATCCCCGGCGATGTCGGCATACCTGCCACAGTGTTCAGGAGTCCCACCAATTCTGCAGGGATTTCCAGGTTGGCAACCCTCATCACCTCCCGCTTGCTCAGCTCCTGGCGGGATTGAGAGAAAGAGAAGAATGAAAAGCGACGCTCCGCTTGCATCAAGTGCTTCGGTCAAACCCTGAAGATTAAATTTGGAAAGAACGGTTTTGCTTAATGCCAAGGTGGGTGGATAACCATACTGGACGGTGGAAGGAGCTTTGGAATGAGGTCCACGCAAGATGGGAACCAGAAAGGAGATGAGCGTCCTCATACAAAACCTGACTATGAATAAAATGAAATTGGGTAGGCAGGTTTCGCAATGGCATTTAGGACAAGACGCTAGAGAATTTATTCCTATGGGAAAGCAAAGATCATTAGGTAAAAGGATGTGTCTGGACATTTGGAAAAATTCCTGTTGGAAGGAGGAAAGGATGTATGTGCATTTTGAAATCACCACGAAGGATGCTTTCGGGTCACCTATCCACCCTGGTTTTAGGCACCAGCTTTCCTCCTGCCTTTGTCTCTCAATGACCCCAGTTAAAATGGATATTGTCACCAAATTCATAAGCTTTGCGTCTGGTTATAAAGGCCCTTCCTGGGCACTAGTTCACTCCATGCACCTGAAGAAGGAGACCAAGCCTACAAAAGCTTCTGCTACATCAACTTCTTTCACTCAGCTAGTCTACAAGAGCCCTGTGCAAACTGACATTCCAGACTAACATGTCTCTGGATTCAACTGGAATATGTATCTGTGTGTTTATTTGTTTAAGTTGCAAATGGTTGCGTGCATTTGGGATCTGCTTCGGCCTGGCAACACCCATCCGCTTTGTGCCAGCGTCTCTCTTTATCCGTGCCCAATGCAAAGTCAGGGCTGTCCTGGCATTACCTGCTCAGCCTTTTTCTTCTCCTCTTCGGCTATCCGACGCTCTTCCTCCTTCCTCTGAAAGCAGAGCGGTTTTCTACAGTTAGAGATGCCCCACTATTTTGTCAAAAGATGGCTCCAGACGTTTGGGTCACTGTTGTTATCATAATCTTTACCATATTAGTATATAATTTTGAAAAGAATAAAACAACTAAAACACATAAACAAAGCGAACATCATCATTCTCATCCTGCATCTACCTGCCTTTCAAAAGCCCATTGCTGGAAAGCACTATATGTCATTACCATTGGGTTCTCTACTTTGCATGGAGAAATACAACCAGAAGGGACCATTATTGTGGTTTGAGCATTGGATTATGACTCTGGAAGCCAGGGTTCGAATCCCTACTCAGCCATGGAAACCCACTGTGTGACCTCAGCCTCAGAGGAAAGCAAAGGCAAAAACCCCTCGGAACAAATCGAACCAAGAAAACCCCACGATAGATTTGCGTTAGGGTTGTCATAAGTTGGAAAAGACCCGAAGGCACACAACGACAACCCTGCCTCACTCCCAAACGGGAATAACAAAACCATCTCGGGGTCTTCTCAATAGGATCTGGGGTGCCCTGTCTCCCACCGAAAACTCTTTAGCCAACCTTCTTTGCCGGTGACTCACCGCATCTTTGGCCTCATCCATCTGGAAACGGACAGTCTTCATGGTTCCCCCGTCCAGCTGCCAGGCAAGGCTAATGTGTGCCCAGCGCTGAGCTTTGTGCCAGGCAGATGCTCCACTTACGGCTGTTTGCTTTTGGTGAGTCACTCCCTTTAACCCTTTCCAACACTTCTGGTACTCTGCGTCGTTCTCCCCTAATTCAAGCATCCTTTCCTAAGACGTGGGTCTGGACCGGACTGGGCCTACCGTTCGGCAGAATGAGGCCATCAACTCGGATTGCAGATTCTGGGCATTTTGGAGGTGTGAGCTGTTCACAGGTGGTTGCTCTTTGGTGCCTTCAAGTCATTTCCAACTTATGGTGACTTTCATGGAAGGAACTCACCCGTCAAAGTCACCATAAGCTGGAAAGGGCTTGAATGCACAAAGGAGCAACCATGCTTTCATGTGCCTTGAAGTTGATCCTACCATAAGGTTTCCTTGGCAAGATTTATTCTGGGGAGGTTTGCCACAGCCTTCCCCTGAGGCTGAGAGAGTGCGACTTGCCCAAAGTCATCCATTGGGTTTCCAGGGCTGAGTTGAAATTTGAACCATGATCTCCCAGAAACTTGGTCCATCGGTCATACAACCCTAGAAGTATTTGTCTAGAGGACACCTTCCTCTGAGTCTGAGCTACTGTGATTTTGGAGCTTGTCACACGAAGGGGATTGGGAGTTTATCCCATGAAATGATTTCACACGATGTGGCACAAAACCGGCCATTAAAGTGGTCACAAAGAAGCATCAACACACGTCTTTTTAGTTTCAGGATTTCAGCGACAATGCATTTCCGAGATCCCTTTATTTGTGCAATTGTGTGTGATAATCATTCACGCAATTGCTTGCCATTTTTGCTTTAATTGCGGGGTGCTTCAAATGTGCTTTAATCTCTCATTAATGCCAAAATTAGCCCCAGTGTGCAATCTCTCTATCCCCAATATGACAAAGATCTGGTCCATTTTCTTCCACACTTGAGTCTCCAACATCAAAGGTGGAGCACAAATACAGCCGGACATTCAGCCAGACAGGTAATGCAGGTTATGGGTCTATTCATCTGGGAATACGCCAGAGCTCTTTGTGAATCTATAGGGTTTCAAACAATCGCACCACCCAGCTGTCCTTGGTGTGTACGTTTCCGAACAATTAAGAGGAAAATAGGGAGGGAATGCATTGACTCTTGGACCGCCAGACCCACCCGCCTCTAATAAAACCTGCTTTCTGTCTTTCTTTCTCTATCCTGCTCCATTCTCTTGCTATTTTGAATACTCAAAATGTGCAGCGGGACCTTGGTATCTGCTGGGGTTTGGTTCCAGGAGCCCCTCTGTGGATACCAAAATCCGTGGATGCACAAGTCACATTTGATACGACGACATACTACAATGGTGTCCCTTATATAACCTAGCAAAATCAAGACTGGGTTTTTGAAATGTATATATATATTTGAATACTTTCAAAGCCATGGATGGTGGAATCCGCGGATAAAAGTGCCATGGAAATGGAGGGCATGGAGATATCGGTTTGCAGTCCCATCTTGGAGACGGAAACTCAATGGAAGCTCGAATTAAGACAGATTTTTGGACAAGCTGGGAGGAATCCCATCGCCAGTGCAAGACTATCCCAGGTCTTGAGTTTTCGGGGCTCAAATCTGGGACCGAGGGATGACCCCTAGTGATGTCACTATGGATGAGCCCCGGTGAGATCACTGCAGTGATGTCACGGGGGGGAAAGCCCTGGTGATGTCATGAAGCAGGAGCAGTAAACACCAGCTGAGGTTGCATAACACATGCCACTGGAATGAAAAATACCGTGGCCAAAATCCTATTGTGTTTTTGTGGGTTTTTCTGACCATGTGGCCAATATTCTAGAAAAGTTTATTCCTGATGTTTCGCTGGCATTCAGAGAAGATGCCAGTCACAGATTTCTCTGAAGATGCCAGCCACAGATGCTGCTGAAAAGTCAGGGATAAACTCTTCTAGAACATGGCCACATAGTCCGAAAAACCCACAAAAAATCTATGGCCTTCGACTTGACATCAAAATCCTATTGTTAGTCTCCATCAGAGTACAGCGATTGAATCAACTGGATTTACCAATGTGTTGATGCGACTCTCAGCAGCTGAACGCATGGCTCTGCTCAGGATGGGACTCACCAAGAGGATTGCACAGATTTGTCAAGGCAGGGCTCTCTCGCCCTGAGATTCTTCCCTCCCTCCTTGAGACTCCAGGCTAGGCCTTGAGATCTGGGAACGCTGCTTCGGACCGTGTGCCCTGCTCCCGTATCCAAGACCATCCCTTTCTCGCCTCCCAAATGGAAACCCGAGCAGTGCCGGACTCACCCTGAGATACCTCCGACGGTTGACGTAGATGTGCACCAAGCACCTGACCTTGATGAGGGTCCGACGCAGCCTCCGAAACCTTTGCCTGCAGGACGGGAAAGCCCCCCGGGATGGAGGTGGGAAAGATCACACCAAGCCTCAACAACACTTTCTCCTACCCAGGGTGAAAAACCAAAACAGAAGACGATAACCCACAAAACGAGACCAGACCAAAAGGACGGCAAACATTGACACGGCACGGGGCGGGGGGGGGACTCAATGCTCAGACGGTGCGAGGGACATGGGTTTTTGATAAAAGAGATGGAGAGGGCAAGGAAACGGTGGGCCTCTAGTTATCACTGGACTTCAACTCCCATCGTTCCCAGGGAGGATAGGATCTGTAGTCCAAGCACCATTAGAAGCACACCATTTGCCTAGATCTAGTTTAGGGACTGAGAGTAGGAATGCCGAAAACTAGGATTAAATCTGGGAGTGAATTCACCGTCCCATGAAATGGGGGGCCATGCCACGTTTGTAAGCTGCCTCGATCCTATTATTATTATTATTATTATTATTATTATTACGTCCACAGCTGCCTTGAAAAAGTTATTTGGGAAAGTAACAAACAGAAGTCAATGGAGTTTATCAGACGGGACGAATTTCTCTTTATTTCAAATGGAGCCAATTTGAATTCACATAAATTCGCTAGTTTACGTGAATTCTAATTGAATTGGGAATGCGTTCAGAATGACTTCCCATTGCCCGAAAATGACTTCCCATTGCCCCAAATTGCGTGTGATACTCTAATAACGTAAAACCCATGATTGCGTTTGGAATGACTTCCCTTTTGCCCCAAATTGCGTGAGATACTTTAATACGCAATTACGTGAAACCCCATGATTGTGTTCGGATTGCCGTCGGATTATACTTCCAGTTTCCGTCGTCTGATAAACTCCAATCTATTCGTAGTTTTTATCTCTTTCTCCTTTGTAGTAATACTTTGGTTTTTTTCTTTTATCTTTGATTTATAGGTATGGAAAAATCTATGTGTCAATAACAAATATTTTTTGGGGGGGGGGGGGAAAGGAGTGAAAAATTACATTTTTCAGATGACAGCTTGTGGAACCAGCTCCTCCGCCAAAGCCAGGCTCGAGAGAGCTGTTGTTCCGATAGTAATGTTTCCAAATTTTAGCTGTGCCAATTTTTTAACATCAGATAAGGATGGGACGGCGGTGATGCTAACCAACCTTCCCGGCCCGGCCCTTCCACCCACAAATAGGTACTTATATCTTCTCAGCACCTGACCAGGTAGCCCCGGGCCCGGGCCTGGATGAGGATAACCCTGCGGCGAAGGGCATAGAAGCGTTTCTTGATCAAGTAGCCGCGGGTGTAGCGTTGCAGCGTCACAATGGCCATGTGAATGATGCGCTCTCGCTTGGCCTCCAGTTGCTGGTAGACGCTCTCCTTCATGAAGAGCTGGAAGAGGGGAAAAGGAGGAGGAATAGCACCATTCCTAAAGACGGCTGGTTCCCTAACTTTCCATACGAGTTTATCAGACGACGGAAATTGGAAGTATAATCTAATGGCGATCCGAACGCAATCATGGGGTTTCATGTTATTGCGTATTAAATCATCTCACGCAATTTCGGGCAAAAGGGAAGTCAATTCGAATGCAATCATGGGTTTAACGTTATTGCGAATTGAAGCATCTCACGCAATTTCGGGCAATGGGGGGGGGGGGTCATTTTTGGCTAATACGAAGTCTTTCCGAATGCCTTCCGAACGCAATGGGATTTCACGTGAATTGACTTCCCTGTCGCCCGAAACTGCATGAGATGATTTAATACGCAATAAAGTGAAACCCCAGGATTGCGTGCGGATTGCCATTAGATTATACTTCCAACTTCCGTGGTCTGATAAAGGAAAGGGCCTTATCCCAGGTTACTATCAGGTGTTCCTGGGAAGGCGGTGAGACTGAGAAAAAGGTCTCTCCCAAAGATTTCATGGCCTTGGCTATGGGAAGACAAAAGCGGGTGGACCACTATATATTCAGTTAAGAGAATTAACTTAAGAGAAGTTAAGAACCCAGTGTGCTTTAAGCACCATGGCTCGGTGCTATGGAATCCCGGGGCTTCTAGTTTGTTTTGTGGCGCATCTCACAGAGCTCCAGTTCCCAAAATTGCATAGCTTGGAGCCACGGCAGTTAACGTGGTGTCAAACTGGATTATTATTATTTCTTAAGTGCGGATAGCACCATGGTCGCCCTACCTTGGTGACCCCAATGGAGTACATCTCTGGGGTGACGGCACATAGCTTTTTCAGTACCCCGACGCAGTTCCAGCCGTCCGGGACAATGTCGTATCTGATATCCACAAGACAACGGTATCTGGAGAGAGACACAGAGGGAGGCATGCTTTAGCCTTTTCCGGAAGCCGTCCTCCAAGAAGAGGTGTCCAAGTGGTGAAGACCAAGCAATACGTTCAATCTGTCTGAAAGACCGCATCTTCTGATATCTGCGTTTTATCCCTTAAATTTAGGCAGGGGTATGCAAGACCTTGCACAATGTTCTTCTCTTACTGAGTCAGCGTTGATCTCATTGGAGAGGTGGGGTATACATTAATATTACAGTAGAGCATCGATTATCTGACATAAACTGGACTGGCTGATAGTTGGATAACCGAAAATCCAGTTGGATAATCCGGAAGGTCCAAGAAAAGCCTTGAAATCGCTATGAATGGCAAATGTATTGAAGCTTTTATTGCAATAACAGTAAAAGTAAATGTAAAGAAATCGCTGATCGACATTGTGAGGTACAGTATGAACAGTTCGGTCCTCTGAAAATTTAAAGAAATCACAGAAAATTGAAAGAAATCACAGCAGCTGCGATGTTGGATAATCCGCAATGTTGGATAACCAATGGTTGGAAAATCAAGACTCTACTGTAATATTATTATTGTTGTTATTGTTATTATTTATTATTATTACCTCTCAATGAAGACGTGGAAAGGGATGCGCACAGGAAAGCCCAGTTTCCGGATCCGAATGGTCTCCAGAATCCCCGAGTGCCGCAACTGGCTGCTGACGACGTCCGTCTCAAAAAGGTCCGGCTCCTGGATGAGAAAAGAAAAGCTTTCAATGGGACGGCAGACAAATTGGTCAGTTTGGCATACACTCCTACAGATGAAAAACTGGGATACGTGGGGACGACCGTCTCTGATTTGGCAGGGACAGTTCCCGGTTAGTCCTCTGTCGTTCCCCCTATCCGTCTGCTTTGAAAACGTCCCAGTTTCTCTCTCCTTCTCCCTTTGCCCTCGGCTTACGTCCATTGTTGCAAACTAAATTCAAGATCTAAAAGAAGCAGAAAGGAGGCTTGTCCTTCCCAGTCGGCTCAGGCAAAAGCCAACTGCTGCAGCCTCCTTTAGCTTGCTTGTCCATCTTCATTAATCCCTTTTGCCAACTTGACCACACTCCGGTGTTGCTTGGCCACAAGTGTTCCGGTTTTCCGGAGGGTATGCTATACCATTATAATCTATCTATCTATCTATCTATCTATCTATCTATCTCTCCCCTCTGTTTATCCATCCTACTGTTTATCTATCATCTATCTATCTATCTATCTATCTATCTATCTATCTATCTATCTATCATTATATATACCACTCCAGTACAGTCTTTTTTTAAAAAGCGGAGACAGTTTCAAACTCTTTGGAGCCATACAGAGACCTCCAAAAATTGTATTTTACACATTTCCCTTGGAGTAAAACTGGAAACGGATGGGGAGATGTCAGAAAGAAGTGCTACTTACTTTGGTCGAAGACCGTAAATAAATAAAATTGGGGTGAAAAAATAAGTGCTATTTCGATGACAATGGAAAAGGCTTTAGTGGAAATTATGGCGGGATAGTTGCAAGGGAAATCATCTTGTTCAGCTTTCCCCAAATACATCGTCCAAACAGATTATACTACAAGTCACATCATCCCCAGATACTATGGTTTGTGCTTCAGGAAAGCAGGTTAAGGTCATGTTTATTGGGAACTGAGGACAAGGAGAAGGAGACCCAGTCGAGGTTTAAGGTAGGAGTAAAGGAAGAGTATGGTTGGTTTGATCACAAGTAGCCCCATGTCTCCATGAAAATGGCACGAAAGGACAAAGAAATACCTTTTTATTGTTGGGCTTGATGCAGCGGACGAAGAAAGGGTTACACCTGCAAAGAAATATACTCCTATTCATTTATGGATTTAGACGCTTCCCATCTCTCTCTGAACTCAGTACTATGATAGATTTTTAAAAAGTTCTTAGCCATTATAATTAAATGTGGAACCTCCTTATTTAGAGGAACGATACCTCTAAATACCATTATAAGGGGAAAAGCAAATCACAGGGCAATTGTACGCTTGCCCTATGCTTGTATGCTTACTCCAAATTGGATCTGGTTTACCGTTATTATAATAAGGCACAACCGATAAAAGTTATGTTTTTACATTAACATGCTCACGACAGTAGAAATTTAAGGCCGTATCGCAATTTCCAAATTTATTCTGCACCAAATTTGCCCCGGGTTGATTTCCGCGCAGAAAGTGCCGTTTGCGACGCAGATCATCTGCGTGTGAATTTCCGTGCAGAAACAAATCTCAAATTACAGTGTCATTTGCAGCAGGAGATAATAATTATTCTCTGCAGGAGATAATATTTCTGCATAGAAATATCAATTCCTGGACAGAAAAGACTGTTTCCTTTGCAAAACAACCTTATGCGAATTTTGTGTAAAAAAGTTCCCAAACTGTGAAAATCCTTCTTAGTCCAGAATATTTTTTTAAAGGCTCCTCAGTGCTTGAAAAAACATGCATTTCACCAATGTTTGTCCATATTTCCAAATATTCTTTGCATCCCTGATTGAGAATACAGCTCCAGGTCAGCAGTTCCCAACTTGTGGGTCGTGATCCTTTCACAGGGGTCACCTAAGACCATCGGAAAACACATATTTTTATATGTGTGATATAAATAATCTTATGGTCGGGGGTCACCGCAACATGAGGAACTGTATTAAAGAGTCGCGGCATTAGGAAGGTTGGGAACCACTGCTCTGGATAGACCAATGGCTCAATGGCGATGTACGCTCACCTCTCCATTTTCTCCACCAGTTCCAAAAGGGATTGCTGAAACTTTGCCGCCACCGTCTGGGGCTTATATTTCCTCCGGCCGGTGCTGTTCCTCCCCATTATTGTCTTTTGCTGGGCCAAGACTTGGGCATGGCTGTAGAACAGGTTGGCCACCATCTGCGCCAAGAAGAGAACCAGTGACATGCCAGGTGGGCATAACCTTCATTCTTCCTCCATGGCGCTCTGAGCGTCACCCACCATTTTCTCCTCCCCGCATCCATTTTTGCCTTCACAACAACCCTTGAGGGAGAAACTAAGGGCGTAACCACACCGAAGAACTGCCATGGCTCCATCCTACAGGATCCTGGGATTCGTAGTTTGGCGAGGCATTCAGCCTAGTCCGCCGGTGCGCTCTGGTGCCCCACCAAAGTACAAATCCCAGATTCGGTAGAGACTAGAGTCATGGGACCTTATCAGACGGGAGGAATTTCTCTTTATTGCGAATGGAGCCAATTTGAATTCACGTGAATTTGCTAGTTTAGCGAATTCACATGAATTTCTATTGTGTTCGGAATGCGTTCAGAATGACTTCCCATTACCCGAAAATGACCCCCCATTGCCCAAAATTGTGTGAGATGCTTTAATTCGCAATAACGTAAAACCCATGATTGCGTTCGGAATGACTTCTCTTTTGCCCGAAATTGCGTGAGATACTTTAATTCGTAATAACGTGAAACCCCACGATTGCATTCGGATTGCCATTGGATTATACTCCCAATTTCCAATGTCTGATAAGGTCCATGGTGGTTCAAGAGGTTCCAAACTGCTTTAATTCTGCAATGTGGCGACAGCTTAGTGAGCCCCAAATTTTTCTCCTCCAGACATTTTGGACTTCGCCAAAAGTTGAAGTCCATAAAACCTGGAGGTATTGTTCAATTGCTGGTGCTTCATAGTTTTGCAAGAATGCCATATCGTTGTTATCGTTGTGTGCCTTCCTATCATTTCAGACTTACGGTGACTAGAAGGCAAACCTATCATGGGGTTTTCTTGGCAAAATTTGCTCAGAGCGAGGGTTTGCCTTTGCTTTCCTCTGAAGCTGAGAGAGAATGACTTGCCCAAGATCGCCCAAAGGGCTGGACGGGGATTCGAACCCTGATCTCCCAGAGTTGTTATCCAACGCTCAAACCACTAAACCATACTTTATAAATCTGGTTTGCTAGAAGACAGTGAGCATGTTTGCCGGACTCCATTCTTGAACAAACCCAAACTCTATTTGGAAGATGCAAGGATCAAATCACGATCCGCCCAAAGTAGACCTACCTTGGTTTTACTATTGACAAAAAGGTCCAGGACATCTTGGCGAACCTGGTCGTAGTTTTTATCCAAGAACTTATGCACCTACAAAAAAGGAGAGGAGAAATGCAGAAAGTGGTATGTACCAAAACACAGACCAGATACACAGGATTCCTCTCTTTTGTCCCAGGAACCATGGCCCTAAGCCACGGAAACCTTACTGGGGAATGGGATTTAATTTGCAACGGTGGACGCTAACCAAGAGTAGTTGGGTAGTAATGTGGACACCCGAGCACAAATAATCAGATTAAAGAGTACATTGGGTTGCAAAGCCAAGGAAAAGGGACAGTATTCTTGAAGGGGTTGTTATGGGGATAGTAAATAGTAGGGCCAGAAGGACCAGAAATGCGCATTCGTTGAAAAACAGGGGACACTAACAAAACAGTAGTGGGACGGTAATGCAGATTATTCCTATATCTACTGACTTTAATACTTATTATTATTATTATTGACAGTGTCGTTATTTTAGTTTTAAGGCAGGGGAATAAGGGGATTGTGTAATGTTTAGATTATGTCTGTATTGTGTATTTTTTTAATGTATTTTTACTGTGACCCGCCTAGATCCTTCTGGAGAGGTGGGATATAAATACAAATATTATTATTATTATTAGAGAGAGAGTTGAGTCTCGATGAATTTTTTACCGAGCATTTTATAGGATGGTCTGGATTCTGATAATATTGAACGACCCTAGTATACTTTCTCGTCCTTTCCTTAATTGTTTCTTACTTTCTTACCTGTTACTTGAGTTTGGCGGAAACCAGAACAACTCTCAGGTCAAAGGAACGGCTAATGCTGGTTGCCCCGGATGTAGGACCCCCAGTTCAGCTCCCCCCTTTCCAATTCCTTTTCCTGTAAAACCCAGGATATACCCTCTATTTTCCCCCTTTGCGTTTGTCCCTTTTCGCTGCCGCGCGTTCTCACCTGGTACGTGACTCTCCCCGCATAGTGCCTGATGGAGAACTCGGGAAGAGGCAACTTTGGCTTGAAATAGAGCGGGTTGGTGCCATGGTGGTAGTGACACTTCTGGAGGAAAGTGTGGTCCGTAGCCTGGAAGGACGGAGGAAGAATCGAGTGTCAGTTCAGCAGCAGCCTCTGGGTTTGAGTCATGCTCTCTCAGAGCAAACCTAGGCCTCATTCCCACTTACAAACAAATCCCTTTCCGATCCAAATCGATGGATCGATTCGGGTTCACACTACATTTGCCCCGATTGCATTTTTTCCCTTCTGTAAAATAACCCGCTCGTGGTTCACATCCACAAATGAATCGGTTCCAAATGGACCCGCTCCAGCCGGCCAAAGGGCAAATTTAAATCGATTCTGATCCGCATCTAGTTCGCACTTGCGTAGGATCGAGTTATCCAAAAAAGATGCGGAAAAAAATCAGCGTCAAAAAGTCGCAGGTTAAATGGGTCTGGCGCATGGCCCCCCTCTCCAAATTGCTTAAGCAATCAGGTTTAAGTGCGAACCAGGGTCATTTAAACCGGTTCAAACCGATTTGCGATCTGGTTTAAAAGGTAGTGGGAATGAGGCCTTCTTCTTTAAAAATCTTGCCAAGAAAACCCCAAGATAGAGGAACCATAGAGTCATATCAAAGGCACGTAAGAGCAACGGATGAGCATGGGCTGAACGCAAGACCCATCATCCATAGAGTATGATACCTCTGCAATGCCTTTTTCTCTATATATATGGGATTTTCTATTTAAAAACCCTCTCCATCCTCTTAAAAGGCACCTGAGGAAAACTGCTTTGGTCATCCAGTATCTTCAAAATCCCGTGAGGCCTCTGGGCAATAAGCTCAATGCAAGCCTGGTTGTCGTTGAAGGCGATTTCTCTCCACTGGAGCTGCTCCAGGATATATTCCTCCTGCAAACAGAAGACAACGGAGTAAAAACAAAAATTAATTGCCTTTTAAATGTGTGTCGCCGTAAGTCAGAGACAACATTATGTGTGTTCCAAGAAGCAGACCTTGGTTTCGCCATTATAGATTAAGGGACACCATTTTACTGTGCCATTGTATTTAATGGGCGTCCATGGATTTTGGTATCCGCAGGAGTCCTGGAACCAAACCCCAGAAGATGCCATTGTGCTTGTGATGGTGTGGTTTTTAACAAAATCTCTCTGGACCTTATCAGACGGGAGGAATTTCTCTTTATTGCGAACAGAGCCAATTGGAGCCCATTCGAATTCACGTGAATTCGCTAGTTTAGCGAATTTACGTGAATTCCCATTGCGTTCAGAATGCATTCAGAATGACTTCCCATTACCCGAAAATAACCCCCCGTTGCCCAAAATTGCGTGAGATGCTTTAATTCGCAATAACGTAAAACCCATGATTGCTTTCGGAATGACTTCCCTTTTGCCTGAAATTGCGTGAGATGCTTTAATTTGCAATAACATGAAACCCCATGATTGTGTTCGGATTGCCATTGGATTATACTTCCAATTTCCCTCGTCTGATAAGGTCCTCTGTCTCTGTCTCTATTTGGAATAAACTTTGTAGAATTTTTTCAGGTTGTTGAGAAGAGATGGGGCATCAATTCCAAAAGCAAAAAGAGGACACAATGTCAGACAGCGGAACAAAGCAAAACACCATCCCTATTAAATTCAGACAGACACATAGACACAGATCCAGCTAAAACCCAAGAACGAACAATTCTGCAGGCGACGGTGGATCCCTATCTCACCTGCTCCTCCTTGAAGACAATCTTGTTGAAGAAGAATTGGAGATACTCATTGGCGTAGTTGATGCACAGCTGCTCAAAGCTGTTGAAGCCAAGATCCTATTCAAAACCGGGGAGAGGAAAAGTCGGAAAGGGTCCGTGGTGGATTTCCCCATCGGAAACAAAGACTACAAGGAACTTTACTCTATAGGAAATACAAAATGACAGCCGTAATCTTGTATGGTACGACGGCTGTAACCGCAGGGAATAAGTCCCCGGACTTACCATGGAAACGTAAAACCGCAGCTAATAGTGAACCCTATTGAAATGAATGACCTCTGGTGGAAGTTGGCCATTGGGTTGCACTGGAATACCTATAGAGTCTTAGAGAGAACACCTCTCTAGGCATTTCTAAGTCCTCCAAGCATGGCTCTATGGTTAACTTCCGTTGGAAGCATACCATAGAATTGTACTGGAGGACCTAGATATTCCTTAGAGAGAACACAAATTTTTGGATGTGGGGTGTGCGCAAAACCACAGGTCCTCGTTCTAAAGATAGGGAGCCAAAGATATGGGCTCCATTCTGGCGCCGCAACGAACGACGCTTCCCAGAATTCCATAGCACGGAGCCACGGTAGTTAAAGTGGCGTCAAACCGGATTATTTCTGCAGTGCATATGCAGCCAAGGGCATTGGTGCTGGATCAGACCAAAGGCCCATCTCATCCAATGGGTCCCCAAACTCTGGTCTTTCGGGTATTTTGGACTTCGGCCCCCAGGCGAAGAGCAATCCGGGGCCCTAATACTCCAAGGTGCAACCTGAGAGAAGCCTTTCCCAGCCTTGTCCTCACCTCAAAGCCATAGATATCCAAGACGGCGATGGAGAGCGTTTGCTGCCTTGGGTAGATGAGCCGGTTAATTCGGTCCGTCAGCCAGTTGAAGAGGAGGGAATAGAGGATCTTAGCAATGGCATCTCTGGAGGGAGAGAGAAAAACCCACAAAAAGCAATGCGACAACTGCGTAACCAAGGATCCGGTCTTTGCTTGGAGTTCATTCTTGCAAGCAGGGAGGAGCCATTTCCAACATTTCGGCCCCGCTTGGCTAGACAGCAAGAGCTTTTGGGCTCTGTTTTGGATGGTTTTTCGCATTTCAGGGCACTTTGAGCGAAAAGTGTAATTGGGTGAAAACTCGGTTTTTATGCACAAAGCTGCACAATTTGCATAGAAAACGGAGCACGTTGTTCATGGTTGGTTTGGGTTTGTTTTTGTTTTGGTGCAAATGGATTTTTCACAAAAAGTGGCCCAAAATGCAAAATGACTCCAACCCAAACCAACACGTGACGGGTTGTTGCTCCGCTCTGGATCCCACAACATACTCCAACTCCCAGAATCCCATAGCCTTGGGCCAGAAAAGAGTTAAAGCGGTGCCAAACCGGGTTGTTTCTCCCGTGTGGACGCAGCCTAGGACTTCAGGCCCCATCGTCCTCTTTTACCTGGCATCGATAGCACTTTCGACTGTCAGTGGCGTGAAAATCTTCTCCCTCATGGTCTCCTATGGAGAAAGCAAAGGAAGAAACCAAACCGGATCAGAAGAAACTAAACACCACTCATCCCTCCCTATTTGCGCATTTGATTATTCACGGATTTGGTTAATATGTCCTCTCTAGGAATATCTAGGTCCTCCAGTGCAACTCTATGGTCAACTTTAACTAAACGTTGCACCGAAAGACCTAAAGATTCCTAGAGGGAATACTCTACTAGGCCTTTGTAGCTCCTCCAGCCCAGTTCTATGGTCAGTGTCTGTCGGGTGTTGACCACGAAGTTGCCTTGGAGGATCTAGAGAAACGTGGTGTTTTCGTTATTTGCAGATTTTCCATATTCATGGAGGTCATGTGCCCCCTAATCCTAGCGAATATGGAGGGACTAGTGTATTCCAAGGTTTCTTTCAAGATTTCTTTTGCTCAAATGGGACGTTCGCTCACTAGATGCGGATATAACTTCATCCTTCATCTCAGGAGTTTTATCACACGAGAGGAATGTCTCCCAATTTCGAATGGAGCCAATTCAAATTCATGTACATTCGCTAGTTTAGCGCATTTACATGAAATCTTATTGCGTTCAGAATGCGTTCAGAATGACTTCCAATTTCCCGAAAATGACCCCCCATTGCCCGAAATTGTGTGAGATACTCTAATATGCATTAATGTAAAACCTATCATTGTGTTCGGAATGACTTCCCTTTTTCCCGAAATTGCGTGAGATACACTCATTCGCAATAGTGTGAAACCCCATGATTGCGTTCAGATTGCCATTGCATTATAACCCCAAATTCCGTCTTATGATAAACTCCTCACGCTCCCCAGAAATTGATACACAGAGATAGCAGAGGTGGGCTACGTTTGCGGCCACCCCTACCTCTTGTTGCAGTGAGTCCCAAAATTCAGCTTTGAGCCTTGTGAAAAAGTACTTCTTCTTGCATTTTCTGAATTTACCACCCTCCAGTTTTTGGTGATCCAACCACCCCACGAACCCCGAAGTGGCCGGGTTTCAAGATTTCTTCCTTACCGTCACTTTGTAGGTGATGGATCTTTGCAAGCCCTCGGGAGATATTTGCAAAAGCTCGGCCACGACGCGGATCTCCCTGGCGCTCACGACCGAGGCCACCTCCTGGAAGTCTGTCTGCAAAGCAAGGAGTAAAGGTTACGCTCAATATCCTGGGCCAGATTATGATGCGTTTTATAAAGGCTGAGAAATAAAGATACAGTGGGCCCTTGGCATCGCTGGGCTTTGGTTCCAAGACCCTCGACGGACACTGAAATCTATGATGCTGTTATAGGCGATCTTGTCGTATAGCAAGGTTTGCTTTTCAAATACAGTACAGTCTCGATGATCCAACATTCGGGATTATCCAACGTCGCAGCTGCTGTGATTTCTTTCAATTTTCTGTGATTTCTTTACATTCCCAGAGGACCGAACTGTTTATACTGTACCTCACAATGTCGATCAGTGGTTTCTTTACATTTACTTTTACTGTTATTGCAATAAAACTTCAATACATTTGCAATTCATAGTGATTTCAAGGCTTTTCTTGGACCTTCCGGATTATCCAACTGGATTTTTGGTTACCCAACTATCAGCCGGTCCAGTTTATGTCGGATAATCGAGACTCTACTGTAATAATAAAAATTAAAATAAGAACTTTGGGACGGCCAAAGTCCATAATTCCTGTAGCTGAGAGATTTTAGACAAAAGTCCATAGAAAGAGATTTTTCTTTTTCTTTTTCTTTTCCCCAGGTTTTGCTTTCACCTCGTATTTCTCAAAATAGACGTTTCCCAGGTGAAGGATGGAAGAAAGGATTCGGAAGATGCTGTCCTGGTCGTGGGGAGTGAAATGCAAGATGTCCATGGCATCCAGAAGCCGGTGAAAGTCCTCTAAGTCCACTTTGCCGGGAATCTCACAATTCCCTCCCTGCGAAAGGCATAAAAAGAAAGAGCTTTGTATATCTCCAGGTAGACATAAACCCATTGCACCGCTAAGTTGAACTCTCCTGATCTTTGCTTGCAATAAAAATCCAGTGCTTTCCTGAATATTTATGTATTTAATGTTATATATATGTTTCTCTTGCACTTTTATTGTGAGATCTCAGGGCAGAAGAGACAGAAGATCTCAACTCTAGGGAAGCCTTATATATGGATAACGTCCCCCTTTATCCAATGGATCCTTGGCTTCATGGACGCTGGTCCATACCTGGTTCAAATAGTAGTAAGTCTCTGCCTCCTGAAGACAGAATCGCCGCTTTTGCTGGGCAGGGAGCCCAGCTAACATTTCATAAAAGATGTGGTAGTTCCGTTCGTTTTTGGCCTGCGAAAGAGATATCAAGAGGATCGTTGGCACCGAATGTGGGTCTGGAAGCAGATTGCCCATTTAATACCACTCCGGGCCTTAAAATTTCAGAGCCAAAACCTGAGACAAGGTGGTACCCCTTGGACGAGGACTCTGGAGACCAAGATCCAAATCCCTGTTCAACTGAGGAAACCTTAAACAAACCCCTTCTGAACAAACCTTGCCAAGAAAACCCCATGATCGGGTCGCCTTGGCCATAAGTTGGAAATGACTTGAAGGCACACGACAACGGCTCAAAAAGAGGAGATTGTCGGGGAAACAGTTGAGAAGCCTCACCTGGAAGACGACCCTCGATTTCTCCAGAAGGTACTGGGACGTAATGGCACCGCAGATCAAGCCGCTGATGGAGAGACAAAAAGGGGTGAATTTGGGCTGGAGCTCAAATCACACTTCTGTACCAATGCAAGAAAACTACTTTGTGCACCCTGAGAAAGATCTGACTTCTATGGACCATACTGCATGCAAAACATGTTTTTTATTGCTGGGCTTTCTGGAAGGCTTCCATATTCTTCGAAGCCGTAATGCAGGGATTTGAAACAAAAGACGGGGGGGAAAAACGAACTGAAAAGGTCGGCGGGTGAGTTTTACTTACTCCTCCAGAAAGATTTCCACAAACTTCCCAAACCGACTGGAGTTGTTGTTGCGCACCGTCTTGGCATTTCCAAAGGATTCCAGCAAAGGAGTGGCTTCAAGAATCTGACTCAGACCAGACAAAGAGGAACATTAAATATACGCACCGTTGTGCATCAATGGAGGGGATGAGAAAACACACGGATGACACAGAAAAACACGAGGCAGCAACCGAAAGACATTGTCAAGTAATAGTAAAAAGGGTCAATTGCAAAGCAAGCAACTCTGGAGAAAAGGAACAGCAGGAAAGGTAAAAAACAGGGACGGAGACGGTGGCTTCCATGTCAGTGGGGCAGCAAATCCACTCCAAGTTTTACTTTTGACCTTAAAGGAGTTTTCCAAGGTGCTGAACTTTATCCCCCCCCCTTTTTTTGAAATCACATTTTTATTGATTTCCATATCTAAAATATAACAATGCAATATAGTTTTCGAGTGATATAATGTCAGCTAAATTAATATCTAAAATAAATATGTACATATCTCTCGTTCAGTTTAGCATCATATTTCAAATACTTCGTTACGTCATTCCAATTCTGAATCGCCATTATATTAAGATAAGCTTTCCAATAAAAACACAAAAAAGAAGCGTCTCTTTGTGATAAATCATTACGTAAAATCTTTTAATTATCTGGTTTTGGATGTTATTATTTCTTTAATATAGAACCATATACAGTACTTTATCGGTAAGAGTCGCTCAAGATAAATCCTGGGTAAATCCCTTTCTCTTCTTTCAAAAATATTAGAAAAAGATCCCAATTTTTACAGAAATTCTCCAATGGTTTCTTTTGGATTACATGGGTTGATCTATCCGTTTCCATAAGATCATATATTTTCAAATTCTATCCCTTGGAGAGGTTTAGCACCTTGGATAGGTCCCTTCAAGCAAAACACAGCAAACAGAATAGTGTTCTAGGTCTGCGTGAGTCCCAATGTCTTGAATTTGGGGACCGAAAGAAAAATTCATTGGGGACAGGATTCATATTTGGGGATACGGCGTCTGTTTTTGCCCCCATCCACCTATAGCTACCCCTTTGGATGATCAGAAAGGCGGTGCAGATGGTCCAAACTTAACTGCAAATTGTATTAAATCCATTAAATCACACCGAAACACCAGCACCGCAAAACAGGCGCTCCATACCTCTATCTGCGGGAAGACCAAAGTGGAAGCAGAAGGCACAGAAGAAAGTACGGCATCCGAATTCGGGAAACAACGAACAACAAAAGTCAGGGTTTTCGGAGGCTCCAAAGAGTTCGACTGCCCATCCCATCCCTTACAGCTTTCAAACAAAGGAGCTCCATGCAAGACGACACATCAGGGTTTATTATTATTAATGATTAATTAATGGGATGTATTTTAATTATATGTGTGTTTTACCTAATGTTGTGAGCCGACCTGATCCTACGGGAAAGGCGGCATATCAATAAAACTTTATTTATTATTTTAATGTGGCCCCTGGAGTGCCTTTTTCCAGCTGAAAAGGGCAAACGGCTTTCTCCGGGAATGGAAATTCACTTTTTAAATAGTACACGGTATTAAATAGTACATGGAGACTTCTTGAGGATTGTTCTCTGTCTACAAAAAAGCATGGAGTGAAATGGAGACATATTGGATTGCAAAAGAAGGATCCCTGTTGAGATGCAAACGGACTTTAAATTCCCTGGACTTTGCAAATTTTCCTATTGCCGCACGCCTGCAAAAATATATCTTCCCCAACATACTATCTTTACTAAGGACTGAAACAATATGCAGGCATCAGACTAACATCTCCAATTGTTTTCTTTATCCTGTTTCGGTTTGTAATATCTTGCCTGATGAAGAGGAAGCCCGTGGAGCTTCGAAAGCTTGCAACAAGGATATTGTGCATTTCGGTTGGCCAATAAAGGTATCGCTGATGGATCTTTGTTCAATGGCCAACACAGTTATCCCTACGCTTTTCAAATAGATTAGAGAGCCCTTCTAACCGTGAAAAAAAGACCTATTCTTCAAATCCTAAAAGAGGTTTTTGGGCATCACCACCATCGTCATTTTAGGATTGCAATCCTTGCAGCTCCTGGAGGTTACCGAGGGCAGAAATTGACCCTCGAATTAACCAAATTGTCCAGCACCGGCTGCGATCCTCTCAACCAGCCTGGGTTTTTGAGTTTCAAAGGATTTCCGCAGGAACGGCGTACCTGCTGCGTCGCGGATTGCTTCTGATTAATCGCCGCCAGGTAACGAAGGATCAGCTTGGTGGCTTCTGTTTTCCCAGAGCCGCTTTCGCCGCTAAAAAGAAATGGAACAAATAGCCTTTTAGGCGAACAATGAGAAAACTTACTCCGACATTGAAACAACTTTGAAATACTAAGACTAGCTTGACAACAGAGCTAAGATTTTTTGGGGGGTTGGACTTTGTTGCGTTCCTTCAAATTGCTTTTGACTTATGGCTACCCAAAGGTAAAGCTGTCACAGTGTTTTCTGGGGCGGAGAGTATGTGACTTGCCCAAGGTTACCCCATTGGCTTTCATGGCCGAGCCAGGATTCGAACCCAGGTCTTTAGAGCGGATAAGAGAGTCCAAACCGGAGGCTGACAAGGCAATAAAGATTAAATCAATGATCCCAAAAGACTCACCTGATAATAATACACTGGTTGAGTTTGGCATCTCTCAGCTTGCTGTAGGCGATACTGGTGATGGCAAAAAGGTGCCTAAAGAAGAGGAGGAGGAGAAAAGGATTATTTTTGGTAAATAAAACACTTGAAACTGACTTTAAAATGTAATTCCTTCGGTCAAAAGTGGGTTTCAATCTGACGAATATTTCAGCAAGATGGCAGCTATGGGGGGGGGGGGGAACCTCGACCGATTTTGGGAATGGTGTCACGGAGGGAAGGCTACTTTCTATTTCCAGCAGCAAATTGAAATGGTTATACTTTGCATTGAAATGGTTATACTTTGTGTGCCTTCAGTTTGTTTCCAGCTTATGACAGTCCAAATGTAAACCTATCACGGGGGTTTCTTAGCAAGATTTGTTCAGAGGGGGTTGACCATTGGGACTAGAGCCACGCTACCTTTTCCCCCAATGAAAGTAGCCCCCATGTCAGTGGGGCAGCGACTCTATGCCAGGTTTTGGTTAGCAATAAAGGTGTTCTCCAAAGTGCTGAATCTAGTTAGGACCAGGTTTCAGCCCCTTTAGAGCCTGGAGTGGATCCACTGCCCCACGGACATGGAAGCTATCAGCCTCCGTTGCTCATTTTAAAAACAACAACAAGGAGAAGTGGAGATTTATCTGTCTTTTACAAAGCGATTCCTGCCTCCGAGTTCAGCTTTTGGAGTAAGAGAGACTTACGGCGGGTTCTCCCCCAGAGCTTTGCCTTCGTATTGCAGCACGTGGTCGGTCCCGTAGATGTTGAACATTTTGTAAGGGTTCATAGACACTAAGATGCTGCCTATGTAGGTCTGGGGAAAGAAAAGAGAGAAACTCAAAGGAAAAAAGATACTCTTTGACTCTTGCAACCCTCCAGATGCTATTGGACTCCAAGTCCCAGCAGTCTCCTAGCAAGTGATGAAGAGCGTTGGGAGATGCAGTCCAATGACCGCTGGAGGGTCACCCCGATCCCCACAAAACTGTATATATTCATGAGCAATTTTCATACTTTCCCCAAAGGTACCCAATCAGTTACATGGACTGGATTTGATTTCAAGTTTCCTTAGGACCTTATCAGATGGGAGGAATTTCTCTTTATTGTGAATGGAGCCAATTGGAGCCAATTCGAATTCATGTGAATTCGCTAGTTTAGTGAATTTACGTTAATTCCAATTGTTTGGAATGTGTTTGGAATTGTTTGGAATGTGTTCAGAATGACGTCCCATTACCCGAAAATGATCCCCCATTGCCCGAAATTGCAATAACGTAAAACCCATGATTGCATTCGGAATGACTTCTCTTTTGTCCGAAATTGTGTGAGATGCTTTAATTCGTAATAACGGTGAAACCCCATGATTGCGTTCGGATTGCCATTAGATTATACTTCCAATTTCCAATGTCTGATAAGGTCCTTAGTCAGTGCTGGACACCGAACCCACTTGGGGGTACTTTTCTGGAAGGATAATGATTTTTAAGCATAGGGAATAAAGCAAAAGCAAAAATTATACAACTTACGTAAATGAGTCCCCGTTCAAACCTCTTTTTGATGTTCTGGAGAACCACGCTTTCTTGGAGTTCCCTGTCGTGAACAGAAAGAAAGGAGGCGATATCACTTGCCGGGAAATGGAGGCGAAGGTGGCAAGGGAAGGAGTCTGTGGCCACTTCTGAATCCGATCCCATCCCACTAATGGCCATAAAGGACCATCTTGAAGAGGCTGAGAGCCCAGGAGACATGCCAGGGCTGCGGAGATGTCAACAGCCCAAGGAGATGAACCCAGGAACCGAGTTCCCATCAGCCACAAAAGCCAGTTCATGACAACCACAACCCTCAAACGGATAGCCGGCCCTACCAGTACCTACCCCTGCAGAGAGATGGCAAGAAAGGGAGAGACGCTGGAGCATTTCGGTAAGAAGTAGATGGCTAATAAGGACCTGGATGGGTCTATAAACATCCCAAGACATCCCTCCATCTGGTATGGCTGACAACCATCCATCATCCTTGGAAGAAAGACCCTCCAGTAATGAACTTTGTTTCTTGGTTGATTGCCTGGACTATGACTATTCTTTTGGATTATCATTTGGATTTCTCCACCGGACTTACTAGTGACTTTTGAAAGACCTGGGCTGGGTTAAATGACCACTGCTTTTGCTTGGTGTGCCGAACGTTTTGGTGACAGCAATTGGTGGCTATATATATATATATATATATATATATAAAATTTTTCTGCAGGAAGAATGTGATGGAGGTTTGGCCCTACAAAGCATTTCGGGAGGGTCTTCTCACAGTTGTCCACCTCTGTTTTCATGTCTTTGTGAGTAACATTCTCCAAACTAACGTCCTCCAGATACATTAGACCACACCAACCTTTTGCCCCAACCATCTTCTATCCATCATCTACCCTGGTTGAAAAGAATAGGAGTCCTGTAGGTACCAGGATGGGAGAAAGCTGCCTTGTAGGCCAAGGAAAATCTCATTTCTCTAACACTGTTATTGGAGGCGATGGTGGATATCGAGAGCCACCAAGTTCTCGGAGTTCCCTTGGCCACTTACTCCAGCTGGGTCATATCTTCCACGCTGTCGTCTTCTGGATTTTCCGGATGGATCCCACATTGGACACTGTGGCCGGGATGCATCTATATTTTGTTGGGGAAGAAGACGAGATCAGCAAAGGCTCAGAGACATGTCTCTGGAGCATCTCCGGTTTGCCAGGAGAAAGGCCACCAAGCCAAATGAGATTAACTGGGAAGCAGAGGCAAAAGAACGGAGACTTATGAGATGCCTTCAGGACAAAGCGAGTGTCTCTGCAAAAATAAGTGAAAAGATGGTGAGAGAGAGAAGGAGGGAGAATTAGTTATAAAGAGGGAAAGGGAAGAGAATGGATGAAAAGGAAAGGAAAGGAAGATAATGAAGGTATTGGATGAGTAGTAAAGAAAAAGATAGAAGGGGTAAGCGAAGGGTAAAAAGTTGAAGGATAAAATGAAAGCGGGAGAAATTGAAAGATCATCAATATCGATTAGGATTGCAAGATAAGGAATATAGACGAATGTTAGTAATGTGTGCGTTGTAAGTTTGTAAATATGTACGCTCTATAATGTTGATAGGAATGTAATTATTTCATGAAATATGTGTGTGTTTTAATGTGTTTAATAAAAAAATTAATTTCTTTTAAAATAAAAAGACAAAGTAAGTGTCCACTTAAGTCCCCAAAAGCATGTGTCATAATTACATGGTTAGGCTAAGGCCCCTCCAGATTTGAGTATTAGATGCTAAGGATAAGGAGCCTAGCCTAGCCTATTTCGAACCCACATCTCCAGCAGCGTAATACTCTCTCGTCCTTTCTTCGAGAACAGAACATACTCACCGGCGTCTCAAGGCGGCCACACGGACCAAGTAAGTAAATACTCCTCAAAAGATTTTTAAAAAGGTATTCACACCGGACTGGGCTTTGAATGGGACTCCACTTGGCCTGGCTCTGGTTAATGCAACTGGAGTCGGCTTGGCTCTAATTAATCCTCTCCTCTTGTTCGGAGCTTGGCTCCATGTCAGGGATCAGATCCCAGCATTAGCATGACGGCCGGCCCTTTGTCACAACGGGCAACCTCTGCCAACCATGCCACATTTTATTTTATTTATTTCCCCCACCCCCCCTTTTATTTTTATATACAGAATTTATCCAAATAAAAACAACTGGGTGCACGTTAATAAAGTTCTTTTCCAAAACTTAATTCATTGTGCATATGTCATTGTATACAAATCTAATAGGTTCTCCTTTTTACTTTTGTATTTCCAATAGTTAATCTAATAAGCAAAACAAAACAAAAACATTTCTAACTGTTCACATCAACGACTTCTGGTAGTATTTCTTTCCCCTTCCACTCTTAAACAGCTACTGAATTGTTTCTAGGAGTTTATCGCACGGGAGGAATTTCTCTCAATTGCGAATGGAGCCAATTTGCAATTGTGTGAATTCGCTAGTTTAGCGAATTTACGTGAAATCTGATTGTGCTTGGAATGTGTTCAGAATGACTTCCCATTTCTCGAAAATACCCCCCCCCCATTGCCTGAAATTGCATGAGATACTCTAATATGCAATTACGTGAAACCCCATGATTGCTGTCGTATGATAAACTCCTAAGCCACTACCGTCATCAAACTGTCTGAGATAACAATTTAATTGTTATAATAGTTTATGGCTCCAATAATTCTCTTTAGCATTCACTAGTATCTGAATCCAAATTTCAAAGGAGATATTCAAGGTGTGGAACTCTTCCTCTCAATTAGGTTCAGCACCGTTGGATATGTCCTTCAAAGTTTGCACTAGAACCCGGAGTGGACTTCCCACCCACTGATGATCAGGAAGCCACCAGCCACAGATGACTGGGAAATCCCCGAATTACCTTAAACTGCCGGTTCCCGCCATATTCTTGGTTGCGCGCATACGATCCCCGCGTCAGGTACCAGAAGAGGCTGCTTCCTCCCCGGCGGGACCCCCGGCGCTTGGAGCTCCCCATCGGAGGGCGCTGGAAGAGCTTCTCCGAGCCCCATTCGTCGGGCATCTCATGGAAGCTGACAGTGTGGTAGTCAGACCAGGGTTCGGTTCGTCTACTGGACGATCTCCTGAAGGATGAAGCCATCCGCTGGACCTGGGGGGTCACGACTGCGTACCTCCCCATACCATCCTCCATTTCATGTTCTAGCAGCTCGCCAGGAAAGCGTCCAGGGTCTGGTCTTCTTGGTCGGTTATATTGATCTTGGAGAGGCACGGAACGGGCCATGGATGGACTTCCTCTCCCCCTACCCTGGGGCCCTTTGAATGAATAGGACCTTTGGGAGACTGGGCTTCCTAAATTGCTGGGGCTGCCACCGTAGGACAAGTTTCCGGATGAGAATTTGCGGCTCATGTTCGGAGAAGGCGACTGAGGGTAGCCTCCTTGTTCCATGTGTGTCAGAGCGACCGCCGCGTCAGCAAATGAATCTCGGGTAAAGGAGCGCCTGGAAAGAGCCGGAGAGGGTCCCGGAGACTGACCGTACTGTGCCCAGTATGGATTCCTATCTTCCATATCAATGGGGGAAATGGGCTGTGCCATCCCGGCAAGAGGTTGACCGATACGTTGAAGGAAGGCCTTGCGGGAGCTAGGAGTAGGACTCAGGGGTCGCGGGTTCATACTCGAAGCCCTTCTTTGACTTCCGGGACCTCCTCCCTTGGGCAAGGGGTTCCAGGGTGGTTGAATTTGGTTTCTGGGAGGGTAACCCCATTCTTCTTGCTGCCACCAGGATGGGTTTGCTGACCTATGGGCCTCATCAAAAGACGGAGCGTAAGGAGATGGATCTATGGGGGACTCCCGGATGGTGACCCTCCGGCTCCCTTGCCTGGTCAACATACGAGGAGAGTCCCTGGCGGATAAAACAGGAGACTGGGGGATGAACTGTCTCATGAATTGGTCCCTCATTAATGGCTTCACTATTTTGGTTGGGGGTTCGTTCTGCCGGTTCCAAGCTTGCGGGAGCCTTCCCGCCGGGTCGACGGAGAAATTGTTGATTCCTCTCGTGGGTCGGAAGGGATTTGGGGTTGGATGAGGAGGTGACCCAGAACGCCTGGTGGACATTTGAGGCGAGGAATGAGATCTCAAGCTCCCGGTTGGGCTGCTACGGAAACCCATTGGGGTATATGTTCCTAGGACCCTATCTAGAGGCGAATCCTGGAGCTCAAAAGGGTCAGGAGCATTGGGGACGTGGAACAACGAGCGTCTGAAAGGGACATCCGTCTTCAGGCTAGGGATTGACCCTAAGCTGGAGGAGGATGGGTTGCGTTTACTCGCTAAAGGATGACGTGCCTTTGGTTGAGGCGAAGAAGATGCCTGGAATGGAGACGTTGGTGGTTTCCTCCCGGTGGGTTGACTTTGCCTGTTTGAGCCAAGCGATGCCAGAGAAGAGGATGAGTTTTGCCTTTGGGAAAGCTGCGGAGAGGTTTTGTTGATGGCGGCTATTGGGTTGGGTTTCCTCACAGGCAACCCAAGGCCTTGGGTCGCCTTCTTGTAGGAAGACGATCCTAGAAACGGGAGCGTGTTGTTCAGCTCTTCGTGAAGGGCTTCTCGTAGCCTCACCGAGGGATGGGAAGCCGGAGGAGCCCCAAACCGCTTCACAGGTTTTGGAGAAGGGTCCGATCTAGGCATTTCAAAGTGCCTTGTTGCTGGTAGTTGAGGAGAAGCAGGCCTTGTAGGCCACCTTTCAGCAAATGGAGAAGGTGGACCTCTTCCCGCTGGAGTTGGGCTGAGTGGCCAGCTTGTTCCTCCAGTCCTACGATGCTTCAGGATGGGCTTGGGTTGGGAGAGGGACTTCTGGAGGAACTGGCCCAGAGGACTGCCATATTCCCTTGGGTAGGTACCAGGGTTGCTTGGACCCATACCGAAATCTCTTCTGGTTGGGTTCGTGGAGCGAGGTCTTTGCAGCTTGCTGACGAAACAGCCGGGCAGGAGTTTCGAGAAGGTCCCCGGTGACCTAGGAGGGTCCAGATTCTGGTTGTCAAACTGGGCAAAGGGGGAAATTAAAGGCTCAGATTCGTTCTCTACAACCTCCTCCTCTTCCTCCTCTTCTTCTTCTTCTTCTGGATCCCAAGAACCAAAGGGAAGGTGCGGGGAAGGAGGCAGAGTGACGTCGAGTTTGTCTTTGCCAAACAGTTTCACCTGGGGCCTCGGGAAAAGCCGAAAATTCCTGTTCAAGGGCAGCTGAGAAGCCAAGGCCTCTCCCCAGTCTTGCTGTTCAAAAGAGAAATGTGGAGAAGAAGGGAAGGAATATGCCCCTGGGCTTCCGTCCACTCCTTCTGTCTCGTCCGTCTCCGCAATGTCATCCAAGGAGTAGGCGTAAGGGTTGTACGAAGCCTGGGTCTCAGCCGGCCACTCGCTCTCGCTGTAACTGACTTCATGCTGAGAGTAAACGTCTTCATTGGGATACCCTATTTGGCCTGTCTCTTCGTAACTGGGCCCGTGCGCTCCTCTGTCCACTTCGTAATCATTCCTGGAGCCATCGTAGGGTTCGTAAGGCGAATAACTGCCAGAAGGATCGCACTCTTGATTTTCGTAGTTGTGGTAGTCATACCGGTCTTGGTCGTAGTAGTCCACTGGTTCTTCAACCGGCCCATATTCATCATCACCCAGAAGACTCCTGGTGGTCTGGCGTCCCTCTTTATCTGGATAGCCAAATCGGGAAGGGGTCTGTGGGCCGTAATTGCCCGCCTCTTGGTAGTCGTTGTAGCAATTTAGCTGTGCGGCCGAATCCAATTTTTCCCAGTAACCGTATATTTCCTGGTTTTGGCTGTAAAGTGTGTCGCTTCCAGGAACCTTTCTCATATTCGCTCGGTGCCTCAGAACCTCGTCCCCTGAAGGGAAGGGGAGCTTTTTGGCACCGATCCTAGACAGCCAGGATTCGTCGGTCGCCCTCGGGCAATGGCGGTGTTTGGACAGGAACTTCTGGGTCAGCCAGTTGGTGGCGGCCACGACTTTGCCGACAATTTGGGCCCGGGTCTTGAACTTCTGGTTGGCCTTATTCCTTTTGCCCCGTTGGTCTTCCGCTTTCCTTCCCCCGAGACGTATCAGCAGGAAGGATGACTTCTTGGTCTCTCCGGTGCTGGGTACCGTTTTCTTCTTCTTCTTCTTCCCCAGTTCCTTGAAGCGCATCATGAGGTTGGAGGTGGACTTGAGCACCCCCTTGTTCTTCTTCTTCGTCGTCTTCCTCTTGGTGCTGTGTTTCTTCAGGCCCCAGAAGAATCGGGAGGTGTTCTTGAACTGGGACTTCTTGGGGGTCTTCTTGCGGCCCGCTGACTTGAAGCCCATGAAGATCTTGGAAGTGCTCTTCAGGCTCCGCTTCTTCTTCGGCAAGGCTTCTGCCCCCGTCTTGGCCGTGGCCTTGGCGGCCCCTTTCAGTGGGGCTTTGGCATTGTCCTTCTTGGCCCCTTTCTTCTTCTTGGCATCTTCGGTGGCCAGGCCCATGACCAGCTTGGAGGCCCCTTTGATCTGCCTCTTCTTCTTCCCCGAAGCATCTTCTGCCTCCTCCTCTTCCGACGTCCCTTTCTTGCCCCCTTTGGCTGCCACCTTCTTCGCTGCCCCTCTGGATGCCCTTTTCTTGTCCTTCCCTTTCTTCTTTGGGTCTTCTTCGCTCTCCTCCAGCTGCTCTTCCTCCACCAACTCGCTGCCCAACTCGCTCTCCTCCGCATTGCTCTTGCTCACCTCGGCATCCTCTGACACCTCGTCGGAGTCGCTGACCGCCTTCCCCTTCCTCCCTTTGGCCTCCTCTTTCCCTTTCTTAACCATTTTCTCGGTGGGGCTGGAATCTCATGATCGGCTTTGTCTTGGCCACTTTGCCACCAAGTTCACCGCCAGGCAGAGGTTGGCAAGAAAAACGTCCATGAAGGAGGAGAAAGAAAGGGCACAGTCCCTCCCACTTCTCTGTTTTTCAGGGCAAAGTCCGCATGCTGCCTCTTCCCAATTCAAAACATCAATGTCTTTGTAGCAGAAGCAGAGACATTATTACAGCTCTTGAAGTGATGGAAAGCAGTTTTGGAACTACAAAGAAAGACGAGTCCTCCTTATATTTACCTTCTCAGTGGGTTGGGTGAGGCTTCGTAGCATCTCTGCATAACATCTCCGCATAGCATCTCCGCACACTTTGCTTCCGTCAATCTGTTATTGATTTTGGTAATCTTCCTCGAAGACGTTCTGGGCCAATTCAGTCTCCATCCACAGCAGACGTTGCTTCTGAACTTGTCCTCCTCTTTTGAACCTTTCCCACCTTCTTTGCCCTTTGCGGTTCTGTGACGTTCTCCCAGCCACAAGCGGCTTTCGAGTTCCTCTCCCTTGGTGCGTTTTCAGCCAGGTGCCGGGAGTGAAGAAGTCAAGGTATAGTCACCGACCGCAAGGCTGGGATGTAACCGTATCTCCCTAGGCTGACACCCAAATGAATAATGCAAGTGGGCCGCTCCAGCCCCACATGGAGATCCTTCCGAAGGAGAAGAGAAGCCGCTTTCAAGGATGCCAAGGGAAGGAACAGGGCTGAAACTCAAGAACCCGCTCTCCTTCCAATCCCGGCTCCATGCATTTCCTTAGCTTCGCCAAGATCCAGCCCACACAGAGCTGCTCAAAAAGGCTTAGTCTAGGATTGCCACTTCTCCCATGGAGGAAAACAGAAGACATGCCTTACCTACCCTCCCCAAAAAGAAAGGCACACCTTGACTTCGTTGTAGTTGTGGCTGTGTGCTTTCAAGTAATTTCTAACTAAGGCAAACCTATCATGGGATATATATATATATATATACTTTGCCTTCTTCTGGGGTTGAGAGAGTGCAATTGCCCAGGGTCACCCAATGGATTTCCGTGGCCAAGCTAGAATTCGAACCCTGGTCTCCCTGAGTCCCAGTGCCATATACAAACCACTGTGCCAATGAAAGACACTATAATTATACAGTAACAAATACCAAACAGTGGTGGAATCCATGTCAGTTCAATGGAGAATCCAAGTTTTGGAGTAATAATGGAATTGTCAAAGGTGTTGAACCTCTTTGATAGAGAAAGTTCGGCACATTGGAACAATGTGAACACACTGTGTGTTCCCCTCTGAACAGTTAAAGCCTAATAAGACTAAATTTTCCTTGGGCAAGTCACACTCTCTCAGCTTCAGAGGGTGGCAATGGTAAACTTGCCAAGAAAAGCCCCATGACAGCTTGACTTTAGAGTCACCGTAAGTCAAAAATAACTTGGAGGCACACAACCAACAGCAACAATTGAAAATGGTCTCCCGGACTTGCTGACATTTCCCACTTTTGATTCTGAACGGAAACACAATGGCTGCAATCCAATCTCCCCTCGGTGTGTAGCATAAACACCCGCGTGCGGAGATACATGATGCCCGGGTGACACAAAACCCATGCAACACAGCAACGCTGCACAACGCATGTCAGTGACTTGCACCGGGAAATTGCAATGAGCAGTGAGTTACTACAATGTGTAGTAAGGGGCAAAGTGAGACCCCAATGTGCAATGTGCAGCCACAGTGCACCGCATTCTGGAACGCACAACTCCATTTCCAACGCTGTCAGCAGAATACACTTGTTCTTCTGCGGTAAATAATTCATTCCTTACGGATAAGGACACTTACACACACATGTGCGTCACCAGGAAGACGCCAACTGATACGTGTCCCCAGAACGAGGAGGGCTATGGCTTGGTCAGCTGGATTTAGAAAGCTTGGACCCTTTTCTTTGGTCCTCAAACAAGGCATCTCAGGGCAAGGCGTTGTCCTGAAACATCCGTGGATAAATGTTTCCTTTGGCTTCTTCTCTCTCCCTCTTCCTTTGTTAGGTTGGTTGTTTTAGGATTTGTGCAACTACTCTGTGCAAGTGTGGTGGATCCTTAATGTATCATGCTCCAGGGACGTCGCTAAGGGTGGCATCCCTTTATTTTTGGTTTTGAACTTGACATCTTAACAGCTCAGGACGAACCTGGCAACCGTACTTCAGAATAAATATGGCCTGAACTCTCCCTGGAAGCCAAGGTGATCAAAGGGAGGCCGTCGTACTTTGGCCACACCACGAGAAGCCACGGATCATTGCAAAAGACGATAATAATGCTAGGAAAGGTAGAAGATGCTGGATGGACAGACTCCATGGGTATGAATTTGCAGGACCTGAATTTTCAGAGCAGTGGAAGATACGCAGCCTTGGAAATGTCTCACTCAAGTAAGTCAGGTCCGTGAGCAGCTAAGAACAAGACAAGTGGCTCTATCTCTTAAGGAGGTACTAATTTCGTGACATCCGTCCTTCGTGGTTTAAAAGAAGGATCCGAGAAACAGAAACAGAACATGATTTTGCCACGGCCAGGCTGGCGCACCGTGCCATTGCTGGGAGAAGCTTTCTGCCCAGTGACACCTTATCCCTTCCTCCAAGCAGCTGGGGAGACATTTTAGAGCCACAAGGTGTCTGGGAAAGACACCAAAAACGCAGCTGCAAGATAAACCGAAGGGAGCCGGGTAGAGTTACAGGACGAGGCGGGTAAAGGAAAACGTCCACACATTTGCACCACATTTATTGCAACGAAAGCTATTTGGGGGATGGGAGGAAAACTGCATCGGGGGACCAAATTCGTTTTGGGGGCCAATGTCTTCCTCCTCTCTGCCACCTCTATATCCGAGGTCACAAAACCAGCATCTCCCGACACTTACCTTTTGGAAGCACATCGCTTGGCCCAACACCTGGGTGTTTCCAAAAGCAGATGTGTTAATCTGCAAGATCCAAGTAGCCCTCCATCTCCGATGTGCCTTTTCGGGTGGCCAGCTCCAGCTCGGTTGGCACAGAAGCCAAGACCTGCCTTAAATATGTGAGCCACCCGTCCAAATCTAAAAGGACAAAAGACGCTCTCTCTCTCTGCTAGGCTGGCACTTGCGTCTCTTTCAACCCGCAGGTGAGAAAACTGTTGCCGCAAGCCTGAAGCCCTTGACAACTGTTGCTTCCCTTTGGACAGGTGTTCCTCCCAATCCCTCCTGGCTTCGGGTGGGCACTGCCGGTGCCAGCTTTCCCTGGCAAAAGGGAATGCCTACGTCAGGGATGGAGAAGCGTCAACAAGAAAGACAATGAAGCAATGGTTGTTGTTGTTGTTGTGCCCCTTCCAGTCATTTCCAACTTATGGCAACCCTATTGTTTATACTTGTCCGGCCCTGATGTAGGGATTCTCTATTTGCCAGGGAAAGCTGGCATTGGCAGTGCCAACCTGCCAGGAGGGATTCGAAGGAATACCTATCCAAAGGAAAGCAACAGTTGTTATCGGGGGCAAGTTGAAAGCATTGGGTCCCTATATTGGGAGAAAGGACAGATATAATAATAATAATAATAATAATAATAATAATAATAATAATAATTTGGGATTAGAAAAAACATCTGTAAAAGGGGAAGCAACAGGTGGCCTTGGGCAAGTCACACTCTCTCAACCACAGGTGAATAACAACAACAACAACACTTTGTTTTTACCCTGCCTCTCCGTTCAGGATCGAGGTGGTTTACAGCAAAATCCATACAATATAACAATAATCCCAGTTATTCCTTCCCTCCCCTAAAATGTCAATTAAACATAGTTAAATATGAAAATAATGCAATTAAAACAGTCAAAGGTAGGCAAACGGGGTTACAGGGCATCCTGATGCGACGTTCAATACAGTAAATGGAAGGCGATGGCAAACCTCCTCTGAACATATTTTGCAAAGAAAATTCCTTTTATAGGTTCGCCTTAGCGTTGGCCGTAAGTTGGAAATGACTTGAAGGGGCACCACCACAACAACAACGACAACAACAACAAACCAGAGGCTGGTTGGTTGTTTTGTTGTCTTTAAAGCAAACCTATCCTGGAGTTTTCTTGGCAGGGTTTGTTCAGAGGAGGCTTGCCATTGCCTTCCAGCGAGGCCGAGAGAGTGTGACTTACCCAAGAGCACCAAGCGGGTTTCACGGCTGAGCCGAGATTCGAAACCCCGGTCTCCAGGTTCGTAGTCCAGCATCCAAACCACTCTGATACTCAAGACAAAATCCCCCTGTTCTTGGACAGTCCAGCATTGCTTAAAGGATATCCCAAACAGCCCCGATTTGGAAGGGCCAGTCCTGCATTAATCCTGCCCCATCCCGCTTTTCCAGCTGCTTTGAAAAGGTCCCAGTTTTGCCCTTTTCCTTCCGCTCGGCTGTTCCCAATTACTGCAAACTAAGCTTAAAGGGCCATTGTGGCATAGTGGTTTGAGAGCATTGGACTATGACTCTGGAGACCGGGGTTCAAGTCCCAGCTTGGCCATGAAACTCACTAGGTGACCCTGGGCAAGTCACACTCTCTCAGCCTCAGAAGAGGTCAATGGAAAAAAACCCTCCGATGAAACCTGCTGAGAAAATGACTTGAAAATGACTTGAAGGCAAACAAGAACAAAGGCTACGCTGCATTGACCCGGCAAGGAGGAAAATTAGGGGCAAAATGTTGCTCTTCCCTGTAGACTCAGGTAAAAGCAAACTGCAGCAGCCTCTCCTAGTTTGTGCGTTCCTCGCATTCGGGACCGTTGGCGGAGAGTGGGTTGTAACCACGTTTGTGCAAAACTAAGCTGCACCGAACTGTACCGTAAAACACAATGGACCTTATCAGACAGAAGTATAATCCAATGGCAATCCGAACGCAATCATGGGGTTTCATGTTATTACGAATTAAAGCATCTCACGCAATTTCGGGCAAAAGGGAAGTCATTCCGGACGCAATCGTGGGTTTTACGTTATTGCGAATTAAAGCATCTCACGCAATTTCAGGCAATGGGGGGGTCATTTTTGGATAATGGGAAGTCGTTCTGAATGCATTCTGAAAGCAATTGGAATTCACGTGAATTCGCTAAACTAGCAAATTCACGTGAATTCGAATTGGCTCCATTCGCAATAAAGAGAAATTCCTCCCGTCTGATAAGGTCCAATAAGAGCAGACCCTTTGAATCAATGGGATTTGCAAAAGCGTTCATCTATTTTTTGGGAAAGAATGAGAAGGGAGGCATCTGTGTCCCGAAAGCACAAACATGGACAAAGGTTTTGAGACACCAGAAGAAAAGAGAAGAGTCCGGTGACGTTGGCCGGTTGCCTTGGTTTCCCTCGGAGAAGGGCTATTGTGTTTGTTGGTGATAAGGGCCCACACCGAGGAACCGTTGGCAATGGGACGAAATGGATGCCAGACTGCGTTGCGGTCTGAACCTCCCCACAGTTGCCAACTTTGCAGCTTTTGGCACCGAAGGCCGGCGAACGCAACAAGCCCATGGTGACCTTTTGTTGCCACAAAGGCCTAGACAATACTGGGTTATTTTCTTCTTCTTCCCCCCCCCCCCCCAAAAATAAAGGCATTGCCCCCCAAATGAAGAGAGAGCGTTGCCCTTTCCAAAATAGAATGGAGCGTTGCAACTTGCAAAATAAAGGCGGCATTGCAACACGCGAAATAACAAGGAGCATCGCGCCTGGCAAAATAACGGGGAGCATTTCTAGAATAAAGGGAGCTTTGCAACCTGCAAAATAAAGGGGGCATTGCAACTCGCACAACAGAATGGAGCATTGCAATTTGCGAAGTAAAAAGGAGCATTGCAGCTTGCAAAATAAAAGGGGCATTGCCCTTTCCAAAGTAACGGGAGGATTGCCCTTTCCAAAATAAAAGGAGCATTGCAACTTGCGAAATAAAGAGAGCGTTGCCCCTTGCGAAATAAACTGCCCCTTCCCCTGAGGCTGAGAGAGTGTGACTTGTCCAAGATCTCCCAGTGGGTTTTCACAGCCGAACCGACAATTGACTTCCAGATTCTCCTGGTCCAAAACTGTTGGTACCAATCGACAAAGACAGGCGTATAATGCAATGAAACGATGCATGGCTGCTTGGATACCCATGGAAGAAAGGAACTTGCATTTGGTGCAACAAGTAACTGGAGTTCCGGAGAAAAAGCAACTCTGTTACATACAGTAATTAAACAGAAAGGGAAACTTCCCAATTGTTGCCAATGAATTATCGTCGAAGAACCGGTCACAATTGTAGAAATTGTTGGCAGACAGCTCCACTTGTTGGCTGACCGCAAGAGCAGGAGGGAATATATTCCCCGGGAAGTTTCTTTATTACATGTTACATAGTTCGACTCGGGAGCCCTGGGTTCGAATCCTGGCTCCATCGTGAGAAGCCGTTCGGCGACCTCGGGTGAGTCACACTCTCTCAGCCTCAGAGGATGGCAACGCTTTGACGAAACGTGCCAAGAAGACCTTGTGATAGGGTTGCACTAAATGGGAAATGACTCGAAGGCGCACGACGACAAATGACAAGAAAAAGGAGCTCCGATTGTCCAATTTTTTGGGAAAAAGTGGGATGCAAACAAATATAGTATTACTACATTGGGCCCTTGGTATCAGCTGGGTTTTGGTACCAGAACCATCTGTGGAGACCAAAATCCGTGGATGCTCAAGTCCCATTCGATACAACGTCAGAACAAAACGGTGTCCCTTCTACAAAATTTCTTGTAGAATTTTTTTGGGGGGAATTTATATATTTCTGGAATATTTTCAATCCATGGATAAAGAATCCATGGATAAGGAGGGAAGAAAGCACTACTTTTAATACCGAACACATTGGGGTTGCACGTAATGGTGACGAACACATTTACACACATTTCGGTTTTGCGTTTTATTCTCCTGTTGTAAGACAACAATTTACCGCTGTCAATTTAAATTCATATATATGGCATCTTACTTTCAGGAACGTCGGGAATAAACTCTTCTAGAACGGGACCTCGTAGCTGGAAAAACACGCAAAAACGAACGTATTTTCATCTAATTGACCATATCCCATTAATGTGTTGCATTTTATGTATTGAATTTTCTTGCATTTGACGGATTGCATTTTCTCGCATTTTAGCATGTTGGCTGCTGTTTGATATGGTCAGTTGATTTATTAATACATTTTAACTAACTGCAGATAATAATAATAATAATAATACATTATATATATATATTAATTATTATATATTATATAATAATAATAATAATAATAATAATAATAATAATAATAAACCCCTCTATGCCAGGATGCACCCCAAAGTGAAGAGGGCTGAAATTAGGAACAAAAGCAAAGCCGCTTTGGAGGTAAAGCAACAAACCTTGAAAGAAGACAGATTGGGTGTCACACCTGTTTTCCACTCACCTGGACCGAGGCTTCTTCAGGTTCGGCTCTTGGGCCAACCTCGTCCTTGGACCATGCTCAAAACCTTCGCCCGCTCGAACCCAGAACAGAGGCACTCCCCGGAGGCCTCGGCCACCTCCGGCGACGCCTTGCCGGAGCCAAGTCGGCCACGTTCGCTGCAAGATGGCACGCCATGCATATTTGATGAGAGTTATTCTTCTCTCACCTGCGCGCATGACCGGAGGGAGATGCGGTTTCCATGCCAGGCGGCCCAGAGGTTATTGGCAACGTGGCACCGGTTAGGAAGATAAGGGGAAGGGGGCACACGCGTGGGCATTACGCGGACCCCAGAGGACCATTTCTAGCACCTTTCTTAAAATAAAACAGCTCACCCAGGATATAGGTAAGCTAGTGTGTTGCCAACTTCTTAAACCACTCCTGCTCCTTTGTGCCTTTGATGGCAAGGAAACATTTTCCTGTTGCAAAGAGAAAAGTGTGTAGTTTTGTGGGTTTTTCGGGCTGTGTGGCCATGATCTTGAAGAGTTTATTCCTGACGTTTCGCCAGCAGCTGCGCCTGGCATCCTCACAGAAATATACTAAATATATCCATCTTCTCTGAAGATGCCAGCCACAGATGCTGGCGAAACGTCAGGAACAAGCTCTCCGAGAACATGGCCACGTAACCGGAAAAACTCGCAAAAAACTATGGATGCCGGCCATGAAATACTTCACATTAGAAAAGTGTGTTTGTGTGCAGTTTTTCTTGTTCCACTCCTGGGTGTCAAAAATAAAACCAGAGAATGGGAGGTTGGTACTAGGAACGGCTTTACAACTTAACCACAAACAGGGTGCGTCTGCTTTCGATGCCCAACGTCTTGAGCTTTGATACCATTTTTGAATTTGCACTTCTTTTTAATAGGATTGCTTCATTGCGGTTTAAGAAACGTGTTTATCAACACCAGGCTGCTTTATAGCAGCATGGCGTTCGAACCCGTCCTACGAGTTGCAAGAAAAAGTCCCGGGTTGCAAGAAAAGCAGCATATAAACGGAATAATAAATAGGAATGCATTGTTTTGGAGAAGCCGGAAACACATTGCAATAACCCCTGCAACCTCCTTTGTCCATCTGAATATTCACACTGCAGAAATAAATCCGGTTTGAGACCGCTTTAACTGCCCTGGCTCAATGCTAGGGAATCCTGGGAATGGTAGTTTTGGGAGACATTTAGCCCTCTCCGTCGGAGAGCTCTGGTGCCACAACAAACTACAGATCCTAGGATTCCCTAGCACTGAGCCAGGGCAGTTAAAGCGGTCTCAAACTGGATTATTGATGCAGTGTGTTTCGGACCACAGTTCCCAGAACAGAAGTCCAAATAGAAGAAGAAAACACAGCACAAATTCCTAAACAGGCAGGATAGGACTTAAGTCCTTTCCTCAAGAAGGCAATCGTCCCTTGAAATTTTAGGTAAGCCTATATATAAAACAAGATTTCACAGCGCTGCCACTGGAAAAGTTCCCGAAATAAAAGAAGAATGGTCCTTTATTTGGGTTCCAGAAGAACGGGCCTTTTTTGACAGGTCTGGAAAGAGCAAAACTTTCAAAGAATATCGCTATGAGCAGTAGCTCCTTCCAGGTTGCTGCCTTGCAAAATGGGAAAGAAGGGAGAAGGAGAAACTGCCCGGCTCTCCCAAAATGGATGACAGCCCCCCCAACAAAAGGCATATATATATAGTCTCCCTTGCCCAGAAAACAAACGGAAGCAGACACGGAACAGACAAAACCTTGCTTTCCACAATTTTTCCACTTTTTAATGGCATCCTGTCCATCTGGAGATATACGTATGTGCTGATTTTGGAAACTAACCGAGGATGTTTGCTTCCAGCCGCAGACTGACACTCATATGGAGGAAAAGAACAATTCTGTGTTCCTTGGTTCAGGCATCCAAAATTATTTTTTGAGGGTGGGAGTTGAGACCCGGTTGCCAATAAGCGCCGGTGGGTTCCCCTCATCCACAGCCGAAAATCCAAAAAGGCAGAAATGGTGTACGCTCTAGAAACCAGTCTCCTCTCCTTCATCCGTTGAGGGCATCCACCACGTTTCCTCGTACTCTTCTACGCCGGTTTCGTGGAAACTTAGGAAGGAGTTAGAGGGGTACAACAGACCCTCTTCGTTTTATTTTTCTCATGTTTTGCATTTCCGCAGCGTCCTGTGAAAGTCATGTTAGGGCCTGGCCACCGGTCACCGTTCCGAAGCACGGCGGAGTTACTTCTTGACCACTTGGATGACGTCTTCGTGTTCCATCAGGTGGTTAAGTCCCACTCGCTGGGGGCTGTATTTGGTGCTCGTGCCCTTGAAGGCCAAAGGGATAAGTTTTAGAAGGGTTTAGGAGGTCCACCTAGAACTCTCAAAGCTTCCCCCAAAAACAGGAGTTTCTGAGTTCTGACCGGTGGAAACAAAACAGTTGGCAACCCTCACGGCCTGAGTTTTGCCAAGGCATACTCACCCATACTAGAGCATACTTGAACTGGCTGGCTAGCGACCGATGAATGCGATGGCACTAGGAAAAAAGAATAAAGGTTCAAAGGGTAAGTAGGGGGCCTTCATATTGTTCTGTTCAAGTTTCCTTACTGTATTCGTTGCTGGGAAGAACACCTCTGAATGATGACAGGGAAGGCTATAATGTTGGGGACTTTGTTGCATTTAGTAGATAAATTAAGATAAGGATGGTGACGGATGTTATGTATAGTACATGTTATAAGGTAAGGATCTGTCCCAGGATTCCAGAGCATGGAGCCATGGCAGGGAAAGTGATGTCAAATTACATTATTTCTGCAGCATGGATACAGCCTTACAAAAGAAGAGACAGGAGGCTGCCAATGTTAGGAATGATTAGTTAGGATTATGAATTGGAGACATTAGGAGGGTTAGCCAGGATAAGGAAAGTTGTCTTTTATTGGTGTGTTTTAAAAACATTCCTTAAACTTTATATACTTTGTGACGTTGAAGGTTTTAACGGCTGGGTTCCATAGTTTTTTGTGGGTTTTTCGGGCTACGAGGCTGTGTTCTAGAAGACTTTATTCCTGACGTTTTGCCAGCAGTTGCAGTTGCTGGCAAAACATTAGGGATAAACTCTTCTAGAACATGGAAGACCCACAAAAAATTATTTATATATGTTTATTCACCCTGCGTTAATTGTACTCTTCTTTTTTTACAGTAAGCTTCTTGGTTCCCATTTGTGAGTGAAAAAGGGAGTCAAGGATACCCATAAAACACCACCTGACAACCCTTAGGACGCTCAGTCTCAATGGACCCAAAGATGAGCAGGGCTGGACTCGGCTGGGATTTGGAAGGGAGGCCACCAGGGAATAATTCCACAGAACTCCAGGAAATAATCCTGGTGGAAACCCTGGACAGCGGCTTCTGCCAGTCAGAGCTGACAAAACCGGGATGGATGGAGCCACGGTCTCATCCTGTAAATGAATAACCTCCTACATTTCTTAAGGGCTTCCCTATATCAAGTCACCATCTAGCTCAGAACTGGCCGATTCTTCCCAAGGGTTTCTTTTTTAAAGGAGACACTTTTCTGTATCAATCCTTCAGGGGTGAGAAGAACTGACAGAGCTGAGTCTGGATCAGAAGAACCTTTGGCTTGGCCTCTGTGGCCCCAGAGTCCAGCACTTACCACGTGTTCTACGGAGGCCCCTTTTCGTAGAATGATGGCGTCCGAGAAATCTGGTCTCTCTACAAGAATTGAGGAGAGGGAAAGAAGACAGACGACAGACAGCCTTATTACCAGGACGCTAGAAATTTCAGGGGCGCAGGCATTCCCGCTTCCCCTGTATCCCTACAAATATTTTAATATCTTGGTTTTATCAGATGCTAACCACCCAGCGTGCTACTTACGGCCCCTTTTCTTTGTGTAGATGCAGGTAAGGGCGAGATACTCCCACAACGTCTCCAACAGATAATCCAAGTTCAATTTCATACCGCAGCTAAAAGAGACAAGAGACAAAAGGCATCCGATGGGCTCACGATCCAAATATATCACATGCTATAAAGGTACAAGATGCAAAGTTTGGGGGCTCACCATACCTGATTACAACGCTGTGGGGTTTCCGAGCGAGGCGATCCACCTCCTCCATGGAGATCTGATCGATTTTGTTGTAAACCTAAAGCAAGAAGAGATGCAAAAGGACTATCATCAAAATAAAAATGGAGTTCCTCCTTATCTTTGCGAATGCCTTGGGGCAGGGATCTTTCTGATCCTCCTGCTTCTTAAAATCCTATGCACTCTGATGCTATTGTGGAAAAGCTAACCTCACACGGGCAACAGATGAGTATTTCTGGTGTTCAGAATGGAAAAGATCACACTCATCAAGTACTTACATAAAGGCAAGGCATGTAGACACGGTTGCCTACGATCACATCTATAAATTCATCAGGCGTGCAGTCTTCTCTGAAGAGCACCTCCGCATTGAAGATTTCTCAGGTGAACAGAGTTAAGTATTGTTTTGAATCGAATCTTGACTTTGGGGAGAAAGTAGGTTATAAATGACATTTGATGATGATGATGACGATAACTTGATATTCATGTCCGTATTTTGCATGTTTCAACTATATTGTGTTTTGATTTGTCAGCTGTCGGGAGCCCCGGTTTTACAGAAAATGTGAGGTAGAAATAAATTTATGTGGAACTCACTGTTTGGAGGAATTAACTGTTCCTATTTGGAGGAACTGGCTGTCGGGTCAGTACCAACAACTCCGTACAGAGTCAATGCCAATTTCTGCCCCAGACAGCAAACCCCAAACTGATGCCCCGAGAAGGCAGTGCCACGAAAAGGATACTATATTCATGAAGGATGAGCTGCACCAACTTCTCCGAACACTGGGTCAGCGTCACTGTGGAATTGAAGGAGATGCCCCCACCCTTCTTTGGCTGGAAAAAAAAGAGAGAGACAGAGAGACTTGGTTAAGACAATTGTTCTGCATCCCAACAAAGTGCTCGAAAAGAGTCCAGAAGCTACACACAGATCTTAGAAGCATTGCTTTGGACTACATCTCCCAGAATCCCCCAGCAAACATGACCAGCCTAGGAGAGGATGCAGCAGTTTGCTTTTGCCTGAACCTCCTGGGAAGGGCAATACTCTGGTGACTTCATGAAGTGCAAAGTACTTTTGCATAGTAAACTCAGTAGCAATAGAAGTTAGCTAAGGAGGAAAAGCGGAAAGTGGAAGGAGGAAGAGCAACACATTTTAAGCACAACAAAAAGTTGGATTAATTGGGATGCTCCATGCCAATTCAGGACAATTGGAGCATATGGGATTGTAGTCCAGAGAGGATCTTTTCCAGTCCTGTCCCTTGGGATCCTTTTAGAACGTGGGGTATGTAAACTGTGGCCATCCAAATCATATTGGACAACAACTTGCATCAACTGACCGCAAGTTGATAGGAATCAGAGTCTATCTTCACCCAAAAGGCTCCAAGTTGCCCATCGCTGTTTCAACAGGCAAGGTCAGGACTTGAATTTAGGATTTTCTGTATGCAAAGGGATTCCCAGAACTCACCTTGAAATAGATGTTGGGTTTGTTTTTGTTTAGCCGGATGCCCACCGACTCCAGTTCCTTTTCCAAGAGAGCTCTGCAAGACACAAGAGGGATGCGGGGTATAAGAAAAGGAACCATCAAAATAGCACCCAAACTTAGTGCCCAAAACTTGATAAAGCCTGGCAGCACATCTTCTACAGCATAGCCAGCATTTGACAACGGTGAGTGTCTGCTTGAAATATTGCCATTTTCACGCAGAGGTGAACAATAAATACTTTTAACTGAAGTCACACTATACTCTCGGTTCAGCACTGAGGATAAAAATATTTAAATTACACTTTCAAGAGACCTAAACAGCCAATCCTCTTGCCTTCCATTGAGGCTATTCACAATCTCTGCCTAATACTGTCAGGCAAAGCTATGGGAAAAGGTCAATCGGTTGCCAATCCTTAGTAGCCTTTGTGGCTGAAGAGCAGGGTATAAATACAGTAATGATGATGATAATAATAATATAATGTTTATTTATATCCCACCTTCCTCCCAGTACAGGGACTCAAGGCGGCTTACAAATCTAAATAAGTAAATAAAACTTACTGGAGATGGAGATGGTATCCATATTTAAATAACTGGAGGGCTGTCATGTACAAGACACAATGCACTTGTTTTATGCTGCTCTAGGGAGCAGGACCCAAACCCATGCGTCGAAACGCCAGGAAAGAAGATGCCAACCGAACCTTAGAAAGAACTTCCTGATGGTAATAGCAGTTTGACACTGGAATCTATAAATCCCACCCGACCTGTGTCGCTCAAAACATTGGAATGCCCTTCCCAAACTCATCACACTCCATGAACATCGTTCCCAATATCCGCAGCTCAAGCAAAGCCCCAAATTCTCAGACAAATCTCCCCTTGTGTTAAGTCATATGACCCACATGGTCAGCCTCCTCTCCGCAACACAACACTGACCTCTGCACTTCCCCTTTGGTGGCATCCAGCATCATGATGACGACGTCCGACGTCCGGGCCACGGCGATCACCTGGCGACCTCGGCCTTTTCCTGAGGAGCAAAGGAGAACATTTGGCTGGATACACCTCCGAAGAACCCCTTGGACACACATAATGCATGTCTGCGCATGGGGCTTCAAGTTGCCTGGGGAGCTGTGGCCTATGAAAGAACTTCGGGGGTGGCTTTGCCAGTTCCTTGCTCTGAAATGTAGCCTACAGCACCTGGTATTCCTTGGCGGTCTTCCATAATGATAATAATAATTATTATTATTTATATTCCACCTTTTCCGGCAGGAATCAAGGCAGGTTACAACAGAAATGACAATAAAACAATTAACAATATTACAACATAAAATAAAAGGACATCTAAGTGCAAACAAGTGCTGACCCTGCTTAGCTTCTATGGGATCTGGTGCCTTTTTTAGGTCGCTTACGTACACATACGCCTATAAATACAGAAATATATTTATGTATAAATATAGAAGTCCCATTCAACAGCATAACTGCAGCCAAGCCGACTTAGAAAGATGCACGTATTTATACATCTTTCTGGAGAACAAGCAATGAAGCTAGATATGGGAAGTGTGTAAGTAAAAGAAGATGGTTTTAACAACCAAAGGGTTGATGGTGGGACCCCAATGGACACATTTATGGAACAGAAAAAGATCTACGCTAGCCAGGTCTACCCTAAGGACACATCTACCGAATGTGGGATCTCACCAGGGTTTTTGTTGTTGCTAAGGAATATCAAAAGAGCACTAGGAATTCAAAGCCTGGAGAGCGAGAAAAAGGATGCCAACCTTGAGCTGCTCCTTCAATGATCCCAGGAAGATCTAGAAGCTGGATGTTGGCTCCTTTGTACTGCAAAAAGAAACAGAGAAACAAATCATGAAGAGCTTCAAATATAGGAGGAAGGTTGTCGTTATTATTTAGGCTTCTGAGATGGTTCGTAAAAGTATTCTGGATGTAAATGTTTTAAATAAAAGTGAGAACACATAAAGGCTGCTTCCAGGATTTGGAGCTCATTTCCAGATGAAGGATAAGACGGTTTCTTTGCTGTTCTCCATCTGCTGGCAAGTAAGAAAGCTTTCTGCAATTGGTTGCGCAGAAGGGTCTTTCAGTGTGTTTGCATTGTAGTTTTATTATCACTGCTGTGTCTTTAAATGCTTTTACACCTTTGGAAATTGAGAGTTTTAATAACAGAACAGCTTATATCAGTATTTTAACCTGATATGAAAAGACAATCATATATGCATTCAGGCTGCTGCCACACTGCAGAATAAATGCAGATCGACACCACTTTAACTGCCACTGTGCTATGCAATCCTGGGAACTGTAGTTTTGTGAGACGTCTAGCCTTCCCTTTCAGAGAGCTGCTGTGCCTCGCAAAACTACAAATCCCAGGATTCCACAGCATGGAGCCACGTCCTCTAAAACTGAGTTGAAGCGGATTATTTCTGCAGTGCGGATGCAGCCATAACCTATAATGTCGGGCCTAGTGTTCTCCCACCGTGCCCCAAAAGCAAAGGACGACCCAAAGAAGCTGCACTTACCTCTATGACTCCAGGAATACACGTCAACGTGGTAAATTCATAAGAAGCCGCCTCACTGGCAGTGGAAGTCATTAAACTCAAAAACGTGGACTGCAAGGAGACAAAAAACACAACTGAGTAACAACGAACTTTTATAAAGTAACTGTTCGAGGCTGCATTCCCAAATGCCACTATATTCTTGGGTTACCGAATAAAGGATTGTGAGAATACGGCTGCAAGGCTAGAACCATCAGCTTAGACACAAAAACAGAGGCTGAGGTCCAAAACTGTAGAAATAATCCAGTCTGAGACCGCTTTAACTGCCCTGGCTCAATGCTAGGGGATTCTGGGAAGTGTAGTTTTTGCAAGACATCGAGCTGCCTCTGTCAGAGAGCTCTGGTGCCACAAAAAACTACAAACATAAAGTTTGTTAATTAAGGAAAAATTATTTTAGCATACTTAGCAAAATAATCCTTAGCATTAGGATTAGCATTCACTTCCTACTCAAAAGGACATCTTCTAGAGCACTGTTTCCCAAACTTTGGTCCTCCCGATTGTTTTGGACTTCAGCTCCCAGAATTCCCAACTGGTGGCCAAGGCTTTTGGGAACTGAAGTCCAAAACACCCGGAGAGCCAAAGTTTGGGGATTGCGGTTCTAGACCCCAATAGGGCTCCAGAGCCGTTTCCTAACCTTAAAATGCCTTTCCTCCTGGTCTTCGAAGGGATCTTTCTGTTGTGTTTTAAATGTTGCTTCGAATCCCGTTTCTTCTCCCTGGCGCTCCCATTGATCTTGCCCACCTTTGCCTTCCTCTGTGTCTGTCGGCTGATTTATTTTAAGGGAAGGGGCGCTAAGGACGCAGGGTCAAGGCTTCCCCAGTAGTCACTGACCTTACCCACGGAAGGGAACCCAATAAGCGCCACCCGGGCGTCTCCGGATTTCATCACGTCGAAGCCTTCGCCTTTGGCCGCCGCCGATTTGGAAGGTTCCAGAAGCTGGGCTCTGTACTTGGCAAGCTTCGCCTTCAGCAAACCAAGATGATACTCGGTGGCTAGAAAGGAAACATAGATCAGATCATTAATGCAAGTCCAAAAAGTACTGCAGAAATAATCCAGTTTGAGAGTGCTTTAAACTACTCCGGTTCGGAAAACCTGGGAATTGGAAGTTTTGCGAGAAGATACTTAGCCTTCTCTGTCGGATTCCCAGCTCGACCATAAAACCCACTAGATAACATTGGGCCAGTCACACTCTCTCGGCCTCAAGGGAAGGCACTGCCAAACCTCCTTTCTTGCCAAGAAAAGCCCAGGATACAGCGGCTTTAAGGTCACCGTGAATTGGAAATAGGAAGGCAACCAACAAGGACAAAATTCAAGATGACAGAAGTTCTCGGTGGATAAATACACTGGAGTGATCAGTTTTAGATTAAAGGGGGGAAATGTTAGTTTTGGGGGGCATCTACACTGGAAATGGTTTGACCCCACTTTTAACTGCCGTGGCTCCATTATTACAGAACCCTGGGATTTGTAGTTTTGTTAGGCGCCAGCACTCTTTGCCAGGGAAGGCTAGTTATAAATCCCAGGAAAGAACCGCAGAACTTAAACTGGTGTCAAACAGCGTTATTTCTACAGTGTAGACCTGGTCTGGGTCATTGGAGGCTGCAAAAGGAGAGGATAAAAGTTATTGGATGATAATAAACCAGATTAAATTTAGGTTGCAGTGTGTCTGCACTGTAGAATTACGGTGTATATTTGTATTTTGTCTTTGTGAGCCAAGCCGCTTTGATCGTTCCCACAAAAAGCAGGGTAGAAATTAAAGTTTTATTTATTTATTATTATTATTATTTATGATTATTAATGCAGCTTGACCCCATTTTTAACTGTTATGGCTATAACCCACTGATATAAACTGCCCCAAGATGTCTTGCTTCAGTTACGCCTATTTTAAATCGATTTTAATGATTTTATTGTATTGTAATGATTTTATAGAAGGGGGAGATAATGGGATTTATTTTATTGTGTTATACCTTTTCATGATGTAAGCTGCCTCGATCTTATTGAAGAGACAGGATAGAAATAAATTTTAATTTATTATTGTTATTAATGCAGTTTGACACCGCTTTAACTGCTGTGGCGCCGTCCCACAAAACCCAGAACTCTATATTATTGTAATAGTAATAATATTTGTTTATGTTTATAATGCAGCCATGGCTCCATCCTACAGAATTCTGAGATTTGTAGTTTTGGTGAGGCACCAGCCTTTTTTTTTTCTGGCAGAAAAGGCTAAAGCCCTGGTAAAACTACAAATCCCATGACACTATATTATTGTATTATTTATTTATGTTTATAATGCAGCCATGGCTCTACCCCACAGAATCCTGGGATTTGTAGTTTTGGTGAGGTGCCAAAGGCAGAGAAGGCTGAAGGCCTGGGGAAACTACAAATCCCAGGACTCTATATTAATGTATTCATTATTATTATTATTATTATTATTTAATTATGTTTATAATGCAGTTTGACCCAGCCATGGCTCCACCCCACAGAATCCTGGGACCTGTAGTTTTGGTGAGGCAGAGAAGGCTAAAGGCCTGGTAAAACTACAAATTCCAGGATAATAATAATAATAATAATATTTATGTTTATACTGCAGTTTGACCCAGCCGTGGCTCCACCCCACAGAATCCTGGGATTTGTAGTTTTGGTGAGGAACCAAAGGCAGAGAAGGATAAAGGCCTGGTAAAACTACAAATCCCAGGATTCCATATTATTGTATTTATTATTATTAATGTTTATAATGCAGTTTGACCCAGCCATGGCTCCACCCCACAGAATCCTGGGATTTGTAGTTCTGGTCAGGCACCAGCCTCCCTTGACCAGAGAAGGCTATTAAAGACCTCGAGAGAAACTTTTGGGGAAACCTCCCCTACTGAGAACCATTCCCTGAAAACCGGAAGTGGCCCCGGCCTACACTTCCGGTCCCCCCTCTTTTAGGCCCCCGCCGCCCACCTTTGTTCTTCTGGGTCCTGGCGATCTCCTTCTCGATCTCCGCGATCTTCTCCAGGATCCCCATCGTGGCTTCCCTTCCCAGGCAGCTGGGTCACAAGAGAGAACGCCCCGGAAGTTATTAGGAGACGCACCGGAAGTGGTTCTTCCCATAGGTACGTCGCGCTAAAAAGTCCCCCCGGAAACAAGAGCCAGGTTTTTTGGTTCCGCTTAATTTTTGTTACAAGCCCCGCCCCCAGACTTCCTCTTCCGGTGGGGCTTCCTAGCCTTGCTTCTCAGTGGTCCCCAAACTTTGGTCCTCCAGGTGTTTACTTTTTTTTGGACTACAACTCCCAGAAGCCTCAGCCAGCTTGGCTCACAGTCAGGGATTCTGGGAGATGGAGTCCAAAGACCAATCCCAAGCCTCAAAATGTTTTTGGACTCCACCTCCCAGAATTCCATGCTGCTGATGGCCAAGCTGGCTAGAGGCTTCTGGGAGTTGTAGTCCAAAATACCTGGAGGAGCAAAGTTTGGGAATAATCACTGCTTTTTAGATGGAACCATTCTAAGGATGGGAAGGACAGGCCTACCTTGCAGGGCTGTTGTAAAACACACTGCATAATAACAACCCAGTTTTAGACCACTTTTAACTGCCCTGGTTCAGTGCTAGAGGATTCTGGGAAGCGTAGTTTTGGGAGACATTTAGCCTTCTCTGTCAGAGAGCGCTCCGGAGCCACACAAACTACACTTCCCAGGATTCCCTAGCATTAAGCCAAGGCAGTTAAAGCAGTCTCAAACTGGGTCATTGGACCCAGGATGGACGGCCTCGCAAAGCTGGTTTTAAGCCCCAAAAAGGGAGCGTCGGAAAGGAAGCTGGTGCAAAATCAATGCGGATTGACACCACTTTAGCTGCCGTGGCTCCGTAGCGTGGAATCCTGGGATTTGTGTAATTCAAAGATATCGATGTTGGCGGCATGAGCTTTCCTAGACTTAAAAGTCTACCTCCTCCGATGCTTTCCCGATTGTAATTTACTCCGATGCAATACCCAGATTGTTGGGGGGCAAATAGCTTACAATTGTAAACCGCTTAGACACTCCTTAAGGGTATGAAGCGGTATATAAATGAAGCTGTTTGTTTTGTTTTGTGTTTTGGGATTTGTAGTCTGTTGTGGCACCGCAGTTCTCTTGGTGCAACTGTGAAGTCGAGAGCTTTCATGGCCGGCATCCACAGTATTTTTGTGGGGTTTTCGGGCCATGCTCTAGAAGAGTTTATTTCTGACGTTTCGCCGGCATCTGTGGCTTTGGCATCTTCAGAGAAGGCTGCTGAGTGAAAGGAGAATTTGAATGTTAATCTGTTCTGATGAATGGAAAGGCCTCAAGGTGTCTATTCACGAAAGTTCAGGAAAACTTCATCTAGAACACGGCCACATGGCCCGAAAAACCCACAAAAAACTATGGATGCCAGCCGTGAAAGCCTTCGACGACTTCACACTAATCTCATCGTTCAAATTCAGCGGTTGTTGCTTTAACACATGTAGGAGCCATATAATCCTTTGAGAAGTAAAGAGAGGGATGGGGATAAACACGGGCAACAATCGTAGGTAACTTTGATGGGAAAAAAGTGGTGATGAGAGATGAGGGGTCGGACACATAGGGGCATTGCACTGAAACGGGCTTCAATGTTGGACATACTTACTTACACACATGTTGACTAACAGAAGCAGAATTGCAAGAAACAATCCCAAATCCAATAATGTACTTTGCTAGCCAACCCTGGTGGAAATTTCCACTTTCTTCCTCTCTCTACAGTCCTCCGTGATGCCAAAAAACCCGCTCCGGAGGGTTTCCTAGACCCACAGAGAAATTGGGAATAATTGATTTTGATTCTGAAGAAGGCAATAGGATCCAGTAGAAGACTTAGCTTAAGATTTGCCTCCCGCCTGAAGAAAAACCTTCCCCGAGTTGCATAGCAAAATCCGTTCCGACGACTCGCTGCAAAAAGAAAGAAAACCAGTAAAAGAACACACACAGAGAGAGGCTCGTTAAATACATGTTCTTTTAATCTGGACACTGATAACTCTGGAAAACCCACAGTCCCTTTTCTGCAGTTCAGCTATAAATACTCTTTTATATTCCGATTTACAAGTTAGCTTTATAAAACCGTTTTAAGCCCCACTTTGTGAAGCCCAGTGTAGCCGTGCCCCTGTGATCTTCATTCATAACGTGTGATCGTTTATCGAAGAGTGGAGAGAACTGAAGTTCAAGACTTGAAGGTGAAAGAGATCTGTCTTAAAAAGCAATGTTTAAAAAACCCTGCAAAACCAACACTATTTCTCTTTTATGCGCAAGGCCCAGAAGAGGTCCGGTACGGAAGTATTTCCCAAACCAGGTTTAGACTTGAGAATAAGCACCAACTCTCCAAAGATCATTATCTTTGGTTTCTGTGAAGCTCTAGAGACGTCCTGCATCAAATCCTCCCCCAACTCTCTTAACCAGGTATAGTAACTTGACTGGCTCCTCCATTGTAATGCCAAGCTTGCCTAGGAAAAAAGGAAGAGAAACTCCTGATGCAACACAGACTACATAACGCAGAGGGCTCTTTGCGTTTTCAACGGCTGTTTTGAAAGACGGGTTTCCACAAGTGGACTCTGCCACCGTTTCAGAAGTAACGTTTTCTTAAACTTTGAGACTAATGCCAGACGATAGAGTCGAAAACATTCTTCAGCCCGCTGATCGATGAGGATTAAAAAGACTTCAAGCATGCCCAAGCACCTGTCTCTGCTGCCTTTCTGGATTACTGACTTTGAAATATCACACTGTTAAACTCCTTTTGGGATTCCCTTCAGCTTTAAGAATTCTTTAACCTGAATCACAAGAAAAAAAAAACCCAAGCCCGAAAACCACCTGAAAAGGCGGAATTGGAAATCTCATTGTCCTGGCGGATGTGTCATCACAGTGACTGCGGTTGGCCCTATATATTCCAATAATGTTGGCAGAACTTTAAGTGAAGCACATATTTCGAGAGGAGTTCAAACTACCAAGTTGCTTGGCCCCCTACTCCACAGTTCCTTTCAGTGAACACTTGAATTTTTTATATGAGGAAACTCAAGTAGTAAGAGCAGCGAAAACCAAGATAAGAAGCGAGGCCAGTTTAGATGGACCTGCTTCCGCCTGGACTCAGCAGCCTTATAAAAACTCAGGCTGAGAAAAGGGCCGCGTTTGCTGACAAAGTCATATCCCTTTAAGCGAAAGCAAGTAAAGGCACCGTTAGTTCTGTCTCTCGGCACAGGGCCTACCTGCTCACGAGTAGCATCAGCAGCCAGGAAGGTTCAATGTGGGGAAATAGTAAGGGATGCTGGCCCTGAGGTACTTGAGAACCCCCGGTATTGTGCGTGGGCAGCCGTTTTGTACATCGACACCTGAAAGCAGCAAAACCAGCCATACAGTCCTGTCCTGAAGCATCAACTCCTCTCCCATGCCACGCTAAGCAAACCTAAGTCCATTTTGTTCATTGGTCTCTGGATTTTTCTAAAGGGGAAATAGCTTCAGGGCTGAGCAAAACGTTGCAGGCCCGGTCTCCTTTGCACCTTGGAATGCCTCCGTTTGGAATTCGTTTCCAAACCTCTTGTTCACAAAGCCACCTCTCCCTCCAGCTCTTTGCCAGGCCCCTGCCCCAGCAGTCCACATTTGCAGCGAGGGTGACAGAACTCTGCTGTCTCAACAAGGAATGCCAGGGTGAGCCATTGGGGCACACAGCTTATCTTGTTTTGCAAAATGTATTCCAGCTTTACTGGAGAGCAAGGAGCTAAGTGGGGTGATGGAGTCCTATCCTCCTCCGTCCCCCAGAACCACTGAAACTCTATTCAGTCACCTCCTTATGTGCATACTTTCAAGCTTATCTTGAGGACTAGAAACTTGCTCTCAAGCCATGAGGACTAGAAACACATACTCCAACCAGCAGGAGCTGAATTCCACACCAAACACCGCAACCTGGATGTAACTTTTTCTGTGTCCCCCCCCAATACCGCAAAAACGGCCCTAGGATGTAGAGTGGCAAGAAACTTTTTGGCAGTCCGGTTTACCACACCTAATTTCTTAAGAGCGAGCCACTACGAATGGCAACAAGGCCACTGTGCAAGGCGGCTACAATGCCAATAGCTGCAATGCAACCTCACCTTTGGCCACTCTCCTGGAAGAACGCCAGTCCCAATCTAGCCAGCTGCCCTTGTCAGAGATGTTTTAAGCTATCCTATACATCCCGGGTACTTCCAGGGGTGAAGAGCAAAATTTGTAAAAAGGGCTAGTCATGTTTCTGCGGGGACATCACATTCTCATCACGCAAAACCTAACCGCAGGATAGTTACTGCCATCCCTTGCACTTAGCAAGGATACACCTCATCATGTTCTTAAGAAACTACGCATCCCTCTATGGACAGTGGCATCCGGGAAGAAAAGAGCAACTGTTAGACTATCATGCACACACACACACACACACACACAGGCGCCACACAAAATTTGGCACACAAGCCTTACGTTACTGAACATTTTAAAGTCCTAGGGGAGCAGGGTTTTTTATTATTTTTAACGGAAGGTATCTTTCTCCGATAAAATGATAGCGAACGCCAAATGTTTTCCACAGCGTGAGTTGGTACGCGTTGCATTAGCTCAGTTCTCACACCACCAGTAAGCGCTTAAGTCTGGGATGAGCGGGCGGTCAACACTGCGAGACTGTTTGTTACACAGAGAGATTACCACCATCAACCAACACTGACTTCCATGGTGAAATGTAACGAGGAACAATTTTGCGCATATGCCATGTAGTCTTTAGGGTACTGACAGGAAAATACGGGCTATAAAATAGCTTGCATTCTTTTTCAAATGCAGTCCTGAACAGGTTTTCTTTCTTCCTTTAAGATCCCAAACTCTTGGGTAAGCAAAATTATGTTTTTCCCTGCTCCTACAGACTGTCCTGTGCGAGGTGCCCTTCGGTGCAATCAAAATGTGGGCTCACACTTCTGGGATTTGGCTAACGTTCCTGAGAGACGCAGCCTCGCTAGCCAACAGAAACAGGCGGTTTTGGTAGGCCCTCCCCCTCCTTGGACCCAACGCAGGTGTGCCGCAGATGTGCACGGGGCACCTGAAAAGCCTCGAGAGGGAAAGGACGCCCCCGGATGGCTGTCGTTAAAATACAAAACCCACAGCTAGAGCGAAGCTTGAATGGACATAATAAGCAGGCGACCACTTAGGCTTCCTTCTACTCAAAGGAAATCCAGCTAGGCACAGCCATTTCCTCCCCCAAAAAGGGGACAGGAGGAGAGGACTGTAGGCGAAGGAAAACAAAAAAGAGATTAGCTGTGCAATACCAAGAAAAGAAAAGTGCATCAACATGGTAGCTTTAAAACCAGACCAGAGTATCCAATTTGCCACACGGCTGGAGGGAGGGTCAGGCTTGCGGCAGCTCCGCAGGTTCGCACTCGTGGCTCTCGCGCCAGTCCAGTTGCCTGGCAGAAGGAGAGCCCGGAGTCTCCTGTCCTGACAGGGACATCACAGTTGTCTTATCAGAGCAGGCTCCCTTTCTTTCTTTCTCTCTCTCGCTCTCTCCGTGGCCTCGGGGGCCATCTCCTGGTGCCCCTCGTGGTGCCGCTGTCACCGGAATTCGTAAATGGGAGCACTGTACTCAGGGACGTGAGTCAAATTCAGGGACTGATACCTGAGGAAGGGAAAGAGAAGAAAGAGCTTCAATGGAACAAGCTGGGCTACTTCTTTTCCCCATTTTACTGCTCACGCCAAAGAGGGAGGAGCAAGTCTTATTAAATCCGCCGTCAGCCAAAGGTGGGCAGAGCGTTACCTTAACGGCCCTGCTCAGCAGCCCCAGGCGACAAAAGTTCTTCCGAACGGAGATGACCCCTTACCATTCTGAACTCCTGTGATAGTAATAGCCCTCTATAGATGCTGCGGATTTCTGGAAGCATATGTAATAAAACCCGGCAAAGGAAGCACCGCTGATGTCTTTGATGGTGTGGTCAGGGACCAGAAATTGTTCCTGCAAAGAGTTAAAAGAGGAATATGGGAAGCCAGCAGGGATGCTGAAGTGGACAGTCACTGCAGGGACTTGGAAACTTTTCTAAAAAAATGTATATACAGGAAACTTTCTATGGGTTAAAAGAAATGCTGGGAGTGCTGGGGCAAGTGATGTTCCTCTTAAGGATGAGCAGGACCAAGGAGAACGTGGGAAGGGGAGATTCGTTTCTCCAGTGCAGGGTCCTTTGCAGGAACTTTGACTGTTTTTATGCTCTGAATCGTGTCAAGGATTTTCAAGGGTGCTGGCCTTCTCTGTTGTGTGCGGAGAGGAAAGAAACCTTGAGGGATTCCTCCATCGGCATCCTTGCTTGCGGAAACCAGGTTAAGCAACAACTGACCTTGGAGAAGTCGCTATCTTTGGGAGTGTCCTACATTACAGGATTGTTGGAAGGATGACATAAGTTAGTTCTAAGTTTCCTGGATGAAGTTATAGCAGCATGTGCACTAAATGACAATTACAGCTTGCATTTGAATGGGGTGAAGCTGCAGCTGAAAGGAACACAGCCACGGTTTGTCTCGGCTCGTAGGTAAGATGCGCCCCACAAAGGAAAACGAAGAAAGAGCTCACCTTCCACCTCATGAAGACGAAGTCGTCATTCTTCAGATCCTCATAATCAAAGTCATCAGAGTTAAATATTTTTGCGTATTGGTAAAAGGCTGGGAATTTCCCCTGTAAATAAAAGGCACGCAGCGTTTACTTTCCCAGAGAACTTAATCCTAAACTTGCCTGCCTTTTTACCGCAAGGGCTGCTTCCTTGTACGTTTCACACTATGATTTAACAACAGTGTACAGTTATTCAATCTGAAATATTCAATTTCCCCCCCGGGTCAAGAAGTCAAGGAATTTAGTCAGCCTGTCCCAAGCCCCCAAAATGTAGGCCTTTCACTGAGCCCCAAAGAGTAATTCTGTCCAAGATGGCTGAAGTTCTCTGTGGACTACTGTATATACTCATGTATAAGTCTAGAAATTTAGGTAAAAAAATTGGCCCAAAAAAACTGAGTTGATTTATCCACGGGTCAAAGTACTGCATCTTAACTCTTATTTAAAAGAAGGAACCATCCCTTGGTGAAAAGAAAGAATATAATCTGTCCTAAAAGTCCTGACCCCCTTTACTCTCTCATCCATCCAGTCTTAAGAATAAGCACAAAGAGTTATGTCTGATGGACTTTTGGAAGTTATTTGACATTGTTTAGCTTTAACCTTTAGATCCTTTCCTATATGCCCCTAAATTTTACCCTCGACTTATCCGCGGGTCATAGCAAAATCCATAATTTTGGCCCCCAAACTTGCCCTCGACTTATACATGAGGTCGACATATAGTTGAGTATATATGCTAAATAAAACTATGCCTAAACTACACATCTTCAGTCTGCTATAGAGCATGGGATCTTTCAAGAGGGCAGCTGTGGGAGTCTGTGGCAACTCAACAACCAAGAGTCATGCGGCACCTTTAAGAACAGCAGCAATATCTAACAGGTCTGTTTGTCTTAAAATTGCTACCCGACTCCTTACTTTTGACAGAAAGCTAGTAAATTGGGGAAAGACTTTCTTCGTGGAGGGGATTCTCCGAGATCATGTGAATTAACAGCTATACTCGGCAGGTATATAGCCCTAAGGTTCAGGCAGCCTCCTTGGTGAAAGCTTGGCCAAGACACTCACCCAATGTTTACGATCTACGTCTTCATCCGCATCCCACTTCCGCGTTAAAAACGGGTGCTTTTTACTGATTATTTCCCCTTCGAAGAACGTCGTAAGGGTTGGATATTCCTGCAAAGGAGTGAAGCGGGAACACAGTGGACACAATGAGCTCCCTTCACAAAGCCCTTACAAGTGATTCTTTCAAACAAAGAAGAACAGGGTTAATAGACCGAGACTAGCATTCTTTGCATCAGCTACGTACCTCCGTAAGGCCTTTAATCTTCAAGTATCCGCAGAGATAGGAGTTCTCCATGTCCACATGCTGAAAGGTACAACAAAAAGCCTTCAATGACTGTGTTAAGGACCCAGCCAGACATAGCAAATACAGTCTAGCCGGGATATTTAGAAACAGGACGCAGTGACCGGAAATGAGAGACGATAAGAGTCTGGCAGGAATAAAAGCAGAGATCCTGAGAGTCCTAGCCAGATGTCTCTAAGAAGCCTTGTCCCTCAGGTCACAGTATTCAGAGCACACCAAGATCCCCTTCAACTCACACGGTTAACATTGTCCGCTGCATTTTATGGTTAGCTGTACATCCAGAGTCACAGCATGCCGTGACTTAATTACTTGCTGCTGTTGCGACTTTTCTATCAAGAAAACCAAAGCAGAAAACAAATGCCTCTCAGATAACTTTGGGAAGCAAAACTTCTATAAAATCAAGTCGGCCAGGTGTACCAGCAGCATCGCCTTTCTAAGGCATCCTGGACGTTTCTAGCCCTGTTCCCGAATGCCACGGCTCTGACATCCTCTCTTTCGTCAAAGAAGTTCTGCTACGGTCTTGGCAAGGAAATTCCTCCCTTTCTTTCTCCTGAAAGTGGGGTACTGCATATACTCGTGTATTAGTCTAGAAATGTTGGTCAAGACCCAAAAAGCATGGGTCGACTTACACCGGGTCAGTGTAAGTCCTGTACTTTAACCCAGACAGAAAGTCGCCTCCTTTCTCTGCATAAAGGGGCAAAAGGCGAGCATTTTGTCCATCCTGGGACCACCAAAAAGAAGCACCAACCCTCTCTCATCCGTCCAGCCTTTAGGGTGAGCACAAACAGTTATTATGCCTGCCAGAGTTTTCTAAGTTCTTTGGTCTCGTTTTCCTTTGCGTCATCATTTAGATCCTTCGTTAAACGCCTAAATTTTGCCCTCGACTTATCCGCGGGTCGTATCAAAATCCTTAATTTTGGCCCCCAAACCTGCCCTCGACTTATACGTGAGGTCAGCTTATAGTCAAGTATATACTGTGCTTCTGAGGAAGTAGACTGAAGTCTAGGAGAGCTCATGCTGCCAACTCCTTCCTTTCGGTGACTCTCAAAAGACTGCAAGATCTCTCTACTTCTTCTTCTTGCATCTGAGGAAGTAGACTGAAGTCTAGGAAAGCTCATGCTGCCAACTTCTTCCTTCTCAAAGGTGCTACGACATAATTTTGAGACCGCTTTAACTGCCCCATCTCAATGCTTTCTCTCACCCTTCTCCTTTTGTGTCGCATCTTTTTAGATTGTAAGCCTGAGGGCAGGGAAATGTCTAATTAACAAATTGTAAGCCGCTCTGATAGCCTTGGCTGAAGAGTGGGGTATAAATAAAACATTATTATTATTATTATTCCATTCAGCCTCAGAGACCTCCTTGGTCCTTTTAAGTGCCAATTCCTCTGTCTCCTCTTTCCACTCGATTTTTCTGTTCCTTGCATTTAAGGCTGTCTCTGCCTCTTCGCTGCATCCTCTTACATTTCTCTTTATGACTCTCCTAATTCCCTACAAAGCATACATTGCTGAGTAGCTATGGTACCCTTACCAGGAATAGCTTCTGCCTATCACGGTCCTCTTGCAAACAAGTCCGCAAAACAAAGCTTCCCAGTACATTAAAAAATCGTTAGCTTATTCCACCAAATGTGCCGTTTATGATACACAGGCATACTGTATATACTCATGTATAAGTCTAGAAATTTAGGTAACAAAAATCGACCCAAAAAACCTGACCCAACTTATCAATGTAAGTTCTGTATCTTAAATCTTATTTAAAAGAAGGAACCATCCCCTGGTGAAAAGGAAGAGTATAATCTGTCCTAAAAGCCCTGACCCCCTTTACTCTCTCATCCATCCAGTCTTAAGAATAAGCACAAAGAGGTATGTCTGATGGACTTTTGGAAGTTATTTGACACTGTTTTGCTTCATGCTTTAGATCCTTTCCTACATGCCCCTAAGTTTTATTCTTGATTTATCCGCGGGTCATATCAAAATCCATCATTTTGGCCCCAAAACCTGCCCTCGACTTATACACGAGGCCGACTTATAGTCGAGTATGTACGTTGCTTCAGGTGACAAAGCGTCTGAGAAAGACATTTCTTTTCGTAAAGTCTCATTCTGCCCTCAATCTCTCCTTTTGCGTTATTGTGTTACTATAAACAATCGCGTGGTCTCGGGAGCGGCCGAGTTGTCCGGGAAAAAGGCTGCAAAGTATTCTGAAGCTCCGGCTTTCCAGGAGACGTTGGCTTTCTCCGATGAACGCATTTCTGCCTTTGAAGAGGCCGGACGGAGCGCTCTTTACAACGTTAAGATTTTGACAGGGAAGAAAAGACCCTGAGAAGCCAACAGGGTTCGGCTACCAAGCCTGTTAAATGCTGACCATAGAGTTGCGCTGGAGGACCCAGAGATTCCCAGAGAGGCCTCTGGAGCTCCTCCGTCACAATCCAGCGGCCAATGTCTGTCGGATGCTGACCACAGAGTTGGGATGGAGGACCTAGAGGTTCCTAGAGAGGACGCTCTACTAGGCCTCTGGAGCTTCTCCAATGCAACTCTATGGCCACTGTCCTGTCAGAAGCTGACCATAGAGTTGGGCTGGAGGACCCACAGGTTCCTAGAGAGGTCACTCCACTGGGCTTTTGGAGCTCCTCCAGCACAACTCTACGGTCAGCATCTGACAGACATTAACCATAGAGTTGCACTGGAGGACCTAGAGGTTCCTAGAGAGGCATCTGCAACTCCTCCAATGCAACTCTATGGTCAGTATCTGTCAGAGGCGAACCATAGAGTTTCTTTGGAGGACCCACAGATCCCTAGAGAGGCCTTCGCAGCTCCTGAATCCCAACTCTACGGTCAAACCCCGTCAGAGGCGGACCATAGAGTTGCACTGGAGGACCTAGAGATTCCTAGAGAGGCATCTGTAACTCCTCCAATGCAACTCTATGGTCAGTATCTGTCAGAGGCGAACCATAGAGTTTCTTTGGAGGACCCACAGATCCCTAGAGAGGCCTTCGCAGCTCCTGAATCCCAACTCTACGGTCAAACCCCGTCAGAGGCGGACCATAGAGTTGCACTGGAGGACCCATAGATCCCTAGAGAGGCCTTCGCAGCTCCTGAATCCCAACTCTACGGTCAAACCCCGTCGGAGTCGGACCATAGAGTCGCCCTGGAGGACCTAGAGATTCCTAGAGCGGCAGAAAGGGCCCCGTACCTGTACGACGACCTCGACCTCGTAGGCGTTGCCCTTGGAGCGCTGCTGCCCTCGGAACTTGGCTCCGCTGTAGAGGCGGCTGGTGCTGACTCCGGGCTGCGCGGTGTTGATGGGCGGAGGGGGCTCCAGCCGCGAAGAAGAGAGAGACGAAGAGGACGAGGAAGAGGAAGAGGCCCCTGGAGCCGGAGGCGGCGGAGGGCAGCGGCGGCAGGCGCTCCGCACGGGCATCTCCGGAGGGTCCCCCGGCGCCAGCGCGGCGCCTCCTCCCCCGGAGACCCAAGGAACCGGCCTCGGCCTCCCTCGGAGTCTCAGAGTCTCAGGCCTCTCTCTCTCTCTCTCTGACGCGGTTATTATTGGGCCGCCCCCGGCGACGGAACCGCGGGCTCTTATTGGCCGGAGCCGGCGTCACGTGACAGGGGGCCCGCTACTGTTTCCGCCTCTGACGCCGCTCGCGATTGGTCCGACGGCGGGGTGAGGAAAGCGCGCCTTCCGATTGGATGGTGCCCGGTCACGTGCCCGCTCTCTGTCTCACGGGAGTCGTAACCGCGCCTTCCGATTGGCTGGAGCCTGGTCACGTGTTCCTCCCTCTCAGAGGAGTCTCCGCCTCTCGCTGCTCGCGATTGGTCCGACGGGGAAGTAACCGCGCCTTCTGATTGGCTGGAGCTTGGTCACGTGCCCCTTCTCTCAGAGGAGTCGTAACTGCGGCTTCCTATTGGTTGGCGCTTGATCACGTGTTTCTCTCTCTCAGAGGAGTCTCCGCCTCTCGCTGCTCGCGATTGGTCCAAAGGGAACGTAACCGCGCCTTCTGATTGGCTGGAGCTTGGTCACGTGTCTCGCTTTCTCGTTCAGAGGAATCGTAACCGCGCCTTCCTATTGGCTGGCACCTGATCACGTGCCAACGCTCGCGATTGGTCCAACGGGAACGTAAACTCGCCTTCCCATTGGCTGGCGTTTCTGTTTCCTCCTCCCTCAGGGGAGTCTCCGCCTCTCTCGGCTCGCGATTGGTCCGACGGGAACGCAACTGCGCCTTCCTATTGGCTGGCGTCAAAGTGACGCGTCCGGCCCCTCAAGAACCTCTCTTTTTGACTCTTCCCCTCAAAGGCGCCGCCGCCTTTCTTTCTCGGCTTCTTATTGGCTGGGCTTGAAATCACGTGCCCCGCCTCAGCGTGTGGGTGTGTCTCCCGACCTCTGATTGGTCCGCCCTCGAAGTGATACGCGCCTCCTTATTGGCTGCGGGGAAAAAACGGGGCGGGGACGCGTTTAGGAGGATTAGAGAGACGACGACGGAAAGCCGGAAGGGACAAAACGCGTTCGCGACGCTGATTGGCTCCTGGAGGGAAGGGCTGGACAAGATGGCGGCGCCCATGAACCTGAGGTAAAGAGGAGAACTTAAGAAGAAGGAGATAATTTTGTCCCAAAATGTGGGTCGGACGGTTGCGGTGCCGAGTTCGGTGGCTTCGCGTTCCGTTCTGCGCTCGCTTCTACACGCCTCAGCCAGGTAAGAGATTCACTGGCTTTAGTGATAACGTCCTCTCTAGGAATATCTGGGTCCTCCGACGCAACTCTATGGTTAACTTTAACCGAAAGTTGCACTGAATGATCTAGAGATTCCTAGAATCTTTACTAGGCATTTTTAGCTCCTCAAGTGCGACTCTATGGTCAGTTCCTGGCAGACGTTGGCCACAGAGTTAACCTGGAGGACCTAGAGATTCCTAGAGAGGCATTTTAGCTCCTCTGGTGCAACTCTATGGTCAGTTCCTGGCAGACGTTGGCCACAGAGTTGACCTGGAGGACCTAGAGATTCCTAGAGAGGCATTTTTAGCTCCTCAAGTGCAACTCTATGGTCAGTTTGTGGCAGACGTTGGCCACAGAGTTGACCTGGAGGACCTAGAGATTCCTAGAGAGGCATTTTAGCTCCTCTGGTGCAACTCTATGGTCAGTTTGTGGCAGATGTTGGCCACAGAGTTAACCTGGAGGACCTAGAGATTCCTAGAGAGGCATTTTAGCTCCTCTGGTGCAACTCTATGGTCAGTTTGTGGCAGATGTTGGCCACAGAGTTAACCTGGAGGACCTAGAGATTCCTAGAGAGGCATTTTAGCTCCTCTGGTGCAACTCTATGGTCAGTTCCTGGCAGACGTTGGCCACAGAGTTAACCTGGAGGACCTAGAGATTCCTAGAGAGGCATTTTAGCTCCTCTGGTGCGACTCTATGGTCAGTTTGTGGCAGACGTTGGCCACAGAGTTAACCTGGAGGACCTAAAGATTCCTAGAGAGGCATTTTTAGCTCCTCTGGTGCGACTCTATGGTCAGTTTGTGGCAGACGTTGGCCACAGAGTTGACCTGGAGGACCTAGAGATTCCTAGAGAGGCATTTTAGCTCCTCTGGTGCAACTCTATGGTCAGTTTGTGGCAGACGTTGGCCACAGAGTTGACCTGGAGGACCTAGAGATTCCTAGAGAGGCATTTTAGCTCCTCTGGTGCAACTCTATGGTCAGTTTGTGGCAGATGTTGGCCACAGAGTTAACCTGGAGGACCTAGAGATTCCTAGAGAGGCATTTTAGCTCCTCTGGTGCAACTCTATGGTCAGTTTGTGGCAGATGTTGGCCACAGAGTTAACCTGGAGGACCTAAAGATTCCTAGAGAGGCATTTTTAGCTCCTCAAGTGCAACTCTATGGTTAGTTCCTGGCAGACGTTGGCCACAGAGTTGACCTGGAGGACCTAGAGATTCCTAGAGAGGCATTTTAGCTCCTCTGGTGCGACTCTATGGTCAGTTTGTGGCAGACGTTGGCCACAGAGTTAACCTGGAGGACCTAGAGATTCCTAGAGAGGCATTTTAGCTCCTCTGGTGCGACTCTATGGTCAGTTTGTGGCAGACGTTGGCCACAGAGTTAACCTGGAGGACCTAGAGATTCCTAGAGAGGCATTTTAGCTCCTCTGGTGCAACTCTATGGTCAGTTTCTGGCAGACGTTGGCCACAGAGTTAACCTGGAGGACCTAGAGATTCCTAGAGAGGCATTTTAGCTCCTCTGGTGCAACTCTATGGTCAGTTCCTGGCAGACGTTGGCCACAGAGTTGACCTGGAGGACCTAGAGATTCCTAGAGAGGCATTTTTAGCTCCTCTGGTGCAACTCTATGGTCAGTTCCTGGCAGACGTTGGCCACAGAGTTGACCTGGAGGACCTAGAGATTCCTAGAGAGGCATTTTAGCTCCTCTGGTGCAACTCTATGGTTAGTTTCTGGCAGACGTTGGCCACAGAGTTGACCTGGAGGACCTAGAGATTCCTAGAGAGGCATTTTAGCTCCTCTGGTGCAACTCTATGGTCAGTTCCTGGCAGACGTTGGCCACAGAGTTGACCTGGAGGACCTAGAGATTCCTAGAGAGGCATTTTAGCTCCTCTGGTGCAACTCTATGGTCAATTTGTGGCAGACGTTGGCCACAGAGTTGACCTGGAGGACCTAGAGATTCCTAGAGAGGCATTTTAGCTCCTCTGGTGCAACTCTATGGTTAGTTTCTGGCAGACGTTGGCCACAGAGTTGACCTGGAGGACCTAGAGATTCCTAGAGAGGCATTTTAGCTCCTCTGGTGCAACTCTATGGTCAGTTCCTGGCAGACGTTGGCCACAGAGTTGACCTGGAGGACCTAAAGATTCCTAGAGAGGCATTTTTAGCTCCTCTGGTGCAACTCTATGGTCAGTTCCTGGCAGACGTTGGCCACAGAGTTGACCTGGAGGACCTAGAGATTCCTAGAGAGGCATTTTTAGCTCCTCTGGTGCAACTCTATGGTCAGTTCCTGGCAGACGTTGGCCACAGAGTTGACCTGGAGGACCTAGAGATTCCTAGAGAGGCATTTTAGCTCCTCTGGTGCAACTCTATGGTTAGTTTCTGGCAGACGTTGGCCACAGAGTTGACCTGGAGGACCTAGAGATTCCTAGAGAGGCATTTTAGCTCCTCTGGTGCAACTCTATGGTCAGTTCCTGGCAGACGTTGGCCACAGAGTTGACCTGGAGGACCTAGAGATTCCTAGAGAGGCATTTTAGCTCCTCTGGTGCAACTCTATGGTCAGTTTGTGGCAGATGTTGGCCACAGAGTTAACCTGGAGGACCTAAAGATTCCTAGAGAGGCATTTTTAGCTCCTCAAGTGCAACTCTATGGTTAGTTCCTGGCAGACGTGGCCACAGAGTTAACCTGGAGGACCTAGAGATTCCTAGAGAGGCATTTTAGCTCCTCTGGTGCAACTCTATGGTTAGTTTCTGGCAGACGTTGGCCACAGAGTTGACCTGGAGGACCTAGAGATTCCTAGAGAGGCATTTTAGCTCCTCTGGTGCAACTCTATGGTTAGTTTCTGGCAGACGTTGGCCACAGAGTTGACCTGGAGGACCTAGAGATTCCTAGAGAGGCATTTTAGCTCCTCTGGTGCAACTCTATGGTCAGTTTCTGGCAGACGTTGGCCACAGAGTTAACCTGGAGGACCTAGAGATTCCTAGAGAGGCATTTTAGCTCCTCTGGTGCAACTCTATGGTCAGTTTCTGGCAGACGTTGGCCACAGAGTTAACCTGGAGGACCTAGAGATTCCTAGAGAGGCATTTTAGCTCCTCTGGTGCAACTCTATGGTCAGTTTCTGGCAGACGTTGGCCACAGAGTTGACCTGGAGGACCTAGAGATTCCTAGAGAGGCATTTTAGCTCCTCTGGTGCAACTCTATGGTCAGTTTCTGGCAGACGTTGGCCACAGAGTTGACCTGGAGGACCTAGAGATTCCTAGAGAGGCATTTTAGCTCCTCTGGTGCAACTCTATGGTCAGTTCCTGGCAGACGTTGGCCACAGAGTTGACCTGGAGGACCTAGAGATTCCTAGAGAGGCATTTTAGCTCCTCTGGTGCAACTCTATGGTCAGTTCCTGGCAGACGTTGGCCACAGAGTTAACCTGGAGGACCTAGAGATTCCTAGAGAGGCATTTTAGCTCCTCTGGTGCAACTCTATGGTCAGTTTCTGGCAGACGTTGGCCACAGAGTTAACCTGGAGGACCTAGAGATTCCTAGAGAGGCATTTTAGCTCCTCTGGTGCAACTCTATGGTCAGTTTCTGGCAGACGTTGGCCACAGAGTTAACCTGGAGGACCTAGAGATTCCTAGAGAGGCATTTTAGCTCCTCTGGTGCAACTCTATGGTCAGTTTCTGGCAGACGTTGGCCACAGAGTTAACCTGGAGGACCTAGAGATTCCTAGAGAGGCATTTTAGCTCCTCTGGTGCAACTCTATGGTCAGTTCCTGGCAGACGTTGGCCACAGAGTTGACCTGGAGGACCTAAAGATTCCTAGAGAGGCATTTTTAGCTCCTCTGGTGCAACTCTATGGTCAGTTCCTGGCAGACGTTGGCCACAGAGTTGACCTGGAGGACCTAGAGATTCCTAGAGAGGCATTTTTAGCTCCTCTGGTGCAACTCTATGGTCAGTTCCTGGCAGACGTTGGCCACAGAGTTGACCTGGAGGACCTAGAGATTCCTAGAGAGGCATTTTTAGCTCCTCTGGTGCAACTCTATGGTCAGTTTCTGGCAGACGTTGGCCACAGAGTTGACCTGGAGGACCTAGAGATTCCTAGAGAGGCATTTTAGCTCCTCTGGTGCAACTCTATGGTCAGTTCCTGGCAGACGTTGGCCACAGAGTTGACCTGGAGGACCTAGAGATTCCTAGAGAGGCATTTTAGCTCCTCTGGTGCAACTCTATGGTCAGTTCCTGGCAGACGTTGGCCACAGAGTTGACCTGGAGGACCTAGAGATTCCTAGAGAGGCATTTTAGCTCCTCTGGTGCAACTCTATGGTCAATTTGTGGCAGACGTTGGCCACAGAGTTGACCTGGAGGACCTAGAGATTCCTAGAGAGGCATTTTAGCTCCTCTGGTGCAACTCTATGGTTAGTTTCTGGCAGACGTTGGCCACAGAGTTGACCTGGAGGACCTAGAGATTCCTAGAGAGGCATTTTAGCTCCTCTGGTGCAACTCTATGGTCAATTTGTGGCAGACGTTGGCCACAGAGTTGACCTGGAGGACCTAGAGATTCCTAGAGAGGCATTTTAGCTCCTCTGGTGCAACTCTATGGTTAGTTTCTGGCAGACGTTGGCCACAGAGTTGACCTGGAGGACCTAGAGATTCCTAGAGAGGCATTTTAGCTCCTCTGGTGCAACTCTATGGTCAGTTTGTGGCAGATGTTGGCCACAGAGTTAACCTGGAGGACCTAAAGATTCCTAGAGAGGCATTTTTAGCTCCTCAAGTGCAACTCTATGGTTAGTTCCTGGCAGACGTGGCCACAGAGTTAACCTGGAGGACCTAGAGATTCCTAGAGAGGCATTTTAGCTCCTCTGGTGCAACTCTATGGTTAGTTTCTGGCAGACGTTGGCCACAGAGTTGACCTGGAGGACCTAGAGATTCCTAGAGAGGCATTTTAGCTCCTCTGGTGCAACTCTATGGTTAGTTTCTGGCAGACGTTGGCCACAGAGTTGACCTGGAGGACCTAGAGATTCCTAGAGAGGCATTTTAGCTCCTCTGGTGCAACTCTATGGTCAGTTTCTGGCAGACGTTGGCCACAGAGTTAACCTGGAGGACCTAGAGATTCCTAGAGAGGCATTTTAGCTCCTCTGGTGCAACTCTATGGTCAGTTTCTGGCAGACGTTGGCCACAGAGTTAACCTGGAGGACCTAGAGATTCCTAGAGAGGCATTTTAGCTCCTCTGGTGCAACTCTATGGTCAGTTTCTGGCAGACGTTGGCCACAGAGTTGACCTGGAGGACCTACAGATTCCTAGAGAGGCATTTTAGCTCCTCTGGTGCAACTCTATGGTCAGTTTCTGGCAGACGTTGGCCACAGAGTTAACCTGGAGGACCTAGAGATTCCTAGAGAGGCATTTTAGCTCCTCTGGTGCAACTCTATGGTCAGTTTCTGGCAGACGTTGGCCACAGAGTTGACCTGGAGGACCTAGAGATTCCTAGAGAGGCATTTTAGCTCCTCTGGTGCAACTCTATGGTCAGTTCCTGGCAGACGTTGGCCACAGAGTTAACCTGGAGGACCTAGAGATTCCTAGAGAGGCATTTTAGCTCCTCTGGTGCAACTCTATGGTCAGTTTCTGGCAGACGTTGGCCACAGAGTTAACCTGGAGGACCTAGAGATTCCTAGAGAGGCATTTTAGCTCCTCTGGTGCAACTCTATGGTCAGTTTCTGGCAGACGTTGGCCACAGAGTTAACCTGGAGGACCTACAGATTCCTAGAGAGGCATTTTAGCTCCTCTGGTGCAACTCTATGGTCAGTTTCTGGCAGACGTTGGCCACAGAGTTAACCTGGAGGACCTAGAGATTCCTAGAGAGGCATTTTAGCTCCTCTGGTGCAACTCTATGGTCAGTTTCTGGCAGACGTTGGCCACAGAGTTGACCTGGAGGACCTAGAGATTCCTAGAGAGGCATTTTAGCTCCTCTGGTGCAACTCTATGGTCAGTTCCTGGCAGACGTTGGCCACAGAGTTAACCTGGAGGACCTAGAGATTCCTAGAGAGGCATTTTAGCTCCTCTGGTGCAACTCTATGGTCAGTTTCTGGCAGACGTTGGCCACAGAGTTAACCTGGAGGACCTAGAGATTCCTAGAGAGGCATTTTAGCTCCTCTGGTGCAACTCTATGGTCAGTTTCTGGCAGACGTTGGCCACAGAGTTAACCTGGAGGACCTAGAGATTCCTAGAGAGGCATTTTAGCTCCTCTGGTGCAACTCTATGGTCAGTTTCTGGCAGACGTTGGCCACAGAGTTGACCTGGAGGACCTACAGATTCCTAGAGAGGCATTTTAGCTCCTCTGGTGCAACTCTATGGTCAGTTTCTGGCAGACGTTGGCCACAGAGTTAACCTGGAGGACCTAGAGATTCCTAGAGAGGCATTTTAGCTCCTCTGGTGCAACTCTATGGTCAGTTTCTGGCAGACGTTGGCCACAGAGTTGACCTGGAGGACCTAGAGATTCCTAGAGAGGCATTTTAGCTCCTCTGGTGCAACTCTATGGTCAGTTCCTGGCAGACGTTGGCCACAGAGTTAACCTGGAGGACCTAGAGATTCCTAGAGAGGCATTTTAGCTCCTCTGGTGCAACTCTATGGTCAGTTTCTGGCAGACGTTGGCCACAGAGTTGACCTGGAGGACCTAGAGATTCCTAGAGAGGCATTTTAGCTCCTCTGGTGCAACTCTATGGTCAGTTTGTGGCAGATGTTGGCCACAGAGTTAACCTGGAGGACCTAGAGATTCCTAGAGAGGCATTTTAGCTCCTCTGGTGCAACTCTATGGTCAGTTTCTGGCAGACGTTGGCCACAGAGTTAACCTGGAGGACCTAGAGATTCCTAGAGAGGCATTTTAGCTCCTCTGGTGCAACTCTATGGTCAGTTTCTGGCAGACGTTGGCCACAGAATTAACCTGGAGGACCTAGAGATTCCTAGAGAGGCATTTTAGCTCCTCTGGTGCAACTCTATGGTTAGTTCCTGGCAGACGTTGGCCACAGAGTTGACCTGGAGGACCTAGAGATTCCTAGAGAGGCATTTTTAGCTCCTCAAGTGCGACTCTATGGTCAGTTCCTGGCAGACGTTGGCCACAGAGTTAACCTGGAGGACCTAGAGATTCCTAGAGAGGCATTTTAGCTCCTCTGGTGCAACTCTATGGTCAGTTCCTGGCAGACGTTGGCCACAGAGTTGACCTGGAGGACCTAGAGATTCCTAGAGAGGCATTTTAGCTCCTCTGGTGCAACTCTATGGTCAGTTCCTGGCAGACGTTGGCCACAGAGTTGACCTGGAGGACCTAGAGATTCCTAGAGAGGCATTTTAGCTCCTCTGGTGCAACTCTATGGTCAGTTCCTGGCAGACGTTGGCCACAGAGTTGACCTGGAGGACCTAGAGATTCCTAGAGAGGCATTTTTAGCTCCTCAAGTGCGACTCTATGGTTAGTTCCTGGCAGACGTTGGCCACAGAGTTGACCTGGAGGACCTAGAGATTCCTAGAGAGGCATTTTAGCTCCTCTGGTGCAACTCTATGGTTAGTTCCTGGCAGACGTTGGCCACAGAGTTGACCTGGAGGACCTAGAGATTCCTAGAGAGGCATTTTAGCTCCTCTGGTGCAACTCTATGGTTAGTTTGTGGCAGACGTTGGCCACAGAGTTGACCTGGAGGACCTAAAGATTCCTAGAGAGGCATTTTAGCTCCTCAAGTGCAACTCTATGGTCAGTTTGTGGCAGATGTTGACCACAGAGTTAACCTGGAGGACCTAGAGATTCCTAGAGAGGCATTTTAGCTCCTCAGGTGCAACTCTATGGTCAGTTTGTGGCAGATGTTGACCACCGAGTTGACCTGGAGGACCTAGAGATTCCTAGAGAGGCATTTTAGCTCCTTAAGTGCAACTCTATGGTCAGTTTGTGGCAGATGTTGACCACCGAGTTAACCTGGAGGACCTAGAGATTCCTAGAGAGGCATTTTAGCTCCTCTGGTGCAACTCTATGGTCAGTTTGTGGCAGACGTTGGCCACAGAGTTAACCTGGAGGACCTAGAGATTCCTAGAGAGGCATTTTAGCTCCTCTGGTGCAACTCTATGGTTAGTTTGTGGCAGACGTTGGCCACAGAGTTGACCTGGAGGACCTAGAGATTCCTAGAGAGGCATTTTAGCTCCTTAAGTGCAACTCTATGGTCAGTTTGTGGCAGATGTTGACCACCGAGTTAACCTGGAGGACCTAGAGATTCCTAGAGAGGCATTTTAGCTCCTCTGGTGCAACTCTATGGTTAGTTTCTGGCAGACGTTGGCCACAGAGTTGACCTGGAGGACCTAGAGATTCCTAGAGAGGCATTTTAGCTCCTCTGGTGCAACTCTATGGTTAGTTTCTGGCAGACGTTGGCCACAGAGTTGACCTGGAGGACCTAGAGATTCCTAGAGAGGCATTTTAGCTCCTCTGGTGCAACTCTATGGTTAGTTTCTGGCAGACGTTGGCCACAGAGTTGACCTGGAGGACCTAGAGATTCCTAGAGAGGCATTTTAGCTCCTCTGGTGCAACTCTATGGTCAGTTTGTGGCAGACGTTGGCCACAGAGTTAACCTGGAGGACCTAGAGATTCCTAGAGAGGCATTTTAGCTCCTCTGGTGCAACTCTATGGTTAGTTTCTGGCAGACGTTGACCACAGAGTTGACCTGGAGGACCTAGAGATTCCTAGAGAGGCATTTTAGCTCCTCTGGTGCAACTCTATGGTCAGTTTGTGGCAGATGTTGGCCAAAGAGTTAACCTGGAGGACCTAAAGATTCCTAGAGAGGCATTTTTAGCTCCTCAAGTGCAACTCTATGGTTAGTTCCTGGCAGACGTTGGCCACAGAGTTGACCTGGAGGACCTAGAGATTCCTAGAGAGGCATTTTAGCTCCTCTGGTGCAACTCTATGGTTAGTTCCTGGCAGACGTTGGCCACAGAGTTGACCTGGAGGACCTAGAGATTCCTAGAGAGGCATTTTAGCTCCTTAAGTGCAACTCTATGGTCAGTTCCTGGCAGACGTTGGCCACAGAGTTGACCTGGAGGACCTAGAGATTCCTAGAGAGGCATTTTAGCTCCTCAAGTGCAACTCTATGGTCAGTTTGTGGCAGATGTTGACCACCGAGTTGACCTGGAGGACCTAAAGATTCCTAGAGAGGCATTTTAGCTCCTTAAGTGCAACTCTATGGTCAGTTTGTGGCAGATGTTGACCACAGAGTTAACCTGGAGGACCTAGAGATTCCTAGAGAGGCATTTTAGCTCCTCAGGTGCAACTCTATGGTCAGTTTGTGGCAGATGTTGACCACCGAGTTGACCTGGAGGACCTAGAGATTCCTAGAGAGGCATTTTAGCTCCTTAAGTGCAACTCTATGGTCAGTTTGTGGCAGATGTTGACCACCGAGTTAACCTGGAGGACCTAGAGATTCCTAGAGAGGCATTTTAGCTCCTCTGGTGCAACTCTATGGTTAGTTTCTGGCAGACGTTGACCACAGAGTTGACCTGGAGGACCTAGAGATTCCTAGAGAGGCATTTTAGCTCCTCTGGTGCAACTCTATGGTCAGTTCCTGGCAGACGTTGGCCACAGAGTTGACCTGGAGGACCTAGAGATTCCTAGAGAGGCATTTTAGCTCCTCTGGTGCAACTCTATGGTTAGTTTCTGGCAGACGTTGGCCACAGAGTTGACCTGGAGGACCTAGAGATTCCTAGAGAGGCATTTTAGCTCCTCTGGTGCAACTCTATGGTTAGTTCCTGGCAGACGTTGGCCACAGAGTTGACCTGGAGGACCTAGAGATTCCTAGAGAGGCATTTTAGCTCCTCTGGTGCAACTCTATGGTTAGTTTGTGGCAGACGTTGGCCACAGAGTTGACCTGGAGGACCTAAAGATTCCTAGAGAGGCATTTTAGCTCCTCAAGTGCAACTCTATGGTCAGTTTGTGGCAGATGTTGACCACAGAGTTAACCTGGAGGACCTAGAGATTCCTAGAGAGGCATTTTAGCTCCTCAGGTGCAACTCTATGGTCAGTTTGTGGCAGATGTTGACCACCGAGTTGACCTGGAGGACCTAGAGATTCCTAGAGAGGCATTTTAGCTCCTTAAGTGCAACTCTATGGTCAGTTTGTGGCAGATGTTGACCACCGAGTTAACCTGGAGGACCTAGAGATTCCTAGAGAGGCATTTTAGCTCCTCTGGTGCAACTCTATGGTCAGTTTGTGGCAGACGTTGGCCACAGAGTTAACCTGGAGGACCTAGAGATTCCTAGAGAGGCATTTTAGCTCCTCTGGTGCAACTCTATGGTTAGTTTGTGGCAGACGTTGGCCACAGAGTTGACCTGGAGGACCTAGAGATTCCTAGAGAGGCATTTTAGCTCCTTAAGTGCAACTCTATGGTCAGTTTGTGGCAGATGTTGACCACCGAGTTAACCTGGAGGACCTAGAGATTCCTAGAGAGGCATTTTAGCTCCTCTGGTGCAACTCTATGGTTAGTTTCTGGCAGACGTTGGCCACAGAGTTGACCTGGAGGACCTAGAGATTCCTAGAGAGGCATTTTAGCTCCTCTGGTGCAACTCTATGGTTAGTTTCTGGCAGACGTTGGCCACAGAGTTGACCTGGAGGACCTAGAGATTCCTAGAGAGGCATTTTAGCTCCTCTGGTGCAACTCTATGGTTAGTTTCTGGCAGACGTTGGCCACAGAGTTGACCTGGAGGACCTAGAGATTCCTAGAGAGGCATTTTAGCTCCTCTGGTGCAACTCTATGGTCAGTTTGTGGCAGATGTTGGCCACAGAGTTAACCTGGAGGACCTAAAGATTCCTAGAGAGGCATTTTTCGCTCCTCAAGTGCAACTCTATGGTTAGTTCCTGGCAGACGTTGGCCACAGAGTTGACCTGGAGGACCTAGAGATTCCTAGAGAGGCATTTTAGCTCCTCTGGTGCAACTCTATGGTTAGTTCCTGGCAGACGTTGGCCACAGAGTTGACCTGGAGGACCTAGAGATTCCTAGAGAGGCATTTTAGCTCCTTAAGTGCAACTCTATGGTCAGTTCCTGGCAGACGTTGGCCACAGAGTTGACCTGGAGGACCTAAAGATTCCTAGAGAGGCATTTTAGCTCCTTAAGTGCAACTCTATGGTCAGTTTGTGGCAGATGTTGACCACCGAGTTAACCTGGAGGACCTAGAGATTCCTAGAGAGGCATTTTAGCTCCTCTGGTGCAACTCTATGGTTAGTTTCTGGCAGACGTTGGCCACAGAGTTGACCTGGAGGACCTAGAGATTCCTAGAGAGGCATTTTAGCTCCTCTGGTGCAACTCTATGGTCAGTTTCTGGCAGACGTTGGCCACAGAGTTGACCTGGAGGACCTAGAGATTCCTAGAGAGGCATTTTAGCTCCTCTGGTGCAACTCTATGGTCAGTTCCTGGCAGACGTTGGCCACAGAGTTGACCTGGAGGACCTAGAGATTCCTAGAGAGGCATTTTAGCTCCTCTGGTGCAACTCTATGGTCAGTTCCTGCCAGACGTTGGCCACAGAGTTGACCTGGAGGACCTAGAGATTCCTAGAGAGGCATTTTAGCTCCTTAAGTGCAACTCTATGGTCAGTTTGTGGCAGATGTTGGCCACAGAGTTGACCTGGAGGACCTAGAGATTCCTAGAGAGGCATTTTAGCTCCTCTGGTGCAACTCTATGGTCAGTTCCTGGCAGACGTTGGCCACAGAGTTGACCTGGAGGACCTAGAGATTCCTAGAGAGGCATTTTAGCTCCTTAAGTGCAACTCTATGGTCAGTTTGTGGCAGATGTTGGCCACAGAGTTGACCTGGAGGACCTAGAGATTCTTAGAGAGGCATTTTAGCTCCTTAAGTGCAACTCTATGGTCAGTTTGTGGCAGATGTTGGCCACAGAGTTGACCTGGAGGACCTAGAGATTCCTAGAGAGGCATTTTAGCTCCTCTGGTGCAACTCTATGGTCAGTTCCTGGCAGACGTTGGCCACAGAGTTGACCTGGAGGACCTAGAGATTCCTAGAGAGGCATTTTAGCTCCTCTGGTGCAACTCTATGGTCAGTTTGTGGCAGACGTTGGCCACAGAGTTGACCTGGAGGACCTAGAGATTCCTAGAGAGGCATTTTAGCTCCTCTGGTGCAACTCTATGGTCAGTTTCTGGCAGACGTTGGCCACAGAGTTGACCTGGAGGACCTAGAGATTCCTAGAGAGGCATTTTAGCTCCTCTGGTGCAACTCTATGGTCAGTTTGTGGCAGACGTTGGCCACAGAGTTGACCTGGAGGACCTAGAGATTCCTAGAGAGGCATTTTAGCTCCTCTGGTGCAACTCTATGGTCAGTTTCTGGCAGACGTTGGCCACAGAGTTGACCTGGAGGACCTAGAGATTCCTAGAGAGGCATTTTAGCTCCTCTGGTGCAACTCTATGGTTAGTTTCTGGCAGACGTTGGCCACAGAGTTGACCTGGAGGACCTAGAGATTCCTAGAGAGGCATTTTAGCTCCTCTGGTGCAACTCTATGGTCAGTTTGTGGCAGACGTTGGCCACAGAGTTGACCTGGAGGACCTAGAGATTCCTAGAGAGGCATTTTAGCTCCTCTGGTGCAACTCTATGGTCAGTTTGTGGCAGATGTTGGCCACAGAGTTGACCTGGAGGACCTAGAGATTCCTAGAGAGGCATTTTAGCTCCTCTGGTGCAACTCTATGGTTAGTTTGTGGCAGACGTTGGCCACAGAGTTGACCTGGAGGACCTAGAGATTCCTAGAGAGGCATTTTAGCTCCTCTGGTGCAACTCTATGGTTAGTTTCTGGCAGACGTTGGCCACAGAGTTGACCTGGAGGACCTAGAGATTCCTAGAGAGGCATTTTAGCTCCTCTGGTGCAACTCTATGGTCAGTTTGTGGCAGATGTTGACCACAGAGTTAACCTGGAGGACCTAGAGATTCCTAGAGAGGCATTTTAGCTCCTCTGGTGCAACTCTATGGTCAGTTCCTGGCAGACGTTGGCCACAGAGTTGACCTGGAGGACCTAGAGATTCCTAGAGAGGCATTTTAGCTCCTCTGGTGCAACTCTATGGTCAGTTTCTGGCAGACGTTGGCCACAGAGTTGACGTGGAGGACCTAGAGATTCCTAGAGAGGCATTTTAGCTCCTCTGGTGCAACTCTATGGTCACTTCCTGGCAGACGTTGGCCACAGAGTTAACCTGGAGGACCTAGAGATTCCTAGAGAGGCATTTTAGCTCCTCTGGTGCAACTCTATGGTCAGTTCCTGGCAGACGTTGGCCACAGAGTTGACCTGGAGGACCTAGAGATTCCTAGAGAGGCATTTTAGCTCCTCTGGTGCAACTCTATGGTCAGTTCCTGGCAGACGTTGGCCACAGAGTTGACCTGGAGGACCTAGAGATTCCTAGAGAGGCATTTTAGCTCCTCTGGTGCAACTCTATGGTCAGTTTCTGGCAGACGTTGGCCACAGAGTTAACCTGGAGGACCTAGAGATTCCTAGAGAGGCATTTTAGCTCCTCTGGTGCAACTCTATGGTCAGTTCCTGGCAGACGTTGGCCACAGAGTTAACCTGGAGGACCTAGAGATTCCTAGAGAGGCATTTTAGCTCCTCTGGTGCAACTCTATGGTCAGTTCCTGGCAGACGTTGGCCACAGAGTTGACCTGGAGGACCTAGAGATTCCTAGAGAGGCATTTTAGCTGGTGCAACTCTATGGTCAGTTCCTGGCAGACGTTGGCCACAGAGTTGACCTGGAGGACCTAGAGATTCCTAGAGAGGCATTTTAGCTCCTCTGGTGCAACTCTATGGTTAGTTTCTGGCAGACGTTGGCCACAGAGTTGACCTGGAGGACCTAGAGATTCCTAGAGAGGCATTTTAGCTCCTCTGGTGCAACTCTATGGTTAGTTTCTGGCAGACGTTGGCCACAGAGTTGACCTGGAGGACCTAGAGATTCCTAGAGAGGCATTTTAGCTCCTCTGGTGCAACTCTATGGTTAGTTTCTGGCAGACGTTGGCCACAGAGTTGACCTGGAGGACCTAGAGATTCCTAGAGAGGCATTTTAGCTCCTCTGGTGCAACTCTATGGTTAGTTTCTGGCAGACGTTGGCCACAGAGTTGACCTGGAGGACCTAGAGATTCCTAGAGAGGCATTTTAGCTCCTCTGGTGCAACTCTATGGTCAGTTCCTGGCAGACGTTGGCCACAGAGTTGACCTGGAGGACCTAGAGATTCCTAGAGAGGCATTTTAGCTCCTCTGGTGCAACTCTATGGTTAGTTTCTGGCAGACGTTGGCCACAGAGTTGACCTGGAGGACCTAGAGATTCCTAGAGAGGCATTTTAGCTCCTCTGGTGCAACTCTATGGTTAGTTTCTGGCAGACGTTGACCACAGAGTTGACCTGGAGGACCTAGAGATTCCTAGAGAGGCATTTTAGCTCCTCTGGTGCAACTCTATGGTCAGTTCCTGGCAGACGTTGGCCACAGAGTTGACCTGGAGGACCTAGAGATTCCTAGAGAGGCATTTTAGCTCCTCTGGTGCAACTCTATGGTCAGTTTGTGGCAGATGTTGGCCACAGAGTTAACCTGGAGGACCTAAAGATTCCTAGAGAGGCATTTTTAGCTCCTCAAGTGCAACTCTATGGTTAGTTCCTGGCAGACGTTGGCCACAGAGTTGACCTGGAGGACCTAGAGATTCCTAGAGAGGCATTTTTAGCTCCTCTGGTGCAACTCTATGGTTAGTTCCTGGCAGACGTTGGCCACAGAGTTGACCTGGAGGACCTAGAGATTCCTAGAGAGGCATTTTTAGCTCCTCTGGTGCAACTCTATGGTTAGTTTCTGGCAGACGTTGACCACAGAGTTGACCTGGAGGACCTAGAGATTCCTAGAGAGGCATTTTAGCTCCTCTGGTGCAACTCTATGGTCAGTTTGTGGCAGATGTTGGCCACAGAGTTAACCTGGAGGACCTAAAGATTCCTAGAGAGGCATTTTTAGCTCCTCTGGTGCAACTCTATGGTCAGTTCCTGGTAGACGTTGGCCACAGAGTTGACCTGGAGGACCTAGAGATTCCTAGAGAGGCATTTTAGCTCCTCTGGTGCAACTCTATGGTCAGTTTGTGGCAGATGTTGGCCACAGAGTTAACCTGGAGGACCTAAAGATTCCTAGAGAGGCATTTTTAGCTCCTCTGGTGCAACTCTATGGTCAGTTCCTGGCAGACGTTGGCCACAGAGTTGACCTGGAGGACCTAGAGATTCCTAGAGAGGCATTTTAGCTCCTCTGGTGCAACTCTATGGTTAGTTTCTGGCAGACGTTGACCACAGAGTTGACCTGGAGGACCTAGAGATTCCTAGAGAGGCATTTTAGCTCCTCTGGTGCAACTCTATGGTCAGTTTGTGGCAGATGTTGGCCACAGAGTTAACCTGGAGGACCTAAAGATTCCTAGAGAGGCATTTTTAGCTCCTCTGGTGCAACTCTATGGTCAGTTCCTGGCAGACGTTGGCCACAGAGTTGACCTGGAGGACCTAGAGATTCCTAGAGAGGCATTTTAGCTCCTCTGGTGCAACTCTATGGTCAGTTTGTGGCAGACGTTGACCACAGAGTTGACCTGGAGGACCTAGAGATTCCTAGAGAGGCATTTTAGCTCCTCTGGTGCAACTCTATGGTCAGTTTGTGGCAGATGTTGGCCAAAGAGTTAACCTGGAGGACCTAAAGATTCCTAGAGAGGCATTTTTAGCTCCTCAAGTGCAACTCTATGGTTAGTTCCTGGCAGACGTTGGCCACAGAGTTGACCTGGAGGACCTAGAGATTCCTAGAGAGGCATTTTAGCTCCTCTGGTGCAACTCTATGGTTAGTTCCTGGCAGACGTTGGCCACAGAGTTGACCTGGAGGACCTAGAGATTCCTAGAGAGGCATTTTAGCTCCTTAAGTGCAACTCTATGGTCAGTTCCTGGCAGACGTTGGCCACAGAGTTGACCTGGAGGACCTAGAGATTCCTAGAGAGGCATTTTAGCTCCTCAAGTGCAACTCTATGGTCAGTTTGTGGCAGATGTTGACCACCGAGTTGACCTGGAGGACCTAAAGATTCCTAGAGAGGCATTTTAGCTCCTTAAGTGCAACTCTATGGTCAGTTTGTGGCAGATGTTGACCACAGAGTTAACCTGGAGGACCTAGAGATTCCTAGAGAGGCATTTTAGCTCCTCAGGTGCAACTCTATGGTCAGTTTGTGGCAGATGTTGACCACCGAGTTGACCTGGAGGACCTAGAGATTCCTAGAGAGGCATTTTAGCTCCTTAAGTGCAACTCTATGGTCAGTTTGTGGCAGATGTTGACCACCGAGTTAACCTGGAGGACCTAGAGATTCCTAGAGAGGCATTTTAGCTCCTCTGGTGCAACTCTATGGTTAGTTTCTGGCAGACGTTGACCACAGAGTTGACCTGGAGGACCTAGAGATTCCTAGAGAGGCATTTTAGCTCCTCTGGTGCAACTCTATGGTCAGTTCCTGGCAGACGTTGGCCACAGAGTTGACCTGGAGGACCTAGAGATTCCTAGAGAGGCATTTTAGCTCCTCTGGTGCAACTCTATGGTTAGTTTCTGGCAGACGTTGGCCACAGAGTTGACCTGGAGGACCTAGAGATTCCTAGAGAGGCATTTTAGCTCCTCTGGTGCAACTCTATGGTTAGTTCCTGGCAGACGTTGGCCACAGAGTTGACCTGGAGGACCTAGAGATTCCTAGAGAGGCATTTTAGCTCCTCTGGTGCAACTCTATGGTTAGTTTGTGGCAGACGTTGGCCACAGAGTTGACCTGGAGGACCTAAAGATTCCTAGAGAGGCATTTTAGCTCCTCAAGTGCAACTCTATGGTCAGTTTGTGGCAGATGTTGACCACAGAGTTAACCTGGAGGACCTAGAGATTCCTAGAGAGGCATTTTAGCTCCTCAGGTGCAACTCTATGGTCAGTTTGTGGCAGATGTTGACCACCGAGTTGACCTGGAGGACCTAGAGATTCCTAGAGAGGCATTTTAGCTCCTTAAGTGCAACTCTATGGTCAGTTTGTGGCAGATGTTGACCACCGAGTTAACCTGGAGGACCTAGAGATTCCTAGAGAGGCATTTTAGCTCCTCTGGTGCAACTCTATGGTCAGTTTGTGGCAGACGTTGGCCACAGAGTTAACCTGGAGGACCTAGAGATTCCTAGAGAGGCATTTTAGCTCCTCTGGTGCAACTCTATGGTTAGTTTGTGGCAGACGTTGGCCACAGAGTTGACCTGGAGGACCTAGAGATTCCTAGAGAGGCATTTTAGCTCCTTAAGTGCAACTCTATGGTCAGTTTGTGGCAGATGTTGACCACCGAGTTAACCTGGAGGACCTAGAGATTCCTAGAGAGGCATTTTAGCTCCTCTGGTGCAACTCTATGGTTAGTTTCTGGCAGACGTTGGCCACAGAGTTGACCTGGAGGACCTAGAGATTCCTAGAGAGGCATTTTAGCTCCTCTGGTGCAACTCTATGGTTAGTTTCTGGCAGACGTTGGCCACAGAGTTGACCTGGAGGACCTAGAGATTCCTAGAGAGGCATTTTAGCTCCTCTGGTGCAACTCTATGGTTAGTTTCTGGCAGACGTTGGCCACAGAGTTGACCTGGAGGACCTAGAGATTCCTAGAGAGGCATTTTAGCTCCTCTGGTGCAACTCTATGGTCAGTTTGTGGCAGATGTTGGCCACAGAGTTAACCTGGAGGACCTAAAGATTCCTAGAGAGGCATTTTTAGCTCCTCAAGTGCAACTCTATGGTTAGTTCCTGGCAGACGTTGGCCACAGAGTTGACCTGGAGGACCTAGAGATTCCTAGAGAGGCATTTTAGCTCCTCTGGTGCAACTCTATGGTTAGTTCCTGGCAGACGTTGGCCACAGAGTTGACCTGGAGGACCTAGAGATTCCTAGAGAGGCATTTTAGCTCCTTAAGTGCAACTCTATGGTCAGTTCCTGGCAGACGTTGGCCACAGAGTTGACCTGGAGGACCTAAAGATTCCTAGAGAGGCATTTTAGCTCCTTAAGTGCAACTCTATGGTCAGTTTGTGGCAGATGTTGACCACCGAGTTAACCTGGAGGACCTAGAGATTCCTAGAGAGGCATTTTAGCTCCTCTGGTGCAACTCTATGGTTAGTTTCTGGCAGACGTTGGCCACAGAGTTGACCTGGAGGACCTAGAGATTCCTAGAGAGGCATTTTAGCTCCTCTGGTGCAACTCTATGGTCAGTTTCTGGCAGACGTTGGCCACAGAGTTGACCTGGAGGACCTAGAGATTCCTAGAGAGGCATTTTAGCTCCTCTGGTGCAACTCTATGGTCAGTTCCTGGCAGACGTTGGCCACAGAGTTGACCTGGAGGACCTAGAGATTCCTAGAGAGGCATTTTAGCTCCTCTGGTGCAACTCTATGGTCAGTTCCTGCCAGACGTTGGCCACAGAGTTGACCTGGAGGACCTAGAGATTCCTAGAGAGGCATTTTAGCTCCTTAAGTGCAACTCTATGGTCAGTTTGTGGCAGATGTTGGCCACAGAGTTGACCTGGAGGACCTAGAGATTCCTAGAGAGGCATTTTAGCTCCTCTGGTGCAACTCTATGGTCAGTTCCTGGCAGACGTTGGCCACAGAGTTGACCTGGAGGACCTAGAGATTCCTAGAGAGGCATTTTAGCTCCTTAAGTGCAACTCTATGGTCAGTTTGTGGCAGATGTTGGCCACAGAGTTGACCTGGAGGACCTAGAGATTCTTAGAGAGGCATTTTAGCTCCTTAAGTGCAACTCTATGGTCAGTTTGTGGCAGATGTTGGCCACAGAGTTGACCTGGAGGACCTAGAGATTCCTAGAGAGGCATTTTAGCTCCTCTGGTGCAACTCTATGGTCAGTTCCTGGCAGACGTTGGCCACAGAGTTGACCTGGAGGACCTAGAGATTCCTAGAGAGGCATTTTAGCTCCTCTGGTGCAACTCTATGGTCAGTTTGTGGCAGACGTTGGCCACAGAGTTGACCTGGAGGACCTAGAGATTCCTAGAGAGGCATTTTAGCTCCTCTGGTGCAACTCTATGGTCAGTTTCTGGCAGACGTTGGCCACAGAGTTGACCTGGAGGACCTAGAGATTCCTAGAGAGGCATTTTAGCTCCTCTGGTGCAACTCTATGGTCAGTTTGTGGCAGACGTTGGCCACAGAGTTGACCTGGAGGACCTAGAGATTCCTAGAGAGGCATTTTAGCTCCTCTGGTGCAACTCTATGGTCAGTTTCTGGCAGACGTTGGCCACAGAGTTGACCTGGAGGACCTAGAGATTCCTAGAGAGGCATTTTAGCTCCTCTGGTGCAACTCTATGGTTAGTTTCTGGCAGACGTTGGCCACAGAGTTGACCTGGAGGACCTAGAGATTCCTAGAGAGGCATTTTAGCTCCTCTGGTGCAACTCTATGGTCAGTTTGTGGCAGACGTTGGCCACAGAGTTGACCTGGAGGACCTAGAGATTCCTAGAGAGGCATTTTAGCTCCTCTGGTGCAACTCTATGGTCAGTTTGTGGCAGATGTTGGCCACAGAGTTGACCTGGAGGACCTAGAGATTCCTAGAGAGGCATTTTAGCTCCTCTGGTGCAACTCTATGGTTAGTTTGTGGCAGACGTTGGCCACAGAGTTGACCTGGAGGACCTAGAGATTCCTAGAGAGGCATTTTAGCTCCTCTGGTGCAACTCTATGGTTAGTTTCTGGCAGACGTTGGCCACAGAGTTGACCTGGAGGACCTAGAGATTCCTAGAGAGGCATTTTAGCTCCTCTGGTGCAACTCTATGGTCAGTTTGTGGCAGATGTTGACCACAGAGTTAACCTGGAGGACCTAGAGATTCCTAGAGAGGCATTTTAGCTCCTCTGGTGCAACTCTATGGTCAGTTCCTGGCAGACGTTGGCCACAGAGTTGACCTGGAGGACCTAGAGATTCCTAGAGAGGCATTTTAGCTCCTCTGGTGCAACTCTATGGTCAGTTTCTGGCAGACGTTGGCCACAGAGTTGACGTGGAGGACCTAGAGATTCCTAGAGAGGCATTTTAGCTCCTCTGGTGCAACTCTATGGTCACTTCCTGGCAGACGTTGGCCACAGAGTTAACCTGGAGGACCTAGAGATTCCTAGAGAGGCATTTTAGCTCCTCTGGTGCAACTCTATGGTCAGTTCCTGGCAGACGTTGGCCACAGAGTTGACCTGGAGGACCTAGAGATTCCTAGAGAGGCATTTTAGCTCCTCTGGTGCAACTCTATGGTCAGTTCCTGGCAGACGTTGGCCACAGAGTTGACCTGGAGGACCTAGAGATTCCTAGAGAGGCATTTTAGCTCCTCTGGTGCAACTCTATGGTCAGTTTCTGGCAGACGTTGGCCACAGAGTTAACCTGGAGGACCTAGAGATTCCTAGAGAGGCATTTTAGCTCCTCTGGTGCAACTCTATGGTCAGTTCCTGGCAGACGTTGGCCACAGAGTTAACCTGGAGGACCTAGAGATTCCTAGAGAGGCATTTTAGCTCCTCTGGTGCAACTCTATGGTCAGTTCCTGGCAGACGTTGGCCACAGAGTTGACCTGGAGGACCTAGAGATTCCTAGAGAGGCATTTTAGCTGGTGCAACTCTATGGTCAGTTCCTGGCAGACGTTGGCCACAGAGTTGACCTGGAGGACCTAGAGATTCCTAGAGAGGCATTTTAGCTCCTCTGGTGCAACTCTATGGTTAGTTTCTGGCAGACGTTGGCCACAGAGTTGACCTGGAGGACCTAGAGATTCCTAGAGAGGCATTTTAGCTCCTCTGGTGCAACTCTATGGTTAGTTTCTGGCAGACGTTGGCCACAGAGTTGACCTGGAGGACCTAGAGATTCCTAGAGAGGCATTTTAGCTCCTCTGGTGCAACTCTATGGTTAGTTTCTGGCAGACGTTGGCCACAGAGTTGACCTGGAGGACCTAGAGATTCCTAGAGAGGCATTTTAGCTCCTCTGGTGCAACTCTATGGTTAGTTTCTGGCAGACGTTGGCCACAGAGTTGACCTGGAGGACCTAGAGATTCCTAGAGAGGCATTTTAGCTCCTCTGGTGCAACTCTATGGTCAGTTCCTGGCAGACGTTGGCCACAGAGTTGACCTGGAGGACCTAGAGATTCCTAGAGAGGCATTTTAGCTCCTCTGGTGCAACTCTATGGTTAGTTTCTGGCAGACGTTGGCCACAGAGTTGACCTGGAGGACCTAGAGATTCCTAGAGAGGCATTTTAGCTCCTCTGGTGCAACTCTATGGTTAGTTTCTGGCAGACGTTGACCACAGAGTTGACCTGGAGGACCTAGAGATTCCTAGAGAGGCATTTTAGCTCCTCTGGTGCAACTCTATGGTCAGTTCCTGGCAGACGTTGGCCACAGAGTTGACCTGGAGGACCTAGAGATTCCTAGAGAGGCATTTTAGCTCCTCTGGTGCAACTCTATGGTCAGTTTGTGGCAGATGTTGGCCACAGAGTTAACCTGGAGGACCTAAAGATTCCTAGAGAGGCATTTTTAGCTCCTCAAGTGCAACTCTATGGTTAGTTCCTGGCAGACGTTGGCCACAGAGTTGACCTGGAGGACCTAGAGATTCCTAGAGAGGCATTTTTAGCTCCTCTGGTGCAACTCTATGGTTAGTTCCTGGCAGACGTTGGCCACAGAGTTGACCTGGAGGACCTAGAGATTCCTAGAGAGGCATTTTTAGCTCCTCTGGTGCAACTCTATGGTTAGTTTCTGGCAGACGTTGACCACAGAGTTGACCTGGAGGACCTAGAGATTCCTAGAGAGGCATTTTAGCTCCTCTGGTGCAACTCTATGGTCAGTTTGTGGCAGATGTTGGCCACAGAGTTAACCTGGAGGACCTAAAGATTCCTAGAGAGGCATTTTTAGCTCCTCTGGTGCAACTCTATGGTCAGTTCCTGGTAGACGTTGGCCACAGAGTTGACCTGGAGGACCTAGAGATTCCTAGAGAGGCATTTTAGCTCCTCTGGTGCAACTCTATGGTCAGTTTGTGGCAGATGTTGGCCACAGAGTTAACCTGGAGGACCTAAAGATTCCTAGAGAGGCATTTTTAGCTCCTCTGGTGCAACTCTATGGTCAGTTCCTGGCAGACGTTGGCCACAGAGTTGACCTGGAGGACCTAGAGATTCCTAGAGAGGCATTTTAGCTCCTCTGGTGCAACTCTATGGTTAGTTTCTGGCAGACGTTGACCACAGAGTTGACCTGGAGGACCTAGAGATTCCTAGAGAGGCATTTTAGCTCCTCTGGTGCAACTCTATGGTCAGTTTGTGGCAGATGTTGGCCACAGAGTTAACCTGGAGGACCTAAAGATTCCTAGAGAGGCATTTTTAGCTCCTCTGGTGCAACTCTATGGTCAGTTCCTGGCAGACGTTGGCCACAGAGTTGACCTGGAGGACCTAGAGATTCCTAGAGAGGCATTTTAGCTCCTCTGGTGCAACTCTATGGTCAGTTTGTGGCAGATGTTGGCCACAGAGTTGACCTGGAGGACCTAGAGATTCCTAGAGAGGCATTTTTAGCTCCTCTGGTGCAACTCTATGGTTAGTTTCTGGCAGACGTTGACCACAGAGTTGACCTGGAGGACCTAGAGATTCCTAGAGAGGCATTTTAGCTCCTCTGGTGCAACTCTATGGTCAGTTTGTGGCAGATGTTGGCCACAGAGTTAACCTGGAGGACCTAAAGATTCCTAGAGAGGCATTTTTAGCTCCTCTGGTGCAACTCTATGGTCAGTTCCTGGCAGACGTTGGCCACAGAGTTGACCTGGAGGACCTAAAGATTCCTAGAGAGGCATTTTTTAGCTTTTCTTATTCACCGTAACCCAACATTCAGCCTCATCCTTTTAACTCAGAATTGTTATTTAGCCATTATGAACAAGAACAGGCCTGTTCTCCATAGATCTAAATATGGATTGGGCTGGTTTGTATTAGATACCTATTTTATTTGTGTCCTTTGAATTGATAGAAATTTCTCTCTTGCAGAAAGGAAGCGGTTCTACCAGAACGTCACCATCAGCCAAGGAGAAGGTCAGTCCCGTTTTTATATCTGACGTTAAAATGCCCGAAAGGGGTTCACCCAGACCCTTCTTTCGTCCTGGTGGAAAACAGGGCTGAAAAAACAGAAAAACAGCTAAAAAGGCCAATGCGATTTTAGGCTGCATCAATGGAAGTCTAGTTTCTAGATCAAGGGAAGTTATAGTGCCACTCTATTCTGCTTTGGTCAGGCCCCACCTGGAATAATACTGTGTCCAGTTCTGGGACCCACAATTCAAAAAGGATGTGGAGAAACTGGAGCCATGGGTCCAAAGGAGGGCAACTAAAATGGTGAATGGTCTGGAAACCATGAAGCCCTATGAGGAACGCCTTAGGGAACTGGGGATGTTTAGCCTGGAGAAGAGAAGGTTAAGAGGTGATATGAGAGCCCTGTTCAAATATTTGAAGGAGTGTCAAGTTGAGGACAGAGCAAGCTTGTTTTCTGCTGCTCCAGAGACTAGAATGCGGAATAATGGATGCAAGCTGCAGGAAAAGAGATTCCACCTCAACATTAGGAGGAACTTCCTGACAGTAAGGGCTGTTCGACGGTGGAACACACTCCTTTCTCAAAAATTGTAATGGAGTCTCCTTCCTTGGAGGCCTTTAAGCAGAGGCTGGATGGCCATCTGTCAGGGATGCTTTGACTGGGAGTTCCTGCATGGCAGAAATTGGGGTTGGACTGGATGGCCCTTGAGGTCTCTTCCAACTCTATGATTCTATGATTCTAGGTTGAGTTCTCCAAGATGAATTTTGGTGGCGGAGCAGGAATTCGATTCCTTCTCTTCCATGTCCAAAGTCATCCTGAAGTGAGAATCCGCAGTACGTCTTGCACAAAATTTGAAACTTAGGAACTCATGGAATTAATGGGGGGAAAAAATTCATTCCCGGGAGGACTTTTTTGTGATGCCCCATTGTGGCGAGGATTAAAGGCAAGTCGGCTGCTGTTAATAAATCACACTGTAAGGGGTTTTAAATGATGGAATGTAGGTAGGAGTATGCATAGATGGTCTGTACTTCAGGCTCGACAGCTTTTTTAACCTTTTCCTCCAGGTGGCTTTGAAATCAATTTGGATCACCGGAAGCTGAAGACCCCCCAGGCCAAGGTCTTCACGGTGCCCAGCGAGACTCTGGCTCTGGCGGTGGCCCACGAATGGGATGCTCAGCGGGAGACCATCAAGTCCTACACCATGCACCTGGTGAGCGGCAGCCCCCTTGAAGAAGAGAAGGGTGGCTCTTGCGGCCAACACAGGCTCCTTGCATTAAAGAGAGCAGGACAGGTTAATGCTCACTGGGTTGTTGCAGGATGTAGAAGGAGGTTAAGAGGTGATATGATAGCCCTGTTTAAATATTTGAAGGGATGTCATATTGAGGAGGAAGCAAGCTTGTTTTCTGCTGCTCCAGAGACTGGAACACGGAACAATGGATACAAACTGCAGGAAAAGAGATCCCACCTCAACATTAGGAGAAACTTCCTGACAGTAAGGGCTGTTCGACAGTGGAACACACTCCCTCAGAGTGTAGTGGAGTCTCCTTCCTTAGGGGCCTTTAAGCAGAGGCTGGATGGCCATCTGTCAGGGATGCTTTGATTGAGAGTTCCTGCATGGCAGGGGGTTGGACTGGATGGCCCTTGTGGTCTCTTCCAACTCTATGATTCTATGATTCTATGAGGTGATAAATTAGTTCTCAGCTGATAAACCTGGACTGAATTGCTCTAAGCTGCAGCTGAGAAATGCTAGTTTTGGATGGTCTCCTTGCACTATGTTTTTAAAAAGGTAGAAAAACACTCTTCCAAGGAAAGCGCATACTGTATGTCCTGAGATATTTTTTCCCCTACTTGAAAGGTGATACGCTTTTGTTTTTCATTAAAGGGAAGCCTTGATATATTTGGTCCTTTACCAGTAGCCAGGGGTTGCACAACGCAGCCTTTTCCGCCACTAAGACCGACTGGCAGAAGGGAGGTGCGGATTTGGCGTTTGCCGGTTTGCATCTTAGTTAGGTTGTTTCCGAATTGCTCTAACCTACTTCCCTGTCTTTCAGACCACCTTGTGCAACACGGCTTTGGACAACCCATCACAGCGAACCAAGGATCAGATTATCCGGGCAGCTGTGAAGTTCTTGGAGACAGATACTATCTGGTAGGACTGTATTTGGGGTTTTGGAGTTCACTGGCAAGTGGCTATTGTGGCTGGAAAACTCTGGGAGCTTTAGTGTACTAAAAGCAATGCTTCAGAGCTTTGGTTTATTCTGGGTAAAGGTAGTGAGCCAACATGGTGGGGTGCTTTGGGACTAATAGTCTGGGAGAGCCATGGAAACTTTGGGAGACCTTGGGCAAGAACTATAGCAGCCTCAGAGGAAGGCAAAAGCAAACTCCCTCTAAACAAATCTTGCCAACCTCATGATAGATTTGCCTTAGGGTGGCCATAAGTCAGAAACACAGGTATACAACAACAAGAGAGTCTGCAAGCCTGATCCAAAACTGGTGAGCAAACCAGTGTTTCCACCGTTGACAGCACATAAATTAGACCGGCATTAGGTGTTTGTGGTTTTTGTTCTGTCCAAAATTAGGTTTACTGTCTCTGCTGGGAATTGTGAAAAGGAGGTTTGTGGAAATTTCGGTTGTGCAGATGAGAATTTAACTCTGATTAATGTCTTTCGTTTTGTTTTGTTTTGCTGTGTTCATGGGGAATCCCAGCTACCGAGTGGAAGAGCCCCCTGCCTTGGTGGAATTGCAGAAGAATGAGTGGGATCCTATAATCGAGTGGGCCGAGAAAAGGTAAGCGCAAAAAAACCATGAGTTACTTCCAGGGAGGCGCTGATGATGAAATGGGCACAGAGCAGTGACTGATGTTGAGCATGTTGGGCATTCGTCTTTGAGGCAGGTGGATTTTGGGAAGGGGGACATGATTGAAAAATTGGATCGCACACAGCACAGAGAAGTGGCCAGACTCACCCAAAAAAGGGTGACTGGTAGGAATCAAGGCCAGAGTTGTGGAACCATGCAAGGATGAAGCTGGGAACCTATGGTACGCTGGATATCTATTTCAGAATGGTTAATTTGGAGAACGTATGGACATTTCATCCTACTGTGTTTGGTTTTTGAATTGAGTAGTATCTGCAAACGAAACATGGCCCGGTGCATGAATTTCTGGCTCTGGGAGAAAGTTAATGAGGCTCTCTGGAACTACAATTCCCAGATTTATCCAACTGGCAAGGTCAATTGTAGTCCCAAGAACTTGCCAAGCTAGCGGGGGCTGTTCGATATAGTCTAAACATAATACTTCCCGGTTCTTCAGTATCTGAGAAGTCAAGGTCCTCTGTCTTTGTTCAGCCTGCGGCATAGCTAAGCTCTATTTCTCATTCAGGTACAATGTCGTGATTGGCTCATCAACCAGCATTATGGGTCCCAGCATCCCACAGAGCACAAAGGATGTCTTTGTTAGCCACCTGGCATCATATAACTTCTGGGCTCTTCAAGGTAAAGGGAAGCCTCTTTCTACTGCCAGAAGACTCTTCTCATATTGGAAGTCCTTCATATTCTATCTCTGTACATTAGGGGCAGAGCATCGAGGTCAGTTTCCGGTCTTGCGCAGTCCCATACGAGGCACAAGCCACCATTTTTGTGGACCTGAAGTGACCTTCCAGTTATTAATTTTAACATGCCCCACCGTCCCTATTTTGGAGTGAGTCCGAAACAGAGAAGAGCATGTCTCAGAAAGCGTAGTTTGCACATTTGGGGACCATTTTCTCCCCCAGTTGGGGGCTGGTGGCCACACAGAGGTGTGCGGCTGGTGGGCTGCACAATTTCTAATCTTGTTTTCTGTCGAGGATGGGGAACTTATTTTACCTACGAGGGCTGCATTCCATTGCAGTCCTTATCCCAATGAATTGTAGCCTTCCATCGTGACATGAAAGAAAACAAAGTCACTGTTTCCTAATTGTAGGAGTGGATGACTTTGCATATGTAGTTTTCTTCGTTTCCTTCTTTCTCTCTGGGTTGAAACGTTTCTCTTCTTCTGCCAGGCATAGAGTACATGATCACTCAGCTGAAGTCTCTGATTCTCTCGATGGGTCTACTAGACAAACGCTTAACGGTGGAGCAAGCGGTCCTGCTGTCTCGCTTGGAAGAAGAATACCAGGTAAGCCTCAAATGCAGCATAGAGCTAAGCCTTTAGACCAGGTGACTTATAGAGACCTCCCTGCTAGTTAAGATTATTTTTCAGAGGCTCCACTTGAGCATGATTGGTTTGCAGTCTTAAGGCCTTTTTAGTGATGTCCCTGAAATTCAAGAATTTCAGTACCTTGGGTGGAGCTAGTGCACTCTCTTTTGATACAGGGTGTTAAGGCAGAGTAATATTTAGCTCTCTTCAACTTCAATGTAAAAATCAGGTCACCTCTCACACCCTATTTATGTAGAGAAGAGAGATGAATCGGTGCTTTTTGGCCCTGTGTTTAGTCTATAGGACTGCAAATTTGGTTTGCTCAGATACATAGAAAGACTGCTGTAGAAAGCAAGGTGGTAGAGTCCACCCTGACATCAAAGGCGAGATTCCAGTTCAAAAAACAGCACGTCTTGTTGCAGACTATTGTGATTGATATAGAAGAGCATAAAGGGAGTACTTTACCCTGCCAACTTTTCCCGGGGCATATTGCTGGCTCACCTGCCTAAGAAAGAAGGCAAGAATCACAATCTTACTCCAAGAAGAATCCAAACCAGAGCCTTGAAAAGTCAGACCACAATAATTTTGGATTGCAACTCCCAGAATCTCCATTATGGATGGGTTTGTGAGCATATCCAGATCTGAACTCTCCCTGGAAGCCAAGATGACTCAGCTGAGACTGTCATATTTTGGACATATCATGAGAAGACAGGATTCATTAGAAAAAAGAATGATTGGTAAGGTAGAAGGCAATAGGAGAAGAGGAAGACCGCATTGTAGGTGGATAGACTCCTACAAGAAGCCACAGCTGTCCTGACTTTGCAAGACTTGAACAGGGCTGTTGATAGGGTGACTTGGAGATCTCGAAGATAAGTCGAAGTTAAAAGCAAAGTCAAACTTTGCTTCCCCGAACTCTGGATTGATTCTCCAACGCTCTCTTTTTCTTCTAGATCCAGCGCTGGGGGAGTGTGGAATGGGCCCATGACTACGACCTGTACGAGATGCGCGCTCGCACTGCCGCCGCCACCCTCTTTGTTCATCTTTGCACAGAGAGTTCCACCATCAAGCACAAGCTGCTCCAGGACTAAGGTTCTTGGGGTTGGGAAGGGTGCAGGAGGTGGCTCGGCTGAAGAAGACCCAGAAGCAAATGGCTGATGGTGAGGGAGACCTCTAATGCGGAAGGACAGTTCTGTATCCTGCTGGGAAGAAATTAAGAATGGGTAGGGGCCGAGAGGAACTTCTTCCCGTACAACTCTTCCAGTTGCTTTTGGTTTTATGCCCTGGATGGCTATGTTGCAGGCCATGTTTCCAAGCTTATTTCAGTCCTTAGCAACTGAAAGAATCTGCTAATAGCCGAGGGAAAGGTCTCTGTGTGGAGCCTTCAAACCTCACTGCCAGCCAGAGAACAGTAGGTGATACCAGGCTAGATGAGCTAATGTGTGACAAGACAGTCAGAACTCTATTCGAACTTCCAACATCAGTTGGTCGCATCGTAGGATTTTTGATATTAAATTTCCCCATCTTCCCCTGTAATGGTGGAGGGCTGTGTTGATCAGACTGCAGTGGGTGAATGCAAAGGGATGGTTTGGCTTGAGAGTCCTGACCCATGAGACCCCAGGAACCCTTGGAGAAGAAGAAACAAAAGTTTCAAGATTTAGAAAACGGGTTTTATTTGCAGAGAATGACTAATAGGCTGTCTGCGAATGCAGATGTCCCTTCAGGAAGGAGTATTGAAATGCACTTGGTGGAGAACCTGTCTCTCTCAGCCTGAGTTTTGTTTCTCTTGTCTGAGACTCTGCCTGAACAAACAGCTTTCTTTTCTCAAAAATGCTTAGCAGTGTTGTCACTGTACAAGATAAAACTTGGAGCAAGAGAGGATCAGAATCCCGAAAGTCCACTTAAACTTTCATTTAAACTTACATAAATCTCCTTTTTTAAAAAATGTCTGTCCTGCCAATTTGTTCTATTCATCTGGCACACTGGACATTTCAGGAGGAGGGAATATTCCCCTTCTAGAAGGTATTTACAAGGGTGGATTTCCATGGGAAGGAGACATCCAAGCAGATTCACTTTCCAGGTAGTGAGGTCAGGGTCTGGGTATTCAGTTGGTGTGGTTCTGCATTGAAAAGCCTGCTACTGTTCCATTATGTCCCAGCTGTCCAGCTCGCTACGAAGATGGTCAACGTATTGGTTGATTTCCATCACCCGGCTTCGGTTCCTGTTGAGTTCATCATTGTGAACCTGCAGGGATTGAAATTGAGCGCCGAGGGCCCCATGGCAGGCTTCAGTATTTGCTGCCTCTAATCTTAATAACCTTTTAAAATTGTTCTGAAGAAAAGCCTGTTTGGGTTTAAACTAGTATGCATTATTGGAGTTGGACCCCCAGGGAAGTTTCTCCCCAGACACTGATTTCTTGAGAGAAGGCAGAAGTAACATCTGCAGGTAAAAAGGAAGCAGACGGCTTGAATGCACAGACTAAAGAAAGACACAGAGGGTGAAATAAAAGGTCAGACATTATCTAGGCTCCTCTCTCACTAGTCACTCTTTGCTTCCAAAGCGCATTGAAGACTGTTGCGCAGGCTAATGGTGGGCAGTGTGAGGTTCTTCTGCCATCAGCCAAAGGGTTCTCCGCTTACCTTTTCTATTATTATGGAAGCCCAGCCGTTGGCTTTGGTGATGATCTCGTCTTCCCGGTTGTCAATCTTAAGGAGGTGGATGTCATGGGAGGCATTGACAGCATTAACAATGGTGTCTTTGTCCACAAACAGCTAAGGAAAAGAGAGATTGGTTTCAAGTCGAGGCCAAAAACAAAGTTTTGAGATGCCTCAGGCGAGACCTTACCATCCGAACGTCGTCAGGCAGCTCCTCATCGAACTCGCTCTTCACTACTTTCTCCAGCGTGTTGATGGCTATTTCCAGAAGCTTCTCGTGGTGGTGATTCTCCAGATCTCGGCACTGAGCCATCGTAGAGGAGAGGGTTAAGAAACAAAGAACAGACTGGCCCAGTCAAGGGGCCTATCCTTTAAATGCCATCCTGCTCTGTGCCCTTAATTTTAAGGAGAGGATAGATTCGAGGAATCCAGACAATGGCAGCAGAACCAAAAGTTGTTCTGTCAAGTGACTTGCCCTGTGTTTTATGGGCCCTGTAAACGCTTCCCAAAATGAAATCGATCCAGGCTAACCTCATATTATCAAGAAACAATGCCACGCAGTACGAGTGAACCAGCCACAGTGACCCAAAGAGAAGCACCCCCCAGAACTTGCAACCTCATGTCTGCAGCAATTAATCAAAAGGATATAGCCCTTGTTCATTTTCTATAAAGATTGCCACCAGGTCCAAGATGCTTCTTTCAAAATCTTTTATGACTTCCTGAGGGAGAAAGGGAAGAAAGTTGGGGTGTGGGAACAAACTGGATTTGACTGAAAGTAATTGCAAAATGTGTACAAATCTGGCTAAAAACGTGCAGCAGGTTCTAGTTTCTTACGCCTGATATAAGGCACGAAAGATTGACTCTCTTACCGAAGATGCGCTCTTGCATAAGAATCTAAGGCATGCCTACTGGATTAGCATCCAGCTCCTGCATTCTCAGCAAGAACCCCAGCAGAAAATGACCCCTGCTCCATCAGCAAACCTCTCTTCACTAATGCCTGGGGAAATCTCTCCTCAGAAAGTTATCCCTTGGACCAAAGGGCCGTCCCTTACCTCTAACTGGTCAACCAGCTGCATCTCCAGGTTCATCAGTGTTTCTGAGAGTTTGGAAAGATCGTCGCTGTACTCTGCGAGTTTAGACTCTGTAATCTGGGAGTCGCTGAGGTTTTGGATTACTTCTAGTGCCTGGATGCAGAGTGTGAGAGAGAAGGTTAATGGCTGCTGCCCTACAGAAGGAATTTCTTCCATTTTGTTACAGAAAACAAACACTCTGCTCTAACTGCCCTTTGCACAAATACTGAACTCCACAGCTGGCCGGCAACACGCTTGACCACAAGTGTGAGAATCTCCTGGCCAGCATGGCTACTGGCCAGAAGATTTTTGGAAACAAGGTCCTCAAAGGTAATGTTTCCAAAATTCTACACTGGCCTTATCCAGTGGGCAGAAGAGGAAGGACGGCTAGGTTGTGTCCTCACTGTTTCTGTTTGCTTGTTTCACTTCACAGAGTCGTATGAGGCTTTATAGCTCGTAAGCAGAAACCTTGAATTGTGCCCAGAAATAGACTGGCAGCCAGTGGAGGTGTTTTAACAAGGGAATAAGTCACTTTGTAAATCACCTTGAATGTTGGTCAGACAAAAAGGAGTGGCAAAACTCTTCAAAATAAATCCCACAGTAAATGGCCCAGTTAGCACAGTGGCAGTAAGCACGGAGACAGTGGTACCTCCATACCCAGAATATGCCCTGGCTCAAATCGCGGGCTCTGTTCAATAAATCGTGGCTCTTCTGGCATGCCCCATCTTTATCTTCCTTCCTCCTCTTGCAGGCCTGCCTTCAAGAGCAAGCTTATGTTATAGAAGTAATCAGGCACCAAAAGAGCCCTTGGAGAAGCCTGGAACTATGCGGAGCTCTGGAAGGAGACACCTTGGGTCCCATACCAGGAAAAAGGCAGGACACAAGTAAAATGAGTAACTTGATCTCCACATACCCTATGATTCTTCTTTTCAAAGTCCTGGATTATTTTGGTCCCCTGCGCCTCATTGTCCGCCAGGGCTTCATTGAGGCACTTATAGAAGAGAGCGACTTCAGCCTCTCGCCTCTCGTGCTCCCTCAGACCGTACTCAAAGAGAGCCTCGCAAATGGCCACAAACTTACTCTTGTAGGTGAAGCTGGTGTCAAGGAGATAACTCAGCATGGTTTGGCAAGGAAAAGAGAGATCATGCACAACAGCTGCTGATTTGGACAGAGAACCACCCACCTGCAAATAGTGGAGTCAGTAAGGAAGTACCTTTTGGCAGAAATGGGCTGTGACATTTGTCTGCATCCATTTAAAACAAGAGATGGAATTTTAAAAATTCTTTGGCATTGTTTCCCTTTCCTTCATCATTTAGATCCTCTGTTTCATGCTCCTAAGTTCTACCTTCAACTTTTCCATGGGTCATGTCCAAATCCATAATTTTAGCTCCAAAACCTGCCCTTGATTTGTGTGTGAGGTCGACTTATAGTTGAGTATACACAGCAATTTTAATTTTGCTAGTTGCTTTATTACCGTTACATCCAGTGATATATGGGAATTATGATTTATGAGTAACATTAATACAAAAAGCATGACCAAGGATTTTGTATGGTGTGGCATGAGAGGCAAAGATCTATGGGAGGGGGCATACCATGAGCTACTGCTATGTGAGACGCCAACCCTGCCCTCAAAGATTTCTTATTAATTCTGCCCTGAAAGGATATATCTCCAAGAGGTCTGGTACTCCAGGGAGGTATATCAACTTGGCTGCTTCAGGATCGTCCGCATACATGCTGTCAAACAGGAATGGTCCATTCAGATACTCCACGTAAGCAGACTTGGGAGAGAAGTGAGGCAGGAGAAAGAAGAGCAGGGGGTCAACGCTATTAAAAGAGGTGCTGAGGAATGTTATGCCTGATTTATTATTTCCCCAAGAGACCTTCATGTATTCAAAAGGAAAGAAGGACAAGATCCCTCGCAAGAAATCCCAACCTCTTATTGTAAGAAAGAAATCCAAATCTCCGTAACAGAGAGCAGTGCCACGAAGACATACCTTGTGGTACGCCACCTCTTTCTCGGCGGCCTCCTGCACCTGCTGCTTGGCGAAGGCCACGTACTCCCCTGCCTTCATCTCCTCAATGGCATACTGGTATTTGATCAGGGCCATCTCGCGCTGGAGAAAGGCAACACAAAAAACACCATTGAGAGGCAGGAGATTGGGACTTTAAACTGCGGCACCTCACAGTTCCAGTCAAATATTCTGAGGTTCTCCAAATGGCCACACTGTTATTTTAACCACAGTCACTCCACCGCATTCAAGGTCTAAGCGGCTATCCAAACCTAGCCCCCAAATAGGTTCAGGACCATGGATACGCCTTAAAATTCAAGTGAAAACCTGGAGAGGACCCATTGATATTGGATCCATCGGCTGCCACTACAGTTGTGTTATGTGCTGCCTTACACTCTGCATCTTCTTTTTGCTTTATTGTTCTATATTGTTTCATTGCAACTTCCAAGTTGCTCTGATTATTGTGCGCAGAGAAGCTGGATCACATTTCTTCAAAATAAATTGAAGACGTTTCATCGTCGATGCAGATGGTTTGTAGCCCTCATGGATACCAATGAAAATTAAATAATGGTAGTCAGGACTGTATCCTGAAGGATCTTACCATGTTGTCATCCACCAGCCTAAAATCCAGGTAGACAAGATCTGGGAGGTATGCGGCGATAAACATGGCATACATTTCATTGTCACATACCGGATTCCCAGCGAGGTTCAGCGTGCGCAAGTTCTTGAACTTGCGGAGATAAATCATCTGTAGCAGTGGGACAAGAGAGGTCCAGATCACTATTGCGAGCGACAGTCATCGCAGACTCCAAGCATTCTTTATTAATGAAACCCTTACATTTTCCAGAGTGTGTATATTATTATTTCCTATTGAGAAGATCTGAAGTTCTTGGAGCGTGTCCAGATTCTCGATCTTGGAAATCCTGTTGTTGAACAAACTGAGATCCTGCAACTTAACTAGAGCGTTTAAGCCTTCAATGACTTCGATATTGTTAAAGGACAGATCTGTGGGGACAGGTGAAGAATGAAAAAGGTATCAGGATGGCTAGGAGCATTCCCAGAGCAGCTTACAAATCAACAAAACGGCCACAGCTTACCCAGCCAGACCAGATGAACCAGGCTATCCAATGCCTCTATCTTCTCAATGATGTTGTTGTCGAGCTGCAGCTTTGTCAGGTTTACGAACTGAGAGAGATTGTCGATTTTCAAGATATCTGAAACCACAGGAGAAACCTAAGGGCCACTTGTTTCGAGATGGCAGGTAATTAAACATGGCAGTTTATTTCAGCTGGGTAACAGATGAAGTACCGACCCCATCTACTTGCTCATCCATCCAGCCCTAAGAGTAAGCACAAAGCGTTATGTCGGATGGAATTTTGTAAGTTCTTTGACATTGTTTTGATTTGATTCATCCTTTAAATCCTTTGTTAGCTGCCCCTAAGTTTTACCCTCGACTTATCAATGGGTCATAGCAAAATCCTTAATTTTGGCCCCAAAACTTGCGCTCGACTTATACATGAAGTCGACTTATAGTCAAGTATATATGGTGTGTACACTTGTCCCTCCGTATTTGCTAGGGTTAGGGGCACAAGACCCCCATGAATATGGAAAAACCACAAATAACAAAAACACCATGTTTTTACCTGAGAGGACACCTCTCTAGGAATATCTAGGTCCTCCAGTGCAACTCTGTGCCCAACGTCCGACAGAGAATGACCATAGAACTGGGCTGGAGGAGCTACAAAGGCCTAGTGGAGTATTCTCTCTAGGAATCTCTAGGTCTTTCAGTGCAACCTTTAGTTAAAGTTGACCACAGAGTTGCACTGGAGGACCTAGATATTCCTAGAGAGAACCTATTAATCCAATCCGCAAATATCAAAGCCGCAAATGCGAAGGGGTGAGCGTGTTGGGTTACTTCTGACCCCGAACCCTTACTTCTGAAGTCAAGCTGGAGTTCTTTGACCTCTTTGAAATTGATCCCTTCCCTTTTGGCCAGCTGCCCGGCTTCCTCCTGGGGCCCTTGCTCCTCCACCGCTTTCTGCAGCATCTCTTCGTCGATGACGTTGGGTTCGATGCTGTCGTACAAGCGGCTCGTCATCTTGGAGCGGGAAAAATGCGTTTCCCCCGAAGGTTGAGAAAAATAACCGAGTCCCTTGTTGGCCCTGTGGGGCGAAAAATTGAAATGTTAGCGACATGGAAGAATTCGTACGCAGAAACCAGGGTTGCATCAACACTGGAGAAATAACCCGGTTTGGCACCACTTTAACTCTTTGTGGCTCGAGGCTATGGAATTCTGGGAGTTGGAGTTTGTTGTGGGGCCCAGAGCGGAGCAGAGCAAAGAGTTCAAGCGGTGCCAAACCGGGTTATTTTTCTAATATGGATGCAGCCCTGCCACTCGTTACCTATTTACCCTTCTAAGTATGTCTACACTGGATAGTTATACAACTTTAATAATATTAAATTCCTACCCTCCAAGTGTCCCGAATGTAATTATTCTAAGCTGCATTCCCTATTATTATTTTTTATTATTGTTATTAACATTTATTTATATAGCGCTGTAAATTTACACGGCGCTGGATATACAAATAGTGCTGTACTATATTACATTTATATTATATTATATTTTATATAATTATAATTATAATATATTTAATATATTATATTTTAATATATTTAATATATTATAATATATTTTAATATATATATTAAATATATTATATTTTAATATATTATATTTTAATATATATATTAAATATATTTTAGATATATTATATTTTAATGTAATATATATTATTATATTTTAATATATTTCAGGTTACTCTTTAGATACAAAAAGCGGAGACTGAGGTCCAAAACAAATTGCAGAAATAATCCAGTTTGAGAGCGCTTTAACTGCCCCTGGCTCAGTGCTATGGAATCCTGGGAATTGTAGTTTGTTGCAGCACCTGAGCTCTCTGAATTCCTCGGAAAACTACAGTTCCCAGGATTCTCTAGTGTCGGGCGAAGGCGATCAAAAGCAGTTTCAAGCTGGATTTTTCTTCTCAAATGTTTTTTGGACCCATGCCTCCTATGCTAGGGAATTCTGGGATCTGTATTTCTGAGAGAGACATAGGTCCAAAACACGCTGCAGGAATAATCCGGTTTGAGGCTACTTTAACTATCCCTGGCTCAGTGCTAGGGAATCCTGGGAATTGTAGTTTATGGTAGCACCAGAGCCCCCAAAACTACAGTTCCCAGGATTCCGTGGCGCTGAGGGAATTAAAGCGGTTTCAAACCGGATTATTTCTGCAGCGTGTTACGGACTCAGCTTAACTCCGATTGTTGTGTTCAAAGTGCAAAATTAGGGCGTCTTGGGAGCCATGTTGTCTCCCATACCAAGGAATTCTGGGATTTGTAGTTCTGGGAGGACATAGGTCCAAAACACACTGCAGGAATGATGACCCAGTTTGAGGCCACTTCAACTGCCCTGGGAATCCTGGGAATTGTAGTTCACTGTGGCACCACCAGAGCTCTTTCTGACACACAAAGGGCAAAATGTCTCCCAAAACTACATTTCCCAGGATTCCCTAGCACTGAGCCAGCTAAAGAGGCCTCAAACTGGGGTCATTTTTGCAGTGTGTTGTGGGCCCTTCTTGTTCCTCCTCTTCCTCTATAAAATGCTCTTTATTCTGAGCCTCCAAGGGCCTTCCCAGCCTTCCCTCACCGCCTCCCTGGATTCAAAAACCCCAACTAGGCCCCGTTGCTAGGCGAGCCAAGGCCCGTTGCTAAGGGAGGTCACATGACCACCGCATTTCCCACAACCCTTCGCGCTTCCCTTCGCCACGTGACCCGGGAGGGGCCTGGCCTCGGCTCGCTGCGTCGAAACCAATGAGAATCCGCATAAACAATCACCCCCGATTCTGATTGGCTCCTCCGAACGCGAGCCGACCAATAGGCGGCGGAGGCTTGAGCCCTCTTCGACCAATCGGGGTAAGCCTTTGGACTCAAAGTCCCGCCTTCCTCCCTTCCTTCAACTTTCAGCTCAAGGCAGCCCTGGCCTGACAGTGATTGACGTCCGCGGTGACCAATCAGCGTGCGGCGTTGCCTCAGAGGCGGGACTACGCGTCGAAACGGCGCCTCCGATTGGTTAATTTTGTTGCCAGTTAGGGAATCGAGGCGGGGCGAAGGAGGCTGAGGAGAAAAAGGAGGCCGGTGGGGTTTGTTGTCATCCCAAAATGGAGTTTCTGCTGGGGAACCCGTTCAGCACCCCGGTCGGGCAGAGCCTCGGTAAGACGGGAAAGGGAGGCCTCCAGTTTAAGGAATAAACCCGCTTCGAAACCGCTTTAACCGCCCTGGCTCAGTGCTATGGAATCCTGGGAGTTGTAGTTTGTTGTGGCACCACAGCTCACTCTCTCTCTCTCTCTGACAGAGAAGGAGAAATGTGTGGCGAAACTACATTTCCCAGAATTCCCTAGCATCGAGCCCAGGGCGGTTAAAGTGGTCCCAAACTAAGATTATTCCTAATTCCTAATAAACTACATTTCCCAGAATCCTCTAGCACTGAGCCAGGGCATTTAAAGCGGTCTCAAACTGGGATTATTTCTTCAGTATGCCTTGGACTAATGAACTACATTTCCCAGAATCCTTTTGTGGGGTTTTCAGGGCATGTCCTACCAGCCGTATTCTAGAAGAGTTTATTCCTGACGTTTTGCCGGCATCTGTGCCTTTGACATCTTCAGAGAAGGCTGGCCTGGAAGAGAGTTGGGTAGGTACGTCCGTATCTATAGATAGATAGATAGATAGACATTGTGTGATGCGGCAGCGAAAAAGGCCAATGCGATCCTGGGCTGCATCAATAGAAGTATAGTGTCTAGATCAAGGAAAGTAATAATGCCACTCTATTTTGCTTTGGTCAGGCATCATCTGGAATAATATTGTGTCCAGTTCTGGGCCCCACAATTCAAAAAGGATGTGGAGAAACTGGAGCCATGGGTCCAAAGGAGGGCAACTAAGATGGTGAAGGGTCTGGAAACCATGAAGCCCTATGAGGAAAGACTTAGGGAGCTGGGGATGTTTAGTATGGGGAAAAGAAGGTTAAGAGGTGATATGATAGCCTTGTTCAAATATTTGGAGGGATAATGTCACATTGAGGAGGGAGCAAGCTTGTTTTCTGCTGCTCCAGAGACTAGAACACGGAACAATGGATGCAAGCTGCAGGAAAAGAGATTCTACCTCAACATCAGGAGGAACTTCCGGAGAGCAAGAGCTAAGAGACAATATGATAGCCTTGTCTTAAACATTTGAAGGGGTGTCCTATTGAGGATGGAGCGAACTTGTTTTCTGCTGCTCCAGAGAACGGGACGGAATGGAGGCATGGATGGTGGCTGCAGGGAAAGAGATTCCTCCTAATCCAAAACGGGGAAGGGTCTGGAAAGCATGAAACCCTATGAGAGGAGAGACCTAGGGAGCTGGGGATGCTTAGCCTGGAGAAGAGAAGGTTAAGAGGTGATATGATAGCCCTGTTTAAATGTTTGAAGGGATAATGTCACATTGAGGAAGGAGCAAGCTTGTTTTCTGATGCTCCAGAGACTAGGATGCGGAACAATGGATGCAAATTGCAGGAAAAGAGATTCCACCTCAACATTAGGAGGAACTTCCTGAGAGTAAGGGCTGTTCGACATTGGAGAGCGGTGGATTCTCCTTCTTTGGAAGTCTTTAAACAGATGGCCATCTGTCAGGGATGTTTTGATTGGGAGTTCCTGCATGGCAGGGGGTTGGACTGGATGGCCCTTGTGGTCTCTTCCAACTCTATGATTCTATGGTTCTATGATATATACTGTGTGACCCTGGATTGGGAGGAGTGATTCCCATGCTAATCTGTGTATTGCTCTGTCCGTGGAAATACGTAAAACACAACAGAACAATACACATATTAACATGGAAGTCACTCCTCCGAACCCAGGGTCACATAGTAGAATATATATATATATATATACCCCACTTTCTTCCGTGCCAGCGTTCTCTGAAGATGCCAAAGCCACAGATGCTGGCGAAACGTCAGAAACAAACCCTTCCAGAACATGGCCACGTAGCCTGAAAAACCCACAAAAAACCATGGATGCCAGCCATGAAAGCTGGATGGCAAGAAGTGCCAGTCATGCCAGCACGGAATAAAAAGTTTTGGGTGAGGAAATCGGAAAGAGACGGTGGAACCTGATTCGACACAACTCCTGTCTTCCTACGATAAAGGCCTCATAAAGAATCTGTAAGGTTTGGAGCGACTTCAATGAGGAAAGCCTTGGCTTTGGAAGAGAATGACTAAGGAAGAATGTAAAACTCTGTCAGGGCTCCACAGAAGACGCGTGAGTCCAAAACGCAAGGACTGGGTGACATTTATTTTTACAATCCAGAGGGATGCATTGCATAAATTTTAAGTTATGAAATCTATAGTGATGGAGTCAGGCGCCTGGGCGAAGGCCATTAAAAGTGACTTCAAAGAGCCAATTCGGTATATTTGTGGCAGCAGCTAATATTGCTTGTCGTTGGTCCTCAGCGATCGTGGCACCCTCATTTTTCAGAGGCAGCACTAACTAGATTTTCAGGACAAACAAGGTCAGGGAAAAAAGGGAAGGGAGGTCCATCCTGTTTGTGAATTTCCTGGAAGAATCCATTTGGATGCTTTTGGACATTCAATGCTAAGGCCAGAACCTTTGCCTTTTGGACTCCGGTCTCAAAACCCCCAGAAACCACGATCCACAGAAAGTGTAGTCTACAAAGTAGCTTTCCTCCCAAAATCTGAAATACACCAAAAATCCCACGGCAGAGAAAGTGACCCTTTTGCTTTCTGATGGTTTGTACAGACAAACTTTGTTTCATGCCCAAAATTATACAGAGCATTACGTTATAAAATTACCTTTGGGCTATGCGTATAATAATAATAATAATACATTTTATTTATACCCCGCTCTTCAGCCAAAGCTATCAGAGCGGCTTACAATTTGTTAATTAGACAATTAAGTCCCCTCAAGATGGCGGTTATACACAACATAAAACGAATTTCGTGTTTAAACTTGGGCCCCGTCTCCGAGATAATCTCATTATGTTATACGCAAATGTTCTAAAATCCAAAATGCTTCCGGTTCCAAGCGTTTCGGAAAAGGGAGACTCAACCTGCAATCATCTTTTTCGGTGTTTCGATGGATGCTTTGAATATGGTCGTTTGCTTAATTGCTTTTTAACTTCTGTATGATTTATGGTTTTAACTCTATTTGGCCTTAAGTTATCGTGAGCCACTTTGGGTCCCATCCTGGGAGAAAGCTGGGATGTGAATGAAACAAGCCAGCCAATATCTGGAAGGCCAGACAACAGATGAATAGAGAAGGTAGACTCAGCACAGGAGTAGCAGGAGGAAAGGTAGGAGGTTTTTGCATCCTCTCTGACCTACCTGGAAAAGGACTTTCGCTCTAGTTTAGAAAGAGGACAAAGTGGCTGTAAGTTCCCCTTCCTTGGTGGCGGAGGTTTTTCACTTTTTTTGCCTTCAGCTTTCTTGCACCCGCTCCCTTCGGCGCCCTGAAAACCTGTGATGTTTGTGCCTCTGGTTGTGACGCCGACAACGTGCTTCGCAACAGAGGCAAGATCTGACTGTTGGCGCCCTCCGTTTCTAAGCGGCCCCCTTCCCTGCGCTTGCAGGGTGCGAACAACGATTGCCATTCAGGCGTCGCACCCCTTCTCGTGTTTGGGAAACAAAGAAGAAACCCCAGTTTGGGGGCAGCGGCCTAATAAAGGCTCTGCCACTTTGCCCTCGGGGTCGCCATAGGCTTTGGCCTGTTCTGAATAAACCGGGGGATGCTGAAATGGATGTCCCCCGGAGGGATTGCACAGCAGGCAGGGGGATTCAGTTGACATCTCGATTTGACCGCTGACCTTCCCTGCAACCTTGAACCAGCGACTCTGAGCATCTCTCTGCTCCAGCGCAGGCGTTTCCCACGGGTTGGAGGGTTTTCCTCAACAGCGTGAGCGTTGTTGCAAGTTATAGGGCGCCTCTGTGTTCAAACCGAACGTCCCAAGGCCCTTTTAGTCATAAGCAGGAAAAGCGGGGTTGGCAAAGGGAGGATGTCTCCAGAGGGGCCAGGTTGAGATAAAAGCAGAGCTTCAGCTAACTTCCCACCTTCAACAAAGGACTTGTCTTCTGAGGAAGCCCCACATCTTTACTAAGGGAGCTCCGTCTGTTCTCTGTTCAAGCTCGATGGTCCCCGATATTAATCTCTGCAAAGCAATTGCATGCCTTAACATTTCCCCCTTGCAGGTGCGTGTTACGGTTGATATCGTACAGTAATGCTTTCACATTACAACCTGTCAGAGCTTGGGAAAAAAGGTACTGGTTTTGGACTGCCGTTTCCAGGATCCTAAAATATAGCCGTTCTGGGACATGGTGGATTATTTACTTTAAGTGGCTATGTCCAAAAATTAATATGAGATGACAGGTATGCCCCATGGTTTGTAAGAAGATCTGGAAAGCCAAACCCTCCCTCTTTGATTGAAATTTACATCCTTTCGATCTAGGCGATGATGACCGCACCCCGATCTCCTGAACAACGCATTTATATATTGAAAATACTTGCGAGTTATAAGTAAAGGAATTCCATGAATTCCATAAAACAATTCTAGGTATAGCATTCGTTTTAACCGTGTTAACCTTACCCCGGCCCACCCATCTCTCTAAATCTGATGCAGTGTCTTTTATCATCTTATTTAAATTAAGGTAGATCATCTATGATAAGTATCTAGGGATAATCCTACCCAAAGAAGTAATAGAATTTGGGAAATATCGAAACTACCATGCTTCAAATACTCTAGACTCCATTTTGTCTCCCACCGACAGTATTGACTTGGAAATACTCAGATTTTTTCCCCTCAGAATTATCAATCAATTGCATCAAAACAAGGATCAAACAACAAAAGGTCATCTGTGATAAGAATGTTTTAAAATTCTAAATTGATACGCAAAATTAATTGATTTGGGAATCTTGGGAAGACTTTAAGGCGAGGCTAAGGCTCCTCAGATCTCTCCCGCCCCCCAATAATATCCATGCTATTTGGAGGATTCTGGGAACTGTAATCCAAGTAGTGATCCCCCAAGCTGTGGATGAGCGGAGCTCTGGAAACAGCTTGCGAAAGACAGTCCTCGCACAGCTTGGAGGCTGTACCTCAAGCTGCAAATGTCTCTAGACAAGGGCAGCCGAAAGGAGAGCTGCCCTAAAAGTGTTATTGCGTGTTTCCTGGGATCCACCCATTACTTGTCACAGTCATTATATTTTCTGTCACATACCATAGCTAAGCCCGTTGGCATTTGACACATTTTCCTCGCTTGGATGTGGCTGACTCATTGTTGTCAACCTCTCCTCTTTACGACCAGTGCTTCCAGTTCATTTCACACCAAAGACAAGCGAACACAGGAGTGGATTAGGGAGGAAAGGATGCTCTTGGGTTTTTGCAGGGTTTCTCTAACCTAGACGTCGCTTGAGAGCCAGTGTGTCATAATGCAGGGTTGGAAAAACCTTTGTCCCTCCAGTTGTTTTGCACTACAGCTCCCATGATCCTGGAAACCAGGGTTCGATTCCCAGCTCGGCCATGTAAACCCATTGGGTGACCTTGGGCAAGTCACACTCTCTCAGCCTCAGGAGAAGGCAATGGCACAACCCCCCCCCCCGAACAAATCTTGCCAAGAAAACCCTATGGTAGGTTCACCTTAGGGTTACCGTAAGTCAGAAACGACTTGAAGGTACACAACAACAACAATTGTGTACCTTCGGTTTGACTTACAGGAGCCCTAAGACAAACCCAATATGAGGTTTTCTTGACCAGATTTGTTCAGAGGAGGTTTGCCATGGATGAGAGAGTGAGAGTTTCCCAAAGTCACCCAATGGGTTTCCATGGCTATGTGAGTATTTCTGTTCTCCAGGAGTCCTAGTCCAGTACCCAAAACACTACACTATTGTTTAACTATGAATACGAAATCTATGTGGCACATGCGGAGTGTCATTTCCAGTCCGTGTCCCTTACCTTCCTAGCTTGCTTGGGAGGCAGCTCCCATTCTCTGTGGACGACTGACCTTTTTCCCAGTCTGGGTTACGCCTTTGTCTCTGAAATTGGCCTTTGAATCAAATGTCTTAGTGTTCTTTTTTTCCCCTTTCCCGTTTTCTGCTCTATTAGAAAAAGCCACAGATGGCTCCCTACAGAGCGAAGACTGGACGCTTAACATGGAAATATGTGACATCATCAACGAGACAGAAGAAGGGTAAGTGTCTGTCTGCATGTGTGCCCATAGGCAATGCTGGCATAAAGCAGAATGGCTTGATGTGGCCTCTGGAGGGAATTTTGTTAGCTGGGCATTACTGTTTGTCAGGGAACGATAGCAGAAAGGGTTGTGGCTTCCTAAAGATGGCCACAGCCTTGGAGCCACCTTTGCAGAGCAGGCATGTTTAAAGCCAATTGCAAATAGTCATCAATGAAGTGCTCCTCCGTTGCTGCTACACATCCCAGAGGGTTCTGTGCCTCCTTTTTTTGTGTTGGTTTGATAGTGCCAAGGCTAGAAGAACAATCCCTTTCTTCTTGCGGCAAGGCTGGCTACTTTTCAATGCTAGCACGCCGGCATCCCCTCGGCCCATGGTCCAGCATGAACTGGCTTTTTTGTTGTTGTCATTTTGGGTGAAGCTCAAGATGTTTGTAAATGAACACAAGGAAATGCACTGTCCTAGTTCTTGGAAACCCTGGTCTATCAGTGAGCAATGTCTCTGGACACCGAGGCTTAAAAGAGTTGCACTTCAAGAGGTCTCAAGTAGGATTCCTTATACAGGGATACCTCAGCCAGTGCAGTTGATGTGTTCCTCGGCCTTTCTTTAAATAAAAAATTGGTACAGAGGCAGAGATATCAAGGAAAGAATCAGGAGAGGTTCCTATACCACACACAAAAAAGAGAAGAGGAATTAATTGTTTTAGCAAACCTTTAATCCAAAACTAAAATATACATATGTGAAATGAAGCAATCAGGTCAAGTAAGCCTGGCAGAAATAAGAGCATTTTGAGTCTTCTAGAGACCACTTGTGGCATGCCTGTACTGCAAGAAATACTTTTTCTTTCTCTCTTAACCTTGATTCTTTATTCCTACCACTGTCCCACTTTCTCTTAGTCCAAAGGATGCCATCCGAGCGCTCAAGAAGAGGTTGAATGGAAACAAAAACTACAGAGAAGTGATGCTAGCTTTAACGGTAAGAAGAGTGAAAAAAAGAAGTGTAATTCAGGGGTCACTGGTTGGAAACTGCTGGTCCGCCAACTTGCCAACCTAAAAAGTGAACAAAGCGTATTGGAAGCGATATCTGTAGTAACCAGTAAAGTGAAAATCCACCCATTTCTTGGTTCCTGTCTTTTCCTTAGGGACTTGGTATTTGTCAGTTTTATCCAATTCCACATAAGTCTGACAGTTAAAAAGCATGAAAATATGTGTATATTTTTGTATGATACCATCGCTACAAAAGTGTTTCTTTTTCTGTGCAGCAGTTCCTAATTGAAACACTTTTGTATACCAGAATGGACCTGCTTAACTAAGCAGCTGGTAGAGAATACTGCCCAACAAGCTTTGTGTTTGCGTGTGTGCTTGCCGTCTTTGCCTGCCCCGGTTGCAGTGTGGCTCTTTCCATGCCTAGGTACTAGAAACGTGTGTGAAGAACTGCGGCCATCGCTTCCACGTCCTCGTCGCCAGCCGTGACTTTATCGACGGCGTCCTTGTGAAAATCATCTCTCCCAAGAACAACCCTCCTACCATTGTCCAGGACAAAGTGCTTGCACTCATTCAGGTCTGTGGAAAGATTTTTTTTTAAAGTGATTTCTTTTTGGAAAAAAAAAAGATGTTTGTGGGGTTTCTGCCAGACACACACACATACAGAACACTTACTATAATCAATACATTATCATTAGTTGTTGTTAACTGGCATCAAGTCAACTTCAACTCATAGCGATCCTGTGAATGAGAGGCAGCCAAGTCCTCCTGTCATCAGGAGCTCTTCTCAGGTCTTTCAAACTCAGGCACTGCCTCCCACCATGAGACTCTTCTCCACAGATGTAAGACTGTGAGGTAAGAGGCTATGCCTGGTAGAGTCTCCTGCATCCGATAGGCTTCTGCTTAGGAGCTAGACTAAGTATTCCAAACAACTACTGCGCAACAACAGCAGTGGGGTAGGTTTACACACCCATCTGCCCTGGGAGCCTATCTGTACTTCTTGCCTTTGGGCCCCCGGGTACTAAGCTGGTTCAGATGGATGGATGAATCGGGTCACTTGGAAAGCAGGTAGGAAATCCTAGAACTGCAAAAAAGGACCACACATGCTCGGTGAGGGTTGGAAAGCTGAAAGACCTGTTCTGCCGTGGAGCAATAGAAAACCAGAGAAACTAGAATAAAGTGGTTGGAATCCTAGTCAGAAGCATTCTGCCCTGCATTAGGCTCTTGTAACTTGGAGCTTGGGAAAGGGTTTTGCTTTGTTTTGTTTTTCCTATGACTCCTCAAATGCCCTAGCCCGTACACATTGTAGTCCAAAAAACCCTCATCCAGGACAAATTGCAAGTCCTGTTTGTGTAACGCAGAGTTTGAGAATGTTACCTTTTTGCGTTGCGGTTTCCATAAAAGTTACTTTCCTAGTTATGAAACAGTCTGAAGTACTACACTGTTTGAAAAGGTGACAAGAAAGTAGAAGGAAGTGAGTGTTACTTATGCGACGAGCCTTCTCTTGTCGTAATTAAAGCGGCTTTCTTGGAAAATCGACCTCTCCCAGCTTGTGGGGATCTTACAGATCTTACAGATCACATTTCTTCTGCTCGAATGGCATTGGCTAGAGCGCCATTGCAACTGAGAATGGATGCATTTAATTAATATTTTTGGGAAATGAACCCCGCAGTTGATTATGCATTCACCTCTGTAGGGTTCTTAGGGATCTGTGAGCGTGATCCATCCACATGGGCTGGGAGAGGTCAGTTTTCCAAGAAAGCTCCTTTCGTTATAGCAAGAGAAGTCTCAGTCTGGTACTCTGTGTGTGACTGTACCTAAACCTCAATTCTGCCATTTTGATCAAGATGTACCAAACACAACCTCTTGGGGATTAGCGTTACACACAATTCCCATAATGTGGGAGGAAAACTTAGTTGATTGTGACAACCATGGGACAGTCCTGTTTGTTTGTTCCAGGCTTGGGCCGATGCTTTCAGAAGCAGCCCCGACTTGACTGGGGTGGTGCACATCTATGAAGAGCTCAAAAGGAAAGGAGTGGAGTTCCCCATGGCGGATCTTGACGCTTTGTCTCCCATCCACACACCACAGAGAGTAAGCGATCCAGGTGGTCTTGTTATAGAGGGCGCAGAAATACTAGCTGATGCTAAGAGGGAGCCCAAGTGGGGAACATTAGGGGGTACTTTTGCCCTGCAGCTCACACAAGACAGTGAACAGAAGTGACTTTTCCTAGAAACCATGTTTTTCTCCTTGCTGTGTGCCTTTTGGCGTCATATGGAAGCTGTTTTGCCTAATTGCAAAGTTCTTTTTGTTTGAATGACAACTCCCATACTCCCTCCTTCTGGTGTGGCCAACTAAAAAGATAAAAAAGTAACTTTGCCAGGCTCTGTCCTATACCTCTGTTGGGTTCCCAGGAGTTTGACTTCCAAAGTACTCTGTCTCAAAATTTTGATTGCTCTGGGATTGTATTCTCTTTTAGAGCGTTCCTGAGGTCGACCCAGCTGCCAACATGAACAGGTCCCAATCCCATCAGAGGATGAGCTCTGGTTCCTACTCATCTCCCTCTCCGACCGCTTACTCGGCTCCTCAGGCACCGGCTTTGAACGTGACTGGCCCCATCACCGCAAACACAGAGCAGGTATCTTGCAAGTGGGGTGGGACCAGGCTCTTTCCCCTGTAAGGGGTGGGCGGGCGCATATTGTAAACTGGAGTGTATGCTAAATTTCAAAACGAACATGAAACTTTTCTCTCCTTTTCTTTTCCCCTGGAGATTGCACGGCTGCGCAGTGAACTAGATGTGGTTCGTGGAAACACCAAAGTGATGTCAGAGATGCTGACGGAAATGGTCCCGGGGCAGGAGGATTCATCAGACCTTGAACTTCTGCAGGTAAGCTTGTCAGAAACAACTTGGATCTTGACCTAAGGCCCTTCTCTTCTTCCCCTCTTTCCTTGCAGCCTCGAAAACACTATTTCATTTGCATCTTTGTCATTTCACGACCACAGATCTTTTTGCCGCAGTTGACAGATCAGGGATGGGCAAAGTGTGGCTCATGGGTTGCATGGATTACTCAGACTCAGGTCAGTTAGTTAGGATTAGGACAGTTGGGGAGTTAAGAATATGAGTGAAAGACGGGTGTTACAGTTAGTGTTAGTCAGGTTTTAGATGTGTTAACTGTATGTTGAACTTCTATTAAGTAAATTATTTTTTGGTTTTGCACTTGTACCTCTGACAACATTACATAAGGATCACCAGAATGTTTGAGTTAAACATAGGGTGTTCATGGTGGCAGCTGTTACCCAAGGGTGGTGTTTCCAGTGGTGGAATCAGATGGATAAAATCTCACACAGGACCATGAAGGCATCTAGGAGGTTCTCACGTTTGATGCCATGGCAGTGGGACAGGAGAAAGTCCCCCTTGTTGGGTGGCAACGGTGGGATATGCAGAAGCCCTCGTAGGCATTACCGCTCATCTTTAGCTGAGGAAGCTGCCTCCATTTCCTGCAACAGGGGAGAACAACTTGTGACCCTTCAGCTCTCGCTGGACTACAACTTCCATCGGTTTTGCCTGTGGCGGGATGATACAAGTTTCAGTCTGGCAATATCTTGAGTACCCACGTCTTGTCCACCCTTTGGGGACTCACTTTGCGCTAACAGAGCATTGTTTTTGTTTTCTCCCCAGGAGCTGAACCGCACTTGCCGAGCCATGCAGCAAAGGATTGTGGAACTCATCTCCCGGGTGTCCAATGAGGAAATCACAGAAGAGCTGCTCCATGTGAACGATGACTTGAATAACGTCTTCCTCAGATATGAGAGGTGCACCAGATAATTTCTGCCTGACATATTTGTACATTATAGTGCTGCCTTGAGTTCCCTACCAAATCTAGCCATTTAGACACTACAGTATTTTCCAGACCTGAATGGGAAGAAAACTGCTTACAAAAAAATCTCCCATTTCATCATTGTATCACACAGGTGTGGATCTGTTCCAAGAATGGGCATATTTAGTGGAGCACAGGGCCAGGTTTTGGCTCTGTGCCTGCCAGGCCCAAAAGGAGGAGGTTAAAAAAAGGAAGTAGCAGTGCAGTATAGTGGTTTGAGATTTGAACTGGGAGACCAGGGTTTGAATCCCTACTCAGTCATGGAAACCCACTGTGTGACCTGAGGCAAGTCACAGTCTCTCAGCCTCAGAAGAAGGAAAATTATCTCTCTTATCTCTAAGTACATATCAGCAGAGACCTGTCTTTGTACACTCAGCCAGTCTCCCCTTCATACAGCCCAGTTACAGAGTTATGATTCCACTTCAGCTGCCATGCTTCTATTCTGTTGATTCCTGGCCATTATAAAGGTGGCAATATTTTAGAATTGTGCGTTGTGGCAGGGACTCCAGTGATCCCAAAAGACTGTTGAGTGAGCTTCTTTCTTCTTCTGCACACATGAACAATGAGAACTTGGAGGATTCAGGATAGGATAGGAAGCAATACTTCCAGCCATGCCAAAAGGCATGTCTTCTTTGTGCTTTAGAATCACCTTCTTTCCCTCCATTCCAGCCTGGAAAAGGCAAATTCATCCTCCTCTTGTTTGTGAGAAACCATGGTCCTTTATAGAACTGCACCATCTCATCTGTTGTGTTCCTTCTTTGCTTGTAGGTTTGAACGGTATAGGTTGGGACGGTCCACGCAAAACGCCAGCAATGGGGTAAGTACTTATCCAGTGCACAGTAAAACTGTGGAACTCACTGCCACAGGATAAAATGGTACCCACCTCATATCTGATCTCATCTCATTTTGGGTGCTGTGCAGGGTCAGGCTTGCTTAGTACTTGAATGAGGGACCACTAGAATGAAATAGGAGGGATCTCCAAGTAGAGAGAGGAAAGAATGGCACACGAAACTCTGGAAAGCTGTGGCTGCCAGTCAGAGTTGACAGTACTGGGCAAGTTGAACCAAATAGCTGACTCAGTGTAATGTAACTCCCTAAACAGAGAGTGCAGCCTTTTCCTATTTCTGGTTATACCTTTGTAGCTTTTCAGAGGTCTGGAAACCAAACCTTATGAGGAACGACTTGGGGAGTTGGGTATGGTTAGCCTGGCGAAGAGAAGGCTGAGAGGTGATAGGACACAGCCATGTTGAAATGCATGAAGGGATGTCATGCGGAAGAGGGAGCCGGTTTGTTTTCTGCTGCTACAGAAGCTAGAACACAAAACAGTGGGCTCAAATTACAAGAAAAGTGATTCCACCTCAACATTAGGAAGAATTTCTTATTTATTTATTTACTGCAGAGTAAAACAGACTGCCTCAGAGGGTGGTGGATCTTTGGAGACTTTTAAACAGGGGTCAGATGGGTATCCTTTGTATATTCCTGCATAACCGAAAGTTGGATTAGATGGCCTTTGTGTCCCCTTCCAATTCCAAGATTCCTTTCTAAGCAGCTGCTTGTGGAAGGACAACAACAACCTGTCTAGCTTCCTTTGAAAGAGAGTTTCACACTGCAGATGACTACTTGTGTGTGACCAATTCTGTTATCATGAATGACCCAACAGGTCCTCAGTGAGGTGACCGAAGACAACTTAATAGATCTGGGGCCCGGTTCTCCGGCAGTGGTCAGCCCCATGGTTGGAAACACAGCTCCAGCAGCAACGCTTTCTTCCCAGCTTGCTGGACTTGGTGAGTGCTGCTTTGTCTTCCATTTGCTTTTGACAGGTAAGGGTTTTGTCAACAGGAATGGCATGAGGCTTGTCCACGGTGTGGTTTGTTGGAGCTTATTTTTTAAAAATTCATCAAAAAAGTAACAAAGGCAAAACAAGGAAAGTCAACTTAAAATTCAGAAGTCAACATGGGAGAGGAACCCAAAAGGGGTAAGGACCATTGCTCTTTAACACTCTTTTTTTACCTCTTACTATATCTTTGTAGATCTTGGCACGAACAGCGTAAGCGGGACACTCAGCTCCCTCCAGCAGCCCAATCCTCGTGACGACTTCGACATGTTTGCGCAAACGAGAGGCGGTTCATTGGCCGATCAGCGTAAGACGTACGTCCTGATGGGGGGCAGGTGTCTTGGCCTGTGCTCTTAATTTCAGAGGAACCTCAACTTTGAACTAAGCAAAGTCGCAGAAAAGCCCAGTGTTTCCTAGGAACCCTGGCCTGACCTCAGGTTCTTTTGGTGTGTGGACAACTGTATCGTGTCCAATTTGGCCCGATCGGTTGTCCACATGTCAAGGGTCACTCCCTAAGTTTTGTGCATAGTCACTGGCAGTATAGTTGCTGTCCAGGATTTCAGGCAGGAATCTGCCTAGAGATGAGCCTAGGACTTTCTTCTTACAAAGCATGGGGTCTATCATGCTCTTATCCCCAAAGTGTCCTCATATTGCCAATCTCTATCACTCTTAACCCAATCTGGTGACCACTGGCCACAACTCTCCTTGGTTTGGCATTGGCCTTTTCCCCAAGGGTCCCCTGGGTGTACTGGCTGAAGGATTTTGGGAGCTGTATTCCTCCAAACCATCATTTCAAAGCCGGGGATTTTATGCATTGCCTGGGGGATGGGGAGGCTGGGAAACACAGATTTGATGGCAGAACCAGCCGCTTTCCAATCCAGCATTCAGTCTCTTGGCCACAATGCTGTAACATACATTTGTGAGCTTCTGTTGTTTTGAAACACACACACACCTCCTTGTCTTAGCGAGAGCAAGAGAACATTAATGGCCACGTTCTGCGTTATATTGATTTGGTGGACTCTTGTCTTTGACATCTTGGGCAGGCTGCCTGAAGCCCATTTGAAGAAGAGGTCTGTGCCCTTTTATCCTACCGTAATCTCAGCCTACCAGCGACTCAGCTTGAAAACAGGCTGCTTCCTATTTTGCAAGCTTCAGCTTTTCTACCCTGAAAGCCTAATGGAGCGTCTCGCCTTCGCCAATCCATTATTCTGGGAAGTGCAGTTATTGCGCTGTCACCACCTCTTAAGCTGCTTGAAGGAGAGTAATGCAGGCTCCCTGGAGACCTGCATTGCTAGAGATCATGAATTATGGCCCCAAAGGTCTCCCAGAGGCTCCCTGACATTCATGGCATTAACACAGAGCTGCACACGCAGAGGCTGGGGTTTTCAAAGAAGTAGCTATGTTAATTTCTTGCCACATAAAAAGGAGGATAGGAGGGGAGGAAAATAAAAGGGAATGCGGCAGCCTCTTTAAGACTAACTGGTTTTTAGCTTCGCATGAGCTTTCATGGATATAAATGCACTTTGGATGCAGTACGGAGTGATATTAAAGCCTCAAGTATGAAGCCTATTTATACATTTGTAAGACTGGGACAGATTGTAATAGGATCCAGAAAGATGCAGATCACGTCTTTTGCCCTAAATTTTCAAAGGCAGTGGGTTCTTGTCTTCCATCCTATAGCTCTACCCAGTGGCTGATTTATGGGTAGATCTTCCTACAGTGACCTCTCTCCGTCTTAATTATTTTGGGATTCCAGGCTCTTGCATCTCCATGTTTAGATGTTCCATGATAGTATATGGCAAGGTCTTGGCAGTTTAAGCACTTTTTATAGATAACCACTTCAGGGCCCCCATGGCTTCAAGGGTAATAGACAAATAAATAGAAATACACAACACTGAAGGACTCCTTGCTTCTCCCAGTACATTTGCTCTTGCATTTGTGACTTCCTCGATCTTTACCATATTCCTCTTCCCTTATTTTCAGGGTGACCTATGAAGACCCCAAGGCTGTTAGAGGACTGGAATCTGCCTTGGATGTTCGGAAACAGAATACAGGAGGGGTAGGTCATTTCTCTGCTCTCTTGCATTATGAACTGAGGGTGATCCAGTCTTGGCCTTTGCTGGTGGTATCGGACACAAGCGTATATGCCCTTTTCCATGGAATTTTGTGACTTCAGGTAGCTAGCTTTAAATTCTAAGAAACTGGTGTGGCCTTGCCTTGCAAACGGTGGCATTGAATAATGTTTTTGCAGACATCGATTTTGGGATTCAGTCCCAAAAGCTGATTTCTGGAAGGAGCTGAAAGACATTTAATGTGTAGTTTCTGTAAAGTTCTCACAAATGCCTAGATTTCTTGGAATTAGTCTTAGCAGTGCAGTAACTGACTTTTGCTGAAGAGCAAATATGTCTCCTAGCCTCTATTTGAACAAGCAGATAAATTATAACTTTTGGGTGAAGGATTTTAAATCCGCTTATTTTTTGGGCTGGATTCAGGGCCCAAAAATCTGTCTTAGTTGTCTTCACTGAATATAGAGGGGTCTTCCTTTCCCTTTTCAGATGAAAAATATGCTCCTCTTTTGGAATTCCAGCTCTGTTTGCTTGCATATATATATATTTTTTAATAGCCCTGGTAGCTTGCATTTATGGATTCCTTCCTTTAGCTTTGCATTTCATCCTCTTGAGGGAGCAAGGGAGCCATCTCTACCCCACTTTCTGCAGACTTGGATAATCTTTGTGGACTATCTAGACAAGTCATTAATGTGAAAGTGTGTGGCAAGTGAGAAAAGAGGCGGTGGGGGTGGGAGTGTGATAAAGGAGAATGGAAAAGAGGGCTAGAGTTTCAAGAATGTCCTTTTTTTGGTACTACAGTTCCCAGAATAAATAACAGGTATGAGTTTTGCTGTGACCCGTGGATAAGTCGAGGGTGAAACTTAGGGACATCTAACAAAGGATCTAAAGGATGAAGCAAAGCTAAACAATGTCAAAAAACTTACAAAATTCCAGCAGACATAACTCTTTGTGCTTACTCTTAAGACTGGATGGATGAGAGAGTAGAAGGGGGGTCGGTGCTTCCGGGACAGATTATTTTCTTGCTTTTCACCAGGAGATGGTTCCTTCTTTTAAATACGAGTTAAGATATAGTACTTACATTGACCCGTAGATGACGTGACTCAGGTTTTTGTCGGTCAATTTTTTGACCTAGATTTCTATCCTTATACATGAGTATATACAGTAGGTTCGGTTTTTGGTTTTTTTTTTCTGTACTAATGGAAGAGGTTAAAGAGAAAGGAGGTGGAGGCTCTCCTTTGCTCCAGATTGTTTCGAAGCCCTTGGTCCAGATTCTCAAGAAATAGCAAGAAATAGACCATGTGAGTGTCAAGCTGGTTAACAGTGAGGAAACCTCCTTGGTCTGAAGGCGAACACCACCTTCTTCTTTGCACGACTGAGCAATTTACCTTCTCCTTTTTTGGCCAGCGAGTCCATGGAGGGCTCAAGGGCTGCAAGCGATCCTTTGAAGGGCCACGCACAGCCTGAGGGCACTCTTTGCCCACTCCTGATCTAAGCCTTGCTTCAGATCTCAGAACTGCTCTCCTGCTTCTTTGTCAGCAAAGTCCTTATCGGCCTAAAGTGTTGTCAGTTCAAAGGGCCCCCACCTGAGTCAACGCAACTGGGTCAAAGTGTTCGAAGGCCTCCTCCTTCCTTCGCAGACTTTGCCTGCCCGCTGAGATGCCCCTGGGAATGTTTTGCTGCTCAGCAGAATTCAAAGGTGGTGTTGCGATCCGTGACACGCTGGTGGAGTACTCCATTTTTTCCCTGTCTGTGGTTGTAGTGCAGTTAACGGTACATTCAGGGTTTATAGGCACAAAACGGAAATGCGTTTCCCAAGCAGAGCAGATGCCAGTGGCTTTTGCTGGAGTGGCAAATGGAAAGGCACAGGAAACTTCCCTTGCAACTGGGTTTGGACGACAGGGATGGAAGGTGAAGCTGTTTCTTGGCTTTGCCAGAAATTGTCACACGGAGGAAATTTAAACCAGACTTGTGAATGCTTTCAAAGGCAGATTAGTCCCAGATGAAGCAGTGAACACTGAAGGAACCTAAAACAACTTTCTTCTCGTGCATTTCATAGTACGCTTGGTCTATGTTTTAAAAGAGGAGAGTAAAACCTGGGGCCCTCCAGATGTTGTTGGGCTGCAGCTCCTATCAGCCCCAGTCAACCAAGCCTATTGTGAAGGATGATGAGACTTGTAGTCCAACAGCCTTTGATGGATCCCATGTTTAATCAACTGAAGAGGAGATGGGCTTCTTTGAGACCATTAAATGCAGAGTCTTAAATTGAGGCTGCAGTTTTCCATGTACTTTTCTGGGAGTGAGCCTCATTGAACTGAGTAGATTTACTTCTGAGCAGTTCACTTCCAAAGTCCCTAAAGTGCCATGAATCAAGATGATTTAGGATATATCCACACTGCAGAATTAAAGCAGTTTGAGACCATCTTAACTGCCAGTTTTCTATCCTACAGAGTCCTGGGATTTGTTGTTTAGTGACACACCAGAGCTTTCTGACAAACCAGACTGTATGCCTCACCAAACTACAAATCCCAGGATTCTGTAGGATAGAGTCATGGCAGTTAAAATGGTCTCAGACAGCTTTAATTTGCGGTGTGAATACATCCTTAAAGCAGGAATAGGAGAGCTGATGTCCTGCATATATTTTTATCTCATACCTCCCATCTTAGGTCTACTCTGGCAGTCCTTTTTCTCAGTGAAACAATCCCAGGCAGGCTTTCCAAATCTAAATCTAAAACTATATGAAAGAGGTGGGTTGGGGGAAATAACCCACTTCTTTGTGGTCTCTGTGACTCTCAAATATAAGCACTGATCCGATTCCTTTGTGCGAGTTCACACATGGCCACTCGAAGAACCACAGCCACAGGTAAGCAACCAGTTCTTTCTCTTCCGATTTACAAGAAGATCTTTGCATGGTCACTTGCAGGCAGTTCTTAACTCTCTATAGGAAAGAGGCTAGTTGCAAGCTTTGGATGGAAAACACAGAACGTAAGAGGCTTTTCCAGGACATGTACAGCCAGAGCACACGCATGTGCATCCTCAGTCAAATGTGGTATTGTCTCCATCTCATTGTTGGCGGTTGCCACTTGCTTTGCGTTTGTTCCTTGTAATCTTTTTTAATGGGACTTTCTGTTCTCAACACACAGAGGAGAGGTAAAGGTGGGAGCTCAGACATGGAGCCAATAGACAAGTGGCTAATGACCCAAGGAATGGTGAGGAGGATACCACCAATGGAGTGACCCCCCTGATCCCCTGTCGTCCTCACCTTCCGTCTCCTTTAAATAGCATAACCGCCCTCTGTCCACCTGTCAGTCAACCTGTCAAGCAACCACGCAATGAACAGTATGAGGAGATGGATCCCCATCTGGGAAGGGAGAGGAGGAGGGCTGGTTAAAGCTGGGAGAGTTGGAAAAAAACTTTTCGCACTGGGGAAACAGGTGCGCCTGAAGGTTACCTTGTTTGTTTCCAAAACGAAGATGGATCTCCCCAGCTCCTTTTACTGTCTCATTGTCTTTAATATGTGCAGTATCTACTCTTTTCCCCCTTCAGGGTAAACACAAGTTCTGCTGGCTTAATAAAAACGGGCGAGGCTCCTCTCAGAAAGTCGGATCCCCTGTCACTACAATACTCCAGATTCGGGTACCAAAAGCTTGGATAGTCAGGAGTTTGCAGGAGGTAGCGGGAATCCTTTTTTGGGCTACAGCTTCCAGACTGGAGATGCTGGCTTGGGGATTCAGGGGAGTTGTGGTCCAAAAAAGGGGAAAATTCCCAACTCTAATGCTCCTCTGAACGTGATTTCCAAATGCTGGTGGGGGATACAGAGAGTGACCCATTAAAGTAGGACCTCAGAGCAACCAGTGAGGGCTCCCAAATGTAGCAAAACTTGCCCCCGATATCAACTGGATGAACAATCCTTGCTCCTTCCCAAGGAATCTTAGGAGCTGTAGTTCTCCGAGGGGGGTTAAGATCATTAAACCATTGCCCCCTAACCCATACCACAGTCCTTAAGATTCTTGCATGGCCAAGGCGGCCATGGCCTTTAAGCTGTCATAAAAGAAATCTAGGGCCCTATGATGCCACTTCAGCTCCCGTGGCTGCTTCCTGTGGGTTTGTACTTGGATGGGGCACTAGAGTTCTGTGGCTGAGCAATTTCCAATTGCCCCTTTCTAAACTGCAGCTTCCAAACTCTCTCCCATTGCCCTGGCCATCTTCGTTGCTCTCGGCTTGTGTTTGTTCAGCTCGGAAAAAAGGATACTGCCGCTGCCTTCGTGGGGGCTGCCGTAACAACGTCCGTCAGAGACTGGCGACATTGACGTCACCCTCCCTCCCCGATGCCAGTTTCTTCCCCCCCATTGTAGGTCACTCACTCTTTGTTGCTTTATTACAGACATATTTGACAAACCCCCTCAAACCCGACTAATCCTTAACCCGATTTCTGTCTCAACTAGCGGTAGTTCTTAACCATGTCCATTAATAGAAGTGATGCACCAAAGGTGTCGCGCCCTACCTTCGGCCCTAGAAATTTCACTGCCATATGTTTATAAAATGAATGGTATTGTCATAAGTCAACAGGTATCTTGAAGGCACATACACATGTTCACTGCGGGCCTAAATATCTTGAAGGCATCGGATCCCGTCTGATCTTGGAAGCCAACTAGGATCAGGCAGGGTTAGTATTTGGACACAGGAGACTGCCAAAGAATACCAGGTGTTATTGGCTAAATTTTAGAATAAGGAACTGGAAAAACCACCTCTGAGTATGTCTTACCCAAGAAAACCCTCTGCAATTCATCAGGTCATCATAAGTCCACAGGCGATTTGAAGGTGTGCACATTTTCTGCAGATGTATTGGCCCTGCCATCTCTTCTTTTCACCTTTGAGGGCTAGAAACTTTAATGCTTTGCTTTTACATGAAAGCCATGTAAATTTTTGGAATACTGTTCAAAAGGTTCTTTACAAAGAAGAAGCGATAGTTTAACTGTGAAACAGGAAGATGGGAGTATTGTAAAACCAGAAGGTGGAAGGAAGTACGCATTGTACAACAGGGAAGTAAAATAGAGTAAAGAATGACTTCTCAAAGACCCTAATTTTGTATTATCTATTCCCTCAGATAATTTCTTCTCTCTAGATTTTGGGAAAGGTTGTAAAGCATAGTTTGCAAGCTCTTTTGGAGGAGGTTTGTTTATCTCAGCTTGGGGCATTTTAAAAAATAAATAAATTAGGTACTTCAAGTGGGTGCAGAGAAAGGATTTGCAGCAGAAATGCAGCAGAAATGCAGAAAGTCCCCTCCTCCCTCTTGCTTTTTTCTTCAATAGCAAAGTGGCCCTCAGGTATAAGATGTGCTAGGCTTAAGTTTTCCAGATGGTGGAACCTCAGTTCCCAGCATCCCTGACCATTGGCCAAGCTGACAGGGTCTTCTGAGAGCTGAAATGCAAAGCATCTGGATGACCGAAGGTGGTGGGCCACTGTGGTAGATTTGCACCATCAGCCAACCCGGTTCCATGGGGGGCACTAGGAGGCAGGAGTTTGGTTTAAAAACTTCCAGTCTTGCTTCCATGGCTAGGAAAAGGGGCTCCCGTGATCCGACATGCTCCTGTTCAGATGTGCATCCATTGTGGGCAGTGTTGTGTACTCTCAGGTAAGTGGGTATATAGGATTGCAGGCTTTGACATTTGCCTTCCTGTGTGACGTTTGCCAACACAGTAGTAGCGGGCACCCTTGTGTCTTTAAATCGCCCTCTGCGGTGGTGTTGCAAGCAGCTTTTCCCTTCTCCTTCTGCGTGCCTTTTTATTTTTAGAAGGGAAGGGAAATGACAACATCGTCCATTCGAATGCCCAAAAACCACTTTGAACTGTGACGGAGGTCAGTAGCCTTCGAAAACAACTGCAATCCAATGAGCAGCGTTTAGTAAAGCCAGGGACCCGTTGACTCCACTAAAGACTCGTTGGTGGACCTCATCCATCCATCCATTTTTAATTTGTCATTTCACACTTCTGCTCCTTTTCCCCCCACTGGGATTGCGACCCCAAAACTCCCAGATCCTTTAAGACGTGACTGTCGGATTTAAGACTTTGCAGTACTCATTCCTCCTCTGCCCCCCATATCCCTTTTTGTTGGCTGATCCGTTTTGTTCCCGAGGCTGCGGGCACCAGCTTCTGAAAAGATTCAGTCAAGAGGGGCCCTCCCAAAATGTAAAACTCCCAAGGGTTGGTAAAGTGGTATTTCCATAAGGTTAAACTGTGGGGTGGTGCTGTATTCGGGCCAGGCCCAAGACTTGAAACTTCTTTTAAAAAACTGGTCCAGTTATGAAGCCTGGACCGTAGTTCTGGCAGCGATCATTCAAACATTTGCTCTCTTGTGTTATGCGCTGTTAAAAGGGCATAGAGTAAAAGTTGTTTGCTGCGCAGCAAACTATCTCCAATATATCCAATATTCCTGCCTAAAGGGAATGGGGGTCCTTCAAACATAGACTCGGGGTCCTTGCCTTCCGGGACACAGTCAGACAACCTTTGGCGTGTGCATCCAGCCGTTTTGCTCACAACACCTTTCCGTTTTCTTCAGCCGTGTTGGGTTCCCCACCTTGCTTTGCGTCGCTTTACTCGTGTGCCGTTTGTGTTTTTGTATTTTTTTGTTGCAGTTTTTTTTTCCTATGATGAAAACAACGCATCTTACACAGCATATATGTTCTCCCCTCTTCTCTCCCTTCCTCCTTTTTATTTTTCTTCACTTTCCCCTCTCATTTCTGTGGCCATGGTTGTGGATGTGTGTTGGTTTTTTGCCTGCCTTGCTGTATCTCTCGCTGCGCTTCCTAGATTCCAGTCACGCAGTCCTCTGTCATGGATGACATTGAGGAATGGCTCAGTACCGATGTGGTAAGACTCTCTCGGTTTGTTTATTTCTTTTCTGTATATGCATTTATATTTTACGTTTCAAAAATTGTGTGCAGCGTTGAAAGGGAAAAACCCAAGTGGAAATCTGCAAGCTTCCATGTATACACAGAACTCTTCAGGCAGAATGGGAAAAAAACTAGGGTTTCCATTATGGATTTCAGTTTGAAAAGGTGGTGTTGTGGGAACTGCTATTTCAGGTTACAGGAAAGGGATTCCATTTTTGAATGCTCCTGTTGAATTATATGGACACACACACACAAAAGAGGAAATATATAAAATAAAATCCTTTCTTCCCTAAAGGAAGGAAGATATTTTCTACAATGAGTCCACCCAAAGATGTGAATGTGTTTAGCAGCTATGGAATGGTGAGTTTAGGTAGAAGCCTGGTGCAGAACGGAGCATGCTTGAAAATGGCATGGAAGTCCGTCTTGAATCCCGAATATGGCAATTCCTCATTCTGCTGCTTCCACAGAGTGTGTGCAAAATGAAGTTGTTGCCCCAAGTAAGAATGCTATCTCCCCGTGAAATACACTCCTTCAGTTCCCAAATTTCTAGCCTTGCTCTAACACGGGAATACATTGTATGCTGTCGGTTGATCGTACCACCTCTTTTCTTCAACCGTACAGAGCCTTCCCCAAAACCTGCTGCCCTCTGGATGTGTTGGATTTGTGAGCGTGACCATGCAAGCCATGCTAGAGATGGTGTGAGCTGAAGTCCAAGACATCCAGAGGACACCGGATTGAGGAGGACCCTTCTAAGATGTAGGCAATGAAAGATCTATACCTTAAGTCAACTGGCTTCGTAAGTCCCCCATGCTGTTGTGATTCTGTTGTTGGATGCAGCCCTGTGCTGTGATCTCCGCGGAGGCCCTTCTCTTGATATTTTCTGTTCCCTTCTCTTCCCTGACCCTCTCACCTACCCGCCTTTCCCCATTCCCATTGCAGAAAGGAGATGAACTGGAAGAAGGAGTGACCAGCGAAGGTAAAGCAGACCCTGGGACAGACGCACCAGCTAATGGTCTTGCCAGGGACAAAGCATCAGCAGGGCTCTGTGTGTATGAGTTGATTCTTCAAGAGCATGGGGCAGTCTTGGGGGGGGGAGCAGTAGACCTCTCTTTGCGTAGGGAATGCAGTTCTTTTAAAAGCTGTCCTTTTAAAAAGAAACGCAACATCTTAGTCGAAGCTAAGGACCACAGGTTGCAAGCTGGCCCTCTGGAGTTCCTCAGACAGTGATGCCTATTTGACATCCTTGCTTTGGTGGCTTCCTGGCTTTGGTAAGAGTAGCCACTTTCCCCAAGCTCTGCTATACAGAGTAAGAGAAGACTCTTCCCTCCATTGTGGGAATCTCATTTGGCCACAGTGGGGGAACCGGAAGCTGCACAATGTGGGGGACAGGGGTGTCGGTGTCATCTCAGACGTATGGATGGCACAGAGTTAAGGGGGTGACGCGGTAAGATATCGGCTTTAGGAGGCAGGCAGGGTGGCATCTAATGACCGAGGTCACGTTGGCCCTGGATCACCGCGCCAACCTTTTCTCTCCTTTCTCACGTTCAAACCTTGCAGAGTTCGACAAGTTTTTAGAAGAGCGCGCCAAGGCTGCCGAAAGGATCCCCAACCTGCCCTCTCCTCCCCGGGAGGAGCCCGCACCCCCCGCGACGAACCCGGCCAGCAAAAAGAAGCCAGAGCGCTCAGAAGATGCCCTCTTCGCCCTGTGAGGATCCTCCCTGCACGCGTGGAAGGACACGGCCCCGCGGTCAAGCTGTCCTCGACCTGCCCGGCTTCACAGCGAGCTCCCTGGCCCTTCCCGGGTGTCCCAGATGGCCTCTCTTATCTCTCAGAAGCGATCCAGCCCAAATAAGCTAACTTTTCAACAAACGTATTTACGTCCGGCCTTGTCACTCCTGTGGCTGTCTCCTGCCCACTCGCTTAACTCCCTCTTTTCTTCCCTCCGGGTCAACAAATTTGTGGGTTTTCCTTCTCTTTTTCTCTCTCTCTCTTAAAAATGCATGAGTGCAATCTCTTTCACACACACCTCCGATTCAGAGCGGAGCTGTGCAGCAAGCGGACCCAGCTTTGGTTTAGCTTTTCGCAACGTTCCTTGGGAGCCGATCCAAAGCGCACCATTTGTGGCGCCTCCGACAGTTGTGTAGCGGGTCCCCCTTGAAGTCCAATGAAGAAAAAGCCTCTCATTGTACTGTCTCCCCAAAACTGCATGGTGCATTTTCTCCTGCTCCCCTCATTCCCCATTTGGTGCTCTCTCTAGTTGGTCCCAGCTTAAGGTGAGCCGATGTCGCAAAGATCATGGGCCATCTTTTGTCTCCCTCTCCCCCGGCTAGAAAGCCTTGCTTGGACATGTCCGCTTGGAGGGCATGGAGTCTTAATATTAGGACCTGTGTCTGTTAGGTTGGCCAACGGGCGTCATAGAAAGGATCTGGTTTGAGTGGTGCACACGTGGACATCCCTGTGGCACCCAGTAGCCAAAGGCTGACCCCAGACTCTCGAAACCAAGACAGATTGTCAACGTACGTTGTGTTGTGATCTGCTTCCTGCAGCGAGCGGGGCTGGGCCCATGTGTGTATGGCAGCTAACGTTTTTATTTCATTTCTGGGAAGTCTGTATGAAGTTCAGTTTTCTTTGGACGTGTCGGTGGCGGGAGCGCTTGCTTTGAAATGTCAGGATGCCTCTTGGCTGCTGTCTTCTGAGCGGCTGTGCGAAGTTCTGGACAGGGTTGGAGTGCCATGGAGAGCCATTTCTCTTCTGGTTCCACACAGCCTTTTTGCCCTTTACAAGAAGCTCAGTCAGAAAAAGAGGGCATTGGACCCATGGCAATGATCTAGCTGGTGAGTGAATGAGGGCTGTAGAAGAGGATCTGTCTATGTCTGGGATGTTTGGACCCCATTGGTTGGTTCCAGTGCCACGTGTCTGTTGCATCTTTGTGCTGGATGAAAGATGCTTGCCATTTGATAAAACGGTATAGGTGCTTTGCGTAGCTTAGGGAGAGGTATTTTGACCTAGGAGCATCCCTGCTGATCTGCCCGTCTTGCAGGTTGCATCTTGCAGGTTGAGGTGGCATCTTTGTTTGGGATCCTAGGAAGACTTCGGAGGTTATGTCCTGTTTTGTGATGAATTGGACCGGTTGCAGGTAGCTTGAGGTTCATGTAGTCCCTCGGAGGCATTTCACACACTACGCAGTTGTAGCACCGCAGTAACACTTTCCCAGCCATGGGCCGCATCCTGTGAAACCTTGCGGTTTGTAGTTCGTGGGGACGCTAGAGCTCTCTGGCAGAGAAAGCCGACTGCTGTTCCTTAAACTGCAAATCCTAGTATTCCATGGGATGTGGCCATGGCAGTTAAAGTGGAACCATAGTGCGATAACTGTGTGGTGTGAACGAGGCCCTGATGAGGAGGAATCTGCCATTTGAATCCATATGGTCTCACCATGATGGACAAGTAGTGCAATGAAGGCAAGAGAGTCCTGTGCGCCGGTTTGGGGAAAAAATATTCCTTTTTTTGGACTAAATTTCCCCGGTCGAGCACTTCGCGGCTGTCTGTCAGAACGTGGCGTCGCAATATCGCAATCCTCCCACCCTTCCCGATTTTGATATTGTCAGGCCATCCAAACAAATCAGAAGCGAAAATAGCGGAGGTGGCTCTTACCGGCTTTTGGTTATTCCAAACTGTCTTTACTGTTTAAACAAATGCGGCACAGAGACGGGAGCTCAGAGATCACACTATACAAGATTATGTGGGTGAAGACGTTGTGCGTTGTGTTGGAAACACTTGCGTTTTAAAAAACTAAGCAATTTCCTCAAAGCTTTGGGTTGATTCCTGGTAATACAATTCTGGAGAGCTTGGTGATCTTGGTAAGGAAATATATGTGGTGTGTGTGTTTGTGTGTGATAATGACACTAAACTGTTTAACAACACTAAATGGTTGGGACCTTTACTTAAAACACTAACAAGGCCTCGGTTTGTGACGTTTGCTTGTGTCCTGATCCAGCGGAAATTTTTTCCTTACAGGAGCTCAATGGAGACAAACGAAGGCTGCCACTTTTTCGTGAAACGCCAGTTTGTTTCAATAGAGAAATTTCCTGGTGGAACAGGTCCTTTACCTCCATGTCCCCCCATCCCAAAAAAGTTCCTTTTTTTGCTTTCTCCAACTTTTGCTAATACCTCTGTATGCCGAACGGTCAAACGGAACGAGGGGAAAGTCGAATCGTCTCTGTTTTAAAATATATTCTGCGTGGGGTGTGCAACTTTCCCATCATTTTTCTTACCTTTAAACTCTTCCGTGTGGAAGATCAATCTAGGACTGGTGCAATAGCGAAATCTGTTACGAATCGTGACCCCGTACTTAACTTAAATAGTCCGAGGAGGAAAAAGAGCTTGTTAAATTCACCCAACGTAATGAACCCAAAAGCGGGGAAAGCCTGGTACGCCCTTCCCCTCGACGTGCTGGACTACAACTCCCATCATGGGCTTTTAGTCCAACATTACATAAAAAGAGAAGGTGCCTTTATCCTTCGGTTGACTTTTCTCGGTCAGTTTTCCGTTTCCGTGCATTGGAGGGACTCCTTCCTTAGATCCAAACTATTGTTCAGGTCCGGCCTCATAGCTTTGGGGGGGGGGGGGGGAAATTACTTTTCGGAACGGCAGATCTCTCATAATCCTTCATAGAGGACGGTGAGGATTTTGGGAGCTGGAGTCCCCGAAAGGAATTATATTCTTCTCATCCAAGCTCTTCATTTCCCTCACGTGTCGTCTCTCGGTTTCTCCATCCGGGGCAAGAAATCAAACTCCAGAGGAGTCAAAAGGATGTGACTGGCCTCTTTAAATGCCTGCAGGGATTCCCAAACTTTGGTCCTCCAGTTGTTTTGGACTTCAGCTCCCAGAATTCTTGACAGTTGGCCAAAACACCTGGAGTTGACGTCCAAAACACTTGGAGAATTGCGTGTCCCTCCAAATGTCGAACCTCACCTTCCAATGCTGGGAGTTGTCGTCCAACCACATCCATCCACCTTCACCCGAACAAACCAGTGCAAAAGGATGGTTTTAAAGGAAGTCGAGACGGGTGACTTTTGGGCAGCGTTTGCAAAAGAGCAGTCAAGACGTCTCTGGTGTCGAGTACGAATTCTTTGCCTCTTTTAACCTAAAAACCACCCGCGTCCCAAACGGGTCGCTGGTTCGGTACTTCCAAAAGTATGGGGCAGCATCCTTTTGCAGTTGGTGGCACTTCCAGCGGCTTTTCCAGATGCTCCAAAGGGCTGCCTTGGCCAGGGCCTATGGGACTTAGAGTCCGAAAAAGGGCTGCGCAATCCCCGTTCCGGTTTTATATTCCCCTGGGAAGGAGCTCGCTTAGATATTCCCCGCGTCTCCTTTACGGTACTTAAAACCTTCGGCAGCGGCTGAACTGGTCTCCGTCCGCATTTCTAGCCGGGAAAAAAGGAAAGCCACTTGTGGTCCGGATGCCACGTAATTCTAACCATGCCTTGCAATTCTCTTTCCGTTAAAGCTTCCGTAGAGCATCCTATCCAATTCACTTTATATTAAAAAATAAAAATTTAAAATAGCGTATGCTCTTTTTCGCCCTCGACCTTCCCTCCGTAACCTTGTGTCATAGAATAACCCATCCGTATATTTAAAAAATAAAATAAGTCTAGGTGTGTCCGGATGCGGATAATATTTATTTACTGAAAACGCGCAGGTTTTCGTCTTGTGTTTTTATTCCGTTTTTGGTGATGAGAAGGTTTGGGCAGGGAAAGGGAATTAACTTGTGGTTTTTTTTTTATTTTTAATTTTAAATATGTAAAGACAGCTCTGTATAAATAATATTAACAACAACAATAATAATAATTGTTCAACGCCTTTGTCCTCGGTTCTCTTTCCTTTTAGCCGTGATGTTTTCATGTAAGGGAGGATTTAAAAAAAAACACCCAAATATTTGGTGGGTATTTTTAATTTTTCCTCCCCAAGAAGGACGTGTTCAATAACTTGCTGTCACTTAACTCTTCTTCCTTCCAGAAGCCACCCGTGTGTCCGCGTGCGTCTTTTTCTCTCTGTACATTTTCTGTTCTTGCATGTGGAAAAAATATTCCAATAAAAAGACCATTAGTGCAAACTGGACAGCGGCTTTAAAAAAAAAAATTGTCTCTTGATTTTTGGAACGGTTTGGCACAGCTGCTCAGGATCGCTTCCGGACTTTTGCCAAAAAGGTCTCCGCTCCGAAAGGCAGCCGGCTTTGGGTAGAAAGCTGTCATCCGGAAGGAAAGGGAGAGGAGGGCAAAGGTGGGAGTCTTTTCGAGTTCGTGTTTTCCTTGCTTTTTTAAAATTGGGTTCCCCCTTTGGGTTATTCCAAACTGGCTTTGGGTCATTCTTCCAAACTGGCATTGGTTTATTCCAAACTAGCTTTTTGTTTGTTCCAAACTGGCTTTGAGTTATTCCAAACTGGCTTTTTGGTTATTCCAAACTGGCTTTGGGTTATTCCAAACTGGTTTTGGGTTGTCCTTCCAAACTGGCTTTGGCTTATTCCAAACTGGCTTTTTGGTTATTCCAAACTGGCTTTTGATTATTCTTCCAAACTGGCTTTGGGTTATTCTAAACTGGTTTTGGGTTATTCTTTCAAATTGGCTTTGGGTTATTCCAAACTGGCTTTTTGGTTATTCCAAATTGGCTTTCGGTTATTCTAAACTGGTTGTGGGTTGTTCTTCCAAACTGGCTTTGGCTTATTCCAAATTGGTTTTGGGTTATTCCAAACTGGCTTTGGGCTATTCTTCCAAACTGGCTTTTGTTTATTCCAAACTGGTTTTACCGTTTATACAAATGCAGCACAGAGCAGAGCGCTCAGAGATGACACTTTGAGATTTCGTGGGTGAAGACGTTGTGCGTTGCGTTGGAAACACTTGCGTTTAAAAAAACAACAATTTTCTCAAAGCTTCATGGAGATACAATTCTGGAAAGCATGGCCATGTGGGTTTTGTGTGTGAGAATGACGCTCAATTACGAATTGCTTTCTCCAATTTTTGCTAACGCCTCTACAGTTCCCAGAATCCCTCGCTCTCCAATCGGCCTCTTCCAGAATTCCCCCCCCCCCAAAAAACCCTTGATCTTTCCCAGAATTCCCCTGTTTTTCTCCGCAATTGTTGGCCGCTTCCAGAATCTCCCCCAACTCTGGCTTTGCAATTGACCGATCTCTGCTGCTGGAAAGAAAGACTTTTTGGGGTTAATCTGGGAGGAACAGCAAAAAGAAATTTAATAATAATAATAATATAATTTAATAATTTAATAATAATATCTATTATTAAATTATATTATTATTATTACTATTATTAAATTAAATATCTATTATTACTAAATTATATTATTATTACATATCTATTATTATTAAATTAAATATCTATTATTAAATTTTATTATTATTATTATTAAATTAAATATCTATTATTAAATTATTTATTATTATTATTATTATTAATTTTATTATTATTAAATTTCTTTTAGCTGTTCCTCCCAGATTCACCCCAAAAAGTCTTTCTTTCCAGCAGCAGAAGCAGCCCACATTTATTTATTTCCGCGCGGCCCCTTTAAATCCTTAGCCCCGCCCCCAGGGGCAATCCCTGCCTCTCCACGTGGAGCCGGGAGATCCCCGCCCCCGATGACGTAATCCCAGGGTGACGCAAAATCACTCCACCGCGGAGCCGCGCTCCCATTGGCTGAGCCGCCTGGCACTACGGGCGGGGTTTCCCCGCTGCTCCTCCAGGGGGGCTTCCCTCCTTTCGCCGCCGCTGATTGGCTGATGGGCTGCGAGGCCACGCCCACGCAGAGCTGGGCAAAGATTAACCCTTTCTTTTCCTTTTCTTCCCATTTAAACTAAATGCATTTGCACACAGAACAGCCCTGCAAGGTAGTGCAATTAGTCCAGGAAGGTTAATTTAATTTAATTTAATTTAATTATTTAATTTATTTAAACAAAAAAATATATATAAATGGGCCAATTGGTGTGAAAAATAAATTAATTAATTTTGGCCAATTTAATTTAATTTAATTATTTAATGTATTTAAACCAAAATAAAATAAAATAAATGGGCCAATTGATGTGCAAAATAAATTAATTAATTTGGGCCAATTTATTTTTTTGGTTTAAATAAATTAAATAATTAAATAAAATTAAATTAATTAACCTTCTGCACTAATTGCACTACCTTGGAGGGCTGTTCTGTGTGAACAGTCATAAAAATAATAATAGTAATAACAGTAATAATAATAATAATAATAATAATTTTATAATATAATTTAATAATTCAAATATAATAATATAATTTAATAATGATATAATGATATTTTAATAAGGATATAACGATGTAACAATATAATTTTATGATGATATAATAATAATATAATTTAATAATATAATATAATAATTATATGATATAATAATAATAATAATATAATTCTATAATCATATAATAATTTTATAATGACCTAATGATATAATAATATAATTTTATAATGATATAATAATAATATAAATTAATAATACATTTTAAGAAATAATAGCAGAATACATATAAATAATACATAACAATACAAGAAAGAGTTCAATAAAATAAGGCAGGGAACAAATATATTTATATATATATACTCACATATACACACACATATATACATAGTTTGTAGTTTGTTGGGGGTTTCCCATATATATATATATATATATATATGATGGCTTTCATATATATATATGGTTTTGTGCATTAAGACTAGGACTTAAACTTTATTAATAAAAGCGCTGTAAATTTACACAGCGCTGTACATATTTCAGAGAGAAAAGGAGAGGGCCTTAGTTTAGTTTGCATTTAAAAAATCAGTCATTATTAATAATTTTGGATCTGGTTTCCTTCCTCCAGATTTAAGCAGGAATAAAAGAAGCAACTTGTCTTTTGAAATATTACAATTTCCCCTTTTCTCTCTTTTTAAGTGCAATCCCACAGATTTCCATGTTTATGGACTGCGCAAGGCGCCCATAATCCAGATTATGCCCTCTTCGTCGCAACCATAAAATTGCCAAGGAAAAGAAGCAGGATTTGTAATATTATAAAGCAAAAGTGTGTCACGCAAGGCGCTTTATAAATATTTCCATTTAACAAAAGGATACTTTAGTAAGTTTTTCACTTTTCTGATTTTGTGTTTTTTGTTTGGCCTTTGTTGCATAAATTCAATTTTGTTGTTGTTGTTGTTGCAAAACCTTCCTGGGTTTGTTGTCATTATTGTGACTTGTGTAAACTTCCCAGGAGTGAGAGTTTTCCTATGATGACAAACCATGCATTTGGCTATACAAAAGTATATGCTTCCATTGCAAAATAAACAATTTGATCCTAAAAAGGAGGAAAAGCTTTTGAGCTTTTCAGCAACAGGAAAACCTCCCTGCCTTCAAATAAAATCTCAATTATGTTACAAGTAACCCATTAATGCTCATGGCCTTTGCAAAAGAAAGGTGAGATTATCACACTGGGGTCAATTCCAGAACCATCCCACAATTATCCCATTGTCAATAATGGGATATTCATGGCCAAGAATAGGATAATTGTGGGATGGTTCTGGAATTGATGGATATACTGTAACTGCAAATCCTCAGTTTTTGTCCCTGGACTATTATTATATTTCCACTCTTCTCTCTTTCCCAGAAGACAGAAGCCTAACTTTCGTTCCCTAAATGACTTTAAAGAAATCAGATCCTGTTTGGATCTTGGAAGCTAAGGAGGATCAGCCCTGGTTAGTCCTTGGATGGGAAACCAACAACAACAACATGCCACTTGCTGCAGGGTATATTTCAGGGGAAAGAACTGGCAAAAGCACCTCTGAGGGATGCCTGGCCTAAGAAAAACCCATGCAATTCATAAAATAAGACACAAACACCAGATTTCCATCTTATATTGGAAGCTAAGCAGGGCCAGTACTGGCTAGTCCTTGGATGGGAGACCACCCACATTTGCTGCAGAGTCTATTTCAGAGGAAGGAGCCACCTCTGAGGATTCTTGGTTTAAGAAAACCCCATGAAATTGATGGGACGCAACAGTTTCCCATCTGATCTTGAGGAGCTAAGCAGGGCCAGTCTTGGCTAGTCCTTGGATGGGAGACCACCAACATTTGCTGCAGTATATTTCAAAGGAAGGAAGGAACCCTCAAAGACCCTAGAAGAAACTTCAAACAGGGGAGTGAGTTCCCTTTTGCAAAATGTGCAAATGCCAAAAACTGGGGAAGCCTTTTTCAGGGGTACTTCCCCCCCCCCCCAAAAAAGGGAAATTGTTGCACTAGGCAACAACAGTAAACATTGCAAAGGGGGGCATCTGTCCCAGTGGGGTCTTGCTTGGACCCTCCTTTTTCCTCCCCAAAAATATCTGCAACTTGGAGCAACAGAATAAACCCAGCAGCTTTAAGCTGCTTCCTTTCCTATTTGGAGAGGTTGGGGGGGGCACCCAATTGGAGGAGCTGGGGGGCGGGTCTTCAGGGCTGTGGCTCCTCCCCCAGCCTGCCCAGTAGCAGCTTTGGACTGGGGCTCCAGTCTAGAACTGGGCAAGGCTTCCTCCTTGCCATCAGCACCACTTTTGGAGAGCTCCAAAAGCCATGGATGCCAAATGCGTAATTACGCACAGCTAGAAGAAACCCAGCTGCTTTGGGGCATTTTGGGGGGTTGATTTCCTTGGGACTTTTAGCATCCATCCAGCCTTCTTTTCTTCTTCCTTTGGTTGCCAAGGAGGTGATAAGCACCAGCTTTCCACACCTATATATCTATTATAGATATATATATTTTGCAGCCAGGGTATTTTGTTTTTTGTCTCTTGGATGCAAGATCTGGCACCATGATGAACAACCTGCCTTTCGAGGAGGCTCCCTTGGAGGGCCTGGATCCTTCCCTGACTCTCCACGAATCCAATGAGATTGACACTGCACTTCTGAGTGACATTGATGGTGAGTTTTGGGTGGTTTTGGGGGGAAGAAAGATGTTTAATATATGTATATATGTATATAGGTATATATGGGAGGGAGGCAAAAGGAGAGCATTGTATCTCCAAAGTAGAACTCTTCCCTTCCATAATGATTTCAGTCTCCAAATTCCTGGCATGGCAGGGACTTAAAACTTCAGCTGAGCATAACAACAACCACAACCACAATAATAACAATCCTCATCTTCCAAGGCACCCAAATTTAAAAGACAGGGAAGGGGAGAGACAGCAATGAGAAAAGGTTTCTTTTGGAGGGGGTGGTTTTCTGTATCCCCCTCCTCTTTGCCATGCTAGAAATTTGGGGACTACAGGAGAGTTTTATTACAGAGGAGGCAGATATTTTTATTTATTTATTAAAATTCTTTCTTTCTCTCTCTCTCTGTATTATTTTATATAATATTACACATAGCAAATCTTGATTTTTGCTTCATTTTGAGGCACCCCTGGAAGAAGGGGAGGTGTGGGTAGAGAAGAAAAGAGGACACCCCCTTTTCTTTTTAGGATTTGCACTTGGAAAGAAAAATCCTTTGCATTGTGATGGGAGTTATAGGGGGGATCTTTAGTCCCCCTCTTTCCCTGCTTTGTTTTGGGGTTCACAGCTTGGCAAGGGTTGAGCGAAGCCCCAAAAATCTTTGTGGGAAGCACATTTGTGGCCATATGTCTCTCCCTTTTCATCTCCTTTCTTTCTCAGGAGTGCCTTATTCATTAAGATCTATCTAGATCTTCAGGGTTGTTGGGGGCAGAGCCCCACAAATGTATAGTTTGTGTGTTTGTGTGCCTTTCCAGATGGAATTGTACATGGGAGGATTGTGTAGCCTTTCAAAAGAGAGAAGGAGGCAATGTGTGGGAAGGGGACCAAAGGGTTGGATACCCAATTTGGGAGCAAAATTGGGATGTGATTCAAATATAAGTGTGTGCCAGAAAAACTAAGGAAGTCATGGATGTATGTTGTGCACGCGTGTACGTATGTGTGTCATGAAATGCATGTAAGTAATGAAATGCACGCATGTATGTCATGAAATGTTCGGTACAATTACGATTTCAGAAAAGTTGTGGATGAGAGAAGAATATTTTAATTAATAAAAATGTTGGAAACAACAACAGTAACAGCAGCAGCTAATAAGGGCAAATATGTGTGCTTTTTGGAAAGCACCAAAAATGTCAAAAGCAAAGGTTTGGGCGAGAAAGATCTGTGTATTTTTTGCTCTTGCTAAGGAACCTGTTTTCTTCTTGCATGGGAATCTGGTTCCCATTCCTGGAACAGGGCTAGCCTTATCTTCCACCCCATTCCATGCTTTCCTTTGTTGTTGTAGTTGTGTGCCTTCGTGTTGTTTTTCAACTTATGGCGACCCTAAGGCGCCTTTATCATGGAGGGCTTTCTTGGCCTGTTTCTTCAGACTGAAACCTCTGCCGTTGCCATCCTCCGAGGCTGAGAGAGCGTGACTTGCCCAAGGCCTTTCCTTACCCATGTGCTTTTCTTTTCTTCTACGCATGAGAAAAAACATAACCAAGCAGCTGCATTGGGAGCATTGCAACATCTCTCTGCCTGGATGAAGAAGGCTCTTGTGGGCGGCAGAGCATGGAGAGGTTTTTCTGGAGAGGTGGCTTCCAGCTTGAAGAGAAGAGGGTGAGATCCACACAACACAACCGACACCAGCATCATCAGCTCTTTCTGTTTGCCACCCTCCCTCCGTTGCCGCCATCGTCCCTGGAGGGTTGCCAGCTGCTTGGCTTCTCAACAACACACTTCGCATCATGGGTTGGTGTGTGTGGAGGGACTGACGTCACAGCCTGGGTTACTGTCGGTCATATTCTCTCTGGCGGAAGAAGAGAGTTGTTTGGTCTCTTTTGCAAAGGCTGAAGGCGGCCTGCTGCAGCAGGGCACTGCTCCTGCCCTCTGTCCCCAAAACCAGATTTGCCAGCATGAGAGTCATAAAATGCTCTGGAATGGGACTCCGGGCAAAACGTACCTTGTGAAGCCGGAGGCTTTCGCGGCCGGCACCCATAGTTAATTTTTTGTGGGTTTTTCGGTCTGTGTGGCCATGTTCTAGAAGAGTTTGCTCCTGGCGTATTCATTCTCTGAATGTCGGCAAAACGTCAGCAATAAACTCTTCTAGAACATGGCCACAGAGCCCAAAAAACTATAAAAACGGACCTTCTCTGGAAAGGTGATGGTGATGGTCCTCATAAGAAAAAAAGAATGCCCTATGAGGAGAGACTTAGGAATCTGGGTATGTTTAGCTTGGAGAATAGATATGATCACCCTGTTTAAATATTTGAAGGGGTGTCACATTGAGGAGGGAGCAAGCTTGTTTTCTGCTGCTCCAGAGAATGGGACACAATGGAGGAATGGACGCAAACTCCAGGAAAAGAGATTCCACCAAAACATTATGACTTCAGAAAGGGATGAACATTATTTAAAAGAACATATGATATAGTTGACGATGAGGAATACTGGGCATTGTAGTCCAACAGTATCCAGATGATGGCACGATTTCCTACCCTGGTTTTGAAAAAAAGAAGGTGCAAAAGGCTATGGGGCAGACTGTGGCTGAATATAAACCACATCATCCCCAACCAGCCTTGTCCCAGTGGCTGATGGGGGTTGTAGTCTAACACATCTTGAGGGTGTTAGGACTGGGGAAGACTTCTGTAAGATAGGCAGCTAAGAGAAGCAGCTTAAATCCCTTTATGATGATTCTGAACTAGTGCGGAATTGATTACCGTTACATAAGGCGTCTCTTCTATAAATCCTTCTGATTTATTTGTGATTTCTAATGAGGAGGAATTTGTGGGATTTTCTACGAATGGCCCTTTCACAGGGGTCACCTAAGACCTTCCTTTTCTGGTGGTCTTAGGAACCGACTTTATGATTGGGGGTCAGCACAACATGAGGAACCATATTAAAGGGTTGCGGCATTAGGTCTAGAGTCTAGAGTTTGTAAGGTTGCAACCAGGAGTATAGCTATGCAGGAGGGAGGGCAATATGATGGCACTATCCTCCCCAAAATTAAAAATCCACCTCCCCGCCATTAATGTTTAATTCGGTCCTCAAATTCCTAGCATGGAAGAGAGTGATAGAGTGAAAACTGTTCCGTTTAGTAGATGCATGTTTGAGGGGCAGTGTGTGATAGTGTGTTTGCGGTCAGTGTTTTGCGGTGAGGTGCTTGAGGACCTTGGGCATGGTGCCCACTTTGGGCCACCTCCGGCTCTGAGTTTTGTCTTCTCACCACCGCCGGCATCATTAGGGGAGTGCGGACTGCGTCGGGCGATACCTCGAAAGAGAGGGGAACAATCCAATGGGGTGGTCACTCTTGTCCATCCTAAGAAACTCCTGTCTGGGGGAATCCTGGGAGCTGGAGTCCAAAGACGTCATTTTCCCCTAAGTTTTGTCCTACAGTGTAAAGAGGCCCATTCCATCCTACTAAAGCCAATACTTTACCATCTTCTTCTTCTGCTTTATGGATCCATCGGTGGTTCGCACGGCTTTCATGTCTGCCAAGGGAATGCTGTCCAAAGCTTTTCGTGCGCAAGACAAACACAACTTTGGAGATATTCTTCTCCCCGCAGGGGTAACTCGGAGTCAGCGCCAGGCGAGGACTTTGACAAGGGGCAAAGGGCACATCCCGATTGGGAAAATAGGGCAGAGGAGACCCGGGCATCGCCCGCTTGGCTGTGTTTGGGTGCCACTGCTTGTCTCGGTGCCTGAGTTTGTCTGGGTTTGCAATTTCCCTTCCTCTTTGGTTTGGCTGGCTCCTTTGGGTCATTCCTTTCATTCCTTTCCAAACAGCCATTCTTCACTCCAGAATTAATGCAGTTTGACACCGCTTTAATTGCCATGGGTCAGTGCTGTGGAATCCTGGGATTTGCAGGAATAAAACCAAGTGTGAACCAGTGGGCTTGGGTTCCTTAAATAAATAATAATAAATCAATAACAACAGACGAGAGTAGCATAATATAACATATCCAGCATATATGGGGGTTTCTTTCATGCTTAGCCATGCGCAGAATGGAGGACATTTTGCAATACAGAAGGTTGTAATGGAAGGCAGGTCCTGGAAAAGATACCCAAACCCACAGTTCACCCTGCATTCAAAGCTGCTTGCAAAGAAAGGAAAGCAACGGCCGCAGCATGAGGATGCACGCAGTACGTTGCCAAGGAATAAAACCAAGCGTGGACCTGTGGGTTTGGGCGTGCGATGCTTGCTTCTTAAAGCTCTCCGGCCCTGAAAAAGTTAACTGGGACAGCTGACCCAGAGTAACCCTTGCCATCCCCAAAGGTGGGGAAGGGGTTAAGCCGGCATGCCCGGCAGTAACCCCTGGCGCCATTCACCTTGGAGGCTGCGACGGCTTTGGGGGCCGGTCCTGATTGGCCGAACCGGATCACCTCATGCTAAATCCGTGATTCACAATTCCACCCTCATTCCAGCAAAGAGGGAGGTGGAGGGAAAGGAGGAGGAGGAGGAGGTTGTCTGCTGGAGGAGGGCCTTTTATAATAAATAAATAAAGGAGCATGCATGCCTATTGCATGCACAGTCCCTCCAGTCCCAGCTTGCTCTTGTCCTAAAAAACTCGACTCGAGTTTGCGTGCTCTTGGACAGGTCCAGAGTTTGTCTGATCTGAGTTCGCAAGCTCTTGCGTCGGACCAGAGTTTGTCTAGTCTGAGTTTGTCTGATCTGAGTTTGCAGGCTCTTGGATCGGATCAGAGTTTTGTCCAGTCCGAGTTTGTACGCTCCTGGACAGGTCCAGAGTTTGTCCGATCTAAGTTTGCAGGCTCTTGGATCAGACCAGAGTTTGTTTAGTCTGAGTTTGTCCACTCCTGGACAGGTCCAAAGCTTGTCCGATCTGAGTTTGCACGCTCCTGGAGACATCCAGAGTTTGTCCAGTCTGAGTTTCCACATTCTTGGACAAGTCCAGAGTTTGTCCAATCTGAGTTTGCAAGCTCTTGGATCAGATCAGAGTTTTGTCCAGTCCGAGTTTGTAAGCTCCTGGACAGGTCCCAGAGTTTGTCCGATCTAAGTTTGCAAGCTCCTGGATCAGACCAGAGTTTATCCAGTCCAGAGTTTGTCCAGTCTGAGTTTGTAAACTCCTGGACAGGTCCGGAATTTGTCTGATCTGAGTTTGCAAGCTCTTGGATCGGTCCAGAGTTTGTCAAGTCTGAGTTTGCACGCTCCCGGACAGGTCCAGAGGACACTGGTATCTCTTCTGCCCAGTCGTGCATCTCTTTGGACTTTCTGGGATGGATTGCACTTTTGAAGGTACAATTGCCCTCTGATACGATACGAGGTCTTACACATTTGCTTTGCAGAGAAGCAACTTCCAGGTGTTTTTTATTCCTTTCCCACCCCAAATGTGGGTCTTGTTTCCTCGTGGTTGGAGAGGGCATGTTGGGAAGGTGAAATAGATTGTGGTTTTGGGGAAGCTGGGTGGCATAGAAGGGGAGGTTTTGAGCTGCAAAACTGGCATTTGGAACATGGAGAGGGGCAGAAGCAAGGCATTGCTCCCATTAATATGAACTCTGCATCCCCCTTGAAATTTTTACTTTAGTTCCCAAATTTCTAACATTGCAGAGAAATGCGGTCACTTTTGGAAATCACTCATCCCTAGAACTCTTCCGTTGCCTGCATTTGCTTTCTCTTAGTCCCTTTGCTCTAATTCTAAATATCTAATTTTCTAAATATTTGGAGACTGATTTAAAAATTTTCATGCAGAATGCTTGCTTTTGAAAGCAATACTCTCATTTGGTCCTCCTCCTTACAATTGCAGTCTCAGCGAAAGGGTTGTTTTTGGTGCAAAAGAATTTATGTTTCCATCTGTATTTGGAAAGGCAATTGTTAAAAATTGAAGGCAATGTTTTTCCTCTTCATTTTGTGTGGAAGAAAAGCAAAAGAAATGTACCTTTCCTTTAATTTCTAGGCTGTTGCTGTTGTTGTGTTCCTTCAAGCTATTTCTGACCTATGACAATCCTAAAATGAATCCATCAAGGGGTTTTCTTGGCAAGATTTGTTCAGAGGGAGTTTGCCTTTGCCTTCTTCTGTGGCTGAGAGAGTGTAACTTGGCCAAGGGAACCTAATAGGTTTCGGTGGTCGAGTGGAGATTCGAACTGTGGTCTCCAAACCACTACATTAAGCAATGAATTATAAGGAAAACCAACCATCTTTTTGCCTTTTTCCAGACATGCTCCAACTGATCACGACAGATGATGGCGATTTCCCCGGTCTCTTCGATGGTCCGTTTGGCACAAACGCCCCACCAGAACCCAACCCACATGGGCCCAGCTTGTTCAGCAGCTATCTGGGGATGGGCAACCCACCTTCCTCCAGTTTATTCCAGCTTCCATCACCGACTCCGACAAGCTTCCCATCTCCACCGACGGTCGGGCTGAACCCGAACCCAAACCCAACTCTGATGGACATCAAGGAGGAAGAACCTGTTGCTTCGACAGCCAGCCCACCCCAAGCCCAGCTCTCCTCGCCCAGAAGGACGCCTCCAGGTTTTGCTCCGGTCACCCAGGCCCAATTCTCAGGGCAACCTTTGGCGGGCTTCCCAAATCAGAAAGGTATTTCCGACTTTTTATCAAAGTGGTGGGAGATGTAGAACAAACCCAAGAAATCTGACTTAGATGCTGCTTCCAATTAGAGGAGACCTCTGGAATCCATTTACACAAGTGTTGACGTGACCAAATCCCATTGATTTACTCTACTTGGGATTAGCTGAGAATCCCAAGTCTTTCCTCAAATGGCAAACCCCAAAGTTTTTTTTTTTTAAAGATGGAACCATGACAGATAAAGTGGCACCAGACTGGTTTAACTCTGTGGTGTAGACACACTATAGGATTCTTCTTCTGCTCCTCTCTCTTTCTCTCAGCTCCCCAGCCAGGAGGGCATCCTCAGCCTCCTCCAACCACTGTCCCAGCGACGTCCCAGCAACCCCAGTCCATGGCTGTCCAAGCGCCGCTCCAAAACATTGCCCCGCAGCAGATCCTGGCCCCCAACGGATCCCAGGTCGTCCAGCCTCAGCTCCAGCAAGTCCCGGTGAGTGACGGTGGTGCCGTCCAAAGACAACCCGGTTTGCTAGACCACATGGGTGGGAAGTTGGCGGGGCCCTCTTTGTGTTGACCTTCCGGCTCTTCCCGCAGGTCCTTCTGCAGCCCCACTTCATCAAGGCTGACTCCCTGCTCCTGACCACGGTCTCTGGGGCCAAGGCAACATCCGGGATCACGTCTTTGGCGACTACCACCTCCGTCCAGTCGACACCCCTGCAGATGTCAGTAAGTGCCCACATCTTGCCATCTGTACCCTTCGTAGGATGACTTCTCAAGAAGGGAAGGTCTCCCTGTCCTTCTCCTTCTCAACATATCTAGCTGGCTGTATGATTTGATAGGAATCGATAAGGTAACTCAATTGATCAAATAGAAATAGACCAATAGATCACCTCCCTGGTTACAGCCACCTCTGTCCAGTCAATACCCTTTCAGATGTCTGAAGTCCCCCCTACCTCACCACCATGCTTTCTATACCCTTCATGGGATGACTTTTCAAGAAGGCGAGATCTCCTTCTCCTTCTCAACATATCCAGCTAGCTGCATGGTTTTATAGGAATCGATAAATTCTCTCAATTGATCAAACAGAAATAAATCAATAGATCATCTCTCTGTTACCACTTCCGTCCAGTTTACACCCCTCAGATGTCAGCAAGTGTCCTCCACCTCTCCATCATGCCTTCTATTCCCTTCATGAGATGACTTCTCAAGAAGGCAAGATCTCCCTGTCCTTTTCCTTCTCAACATATCTAGCTAGCTGTATGATTTTATAGGAACTGATAAGTTAACTCAGTTGATCAAGTAGAAATAGATCAATAGATCACCTCTCTGGCTACGACCGACTTTGCCTTGCCGATGTCAGCAAGTCCCCCCAACCTCACCATCACGCCTTGTAGACGCTTTGTAAGATTACTTCTCAAGAAGGCAATGTCTACCTATCCTTCTCCTTCTCAACATATCCAGCTAACTGTATGGTTTTATAGGAATTGATAAGCTACTCAATTGATCAGCTTTCTGGCTACTACCACCTCTATCCAGCCAACACTCCCGCAGATGTCAGCAAGTGTCCTCCACCTCTCCATCATGCCTTCTGTACCTTTCATGAGATGACTTCTCAAGAAAGCAAGATCTCCCTGTCCTTTTCTTTCTCAGCGTATCTAGCTAGCTATATGATTTATACGCCATGTTTTTGGGAGGTTTTCCTCCCCTTCCACTGCCATGGAAGCCACTGGTCTGCGTCCTTTTGGTTAGTTGGCTGCAACAAGTAGTGAAATCATTCAGGAATGTTGTGTGTTGGGCAGAGGTGAAGGCTGCATTCATGCTCCCAAGTGTGCATTGCCTAAGAATTCAGCAAGGGATTTGCAGATCCTGCTCTTCTGTTCAGGAAAGGAAAGCCTTTTATTCCTTCTTCTTTTTGCATTGCAGTCTTGCGTCTTGGCCGCGTATTAACTCAAATCCCGTGATGAGACAGTTGAAACACACTGGGAATTGCTTATTAAATTATAATTGTACCATATTGGATCTGTCTCTTGCCTAGGAATTCAACATAATGACTCCTCCTGTGTTTCTTTTTGTTCCTTTCCTCAATGTTATATTGAGCTTTTTGGAAGCGTACCATGTTCTCTGCAGGTGTTCCAGTTTGGTAGGGTCAGTAATGACTATGCCTTTGCCATCCCACTTTTCCAGTTCCTTTAAAATGTCCCGGTTTTGGTCTCCTCTTCCCACCTTCCCTCTTTCTCTTTCACTTGCTTCAGTTGCTGCAAAAGTGCAAAAGGAGTTTGCATTCAGTTAACTCAACAGAGGAAGAATTGAAAAGGAAGCATAATCTGGCCCTTCCCAGTAGATTCAGGCAAAAGCAAACTGCTGCAGCCTTTCCTAGCTTGTCTTTTCTTCCTCATGAACAACGTTTGTCATAATGAACAAACTCAGATATTCTCTGGCCACACATTTTCGTCTATGAAATGTCAAAGAGTGTGATACCAATCTTGGCATAAAAATTGAATGACACATCACTCCAAATCACTCCCCTTCCTCGGTTCATTCCCAGAGGGTAAGAATCATTTTACCCGGAAGAAAATAGATAATAGGAAAGAAAATTTCCAGCCATTTTCCCCCCACGCAGTGTTATTGATTGATTGATTTTGAAGATTTATTGCCTGCGTTTCAGTCAAATGCTCCTTAAGGCAGCTTGCAAGCAACAGGTAGCTATTGAGGCGGAATAAAACCCAACCTTCCCAAACTCATGCATGCGACACTTTTCAAGACTAAATTTAATGCAAGGGTGGGGAACCTCTTTCAACCGGAGACAGGGGTGTCACTAGGGGTTTGTCGGGGTTTGGGTCACATCAGGTAACACCCAAAGATGGGGTGACCCAATGATCCCCAAACATTTACCTTTGTGCATAGATGGTATGTAGTGTTCGCCTGCATCCCTTTAAAACATTGGAGCTCAGCGGAAGAGATGGCAAATGGGGCTAGTCTCATTGGGAGGATAAAGCAAAGACCTGGGTTTTTTTCTTTAAAATACATTTAGCCTGGGTGCACGATGCTGTCGTTTAAAGGTATAATTTTAATTTTGCTACTTGTTTATGTCAACTAAAAATATGGAGTGAAACAGTGGGTGGAATTGGACCCGCACACATGGAAAGGATCCACTTTGCAAAACTAGATGCTCTCCAGAAGGAAGGAAACCAACTCCTCTTCTTTGCTCTTCTCTTTCAGACCTTGGTGAGCGGAGGTACCATTTTGGCCACCGTGCCACTGGTAGTGGATACGGACAAGCTGCCCATCAACCGCCTGACTGCTGGCAAGCCATTGACGAGCCAGAACAAAGGCGAGAAGCGCACTGCGCACAACGCCATCGAGAAGAGGTACCGCTGCTCCATCAATGACAAGATTGCTGAGCTGAAGGACTTGGTGGTGGGATCAGAAGCCAAGGTATGTATTCCTGCATTTCTCTCTGGGGCAGTGGGCAGCATGTGGATTATATCCTATATACTTAACTCTAAGTACATATAGTACAAGTCAAGAGCTTATATCCTATATACTCAACTCAACTATAAGTACAAGTCAAGGGCCAAAATTATGGATTTCAATATAACCCGTGGGTGTCATGGAAGTCTGCTTCCTCAGATGCATTTGGAATTTTGCAAATTTGGAATTTGGAAACGCATCTGAAGAAGTCGACTTCAGTTTAGGAAAGTGATGCTGCCAACTACTTTTCTTTCAGTTAGTCTCAAAGGTGGTACAAGATCTCTTTTGCATGCTGATTTTAGAGATTAACACAGCTATATTTTTGAATTCTATGAGCATATAAAGTAATTGTTGACCCCTCTCTGGTCCCCCAGTGGTCCTATTTCTGGAGTTTGTCCTTCTTATTAATTGATCTCCCTGTTTTTTTGTCCATTGGGCAGCTGAACAAGTCTGCCATTTTGCGGAAGGCGATAGACCACATCCGGTTTCTGAAGCAGGCGAACCAGAAGCTGAAGGCTGAGAATGTGGCCCTCAAAATGGCTTCCCAGAAGAACAGTAAGCTTCCTAACCCTCTGGCTCCTTCCAAACACACTCGGCCAGATTCAGATTCAAAAAGGCAGTTTTCAGATTCAAAAGTGGATTTTTAACCATCAGGAAATGAGCATCTGGATCCTGATGGTTAAAAAAATGGTTGCGCCTTGTTGCAAGCCCATTTGCAAAAGTGTCGCAGGATACATGTTCCACAGTCGGAGAGTAGATTGCCTTTGTGGGCAAGTTGATAGAAATTCATGCTTTTTGGCCCCATCTCTCTTGCCTCCGCAGAATCCCTGAAAGACCTGGTGGCCACAGGGAAGATGGAGGACTCGGCCGAAGGGATTAAGCTGATGGACGCCCTGACGCCACCTCCGTCCGATGTGGGATCTCCCTCACAAAGCAGCCCGCTCTCGCTGAGCGGCACCAGCGGAAGCGATTCCGAGTCGGAAAGCCCCTTCTGCATGGAGGCCAAGGTGGGAGCAGAGTCTGGAACGAAGGGCAGTGAGGAACGGGCTGGGAAGGGACTAGGGATCAGGGTTTGTCATTGTTGTTGTGTGTGCCTTCAAGTCATTTCTGACTTGTGGTGATTCTAAGGTGAACTGTCATTGGGTTTTTGGGGGGCTGAGAGTGTGCTACTTGCACAAAGTCACCCATTGGGTTTACATGGCTGAGTGAGAATTCGAACCTTGTGGCCATGTTCTAGTTTATTCCTGACATTTTGCCAGCCTCTTTGGCTGGCATAATTCTCTGAAGATGCTAGCCTCAGATGCTGGTGAAATGTCAGGAATAAACTCTTCTAGAACATTTCCACATAGCCTGAAAAACCCACATAAAACTATGGATGCCGGTCATGAAAGCCTTCGACTTCACATTGGACATGGAACTCCCTGCATCCTGTTTGGCCACAGTTCCCCCCTTATCTTTAAAACAACCCTTTGAGGTAGGTTGGGTTAAAGCAGGCAGGCAACTTGCAGCCTCCTTGAGCTTCTTCACCTGCAGCTCTCATCAGTCTCCTTAAACAATGGTTAGGGATGATGGAAGATGCTCTCCAACAGCATTGAGAGAGACTGGCGTTGCTTTTACCAAGGCGAAGGACTTATGCCTAGCTCAGGGACAACCAGTGAGCCTTTATGGATCTGGACCTGGCGACACCAAATCCCCCCTTCTTTATCCCAGTCTTTGTTCTTCCCTGAAATTCACCTGTGGTTGGTTCTTTGCAGGTGAAACAAGAACGGCAAGCCCTCTCCCCGGGTAGCATGGGCATGCTTGACCGGTCGCGCATGGCGCTGTGTGCTTTTGTCTTCCTCTGCCTCTCTTTCAACCCCTTGTCTGCACTACTGGGAGGGTCCAGCTCCACGGAGCCCACCGACGTGGCAGGCGCCAGCGGTACTGGGCGCACCATTATGGCTGAGAACGGAGCGAGAGGTGAGTGTGCATCTTAGGAGCAGGATATCTGAAAGGCTTTGTCCGATTTCATGGTCCTTTCGTCCGTGGTACCCTCCTCTCTAACCGGCGGCGTCTTTGTCCCCAGATATTTCCGTCACCTGGTCCCAATGGCTTCTCCCCACCATGTTCTTCTGGCTGGTCAACGTGTTGGTCGTTCTTGGTGCCTTCATCCGGCTCTTCATTTATGGCGAACCCGTTACACGGCTCCACTCCGAGTCTTCTGTCCTGTTCTGGAGGCACCGCAAGCAAGCGGACCTGGACTTGGCACGAGTAAGCGACTGTGTGCATTTGCTCGTTTTTGTGATTACAAATCCAGAATGGCCCATGCAGCAGGTCTGGGGAATCCTGGGAATTGCAGTCCACACCCCACAAAACGTTTTTTCCCCAAGTAGTAGTTTCTGGAGAAAGCACGGAACGGCCCATTCATTCTGTATCAGCTCCATGGGCACTTCAGTAAAACAGTCGGGGATTTGTAGTCTAGGGAGAGGTATTTAGTATTCTCAGCCAGAGAGCTGCAGTGTCTTACCAAATTACAATCCCCAGGATTTCATAGGAGCCACCAGGATAGTTAAAGTGGGACCAAAGTGCTGTAGCGTGAATGGGCCCTGTGCCATTTCAAAAGTATTTGGGTCAGACGGGCATTCTGTCCAATTTCGGAATCATTCCCTGAAACAGTGTGAAAATTTCATTTCATTTCTGTATGCATCTTTCCCAGTAGATATATTTTTGTTTGCATCTTTCTTTAATAGTGCCCATTTTTGTATGCCTTTATTTACTGCAGTGCATGCATTTTTGTGTTTAACATTCCCTAAAAAGATATTTATTTTTGTCTGCAATTTTTGACTCAAGAAAAAGTGCATTAAAACGAAGAAGCCAGTGGAGCTTCGAGAACTTGCATGATGTATTTTGGGCATGTTAGGTTGGTCCAAAAAAAGATATCATTGTGTTGTGGCTTTTGGATGTTCATGTTCTTTGCTGTATGGCCAATACAGATATGTTTCCTCTCTGTTGTCCATTTGTCTTTATGAGTGTTTGAGAGGTTTTTTTTGCATCTGTGTCTGTAGGGAGATTTTGCACAGGCTTCCCAGAACTTATGGATGGCGCTCAAAGCCCTCGGACGTCCACTGCCCACCTCCAACTTGGACCTGACCTGCAGCCTCTTGTGGAACCTGATCCGACATGTGCTTCAGCGTCTTTGGGTCGGGCGGTGGTTGGCGGGCCGGGCCGGGGGCTTCTTCCGTGACCGAGAGCTCAAGGCCGACGTGCGCAAGAGTGCCTGTGATGCGGCATTGGTGTACCACAAGCTGCATCAACTGCACATGACAGGTAATTGAATGGAGTGACAGCCCTTGCAAGAGGAAGCATCCCTGAGCATGGACAGAGTGCCTTCTCCTTTTTGCCTTCTGGTCTCACCTGCATAAGTCTTCCATGCCTTCCATGTTGGGTGTGTAGCCGAAGATGTCATAAAGTCATAAAGGCACACAACAACACATACACACATTTGGGTGATTTGTGTCTGCCTCCTCTCTCAGCCCTGGATTGAAATTCTCCCAAAGAGATGCGACTGCAGTTTTCGTAACCTCTCTCAGACTAACCGGTGGTTTTCCTTGTCCTGCAGGGAAGCATGTGGCGGGTCATCTGTCAGCTATCAACATGGCGCTGAGTGCTGTCAACTTGGCGGAGTGTGCGGGCAACACCATCTCAGTGGCCACCCTTGCAGAGGTCTATGTGGCGGCAGCGTTGCGGGTCAAGACCAGCCTCCATCGGTGCTGCCACTTCCTGGCGGTGAGTTTGGGTGGTGTATGTGCGGGGTAGGAAGGGCAAGGCTTTCTCTGCCTATTCATTTGGGGCTGACCCAGAGCTTGGGCCTCATTTTCCTTTCCCCTTGGAGCTGAGACCATCTGCTGCTTCCTCTTCTGAGAATAGATCTGCATTCAGAGATTTATGTTACGGTAAGGGGATGTTGGACTGAGACCTTTCTGTGTCCAAGCAAACTCTTTTCTTGAACATGGCTGTACCTCACTGAGCTCTCGAAGCCACGTTCTGACTTTTCTCCTGGGACATTGTATGGCAAGAAGAACAAGGCCCTGATCTTGCTCTCTAGGGACCTTCCGGTGCAATACTGACAGTCTCTTCCTTTTCCTTCCATGCTTAGCGATTCTTCCTCAGCAGCGCCCGGCAAGTGTTGCTCTCCCACAGCGGAACTGTCCCGCCGGCTCTCCAGTGGTTGTGCCATCCGGTCGGGCACCGTTTCTTCGTGGACGGCGACTGGGCCGTGAAGAGCTCTCCCCGGGAGAGCATCTACAGCTCCATCGGCAACCCAGGTACTGAGACGTAGGCTGGTGAAATACAACAGTGGACTTGGTTCAAATCCTGGCTGTGAAGCGAATAGGCTTCTCGGTCTAACTCGCTATGTAGGGTTGTGGTAGGGAGAAAATAGACAGCCCAGATGTCTTGGGTGAAAAGCTAGATAAGAATGGAGTAGATGAAGAGCAGGAGTGGGCAACTGTGGGAGATTGGGGGGCTGCATTAGCCCCCAAGGAGATTTTGGAGGGCCACACACCGTACCACCCACACTTCCAAAAAAATACAATTTCTTTGTCCCCCAAACGCTCCTCATTTATATCCCACTCTCCAAAAATGAGACTCAAGATGGCTAAAAGGTTAAAACCGTGTACATCAGCTCCCAGAATCCTCCAGCTGGCAAGATCCCTAGAGAGGTTCTGGGAGCTGTACTCCAAGAAAGCAACTTTCCCAGGGTTTGGATGCATAATAAATATAGCACTTTCAATGGTTGGCCTTCCAATGACTCTGTATGGATGGAGGATTCCTTGAATCGGATAGGTTTCCATCTCTATCCGAGGGTGTCTTTGTGCCATCTGGGCAATGATGGCCCCCTAAGATGGCTTCTGTTCTTTTTCCCAGCGGATCCTTTGGCTCAAGTGACTCAACTTTTCCGGGAACACTTATTGGAGAAGGCGCTTTCTTGCGTGTCCAGGTTGGAGAGTCAAACGCCCGCCAGCCTCAGTGAGGGGTAAGGGATAATGGGATACCTTCTCCATCCCAACCCAGCTTTCCAGATCCCTGTGTGAGCGACATTCTCCATACACAACAAACACAGGGAACTTCTTTGCTTCTCAAGGACCATACTCCATCTTGGGATCTATTTTCCTGTGTTGGGACAGGGCCAGGGCAAAAGAGTGGGGCCAAAAACACTAGGATATTTTTGCTTGGAGACTTTTGGCGCCCGTGATTAGTTCTTGGGAAAGGCATGCCATCATTTCAAGATGAGGAACCCAAGCAAAATCTAGAGATAATAGTCTGGTCTAGCAAGACTGGAACCCTATTTCAGCCTGTCGTACAAAGAGGTCCACGTCCCGAATTTGAACAGTCCCATTCTCTCCATTCAGTGTGTTTGAAATTGTCACAAAGTGGGCAAAAACCTTTGTAATTTCACCCAGCGGTGGGAAATAAAAACATGCGGTTTCCTGCAATTGAAAGAAGGGAAGATTTGCATCCTCGGTCTCAGGTCCTGCCCCAGTTACAAGCTTACAGCCAGATTCCAGTTTTGGAAGGTGGATCTCAAAGTCATCCCGGGTCCTTCTCCCATCTCTTTACAGGGAATTTTCGGATGCTCTGGAGTACCTGCATTTCCTCAACAGCTGTGCAGATGTGGTCCCCAGTCCAACGCCTGCCATCGGTACCAGCATGGATGCTGCTACAGGTGATGCTTGCCAAACCAAGAAGGGGCCGGAAGGACCTGAATGGAGACAAATAGGGAAAGGAAAGGGAGGAAACAGGGGAGACTTTGAGGGGTGAAAGCAGGGTATAAAAATAGTACTCTGTCTGATGAAAATCCATCTTTGCTTCTCATGTAACATTTAGGAATGATTGAAATTGGCAGGAGGCAGTTCCACAGAATACAATAATTAACTCAAGAGGTTTTTTTAATTAGCTAATTAATATTAATATCCCAACTTTTAATATAATATCCCATCTTTCTCCTGAAAAGACGACTAGGAGTCCTAAGTTTCTCCCAGAGTCCTAATCCAGTGCTCAAACCACTACACCATGCTGGGTCTCTCTGAGTGGCACTAACTTGTAGGATTTAGCCAGTGATAATGGAGGACTTGAGGACATTTCCTTTAAAAAGTAATTCTGAGAGCCATTGTCCAAAAAACAAACAAAAACCAAAACAAACAAACAAACAAAAGAGGAAGCTTTCCTGATCTCTGCAGTTGGGAGGAAAGGATTGATATGGCCGGATCAGTTCCATTTCTTCCACCTGCAGAGTTAAGGAAAGCCGGGCTGTTTTTGCATTCTGATTTCGGACGCATGTCTGTTAGTGCGGAAGCCATAATGGATGGTGGACAGCTGGGGACAAAAGGCCCCCAGACAGAGCAGAGGGTTGGAAGGCCGTGAGCCGAGGCTGATGGACAGGGATCCCGGTGGAGGGCAGATGGACCAAGGGCAGATGGATGGAGACAACAGAGCCAGCCAGGCGTGCAAAGGGGCCGTCTCCCTGCCCACCGAGGTTGTGCATCTTGACAGGTTCTGCTGGAGGTCTTGATGTGCCTTTTTTCTCCACCTTCCTGCCCCTAGGCACCGACCCCATCGCTCACTGGTGGGCCTCCGTGGTCGCGATGGCAATCCATGGGTTGCAAGGGGACGACGAGGCGGTGGAGCACCTGTACCCTTTGGTGGAGTCCATGCCGAAAGCTCTCCAGGCATCGGAGTAAGTAACGTAGCCAAAAGGGAGTATTGCATCCTGTGGGGTGCAAGTTTGACAAAGAATTTAAGGAGCTGGGGGGAAAGTGAAGGGGAGTGGTGGAGGTCAAATAAAAAAAATAACACCAGATGGTACGGCTTGTTCTGAGCAGGCATGATTTTCAATACCTTGGCTCAGAATGGAGATTGCAGTCAAGAAATAAGAAGACAAGGACTTGGAAGGACAGCAGGGGCATGACCATGCAGGCATCCTTGCTCTCCTGGCTTTCTCCTCTGAGGGTGCCAAGGCAGTAGGGAATTTGGCATAGGTGCTGGACACTTGCCCCTCTGGCCTTCCCATTGCCCCAAACGTGACACCACCCCTGGTGAGTGGGACCGATATCATCAAAATGATGGCATGTGTCTGTGTACAGCTTGCCCATACAGCCCGACCCTTCTCTCCCCACTGCAGGAACCCTCTTCCCCGGGCGGCACTGCATACTTTCAAGGCGGCTCGCATGCTGCTGGGCAAACTGGATTGCAGTCTGGGCCAGTGCGACGTTGCAGGCGACTACTTGCGCGAGAGCTTGGGAGGCAATGCACCCGCTAGCACCATTGACAGAGTGAGTCACAAACAGTTAAAAAGGTTGGAGTGGAGGTGGTGGCAAAATGAGGGTGCTGCTACCCGACGTAAGAAACCTGGGTTATCTGGGGGGCAAATAAAGGCATTCTTGTGCTGGCAGGCCTTTGCAAATGGAGAAGTGCTGGGAACGTTGTACTATTTAAATTTTAAGGTTTGAATTTTTAACATACTCTATTTTAATTCTTAACTGTTTTAACTTTTAAAATGGTTTAGTTGGTTTTAAAATTTTATATTTATACATTTTAATGGTGCACTGTTTTTAAACTGTACTGTTTAAATCCACTGTTCACTGCCTTGAGACCCTATATTGGGAGAAAGGTGGGATATAAGAAAATAATAATAATAAAAATAGTAATGATGATGATGGTGGCGATGTACGCCGCTTGGAAGGTTTTTATTCCGCCCCCCCCCCCCCATATTTTATTTGACCATTACTGTGTAAAGCACTGTGCAAACTTTACAGCACTCTATAAATAAATATTAATAATCATAATCTGGAAACAATAAAATCATTTTATAATCACCAAATCCCTAGAATTTCATTAATTTTATACTTAAGCTGAGCTTTTAGATAGACAGTTTTGGCATGCAAAGCAAAGGGGGCAGGCCAAGCGTACCTGGGGAATACAAACATAGCAAATAGAAGACTTCTTGGTATGAATGATTTTCAGTGCCTCCCTCTCTTCGGTGCTCAAAGTTTGAGGTGCATCAGAGGTTGTGTGGCTGTCTTGGGGGTGCATTGTAGTTGCATTGCATGTGCGGCCAGAGATGTGCAATGCCCCTCCAGTGCAGCCCTGAGGCTGTCCTCTAACAGCGGACGAATACTGCAGCAGCCTTAAGGTGGAAGGGGTATGGGCTTTGTAAGAGAGAGGGTGGTTGGGAGGCCTTCTTTTCCTTCTCTGCCCCTCCAAGATGTTTGCCATCCTCCTCTTGTTTGCATCACAGCCTCTGGATTGCTGACCATCCTTCTTTCTATTTACTTCTCTCTCTTCTACTCCACCAGGCGGTCCAGTTTCTCTTGTGCGACCTTCTCCTCATCACCCGCACCCGGCTCTGGCAACAGCAAATGCAAGCTGTGCAGCCCCACGGCGGGCCCTACCAAGCCTCTGCCCATGAGCTGCGCGGCTTTCAGCAAGAACTCAGCAGCCTCCGGCGCCTGGCGCAAGCGGACAGACCGGCCATGCACAGGGTAAGCGTGGATTCATCTGCCCAGTTTGGCTCCTGGAAGAGTCTGAGATATCACCTCCTTCCCCAAATTACGAAGGACATTTGGCATTATGGTTCTGTGGGACGTAGGCAGCTCCTTGTCGTTCCTTTTGGAGCACAGTCAGCCCTCCGTGGATTTTTTTTTAATCCATAGATTCAAGCATCCGTGGCTTGAAAATACTCATAAAATATATAAATTCCAAAGAGCAAACCTTGCTTTTGCCATTTGATATAAGGGACACCATTTCACTATACCACTGTATTTAATAGGACTTGACCATCCATGGATTTTGGTATCACTGGAAATCCTGGAACTAAACTCCAGCGGATACCAAGGGCCCACTGTGTATGGGGCTCCCAAAAAGTTCCTTTTTATGAATGGTGATTCCCAGAATCCTGCAGTTAACATGACCACCCAAAGTGGTTATGTTGGCAGGGGGATTCTGGGAGCTGTCATCCAAAGAAAGAACCTTTCCAAGCCCTGGTGGAACAACAGCTGGCTTTCTTCTGGAGTCGAGGGAGAAGGCATTGTGAGAAGGGGATGCTGTGGAAATGGCTTCTAGTTAGTGAACCTCTTGTTGGGATTCCTCCTCAGGTTTTCCTCCACGAGGCAACGGCCCGACTGATGGCCCGTGCCAGCCCCACACGGACCCACCAGCTGCTGGACCGGAGTCTGCGCCGGAGAGGGCCCTCGAACCTCACCAAAGGAGGTGAGCAAGCGTGGAGAGGGACGTTTGGGTTGTGCAGATGTTTTTGTGCATCCATTCAGACTGGTCTTTGCTGTGTTGTGTGTGTGGGTTTATTGACACTGCTTCCCTTCCAGCCAGCGAACAAGACAGCCGCCCGCCTGTCCGGGAACAAGCTGAAGCCCTCCTGCTCGCCTGCTCCTACTTGCCGCCAGCCTTCCTCTTGGGGCCAGGTCAGCGGATGGGCATGTTGGCCGAAGCCGCCCGCTCCTTAGAGAAACTGGGCGACAAGCGGACTCTCCACGAATGCCAACAGATGATCATCCGTCTCAGCAGTGGCTCCACCGTCACCTCCAGCTAGAGTTGCTGGGATCAAGGACTTGGAAAAGCCGGGAGCGAATGTGGGGTGGTCCCTCCGAGCACACCTTGGGATGTGTTTTTGTGGATGAGGCAGAGGAGGAAGGTTGGCTGACCACTGGCTCCCCCCTTCTCTATAGGTAACTGTTACTTTGCAGGGTCATCCTCTTACTTCCCCTAACGTCCCCAGTCCGGGTTGTTGTGTGTGCTGAGCAGACCTAGGTGACTTTGACAGGGAGGACGTGAAGAAGACGTGGCGGCGGCTGATCTCCGGAAGGGGAAACACTTTATGAGGTTGGGGGAGCCGATGGGTCTTGCTTGCTCTTGCTCTAAAGGGTTATTCTATGTATTGTGGGCGGGGAACATTGGAAAATGGGCAGCCCTCAGAATTTAGATTCCTGTAGGGTCAGCTGCAATTGGCGGCGAGGGTCATTTAGTATCTTCCCCACTCCATGCTTTGATGCTCCGAGGTGAGAATGTCCATGCATATGTCGCCTGTGGAAGCTCGGGCCATGGCTTGGGGTACCTCCGGGTCTGTTGATGACTTTGCAACAGCAGCCGCATCCCAGCAGCCTTCCTTTGCTCATCCTGCAGCCTCTTTCTCCTTCCTCCGGGAACCTCCTTGCTTCTCCCGGATGCTGGCAATCCATAAGGCAAGGGAGACTCCTGGTGGCAGCTCCCACCATTGCAGGAGGTCCATCCACCTCTTATTCAGGTGTGAATAAGAGTTGCGCTTTGTACTGTGAATTCCTTTTCTCGAGTGGCTGACTAACTGGCCAGCTTTTCCTTTGCTTCTCCATCCCGAGTGAGCCTCCACTTTGCGGCGTGATGTTAAGGATCTTTATTTTGGAGATGATGTGGCAACATTTCCCCTTATACGTAATAACACAAAAACGCAGGAGGCAGCTTTGAGATGACCAGTGCTCAAAATATTGAGTGACTGGAGGCTTTTCTATCATTAGAGTACCTTGGATTCCTCTTTAACTTCCACGACTGCCTCCGGTGGAATCCTGAGATTTGCCATTTAGGAAGAGGTACCTAGAAATCTCAGCGAGAGAGTTTTAGCACGAAAACGACAAAGAACAAAGGATTCTGTAGGAAGCAACCGTGGCAGTTGAAGAGGAGTCGTAGTGCTGTGACTATAGGGTCTACCAGGGTGCGTTATTCCGGGATGAAGTTAGTGGCTATTTTACTGCATTGAAGGGGGCATTTCCAAAGGCTGTTTGGAGGTGCGTACATGTTTGTTTCCCTTGTTGGCCATCTTCTTTTCTAAAAATGCCCCCGCTCTTTCACACTCACTTGCAAAAACAAGTGCAAGTGGTTGTAGTAAAAGGGGAGAAAGGGCTTTCCTTAGCTCTGTTTGGCTGCAAATCCTACATCGGAGCACAATTCTGCTTTCTTTCCCCCCCCCAGAAGCAGTTAAATCCTGAGAGGGGCTGTTGCTAACCAGTGGGCAGGAAAGCAATTGAGACCCCGAAGTAATAGCTGGACTTGACTTGCAGGGTAGGAGAAATGAAAGTATGCTCATGGACGCAATATATCCTCCTTTTCCTTGCCCTGAATCGCCACTTCCTCTCCCTCCCAGTAAGAAGCAGCAATAGATTTTGGGACAGGGCACAAGGACGAAAAAATAGTCCTGTGCACCACATCCAGAAAATGATACATGCACATGTAAGGCACTTTTATTCAGGAGCATGTCATTAACAGGATTCTGGCTTTTGTTAGGGTGATTTATGACTTTATCCTTGCATTGAGATGTCTCGATGGAAGAATGTCTCTCCTGTTGAAATTTTGCAGGGACTCAGCCCCGAAAGAAATTGAAGGCACCCAGCCCAGCTATTGATAGAACTGTTTTTGTGATATGCATTTACTGAAAGGGGAGGAAAAAGTCAGACTGGGTGAATATGAGAAATTTGTCTTGGAGAGGGGGAGACGTTGATGGCCGCACCTTGCCTTTGCTTTCTCCTCCACCCCATAAGGTGGGTTTTGTGACTTTGCCGTGTCTCCCGCACTCACTCCCATTGTTGTCAAGGCTGTTGTTTTGCAGGGGAGAAAAACCACCGTGGGATGGGAGCGACGGAGAGGGTAGCGCAACCAGAATGGCCCCCGCTTGCAGGGCTTTCTCTGGTAAGGGGTCTCTGTGCGTGTGTGTATCCGTGTGTGCATTACATATACACATGTATACATAGATACTGATATACACACACGCACATATATATCTATTGTACATCCCACTTTGCTCTGGTCTGAACCGCTCGGTCATGGTTCTTCTCTTAAAAGTTATTTTCATAGCGTGAGGGGTTTTATTTGTACAGATGATTAAAAAAAAACCCTACTTATTTATAAACTCTCTGTCTGCAATGCTTTATTGAAGGGAAGGAGAAGAGGTCTGGATTAACTTTGGAAATGGGCTCGGCCGTCCCTAAGTTGTGGTGTAAAAACAGACGTTCCATTATTACTTTTTAAAGAAATATATGATAATGGCGCACTTATATCCACGGAAAACCCAGCCAGCAGGACAGATTTGCCTTAGAAGAAGAGGAAGGGAAAGGGAACCACACATTTCTATCCAGAGTTTGAGGTGGCAGGGGGGGAAGGCTCCATTTTTGGGACTATGGTTTCCACAATCCCCAGCAAACAGGACAGAGTTGTCATTTTCCTCCACGTATTTCTTCCTGAACCTGTTAGGGCTGATGGGCAGAATTCTGGGAGCTGCAGTTGAAAAGAGGAACTGACTTGAACTCTGTCTCTCTTTGCACCAAAAGTGACTTTTCCAAGCTCTGCTTCCATCATGAGTATCGCTAGGTAAGCAACCATTGGTGCAGCAACCGTAGGACTTACTTTGGTGGTTCCAAACTGGCCCCCAAATTCCAAACCACCATTTTTCTGACTCTCCCCCCCCCCAAAAAAGTGGGTGCACGAATAGCCTCTCCTTCCAGGAACGGGCGGTTCGTCCATTCAATCGGTTGCTGGACTTCCTTGCACCCAAACCAGAAGGTGACCTCTGTCTGCTTCCGGTTTTGTGTGTCTGTCGCTTTTAAGGGGAACAATACATGTGGTCCCTTGGAGGTTTCCAGAAACAAATATGCCCTCCTCCCAGACCTGCCCACCTCATGATTTAGACACAATTTCCTTCAGTTTCACCCTTCCCATGGGGAAAAGTATGAAACAGTGGAGCTGTTTTTGTTTGCTTGCTTGCTTTTTCCAACTCTATGGTTTTATATGGTGCATTCCTGCATGGCAGGGGTTTGGACTGGATGGCCCTTTTGGTCTCTTCCAATTCTAGGATTCTAAGCTTTTCCAGAAGCATCCAGATAAGGGCTATGGGAAACAGGATCTTTGGGTAAAGCAAACGCTTTGCTGTCGTCCAAAAGGGCTCTTATACGTTCCTAAACTCACACATTTGGCAGTGTGAAAGGTCCTTATTATACTAGGCCTCCCTTGTCGCCAGCTCCAAGGCTCACTGTTGCAGCGATAGCCCTTACTCCAGTGGTTGGTGAACAGGAGGGAATAGGAAAGGCTTCTGGCCACATTTCCACAAGCAGAGGCAACGGAGGATATCAGCTGGGAAAATGCCCCAGAGCCCTATGGACACTTGAGTACATGATGGCATCAGTAAGACAACCCATTCCATCCATTGAATTGTGTTTGAAAGTAGCTATTGCAGAGACATGGCAAGTCCAGGTGGGTTGGTGGGTGGGTTCTGATTGTTGCAGAGGGAAGAACAACCTCCACAATGGCCAAAAACATACATCCACAAGCATAAGGTGGATTTATGGTTAGGAAGTGCTAGAGCACATCATAAGGGCTCAATGAGCATGAGAATGCCAAATGCACATCGGAAGTGTCCAGTGCACATCGCAAGGGCCCAATGCATGTATTAATTAATTGTTTAAATGTGTTTTATGTATGTTGTTAGCCCCCTTGGGAACCACTTTGGGAGAAAGGTGGGATAAAAATAACTAAATAATAAGTAAATGCACATCATATGGGGCCCAATGAGCACGAGAAGTGCTCAGTTCTGATGTCCATCAGATGTGCCCAAAGTGTGCCAGAAATGCCCAATGCACATCAGGACATTCTTGCCGGCGCCTGGATGTCCATCTTTGCAATCCACTATCAGGGTTTTGTTGCATTTCGGCAACACAGTAAACCTCTCCGTCTATCCCTAGTTTGGCAAAAAAATAAATAGGTTACTAGGGGACTCTACAGACATCCAAAACAATTGTTGAATCTTTATTGATGTTTTGAATCCAAGGTCCTCATTTTTTTTTCTTTCTTTCTTTTTTTTTTTAACTCTTAAGGAAAATAAATTTCTTTTAAGAAAGCTTGTTACACACAGTCTTCTTCAGTGTGAAGCAATATACTAAATAAGAACACTAGTTTTAACATTTACATCTTTCATATATATTATATATATGTATATGTATACATATATATACACTATAGAATGAGGCAATATATAATACACACGAATTTCGCCAATTTTACAGTCATTATGTACAAGATGCCATTCAAAAGACAGCCGGGGGGTCGGGTGGGGTGTCGAGTTCACGATGCCGTTGGAGGCGAGGAGGTCTCATCCCGCCGTCTTTAAGGCGGACGCCTTGAAACGGATGTTTCCTGGCCAGCAAACCTCAAGGGGCAAGCTGCGAACGCAGGGATGGATACGGCAATGACGGGGTGGAGCGCATGGATGGGGGTACCATAAACAGATGGGTTACAAAGGGAAGATGGTTGCTTTTGAACCAGGGCAATGGAAACCAACCAAACGGGGAAACGGCTCTCGCTAACCATGGATCGGGAGAGCAACACAGGAGCAGAAGAGGTATACAGTGGACCCTCCACATTCGCTGGGGTTGGGGACACATGAAAATGGGAGAAACACAAATAATACTTTTCTTTCACTTGAGAGAGCATCTCTTTAGAGGGATCTGTATGTTCTCCAGCACAACTCTATGGTCAACATCAGCCATAGGTTGATTTTTAGGGGTGGAGCGCATGGATGGGGGGGGGTACCATGAACAGATGGGTAACAAACGGAAGATGGTTGGTTTTGAACCAGGGCAATGGAAACCAATCAAACGGGGAAGTGGCTCTCGCTAACCATGGATCGGGAGAGCAACACAGGAGCAGAAGAGGTATAAAATACCTAGGTCCTCCATGGTCAACTTCCAGCAGAGTCATGCTGGAGGATATAGAGTCCTAAAAATACCATTATCAATTAAACCCGCAAACAATGAAATCCGCAAACGTCAAAGCCACAGATGTGGAGGGCTGACTGCGCTTCAACCGAAATGAAGCGTCGAAGCACATACGTTCTATACAACATATGGCGGACCTGATAATTTCCATGCCCTAACAGTGACAGTGTGGTTGTCAGGTTGTCATTCCATTTTAAAACTTTCGGTAACACTCTGATCCGTAGGACACTGCAAACAAGAGTATGGAACCAATTATAACCAAACTCAGTTTTCATCCTGGTCATACAGGCAGTTTCTCGAAACGGTTACATTCTCAGTGTTGCGCTAACAAGAACCCTATCTTTCATTCCCTTCCATTTAGGGGAATTTTTAACATTCTTAAGAGCTTTAAGTGCATGGAGGAGTTTTCTTCCTGCCCCCCCCCCATCCCTGGTCTCTGATGCATTGCAAATACATTTGGGCACATTGAACTCTTCCCCGTTCCCTATAGAGTTTGCTTTCCAAGAGACGGAAGGAATTGCTGGACTGGTACAATCCTTAGGGAGGGAAAGATGCACATGGTGGTATGCTAAAACGTTAGCTCTCCGCTCTTCCCCCATTTCTACTTTTCCACCAAACGGCACCAACAAAGGGCCCTTTCATGAAAAGCGCACAAAGGAGAACTCCCAAGGTGATATGTCGCAAGAACCGCACAGGTCAGGGGACAATTTGTTTGGCTTTGGCACACAAAAAAAGAGTGTAGGGGTGTGTGCTTTTCCATAGGTAACTTGAGAGTGGCTTGGGATCGGTCTGGCCATTAAGGAGGCCTGCAGGGATTAGTCGTCGGGGAGGGAAAGGAACTTCTCTGGCGTCCAGGTTTTCTTTCCAACACCGTACAACCTCAGCTACTCAGTTCTTTGGGGTCATTTGCTGCGGGAGATTTCCTGCATCTTTACGGTCTCTAAAATGTCTCCTTCTCTGCACCATTTTGCTCTTTTGTCCTTGAAAAGAGTGGGAGTTACTCACCGCCTTTCAAAAAGCAGCTTTGTGAACGGCCCAAAAGATGGGATGGCAGAAAGGGGACCCTCCCAGGAACACATTATGTGTATATCTGTTTCTGTGTATATGTATCCCACTGACACAATTCATGCATGCAACACAGTGAGGTGGAGCAAGCAAGGAAAAGAAAGAGTTGATGCCCAGCTAGGATCCCTAATGGCCTCAGGCATGGCGGATTTGCTTTTTAGCTAGAGGAGAACTTGGATGACGTCAAAGTTAATTCACTAACGTTAACACGCCAATGTTAAGAATTAATTCGCCAATGCTAAAAATGCTAAAGAAAATATTTCATGAGAATAATTGGCTCTTCGTCACAGTTAAAAATTCATTTCAAAGTCCTGAACATGAATTAAAGTATGGCTGGGCAAAACGGCGGCGATTCTCAGGATCAATTCTCAGGTCTTGGGAGACTTTCTCAGAGCCACGCAAGATGCCAAAAAGAGGGACATACGTCTTCATTTGTTTTGATTTCCAAGGAAGCAACAAGTAATTTTAGCAATTTTCCTCCAGTAACAAGAAAATCTTTAAGGATGGCACACTTTTCAAAGAGGATTCGCAGTTCGGGACTTGCTTTGCACAAAATTCACATGTTGAGCTTTTCTCGCTGAAAATATCATTTCCTGCTCAAGAAAACATCGTTTTCTTTACAGAAACTACTATTTCTGCACCGAAATATTATTTTCTCTGCAAAAATGCTGCTTCCTCTGCAGAAAATGCTGTTTCCCGAAGAAAGCAACCACATGCAAACTTTCTTACAATAAATCCCAAATTGTGAAAATTCTTGTCTATCCAGGATTCCCCTTAGGAGGGTTTCCCAACTCTTTATGCACATTTTTAAAAACCATTTAAAAATATACACCATTAAAAACAAAACAAAACAAAACCCTGCTCCCAAGTAGAAGTTGCCGGAAGACTACTTTGGGTTAAGAAAAGACTGGATTGTTTTGATTTTAAGCAGTGTCGGGGATCCCTGCAAACTATTTAGAAAAGGAATTGCCGTGTTTGGAGGTTTCCAAGAAATGCGATTCAATCTTGTTTGGGCCAAAAAAATGGTTGAATTGGGGAGAACAACCTTGGAGGGTGTGATTGCTTGGCCATGAATTAAAGCAATAGAAAGCTGTAAACCATCATTGTTAATGCTTAACCATTACAACAAGGAATTTTAAAAAATAGTTGGGGGGGCTGGGGAATAGCAAATTAGCTGTACTGAATTAATAGTTAAATTGTTGGAAAGGAATCATTGCCACGCGCTGTGCAAAAACTGGCATGGCAATGGGGAAGGTTGAAATGCCTGTTCCTGGTGCTGAAAATGATAGCAAGATTGGTTCAGAAACTGGGATTGGGATCCATCTCAACTTCTGGCCAAGGGGTAAGTCTTGTTTTGGTACCACTGCAGATGTGGCGTTGCTTATGTGGATCCCCTTACTTGTTGGGCCAGACTTAAGCACCCGAAACCCAATGCTGAGTGTAGACCTGGGCCACCTGTCCCCATTTACGGTGGTCTGTCGTGGCATGCTGGAACCACCATGTGGCAAACATTGCTCCGGCAAATAGAGATCAATACGAGCAAGTTTCTTCCTGGAAGCTGCAGGTTAACAAAGCGGATGCAAGGAAGTGTCTCTGAATCAAACAGCCTGCATCACGATCTGTAAAAACCCAGCCGCACATGCTTTGAGAGATTGGCACAAATGTGCTTGGAGACCACAGGCAATATCCTAGATTGTGTTGGCAGAGCATAAAACACCAAGCTTTACTACATCCCTTCCTTCTCCCTGTTCTTCAGGTAGGGCATCCACCTCAGCAGCCATTTAGTGGCCAAGGCAGGACAGTGGGAGGCCAGGCGGCTATATGTTCCTACAACCGGACCGTGGTGGCAAATGTGTGGGCACCAGGAGTCAATTTCCAAGCAGAAACCTTCTGCGGGCTGCAACCTTCCTGCAAAGCAAGCCCAAATATCTCAGTTTCCTGTTGCAGCCCTGCTCAAAATGGCAACAGGAAGGGATGTCTCATTACCTCCTGACACCATTTTGAGAGGGACTGTGGAGGAAAGCAGAAGATCTAGGAGGGCAGTGTGGGATTCTAGGGTGCTTGTGGGGGTATTTTCACATGTTTTCGGGGGCTTTCTGCACAATGTTGCTTTTAAAAAAATGGAAGTGGGTTGGGGGGTGCAGCTTTGTGAGATGCCAAATCTGCAACAACCCAAAAAAGGACAGAAGCGGAGTAATTTGAAATTGCGCGTATGCCTTCAAGTCACTTCTAGACTTATTGGGGTTTTCGTAGGAAAGGGCTACTCAGAAGTGGTTTTGCCACTTCCTTCCTCTGAAATATAGTACCTGGGATTAATTGGTGAGAAGTACAACACTTGGGATTCTCTGATCCAAGTACAGTCGCCCCTCCAAATCCACGGACTTGAAATGTGCAGACTTGGAAATCAGCGGAGGGGCGACCACTATTAACTTTAATGGGGTGCACGCCTGCGTCACGCACCCCACATACACGCGCCCCATTAAAGTGTATGAGGCTTGAATATGTTCAAGATTTCGAACTCGTGGGGGGTCTAGAAATGATCCCCCGTGAGTTCAAAGAGGTGATCTTTCTGTACTATCCAGGACAGACCCTACTTAGGTTCCTGGATCAGACAGGATCTGGTGCCTTTAGGGTATTTAGATCCTAATTTGTCATTGCGCCCCATGTATGTTGCCAAATGGGTTCCACCCCACTTTTGTGTTGGCTACAGCATTGCCCTGGGTTTGAACAGAACTTCTCAATACTTTTAGCTACTCCCAGCAAGACCAATTCCTTTCCCCTCCTTCTTTGCAATTTTGGAAAGAGTTTGTCCAGGCAGGAAGCTTTCACCTCTTCTTGAAGTTTTGCTGCAGGTGGATTGTGCGCGACAAATCAAAGCAGATTCACGAAACAATGGCTCTCCGTGATGCTGAAAGGCCCTTCTGCTCTGTGCCTCGGTCTCAACAGCTTCTGGGTTTTCCTTTTGTTCCCCTTGTGAAGCAAGAGGTGTAGGTGGGAGTCGAACCCGGAGGAGGAAAATGGTAAATGATGCATTGGAAAAGGAGGCAAGGAGAGGTGGAGGCGGTGGGGGGGAAAGTCGGGCGGACAAGGGACGGGAAGCAAAACAAACGAGCGAACGAACCAAAGCGACGCGGCATTGTTTTCCAAAAAACGTCAGGGTGCTTTTTTGTTTTTTTCTCTTTTGTTTTTTTACACGCTGATCACATATATATATACAGAAACACACATACACGCACACGCACCGTGAGGTCTGCTGAAGGCAAAAATAGATCAGATCGGCAATAAAGACGACGGAGGGGCTTGGAGAGCTCCCGGGAGCCCGGAGAGAAAAAAAGACGACGTGAGCGAAAACTATTGCTCACTGCGGCGTTTCTAGCCGGCTTCAGCCCGCTGCCCTTAGCCTCTCTGGTGTACAGAAAGAGAGTTTGGTACTGGGTACTGTGTTTGGTACTGGTACTGATCGGGCCTGGGCTCGAGAAGGTATCATCCACCGTGTGCCTTCCAATAAAATCTGGCCAAAGGATGCAAGTTCCAAAACAAAGGCGAGGAGTCGCATATCCTCGGGATTCTCCGTCGGGAGAGTCGTCGGAGAAAAACAACAAGCTCCGGGCCAGGTTTTGTCAGCAGCCATGTCCCAGGTAGAGAAGATCTTAGCTTCTTAGTATTGGTTACAGCTCCTAAGTGAAGGAAGGAAGAAGGGAGGAATAAAAACCCGGAACGAAGTTTCCTCTTCTCTCCTCAACCGGACCTGGGTGACATTTGGAGAAGGGACGGAGGAAGGATCAAAACCCAGAACTGAGTGGGTTTGGGTTGTATTTTTTTTTGGCGTGGATGTGTTTGCACCAACCTGGAAGGGCTTTTGGAAGAATTCCAGAGGTGGGAGGTTGGAACCCGCAGCCAAAGTCCTGTGCCAGCCAGCCAGCCTGTTGTGAGATTGAGTAGGGTTCCCGGGATCGGAAGCGGGCTGGCGTCCAGGATCCGATCAAACTGCAGAGAGGCCTGAGCAAACACAGGCGCTGGAGACCGGGGCAAGAGACGTCTGCGTGCAGCCAGGTCTGTTCACAGTAGAAGTACTATTGCAAAAATAAAAAAAGAGGATGGTGGAGGTTGTGGGGGGAAGGCAGGGAGAGGAACGCGGCTGGATTACATTCTCTTTGCCACTCCTGTGAGGAGTTCGGTTGGGTTGGTGGCTGGTGAGGATGCCCACAAGCAAAGTCCCACCACTGCCACTGCCGCCGTCGCCATCTCCCCTCTCCCCAGGGCTGTGACTTTGGTGGAGACGACAATGACTTCCCCTTCTTGACCGGTGCATTATAAGGGCTGTTTCTGCAAAAAAAGAAAAAAGAAAAATGAATAAAGAAAACCAAATCAAAACAACAGTACAGGAAATCAAGGCATTTAAAAATACAGTCGCCACTTTGAACTTAAGAGGGGATCTGTTCCGGACCCCCGCATGTGCATGCAAGGTGCATGCCCCATTGAGATTAATAGCAGTTGCCCCTCCGCAGATTTCCAAGTCCGCAGACTTGGAGGGGAGACTGTAATTGTTCACTTCGTATCCATTCATCCATTCGAAAGGTTTGTGAGTGAAAATTTCGCCCATATTCAGATTGAGTTAAAAATGATTTATTTTTATTCTTTTAAAAAGGAGGACGTCAACCCAGAATAGCAGATACATGGTGATTCATAAGAATGGTGCAAAACCAAACAAGAACAGCTTTACTTTTGCACCATTGCCTGGTACAGTTGGCCATCCATATCCGTGGATTCTTCGTCCACAGACCCAACCATCTGAACATTGAAATTATTCCAAAGATATACAAATTCCAAAAAGCAAATCTTGATTTTGCCATTTTTTTTTAAAAAAAATGGGATACCATTATACTATGCCATTGTATGTAACGTAACTTGAACATCTATGGATGTTGGTATCCCTGGAAGGTCCTGGAACCAAACCTCAGTGGATACCAAGGGCCGACTACTGTACATTTATACACATCATTTGTATTATTCAGCCCACTGCCAGAAAATACCTGAATTAAAAAGAAAAACTGTCCTTAGAAATCTTATCAAGGTTTGGGGATGGGGGAGGGAGATGGTTAAAAGACAAAATTCCTCTGAGATTGCAAAACACGCAATTCGGAGTACTGTATATTCTTTGGTTTGCGCAAGTTTACGGAAAGCATTGAAACCCAGGCAGAGATTATTTTGCATGTGTTTCCACTTGGTGCTCAAAAGCCAGGACGGGGTATCTGCTTGGACACTTTAAGAAAAGTCCTTGATAAATGGTTTGTTTTGGGGGAGGAAGGTGTGGAGGAAAGCCAGCGAAAATTTTGGCTTCATCCGTCCAAAGTATTCCAGTCCTGGATTTGGCGGCGGCTGACCAACCGCAGAGAGAGGGCTGTGGCTGACAGCTAGAGGACTCCCTAGGTTCATTCATTGGGTATTAATTCATGTTGCTAACGCCTGCTGTGTGCCTACCCCAGTCCCAGATAAAAAATAAAAAATACGGCTCTTGACAGGCTGCAGAGATGCGTTTATGGCCCCTTCCTTTTCTTTCTTTTTCCCCCCCGTATTCCTTTCAAAGGGATCCAGGCGTTATGCATCGCAAGGGGGCAGCAAAAATCCCATTTATGGCTTCGGCAAGCTGGCTCCCGGCTGAACCGAGTTCACAATAGCAAATGGGGCTTCCAGCTTCCCAGCGTCTCCTTGCCCTCTCCTTCTTCCGTTCGGCCTCCATTAATTGGTTCTGGGAGGCTTCTTGGGTCCAGCAAACACCGGCCCATTTGCACCCCGTGACCCCGCAATCCCTTCCTTCCTAGCCTTATCTTGGACTATATGTGTGCATGCATAAATGTTGCTAATGCGCAAGGCAGGAATAGCAAATCAATAGGAAGCACGTAAGAAAGAGTGCTTCTGCCATCTCTGTGTGTGGATTATTTTTGAAAATATAAATAGAATGAACTTTGCAGCCAAGAATGATGTGGCTTAAAACAGGTTTTCACACATTGCCTAGTGGAAAAAAACCTTGGCTAAAAACCACCCAGAATCCTGGCTCCTTATGGACGGACGATATGATAACATATGTAGCGTCGAAAAACAATATTGTTCCCCCCTTTGTTCTCAGCCTACAATTTTTGAGGTGAAAAACGGATTTTTCCCCTTGCAATTTGGAAAGAATTTGCTTGACTGGTTGGGTGTTAGAAGCAAAACATGGAGAGAGCAAATGAAGAAAGAAGGCTTCATAGCCTTAGCACACACAAACACACACGTATTTGAAGGTGTTTTTAAGGTTTCAAGGACTATACATTTGTGGCTGTCCAAAGAATGCCAAATGGACTGTAGGTCTGCCAAGGAAACGCACAATCCAGGACCATCTTCGCTGCATCTGTACTGCAGAATTAATGCAGTTTGGCACTCCTTTCACTGTTGCGATCCTATCTTGGGATTTGTAGTTTGGAGCTCTCCAACACAGCAGACTGAATGGCTTACCAAACACCAAATCCCAGGAACCTACAGGATGGAGCCCATGACAATTAAAGTAGTGTCAAACTGCATTATTTTTGAAGTGCAGATGCACCCTAAGAGGCAGGATCAGGCTACTAGTTGGCTACTGAAGGGGCTTCTTCTTTGGCTGACCGAAGGATACTCCTCTCGGTTTTGTTCATAGGCCTAATTCCCATTACCTTTAAACCGGATCACGAATCGGTTTGAACCGGTTCAAATGACCCTGGGTCCCACTTGAACCAAATTGCTGAATCAATTTGGAGAGGGGGCCATGCACTAGACCCATTTAACCTGCGTCTTCTTGACGCTGATGCTTTCTGCGCCTTTTTGGATAAATCGGTTCTGCACAAGTGTGAACCAGATGCCCTTTGGCCGGCTGGAGCGGGTCCGCTTTGAATAGATTCAAATAGATTTGTGAACGTGAACCACAAGTGGGTTATTTTACAGGGAAAAATGCAATCAGGGAAATGTAGTGTGTGAACCACGCTCCGCAGCCGAATTGATCCATCGATCCGGACTGCAAACCCATTTATTTGTAAGTGGGAATGAGGCCTCAAATGTCGATCCATCTTCTCCCAGGTCTCCATCCGGATATCTCTTCCTCCCCCTTTCTGTCTCCTCTCCCTCCACGTACTTTAAATTGCCTATAACCAGGTGCAACCCTTGGAGTGGGGAAGGCAGGCAGGAAGCGACCGCCAGGGTGATTAAATTATACGATTAAATTATACGGGAGGCCTGGTCAACGCCAACAACGCCAATGACGGAGGCAAGAGAAAGGCCTTTGCGCTGGGGACCGTCTCTTATTTCTTTGAGAAGAAGGAGCGAGTGGAAAAAAAGGACACGGCAGGAGCAGAAGTCAGCCTAAAGAAATGGCCTCTTCTTCCTGTAAGAGGATTTTACATCTGCCGGCCATCAAATTGGGAACGACCGTATTGGAATTGATACGGCTGCCGGAATGAAAACTGGGGTGGGATCCTCTTTCCCAGTAAAAGGGTGGGAAACTGTTAAGGAATAAGGGGTGCTCCCGTGTGCGTGTCCCATTGAAAATAGCAGAGGTCGCCCCGCTGCGGATTTTCAAGATCACGGATCTCAGCTCCGCGAGTTAGGAAGGGCGACCGTATATACAACGGAAAGTGTTTCAAAGCTAGCCATTTCCTCTCGTTCCTATAGGTTTCTTTCCCTTACCTTATGTCTGGGGCAGTTGAGCGAGAAGGTCTCTTCGGTTAACCAACAACCTGCAGATGGAGAAGAGAAACATTGAATGGGGCGTATATCTGTGTCTATTCATTCCGTTTGTGACACCATCCGCATGTAATCTCTGGTTTTTGGAAAGACTTTTCCCCGCATCTCTCTCTCTCTCTCTTTCACCCCCAAAAACAGTGATTCTCAAACTTTATTCCTCTAAAGGTTTTGGACTTCATCTCCCAGAAGCCCCAGCCAGCTTGGCCAACAGTCAGGAATTCTGGGAGTTGATGTTCAAAACATCTGTAGCGCCAGCGTTTGGGGGATCGCTGCTCTAAAATGTCCTCTTTTGCACAATTCTTTAAAAAGACAGAAGCTCTGCTCTTCTCCTGTCATCTCTAAGCAGATCTCAGATCTCATCCCTTTGAGCAGAAAAGGAGTGAAACTGGGATGAAGAATCCCTCTCCAACCCCAAAGTTTAGTGACCATCACTCAACAGGTATTTTTGCTCCTTTTTAAAACTAACTACACAACGGATGACAACGGACAGACCTTATGACAACGTATGGGCTCCAAAACCATTCATTCTTACAAACCAAGCAAGAAATAAAGCAAAGGTATACATCCCTAATAAAGTGGGCAGTAGGGTGGGTGCAATTTGACATATTATTTTCTGATTGAAATTCCACTCCCTGCCCAAGTTACTGTTGGCCCTCCAAGGCTGCATCTCCACTGCAGAATTAATGCAGTTTGACACTGCTTTAACAGCCATGGCACCATCATATAGACTCCTGGGATTTGTAGGGTTTTTTGAGATACTGAGCCTCATTTGTGCTGTGACAAATTACAAATCCCAGGATCCCATAGCATTGAGCCATGGAATTTAAAGCCGTGTCAAGCCGCATTATTTCTGCAGTGCAGATGCAGCCCGGGAGGAAATCTATGAGTACCCTTCTCCCTTCTAGATATTTATTCCTAAACGAAGAGGTTTTCTCAATACTTAGCGTATTTCATGAGAGACACCATGCCCTTCAGCCTCCCCTACGCGACGTGAAGATCTTACCTGTATCAATGGCACATGTGTAGTGAAAGGTTTGGGCGCACCCTTTGTGACAACAGCCAATGGTGGCTCCTATTTGCTGACAACTGGAGCATCTCTGCGGTCAGTAGGGCAGAAAGGAAAGAAAAAGAAGAGGTCCCCGTGAGATCTAGAGGCATCGGAGCTTCGTTTTTGCAAAGGTAGCTTTGGTTCGTAATGGGTACATGGCAGGAAGGTCACAACTAAGACTCCGCTTTCTCCATCGCTTAGAATCATAAGAGCTGGAAGGGACTCTAAGGACCATCCAGTCCAACCCTAAGCCATGCAGGAATGCACAACTGAAGCACACCTGAAGGATGCCCATCCAACCGCTGTTTAAAGAACTCCAAAGATGGTGAGTCCACCACCCTCCAATGCTATCCATTTCAATGTTGAACAGATCTTACATTGAAGAAGTTCTTCCTAATCTTTAGGTAGAATCTCTCTTTTTTGTAATTTGAATCCACAGGTTTATATTCTAGTTTCAAAAAAACAAGCCAGCTTCATCTTCTACATGACATTCCTCCAGATATTTAAAGATGGCTATCATGTCCCTCCTCCGACTTCTCTTCTCCAAGGCAAACATAACTAACTCCACCAACACAACACAAACCTTCATAGGTGGTTGGTTAGATCCCAGTCATGTATCACGGCAAGCCACGATTTGCGTTAACCGTAGTTTGTTCCTTAAGCTATAAACTGCACAAAGAATGAAATGACAAACCATGGTGTCCCCCCTTCATTTCTAGGTTGTTTCTCTCATATACCTTTTGTCATATATATATATATATATATATATATATATATGGTTTAACCAAGCCAGAGTTACAGATCGAGGCGGGTTACAACAAACAAAAATAACAATAAAGAACAATATACTTTTAAAACCAATTTTTTTAAAAATAATCCCCTACGCCGACCTCCTCCCAACCTTAAAAACATAATGAAACAAATAGTCCAATACTCAAACCACTGCACCATACTGGCTCCTGATATGAATTTTACTTATTTAAAATGCTACCTTGCACAGTTGTGTTGAACAAGTTACTTTCAACAAGTATCATTACCTATCCAATACATTTTGCTGCCTGAATCTAAGAATGTCATTTTATGTTGTTATAAAGGAATTTTAATTGTTGTATTGGTGGGAGGGATAATGGTCTTATTTTATATTGTTATACTGTTGTATTTTTAATCTTTATTGTAAGCCGCCTCGATCCTGACAGAGAGGTGTGATATAAATAAATTAATAATAATAATAATTCCCAGAGTACTCCTCATTAGGGACCGATCCATGCATGCACTGAAAATGCAAGTGAAAACCCAACACAGATTTCCGGCTTCCACTGACACAGAAGACACCAGCTGCGATGCCTTGTACATCAACACTGGCCTTGCCACTTCTGGAAATGAATGAATATTCAGGTAATTGCATGAAGGCGGCTGGGGATAAGAGACAATATCGGCAGCCTCCCCCTTTTGCTGCAAATGGAGGGAAAGCAGCAACTCAACGTCCGTCCCTGGCCTCTCTGCAGGGTTTTGCTAAAGGTCCATCAATACCTGCTGCAGCAGCGATTCATCAAGCCTTGGGAGTCTCCATTTTGGAAGCGAGTTTTAATTCATTCCATCTGACCTGCCTAGATCACCCGTCGGTCAGCATCCCTCTTTGATACTTGAGAAGGCTAAAGCTCCGCTGGCTTATTTATACAGGAGGTTCACCTGGAACAAGAGAGATCCAGGAGGGTGATAAGGAGGAAGGGAGCTTTCCTGGGGCCTCCTGTAGACAGACTCTTCAGTGCCTGCTTTGGGTACAGTCATCCCTCCATATCCATGGTATTTTTTAATCCACGGATTCAACTGCCATTTATTTATTTCATTTGTATGACGCCTTTCTCCCCGTAGGGACCCAAGTCGGCTCACAGACCAAAAAAAAAATATTTAAAGTCTTAGTAAGATTCAATAGCAATAGCAATATATGCTGCACCAAGCAGCTTCTAAGCCACCAGTTCTCAACTAGTGGGTGGCAACCCCTTTGGGGGGTCAAACAACCAGTTATATTAATAATAATAATAATAATAATAATAATAATAACAAATACTTTATTTATACCCTGCTTTTCTGTTGCCAGACAATCAAAACGGCTTACATCTTCCACAGACCATCGGAAAACACATGGTCTTAGGAACTGAGACTCTGCAATGAAAACAATTTTATGGTTGGGGGTCACCACAACATGAGGAACTGTATTAAAAGGTTCTGGCACTAGGAAGGTTGAGAACCACCGCTCTAAGCTTACAATGTCTAAGCTACTTGCCCCCAACAAGCTGGGTACTCATTTTTTGCAACCTCGAAAGGATGCAAGGCTAAGTTGACCCTCAGCTCCTGGCTGGGATTGAACTCACAACCTTGTGGTTTGTGAATGAGTGGCTGCACTACCAGCATATAACCACTGTGCCACCAGGGCTATTGCTATTGCTAATGGAAATCTGTGGATAAATAATCTGTGGATAAGGTGGGCCAGCTGTACTAGGTACGCTACTGCCTTGACGCCCTGCACGGCCATTCAGTGGCTGGTGAAGAGGATCAGAGAGATTTCTGGAGATGCCTCCGATAGCTATATATTCTGCACTAAGGTGAGATGCCTCCAGTAGCAATATATGCAGCACTAAGATGAGATGCCTCCAATAGTAATATATGCTGCATTAAGATGAGATGCCTCCAATAGCAATATAAGCTACACTAAGATGAGATGCCTCCAGTAGCAATATATGCCACACTAAGATGAGATGCCTCCAATAGCAATATATGGCACACTAAGGTGAGATGCCTCCAGTAGTAATATATGCCACACTAAGATGAGTTGCCTCCAATAGCAATATATGCCACACTAAGATGAGTTGCCTCCAAGAGCAATATATGCCGCACTAAGGTGAGATGCCTCCAGTAGCAATATGTGCCACACTAAGGTGAGATGCCTCCAATAGCAATATATGCCATATTAAGGTGAGATGCCTCCAATAGCAATATATGTCACACAAAGCAGCCTCTAAGCAGTTTACAATGCATAAGCCAATTGCCCCCAACAAGCCAGATACTCATTTTAGCAGAAGGATGCAAGGCTAAGTCGACTCTGAGCTCCTGGCTGGGACTGAACTCACAACCTTGTGGCTGAGTGGCTGCACTACCAGCATTCAACTACTGTGCCACCGGGGCTATTGCTATTGGAATCTATGGATAAATATGCCCTCTGTCACATGCTATCTCTGATCCCGGCGGTGACACTGAACAATCACAGCTAGCCACAATCTGACAGCCTTACTGAAGATTTGCAAAGTGGCCCAACGCAGGGAAGAGTCTGCCCAAGTCTGCATACAAGAAGAAAGAGCTCAAAGCCTCTTTCCTACTGCCTCGATACCCTGCAGTGTTGGGTCACCGGTGAAATATGGACCATGTCACAAAAGGACTTGCTTCCTTCCCTCGCCGCCATTGGCTTCCCATTTCTACCCATTGCAAAGATTATTATTTTTTAATTGCTTGACCTCCCTGGTCCAAATGAGATGGAGATTTTCAGAGCCACCACATGGTGAGCAAACATCACCAAGCCGTCAGCGCCTCATTCCTAATTTCCTGAGGGCAGCGCTGGGCAGCGCGCCTGGTTTTTTTACAAATCTTTCTCATCAGCTTCTTTGATATTTGTTAAGTCATGCACTCTCCGTCTCTCTCTTACTCTCTCATTCTTCAGTTGCAATGCTTGGCAAGTCAGGGAAAGGATCCTCAGCATTGTGGAAATGGGGTTTGGTTGGCAGAATGGCGGGAGAGGATCGTACACTTGGCATTTGGAGACTGGCAGCAGATGAGGTGCTGACTGCTAATAGTGCAAGGAATGTGGTTGTCAGACTATGTTGGGCAAAAAATTGGGATGGCAGAAATGGCCACAAACCAGGCAGGGAAAATAATGAGGAAAGGAGATGCCCATCAACCATGGAGAGCCGTTAAAAGAGACAAGAAGGCACAAACAATGATGCACTTGGCCTAGAAGAGCCTTTAGCCAACTTGAACCACCAAAGGTCAAATTTAATGATCTAGGAGATTTCCTCTCTCTAATCTCTAATAATGTTAGAGTCTGGAATGTTACTTTTTTTTCAAAGCAATTCTTTTCTGTTACTCAATGTGATGTTTTTGTCTCCCCTTAAGAAAACAGCCACAGTCGTTGTTGCTGTTCACTTAAAACACACACACACACAGACAAATGACTGTTTTTTGGATGTTGCTTTGTATTCCTTCAAAATAAATCTCAAGGCTGAGAAGCAGAAGGCATCAAACTTGGAAAATTCCACCCAAAACATTTCTGATAAGGTCTGTTTTGTGTGTTTTAATCTATAGAGTTTATCCCATGAATATCCCGGAAAAATCACATAATTATGTGAAACCATTTCACACGACGTTACACAAAACCCGCCATTAAAGTGATCACAAGGAAGCATTAACGCACATCTTTTTACTTTTGGGATGTCAGCGGCAATGCATTTCCAGTATCACTTTGTTTGTGCAATTTTGTGTGATAATCATTCACGCAATTACTTGCCATTTCCGCTTTATTTGCAGGATGCTTTAAACGTGCTTCAATCTCTCTTCAATGCCGAAATTAGCCCCAGTGTGATAAAGTCTTATGTTGTACCCCACTTTGAGCCTCGAGGAGAAGTTGGTGAGAAATAAATGGAGGGTGGTAGTTTTGGATGGAGTACGAAAGGATAAAGAACAACCCCTTGCGCCGGATTCCAAACAAGACATAATACATTAACAGTTCATAGTGTCATTCATGGCATAGAGCCAACATGATGTAGTGGTTTGAGTATTGGCCCATGACTCTGGAAACCAGGGTTTGATTCCCTACTCGAGCATAAAAACCCACTCAGATTCAGAGGACGGCAATGGCAAACCCCCTTCTGAAGAAACTTGCCAAGAACACCCTACGACAGGTTTGCCTTAGGGTGGCCACAAGTCAAAAATGACTCGGAGGCACGCAACGACAACGTGCCATTCCTACTTATTTCATTGCTTTGGGGAATATAACTCTGTTACACCCATGTTGCCTCCCCCGAATAACTCATTAAAGTTCATGACATCAGTTTGATGCGTTGCTCCCAAGTCCTGGGTAATCTGTAGCAGAAGGTGCACCGCAGGGTGTCATCGTGCTCAAAGCTCCCTTGTCCGCCTTCCACTCCACAATCTGCCATGCCACAGCCACAATAATACATAATGCTCACAGAAGATACTCTGCAGGGCTTCCCTCTCCTGATCCAAGCAAAGTAGCCCCTAACTGTTGGGGTGCCCTCCAACCATTTAGTTGCTTGGGAGAGTCCATCCAGGCAACAGAAAGCTGCAGTCTTGCAGCCAAGAGAGCAGATGCCACCATTCCAGATCTCCAAGTCATGCTGGAGATCCAGGTGAGCAGCATTTACTCTTTTCTCCCCGTTCTAGAACTTCAGCCAGACACTGCCTGGGTACCTTTTATCCTTCCGCAGCCACTAAATGGTTACAGAAATACATACTAGCTGTAAAGGACGGCCAGGAACAGGAGGGCTGGAGCTGGAGAGGAGGTACTGAATGTCTCCTCCGGCAATGTTCCTAAAGTAACATACGTGTGCATTGGGATCTTGTAGCATCTTGGAAACCGTGCAAAAGAAGTTGTAGCATAAGCGTTTGTAGACCCAGTCTTTTTCACAGTTAGTCTCAAAGGTGCTACAAGATCCCTTTACATATTGATATTGCAGACCAATATGGCTGCGTCTCTGAATTTTACCTATATATATGGCCATTGTTGTTATTACAGTAAAGAAAAAGAGATTCCATCGAAAAATTACGAAGAACTTCTTGATGGTAGCAATGGTTCGACAGTGGAATGCGCTGACCACAAGTGTGGTGGAGTCTTCTTCTTTGGAGGTCTTTAAACAGAAGCTGGACGGCCATTTCTTAGGAGTGCTTTGAAGGAGTATTCCTGCATGGTCGGAGGTTGGATTGGATAGCCTTCAGGGTCTCTTCCAACTCTATGGGGCTGTGATCACCAGCCTTAAAGGCCACCCTGGAGGCTGAGTTGGGGCATTGCATCCACATGATGCATGTCCTGACTGTGCCCACAGAGTGGCATGATGCTGCGCACCGCTCCACATGGCGCATGGCATCACAGTGCTCCACTGGCGTTGCATCCACACAATGCCAAAGGAGCACCGTAAAGCCACGGCACCACGGCTATTGCACCCTTTGCAGGACGCAAAAAGGAGCTACTTTTTTTCCGGCTCCTTTTTGCATCCTTCAAAGGCCAGATCGAGGCTGCGGCTTGTGGTTGCTGCAGCCCCGATCTGGCTGTAAAAGGGTCGGCTGCAGGCCTCCCCTTAGGGGTTGTCTGTACAGCCCCTATGATTCTTCTACTATGATTATTGTTATATTTATACTTATTTACATCCTGCTTTCCCCCCAAAACGGGGACTCAATGTGGCTCACAGCCTAAAGGAACAATATTACTTGCAGTATTAAAACCGGTGATCCCATAGAAGAATAAAATACAATTGAAAAGATTTTTTAAAACGTTCAGTTAAAACCCTTGATGATGCCTCTGTATGTCAACCACAGTATTCCAGGTATGTTCTCCTTTTCTTAGAGGAAGGGCCACTGCTGTTGGTGACCACCAGATGTCCCTTGTAAGATCTAAGCTGGCCTCCGGATGTGGTTTTGTATCCAGGGACAGGAGCAAGCTCAGGCTGCGTGATGAATCTCTGATCTCCCTCGCATCAACAAAGGCTGGCAGCTGAACAGTGCTTCATCATTATACAAGGCCTAACCAGGACAAGGATTTCACTGCTAAAAGATGGGGTGATGGTGGACACTTAAGAGAGGACAGCTTTTGAAAAACAGTCAACGCACGTAATGAACCAGTGGTCCACTGGTAGCAATTAGCCAAACGTCTGAAAGGAACTCCTCTATATGGATCAGCATTTTTACATATACAGATGTTTGCAATGTAAGGAAAGGCCATCACCTCCGCGGCTGCTTCTGACCCACAGAAGCACCTGCTTGATTGGGTTCTGGACTTTGAGAAGAGATCCATATATTGCCAGTGGTGATACAAAACAAAATTCAATCAACCAATATGGAAATCCTCCCAAGTTATGCCATCAAAACAACAAAAAAGGCTCCGTGGAGACAGAAGATGCTTCTTTCAGAATGGCAACACGTAGAGTGGGCACAGTGTGGTTGTCTTCCTGTATGGCACAGTGTCGTTCTGCAAGTTGATCTATGCTACGTCTCCCCTTTCTATCCCCTTGAATCACCAGTAAAGCACTACAGATCTCCACACTCCCATCAGTGGGTGGTGAAGAGTTGGGAAAGGGATTGGCTTTGTCCCTGTAGCCAGATGCAGAATGAAGGCATCGTCCACAGAGACCTCTGGAGGACCCCAGCCGGCGTTAGAAGATGAGGCCATCATTTAACGCCTGGCTACAGGGACATAACCAGATGCTTCTCCAGTCCAAGGTATGGTGCGTTGAATCCGACCCTGGGAGAAAGGTGGGATATAAATAAAATAATAAAAATAAAATACCCCCTTTGCTCTTCACCAACCATTGAATGGCCATGGAAGGCAAGCGTTGTAGTAGCAATATGGGATGTCAAGGGGATGGTCTTTGGTTGTTGAAAAGGGAGGAATACCAACCTTTGCAATCATCATCATCATCATCATCATCATCATCATCATCCTGAGGGATAAGGTGGGCATACACCTGTGTATGTCACTAACAAGAAGCTGGCTCATCTGTGCTAACAGCGTAAGGGAACGGGTTGCTACAAACACACATACCCGCTGTGCCTGATGCTCCCCTAGTACCCCACTCTCGCCAAGCAACTGCTTTAATTGAGACAAGCAAACTCTGCAGCGAGGGAGAAAGGCCAGCCCTTACTGTCTGCGAGAAAACATGTCAGATTATCAAGCACTGCAAAAACACGTAGACCCTTGATCTTTGTTCTGCTGCAGCTGAGCTCTTTTCATGTACTTGTCAGATGCTCCTAAACAAGGATATACAGTGGTCCTTCCACATTCACTGGGGTTAGGGACACAGGATTCCCGTGAAACTGGAATATCCGCAAATAGAAAACTACTCTCTAGGAATTTCTAGGTCCTCTGTTGTAACTCTACGGCCAACATCTGGTAGACGTTGACCATAGAATTGCACTGGAGGACCTACAAATGCCTAGAGGAGTGTTCTCTCTAGGAATCTCTAGGTCCTCCATGTGACTCAATCTCTGGCAGAGTCACGCTGGAGGAGCTAGAGATTCCTTGAGAGAACATATCAATCAAATCCATGAATAATGAAATTTGCAAAAGTCAAAGCCACAGATGTGGAGAAACGACTGTGTATATGTATATGTGTGTGTGTGTGTGTGTGTGTGTGTGTATATATATATATATATATATATATATAAATGTGTGAAGGTGGAGTTAAAAAACAAAACTGAAACCACCACTCCTCTGTAGCTAATGTATAACTTGGCCTGGATCAGAGTCTTTGGCCACCCCACCATGTGCAAACAAATGACAAAATACCTCTCCATGAAGCCAAACAACACAACTTTGGTGTCCCCATTGTTACCCCTTATTTCATTCCCCCTCTCATCTCCATCTCCATCCCCAAATCTGGGCTTAAATTCTCATTCTTGCTTGTGTAGCCATTGTGGGTGCATTGACTGAGCACTAGGTGGTTCGGTGGTTTTTGGTTTTTTTCGTGCATGTGGGTTGCTCCCACCCAAGGGAGAGACTCTTACCAAATCAGCGGCCATCTTTATTGCCTCCTGCAGTCCATAGAGCTTCCCTGCCACCAGGTAAACCCCAGCTGTCCATATTGCGCAGGCCTCGTGAACCCAGTGCTCCTGCGTGTCTCCGGCGGGATCCAGCGGCGACAACTCAGCTTTGCCGCATTCGTGCCTCTTGGGCTTTTCGGCGGCGGCTGCGGCTGCTGCTTCCTCTCCCTCTGTCCTCTCATCGCAGCAGTAACAGCTTTGTAGTTTCCTAAACATCCCCCTCGAACTGGAGCGGAGCGTGCTCTGTTTCGCTGAGTCAGCCCCACTGTCCAACCTTGGCGGCTTTCCACCCAACGTACTGGTTGCGCAATTATTATCTGTCCCTTTGAGGAGGGAAGGGGAGGGAGGCTCATCGCTCAGCCCCTCCACTTTGATCTTGTCTTTCAGCCGCGACTTCTTTTTCGGCAGGCAGTCCTCCGGGTAATATGGCCCGCAGAGGTCCCCCTGGTCTTTGTAGTTGGCCGGGTTCCGGCACAGGCAGCAGACCAAGCAGGTGGCGTTGAGGGTCTTGGAGACCACCGGGCCGAGGTGCATTGTGGACGACAGAGGAAGGATGGCTCGGGCTTGGAAAGAGGCAGCCCCCAGAAGTCCAGCCTGGGCAGACAAAGAAGAAGAAGAAGACACTGCATGCTGATCGTTGTGGAGTCTGGCCTCGTCGGCGGGGAAGTTGACGACGGTGCAAGTGGTGACGAAATCGCCCTGCTTCTCCACCCGGACGTACGGGGAGAAGGGTGGCGCCCGGCTGTCCGTTCGCAGCCGCTTGCAGGACACATACTTGAGCCGAATTTCGGGCTCGGCGGGGCTCAGCAGAGGGGCCTGCTGCTGGTGCCGCCTTTTGGCCCGGTTCTTACACCTTGAGGGTACGTTTTGGGCCTTCCGGCGGTTGAGGTGCTTCCGTTGCCTCTTGGTGTAGCCGTTATAGTTGGAATGGTTGGCTCGCTGCTTCTGGCCCCTGGTTTGGGCCTGCGAGGGTCTTCCATCAGAGGCCTCGCTGTTGCCAAAGGCTTTGTCCTCAGCCTTTGGCTTCTTCCCCTCCCTTTGTCCCTCTTCCACTTTTCCTCCTCCTCCTCCGCATCCACCTCCTCCTGCCGCAGCCGCTGCCACCCCTGACTTCTCTCTGGATGGGAGAAGCAAAGCCGGGCTCAGGTGAGGGCATTTCTCCAAGCTACTATTTTTAGTAACTCGGAAAACGGCCACTTTCCCTTTTCGGTTCCTTTTCTTGGGCAGCAGGCCGACGCTGCTTGCAGCCATGCTGACGCCGCCGTGCTGCAGCGTCTCGGGAGATGAATAGGCCTCACCCTTGAAACAGTTGGAGGACAGTTTCTTACTGTTCATTAGTTTTCCTCTGAAGGATCTGTTGTTCGGGTTTCTGCATAATTGCTCGGCGGCTGGAGCAGCGGGAGCCTTTTGTGACACGGCCTGGTTTAATGGCCTGGCTTCCCCCGCCGCTGGGGTTATGCTTGCATTCTTTGAGGCCGGCTCCCTCTCCGGTAGGGAAGGGCTGAGAGGATTACTGTGGGAGCTGCTGCTGCTGCTGGTGGTGATGCTGCTGTTGGTGGGGACAGGAGAAGAGATGGCGGCAGCGGCAGCGGCGGCCACCGCCGTTTTGCAAGTGAACTTCTTCAGATTAGGGGAGGTGATCTTCTGGACGATTGCTTCCAGCTTCAAGCCTCGGCCTTTCCTTGGAGGAAGCACTTTCGTCTTCATGGCTCCCTGGAAGGCAGCCCGAGAGCTGATCTTGAGGCAAACGCTGGGGTTCTCCTTGGCCTGAGGAGACTTGAGGATGGCTTCACAGGGGTTCTTGGGAGACGGCTTCGTTTTGGCCTTTTTGGCCGACGTCATCCTCTTGAACAGGACAGGTGTGACTTCTGGCTTCTCCTCCTTCACGGTGGCGCCGCCATTGCTGTTGCTCCTCAAAACCAGATTCCTTTTTTTAGCAGGAACCGGAGGAATGAAGGCAGACTTCCTTTTCAGGGCAAGGAGCGGTCTCTCAGAGACCTTGTCCATCATTTCAGGTCTGGCTTTAGGAAGCCTTACTTTTTTGGCCAGCTTGCTCTCCCTTTCAGACCTACTTTGGGGGCTCATCTTGAATGAACCGAGCAGGTGGTGGTTTGGAAAAACTTTCTTGGGTGGTTTAGTATGTTTGAGCTGGGTATCCAAAGTGCCCTTCTCTCTCTTCCGCTTTGCATTAAAGACCTCCTGAGTCCGAGTTCTGGACCGAAGGATCATGGACTGTTGTTCCTTCACTTCTGCTTCTGAAGGGTTGGTTTCTTTGATTTTAGATCCAGCAGGGTCTTCATTCTGCACAAAATTTGGGACCAGCATGGGAGACGTATTGCTGGGCTTACCATTCGGCTTTCTAGCTTTGAACGTGGCTCTCTGTTTCAGGACACAAGCTGATTTCTTGCCCAGTTTCTCTTGAGGAGTCGAGGTCTTTGCACCTTCTAGAGGATCTGGCATCCTGGGTTCAGTCAGTGCAGTAAAGGAGCGGGTACACATCCTAGCCGGCAAGCCTTCTGCTGGAAAACGAGGAGTTTGGCCATGAGGATTCTTACTAGGCATTTCAATCAGATTGTTTGGGCCAGGGCACATGTTGGCCACCATGTCAGCTGCCTGGATGCCTGTACAAGGGCTGGACATGGGTTGGATGGGTTCCTCTCCTCCTGACAGCCTGCAAGAGACCTTCTTACTGCGAAGGCTCTTACCCCTGGATGTTGGTTCGGATATTATCGGGTTTTTTTCCAGCGAGATCGGTTTCTTCCCCACCAAGGTCACGGATGCTTCTGCCTTATCAGGAAGGGCATTTTCAACCCCCAAGGTCTCCTCCTCGGGCTTCAAGTGATGGAGAGAAGATTCGAACCAACTTTTCACTTTTGTCTCTGTGCCCACCGCTGGGCCTAAGAGGATAACGGATTGGTCGGAGAGATGCGAAGAAGGAGCAGTATTCTCTTTTGCGACAGTATTGGTTGTCTCTTCTGCTGAACCTGGAGTGTCTTGGAGGGAAAGGGCAGGAGCATTTTCTGCTGGCTTAGGAGTGAAAGCATCATAGGTCACAGACTTTTGCTCAGAACCAGCAAGTTCGCACAAAGAAGAATATTCTTCTGGTTCCAAATCAGATTCTTTAAGGTCTGGAGAGGACATCATTGGGAGTTCGCTGAAGTCTCCTCCAGAACAAGACTGCCTGGTGGTGTCTTCTAGCCATCGTTCACTGTCTGCTCTGGTGGCCTCGTCATATGTTAAATTTTCTCCCTTGTTCTCCTGTTGCTGCTGCTGTTGTTGTTGTTGCTGCTGCTGAGTGAAACCTTCCATTTGCTCAGGTCCAGCTGGTTCCTCTGTATCACAAAGACTCAAGCAGCAGGCATTTTTTTTCTCCTCAGAAGTCTCACTCAGTTTGCTAGAGAACAGAGTTTTGGAAAGATCCGACGCTTGAAGACTTGACCCAAGTTCTTTCCATGTGTCACTGAGGTTTTCATCTGGCCAGTCGAAGTTCTCCATGGCGTTTTCAGATCCTACCGAATTGGCGGTGGCATTCGAATAGCAGCTGAAACTCGTGGCCTCTGAGCTGGAGGTGGCCACTGAGATGTTGGGTTTGGAGTTGTAGCCTACCGAGCTGGTGGTTTTTAGGGAATTCTTTGTCTCCGCTGTTGTAAATGCCACCTGGGGGTTATCATATACCTCTTCAGTGAAATTCTTCCCATTGTTCCCTCCCAAGGCTTTGTCTAACTTCAAAGGTTCGGCAAGGGTATTGGATTCCCCCGGATTGGACCACGGGCTTTTGACCACAGAATCTATGCAGGTTCTGTGATTCTCCAAGTGGAAGGGGGATTTGTCAGGGTCTTTGTTTGGAGCTGGGGAATTGGCCCAGCCTTTGTCTGCTTTCTCATTGATGGCGTCTTGCAAACCAATAATTTCAGAGGCAAGTTCCTCTTGAGAAAGGGCACTGAGAAGCAATCTGGGGCAATCCCTCTCGTTTGCCACAAACTTGGTGAAGGTCTCCAGCGGGAGGCTGGTGTGGATGCTGTGAAAGGAATCGTCGGACTTTGTTGACGTGTTGTCTGGCGAAGTCACGGAGCAAGTAGAGACGGACTCGGGCTTTGCCTTGGAGTTGCTGTTGACACGCGCCGGGCTGCGGCTCTGATTACAGTAGAGGAACCCTCTTTCGAGTTGCTCCTCAGATCCACTCATATAATCAGCGTCCTGGGTTTCAGCATGGACTGACTGCGGCGTGCTAAGAGGGTCTGAGTGCGGAGTCCCTGCTTGCTCAGTGGAATAATTATTACTTTCGGGGCTGCAATGCTGACCCTTGAGCTGTTCGGGTGTCCTGGGTGAATTTTTGATCCCTTTCTTCTGGGGCATCCCTGTGGATTTGGAAAGAAGCAGCTGCTGGACGGTGTTGGAAATGTTTTCGACTTGTGAGGTGAGCGCTGTCAAGCTCTGAAGACTGAGATCTGACAAGAGGTTCTCAGCCATTTTTTCCTTTGGCAAGTTCTTGCAATTCCCGGGGGGTTGAGTGTCTGGGCTCACCCCGTCTGTTGGCGAAGGGTTCAACAAAGGCATGAAAGGGCTGTGATCGGCCAGGCTGGTTGGGAACGTTCCTGTACTCAAAGACTGCTGACTGTATTGAAAGTTCTCCAAGTTAGGCATCAAAGGGGAAGGAGTCGAACTGTAGGATGGAGATCTACCAACAGAACGGGCTGGAGAATGACCAGAACCGGGACTAAAAGTTTGGTAATACTGGTCTGGTGTCCTCACGGGTGGGTCTGCTTGGCAGTAGCTCTGTCCTGGCTGATTATAATGTTGATATTTTGCAAGGTTTTGATAATGAAGGGCCTCCTGAGGATGGTGTCTGCCTTGCATGGATTGCTGTTGTTGTTGCTGTTGCTGCTGTTGTTGTTGCTGCTGCTGTTGCTGCTGCTGCTGTTGTTGTTGGTCGTAACTGATTCGGTTAGGCTGGTAGCCATGTAAGCTTTGGACCCGTTGCCCGGAGGACAGATTGGCGGCGTTCCCGAGACTCCGGTCGTGAGGCGTCGGTGGTGGCGGTGGCGGGGCTGACGGAGCATTGCAACTTTTGTAGGAATGAGCCGCTTGGCTCCCGCTTTGAACAGAGGTGTACGTGGAGGAGGCCGGGAAGGACTGCGAATGTTGGGTAAAGTGAGCCCCCTGTGGAAACGGCATCGGGGAAGATACCTCATTCTGGATTTTCTGCCTCGGGAGCTTAGGATAGCTCAAAGTCGACGGTGGCGGTGGCGGCGGCTGCTGGAGGTGCAAGGAGTGAGTCCGGAAGGGGAGCTGCGGGCCCGGTTCGTGGTATTGCCTGCTACCTGAAGGAGCGGCCGTCTTTTTCATCAAGTTTTCCTCGTATTTGGCCACTCCTCCTGGCAAAGGTTGCGGAGGTTGCTGCGGCTGAGGCGAACCCCAGCCTTGCAAGCTCTCCTCGCCGGAATAGCGGGCCGGGTAGGGGCTGTTCTCCTGGATGGCGTAGTTTGGGAAGGACGGCGGCCGACTCGGGAGCGCCTGGCCCCGCAAAGGCTTATTCCCACGGTGGTATTTGTCCACGGCGCTGTTTTCCCCATAGCCCGGGTACGGCAACGGCGGCGGCGGTGGCTGCGGCGGCTGGGGCTGACTGTAGTACTCCTTGGCTACCAGCCTCTGGCGTTCGCAGTGCGGCCCAGCCTGGCTTTGATGCCTGTAATTCTCCAGGCGTGATGAATCTTGCGCCGAAGTCGGCTGGTAGTTCGGCTGGTTGCCATGGAAACCACACCTTTCGCGGAAGGACTGCATGGCTGGGCCTGGATATCTGCGGAGAGAGAGAAGAGAGAAGAAGATTCAAATGAATGGATACATACATATATACATTTCTCTCATCCCTTATTCTTTCTTCCTTCCACCTTTTCACCTCGCTTTTCTTTTTAATCAGTACAGTCTGGATCCACAGATTTTTTTTATCCACTGATTCCACCATCCATGGTTTGAAAATATTGCAAAAATAAGACAAATTGCAAATTGTTTTTGCCACTGTTTAGCGTGTGGAGACCAGCACTATCATTGCCCAGTGTGCCCAGATTGGCACTATCATTGTGTAGTGTGCCCAGACTGACACTATTATTTGGTAGTGTGTAGACACTGGCACTATTGTTGTGTAGGGTGTTGAGACTGGCACTAACGTGTGTAGAGGCTGACACTATCGTTGTGCAGTGGGTAGAGACTGGCACTATCGTTGTGTAGTGTGAATGGTGCTGGAATATAGTATCAGACCTCTCACAATATTCATGTACAGTATGTATTTAGTAATGTAGTGCTCTGCACATTGGGCTACAACTCCAGAAACTAGAATTTGAATCCCCACTCAGCCATGGAACAAATCACACTCTCTCAGCCTCAGAGGAAGGCAATAGCAAACCCCCTCTGAACAAATCTTGCCAAGAAAACCCCATGATAGGTTCATTTTAGGTTCACCATAAGTCAGAAACCTTTGCTGTACAAAATAAAATCACTTGGAGAGATTATCATCAATTTGGGGATTTCAGGATCCTATAATCTGGCTACAACGGAGCAGATCTGTCCTTTGTGTCGCCACCATCCTGTCTTTATGGCTTTGTAAGCCTTTGGTTTTCATGCGCTTACAAACCTCTGTTCTTTTTCTCTCCTCCTCTCTCCCGACTCCCACTTCGGCATCTCCCAACCGCCACACTTTGCAATTGGTGCATCAACCATCTGGAATCTGTCTGCTCTTTACAACAGACGCCTATTAGGAAAACAGCAGCAATAAAACCGTCCTGGGTTTTGCTGCTCTCTGTTGCACTCGGGAACAGGGGGCACACCTGCTTTTGCGTTTCCAACTGGGGTTGTGTTGACAGTGTGCAGGTTTCATATCAAGGCACGTTGTGTATATGTTGGTGGGAGTAGGATATGTAACTTTACATGCATTCCTTGTTTTGCTGAGAAGTCTTAAATCGCCCTTCTTTTCAAGCAAAATCACCAATACAGAAAGAGCATAAAGAAACAGTTTGGTGCTGTGGTTTGGGTCTTGGGCTGCATCTGCATTGCAGAATTAATGCAGTCCGACACATACCACATTCCTATAAGAAGTTAAAAATATAAAATAATAAAAATATATAAGATAATAAAGTCATTTAAGAAAAACGTGCATTTGTGCAATTTGACAGATTATTTTCTGGTTGGAATTCCTGTCCACGTTATTGTTGGCCCTTGGGGTCTCTTCCAACTCTAGGATTCTATGATTCTGCCTAGCAGAGAGTTAGACTGGATGACCCCTTGGGATCTCTTCCAACTCTATGAACATTTTCACACGGAGGAATATATCATTGTCCCAAAAGAAGAAGAAAGGGGAGGCAATCCCAAAATGCAAGAACTTACGTTGTAGCTTAGCACAGACAAACACAGTGTCCATCCGAAAGAGAAAGCAGTGCGAATGCGAATGAACTCATGTGATGAGTACATACCCATTGGCTTCTTGATTTCGAATTAGCGTGTTTGCGCATGCGCAGGGAGGACAGGATCCCATGGCCGACAGTAATCCCGCGGCCGAACTGGAGATGCATTTCACGCTAACGCAAATGCGAATTGACTGCGAATTTGCAGTGGAAAAGAATTTATAAATTTGATATTTTTTTCCGAATTCAGTTCTTCCTGGGACGTCTCACGATTGCCTTTGGATTGCCTTGCGCTTGCGTGCGACGTCGTTTGAAAATCTTTTGAGAAATTACGTGAAATACCTTGGATGATCCCGGATTAAACTTTGGTTAACCTTCTAATTTTTCCCCATGATTCTGTATAAGCAAATTTATGTCAGCGTGACCTTTTGCTGGAGTGCAAACCCCTTCTTTGGACGCACCGAGCCCCATCTTGGAAACCCTGCCTCCCATTCCTTCTCAATATCTTCCCTCTCTCCCTGTCGGACAGAGCTGCTAATGCATCTTCACATGTCTCCCCTGGGTTTCCCCAAAGCGCACCAGCCCCAGGAATGCAACGAAGGCATAGATCTCCCTGAAAAGACAGTTCAGTTAAAAGGCTGCCAAAGCCTACTTTCCTCTCTAGCAAAGGAATCTCAGCAAACCTGCTTTCCCCTCTTCTCTGGCCATTCACCCCAAAGTCCTCCCCGTGGGGCTGTGCGTATGCAGGGCTCTTGTCCAAACCTAGCATGATCCCTGGGTGCAAAAGAGAAGGACTAAAAGAACAAAGGCGAAGAAATCAAAGATAGGAGATCAGAAAAAAGGACTGTCCATGGAGACCCAGGACGGCCATTTGGAGCAGCCAAGGCAGCTTGAGTAAAGGATGGAGGGTGTTGGCTTGGAAGGAGTCCTTCTCTTCTTTGGTTGTTATATTTTCTGAGGCCTGGACATGGCTGGGATAAGCCTGATCCAGTTTTGCAACCCATTTTCCAGCAGCTGTCACTTTAGATGTCAGACTAGAATACAAACCCATGGATTCCAATCACTAAGAAAGAGATCCCATCACAAACATTAACATTCCCAATCTTAAAGATTAGGAACAATTAAAGAAAAAACAGTTAAAAGCTGTTGTACCAAAGACTGCACGACACCATTCTTTCGATGCCCAAGTATTGGTTTTTGCACCAAAAGGGATTTAATGGCCCATTTTTTGTGTGTGTGCATAAAACAAGAGGGTCTTGTGCAAATGAATTTTTCACAAAAAAGGACCAAAATAATAATAAAAAGATCGACTTTTCCTTTTTTAACAGCACACAAACCCTTGCAATCTTATCCAGAGCAGGGAGGAAACTTTGGAAATTATTCATTCATGCATGCCAGAAAGAAATAAGCCAAGATTCACATCCCTAGCTAGCATGCATTCATCTTTGGAAAATTGCATACCGTTTCTTCTGGATTTTCACTCATCTGTTTACCAAATGAGAACAAGCTGTCAACGCGATTGTTCTGAACCCATGTTGCAAACAGATATTGGGACGGAGAAGTGGGGGGTCCTAAAAGAAATGCAAAACATTGCTCCCTCACCACCCCAGGATTCATCTGTCCAAAGCCTGGCCTGGGATATGTAGTTTGCCAGGGTGCAGCCCTTACAGTCTGAATCTTGCTGTATTTGTACCTGGAAGGGTTGATAGACTGAAAACTGGAGAGGGCTCCTGTATCTTCAACAGCTGTGTAGAGGAGGGAATTTTAGCAGAGGATATCTGTTATCTGGTTACATGACACACAATGGAGTTTATCATATGATGGAATTTGGGGGTATAATGCAATGGCAATCCGAATGCAATCATGGGGTTTCATGTTATTGTGTATGAGTGTATCTCACGCAATTTCAGGCAAAAGGGAAGTCATTCCGAACGCAATCATAGATTTTATGTTAATTTATATAACAGTATCTCACACAATTTCAGGCAATGGGGGTTCATTTTTGGGCAATGGGAAGTCATTCAGAACACATTCCGAACGCAATCAGATTTCACGTAAATTCGCTAAACTAGCGAATTTACATGAATTCAAATTGGCTCAGTTAGAAATTGGGAGAAATTCCTCCCATGTGATAAACTCCAATATCTGCTGAGAGTCCCTCTTCTACACAACCATTAAAAGTACAGGCGCCCCATTTAATTTTCATTTGGGCACGTATGCTATTCCCCAAGTAGAGTCGACCCGTTGAATTATTGGGACTTGCCTCTGTGTCACCTTTGGCTCAAAATCTGTCACAGGGAGGAGGGCTTGGACTGAGAGTTCCTGCATGGCAGAAGGGGGCTGGACTGGATGGCCCTTGGGGTCTCTTCCAACTCTACGATTCTATGGCAGAAAGTGAACAGTCAAGTCGAGCTTAAAATATTATCTCGGGAGAAAGGGAACCTTCCCATCGGTTCCTTTGGCTGCCCTGAGATGCCCAACTCCTCCAAGGCTGCCCACCCAACTTTTCTCATGTTTATCTTTTCAGGTGCCAAGCCACCGCAAGGCTCCCATCTCCAGATTGCATGCGCAATGGAAATCGATATTTTTCCTCCCTTATGGAGTCTGGCGAGAGAGAGAGAGATGGACAGAAACAACAATAAGGAGGAGGAAAGGCTGAGAGAGAGGAAAAAGGAGAGGAAAAGGGGCAAAGAGGGGGGTTAGTGACTGCAGTGAGTCAGCTGAAACCCTCCCAACAATGTCTTTCCTGAGCAACATTCCTCTTCTCAGCTGGAGAACTCATTCATCGGCGGCGGTACATTTGGGGCCGAGTGAAACATTGCTCCAGATTTTAGCTCTTAAAACTGAATTCCAAGGCCTGCCATTGGCCTTGAAGCGGGGTTTTTGTTTTTATTTTATTTTTTGCTGCCTGTGGAGCATGATGGAATAGGAAGGAAAGATTTTAAGCTCCGGAGGTGTTTGTTTGAAGGCCTGGAAGGGAGAGACGGAATTTCACTCCAAGCCAACCTCTCCTTTTGCTGGCTTGGGTACCAAGGTTTCAAGGGAGACGAGTGCAGCTCAAAAATAAAACCACAACAACCCAAAAAACGTTCGCAGGGATTCGGCAACGAAAGAAAGGCAGAAAAGAGGTTTTTTTAAAAGGAAGCGCAGAATGTATTCTACATACGTATCTCTTGGCTTTTGCTTACAGGGGCTGATGTCGAAGGTGGGAAAAGTGAGATGGTCTCCTGGTAAATGGAGAGGGAATGTTTGCAAGAAGCCTATCTCCTTTTAAAGGGCAATGGTGGAAATCCTGTTGGCTAGTCCAAACGGAGGAAGACCCATTGAATCAATGGCGGGAGGAGGAGTCCACATATAGGTCCAAGGCGTATAGGAGTTCTCCTCTTTTTACCGAATAGCTCAGGCTAAAGGCAGACCTGAAACAACTCCTACACGTCTGGATGAGTTGCAGGCAAGATCAGCCAGGATTTCTGACTCCCAATGGCTTAATAAGAGCAGCAGCAACAGCAGCAGCAACGAAATGATTTGTTTCCCCCGCTCTGCCGTTCCACCCAAACGTCTACTGCCAAAAGGAAGAAAGCTTGGAGAGAACTAGAAGGGGGATTTTTAGGGGTGAAACAAGAGCGAACTGTGTTCAGTTCTGGAATTTCTTGACAAATTCCTGGGTTCATTGTTCACCGGGTGGAATCCTGTTGGGTCACTTTGTTGTTAAGTGCCTTCAACTCCTGGCAGCCTTTCCGAGGGGTTTCTTGGCAAGTTTTATTCAGAAGAGGGCTGTCACTGCCTTCCTCTGAAGCTAAGGGACGGTGATTTTTCCTTGGTCATCCAGTGGGTCTCTGTAGGGGCTCAGGGATTTGAACCTGGGTCTCCCAGAGTCTCAAACGAACATTCAGGCTGCTGCCACACTGCAGAATTAATACAGTTCGACATCGCTTTAACTGACGTTGGTTTGAAATCCTAGGATTTGTACTTTGTTGTGGCCCCAGACCGAGAAGGCGAAGTCATGTGTTTGCATCTAAGTCAGCAAAGCAGGCCATCATTTTCATGGCTCGGAATTTTTTAATTTCAAGTTTAAAAAGGGGTGGGTTGGGTTGGTGCAAGGCTATGGCTGATAGATCTTTGGATGCTGATTTTAAGAAAAACTGAAGTAGATCTGCCCTTGCCCCTGGCTCTGACCTCTGCCTAGTTTTGCTGGACAGGACAAAACAACAGCAACGATGGTGACGGGAGATGAGATGGACACGTCACTTGCCAACGCAGCCAATGGTGGCAGGAATTGTCTGGCATCCGGGTGGTCAGAGATCAGCATCTTGGCACAGAACGGAGGGCATGTCGCTGCCTTTGCAGCTGGCATGTCTCAGCGTCCTGTGGTTAGCAAGAGTGCCGCATTCAGGAACCAAGTCTTTGGCATTCCAGAGTGGCAGAGAGAGGGAGGGTGGAAGGGAGGAAGGAGGAGAGATTGCAAGGGAGAGATTGAGAGAGAGAAACAGAGAATGAGAGAGACAGAAAGAGGGAGGAGGTTGGCTCATCCTGGAACCGCATCCAATACTATAGTAACAGTGAGATCTTGAGGCAGATCATTGGCAGGCAATGGCATAGATTATTTTTAGTTTACAAGACCCTGTTGAAATCCCACTCGAAAGAGCAGAAAGCAGCTGGAGAAAAGACAGAGAGATTGCCAATTTGCAGGATGGTTTATACAGACACAGAGAGAGGGAGGGAGGGAGATATTGGGAAGCTTTCTTCTTCAAAGCCCAGCTGCTGAAGCTGGAACATGCAGAGCTGTCTGCAATGTCGACTTGTTGGCCGCTGCGCCCTGCGTCTCCCAAAAGGCGGGTCGGGTTCTTTCAACGGGAAGAACTGCAGTATGAGGAGGTGGCAGGTGCCATTGAACATCCTGCCCACCTAGATCTGTTCTCTTTGTTGTGTTTGCTTTCTTTTGGTCCCTTTGCAGCCTAGTGGCGTCACTGGGTTTGGTGTCACCAGACCCATGCCTTCCCATGTGGTCCTCGTTTGTCATCCGGAGCCATTGCTGAAGTCAGAACAAGATGCCCAGCCATGGTTTTGTTTCTGGGTGCCTTGTCCTGACCTCAGAGCAACACATGTCCATAATGGTGGTGCTGGGCACTTCAGAGGTACCACGAGTAAAGGCAGATGTCACCATCTCCATGATGAGAGTTTAAAACACACAACAAAAGGTGAGCTACTTAAATGTGGGTTGGGGGAGGAAGCCCTGAATAGGATACAGTTGTTGTTAAGATGGTCTGAACCCATGAGGGGCTTTGCATACATGTAAACACGACGCAGCAAGCCTATGATGCTGAAGAATTGCTGATTATATTGTTGTTGTTGTTGTTGTTGTTGTGTGCCTTCAAGTCACTGCTGACTTATGGAGAACCCTAAGGTGCCCCGATCATGGAGCTTTCTTGACAAGATTTACTCAGAGGAGGTTTGCCATTGCTTTCCTCTGAGGCTGAGAGATGCCCAAAGTCATCCAATGGGTTTCATGCCCGAGCAGGGAATCGAACCCTGGCCTCCAGAATCGTAGTCCAGCATTCAAACCACTACACCAGGCTGGCACTCAGTGATTATATTATTCAATGACAAAGCATCTCTTTCTCTGTGACGCTGAAGGCTTTCATGGCCGGCATCCATAGACTTTTGTGGGTTTTTTGGGCACTGTGGCCATGTTCTAGAAGCGTTTGATTCTGATGTTTCACCAGCATCTGTGGCTGGCATCTTCATAGATTCTCTGAAGATGCCCACCACAGATGCAGGTGAAACATCAGGAATAAACTCTTCTAGAAAATGGCCACAGAACCTGAAAAACTCACAAAAATCTTCTCTTTGTGTATGCTTCTGGCTCCGTCTATGTGCTGTGATCCAAGAGAGGTATGTCCCTCCTCCCCTTCCAGATCTTCCTTCCTTCTCCCATAAAAATAAATCAGTGTTAGAGAAAGGAAGGAAGAGAGGAAGGAAAGAAAGAGAGAGAACAAAGAGCTGGGAATGGAGATGGGGGAGAAAGAGAAGAAAAGATTCCAGAGCTGTAATGCTCCAGTTTCAGCAGTGGTCCTTGGTATGCACCAGGACTCAAGGGGGAGGAAAATGTGTGTGTGTGTGTTTGTGATGGTGGGGGAGAGAATCTGCATCGGTGGCATTTGAATCATCTCTCCATCTTCTATTCTCCACCTCTTGGAGGGGGAAAAAAGTTGGCAACGTCACCCGGGCCCTCCTCATTCATCTTCCCCATCCGCTGTGCGCTCCCTCTGAAATCAGCCGAGTGGAGCAGCTGCTCCTTCCACACTTCACTTGACCACAGATGATGATAAATGGAGCTGGGGTGGTGCCAAAATGGGACACATGAAGTGCCGGTGGGGGAAGGAAGGAAGAGAGAAGGGAGATGCAATGGAGAAGAGTTGAGGGATCCCGGCTGAGTTTGACCAAAGGCTTGCCAAGCTCCCGGGACGCAGGGTTGGAGTTTTGCACCACAATTAAAGAAGGGTGTTGAGAAGCTGGAGCGTGTCCAACATGGTGAAGGGTCTGGAAACCATGCCTTATGAGGAAAGACTTAGGGAGCTGGGGATGTTTAGCCTGGAGAAAAGAAGGTTAAGAGGTGATATAAGAGCCTTGTTTAAGTATTTGAAGAGATGTCATGTTGAGGAGGGAGCAAGCTTGTTTTCTGCTGATCCAGAGAACAGGACCCGGAAGAATGGATGCAAGCTCCAGGAAAAGAGATTCCACCTCAACATTAGGAAGAACTTCAACTAAGAGTTATTCAAGAGTGGAAGACGCTGCCTCAGAGAATCCTTCTTCAGAGGTCTTTAAACAGAGGCTGGATGGCCATCTGTCAAGGATTGTGTATTCCTGCATGGCAGAATGGGGTTGGACTACATGGCCTTAGAGGTCTCTTCCAACTCTATGGTTCTAGGTGGACACTAAGGTACCCAAAGATGTCCACCAGCCACCCATCCTGGAGTGTGATAATAAAAGAGCATAGGAAGGCAAGCACTTTGGAGTGGACACAGCTAATGAGATTCTTGGCAGCTCCAATGCGTTTTTGGGTTGGTCACTTGCATGCACATTTGTCCAGCTGAGTGGCCTCCCAAACACATTAGATACCTTTAAACCATTACTTCTAGACTGTAGCTGCTTGTTTCTCAGTTTGTGTCTCTAGACATCGTCGGATGACAACTGCCAGAATCTCTGGCCATTGGTCACTCCGGTTGGGGCTTTTGGGAGCCGAAGTCCAATGACATCTTCATACCTTTCAACCTTTCAGAGTCAGAGTCCTGTGAAGAGATACCCAAAGGGCATACGGTCTGATCCCCATCAGCCATGCAGAAAAACACTGTGAAAGCACTCTGTTTGAAAACCACTCTGAGTATGGCAGCAGTGCTATGATCGTGACTATGGCTGCATCTGCACTGCAGAAATAAACCGATTTGACACCACTTGAATTGCCATGGCTCCATGCCATTGGATTCTGGGAATGGCAGTACAATTACCATTCCCAGAATTCCATAACATGGAGCCGAAGCAGTTCAAAAGTGGTGTCAAACCGAATTATTTCTGCAAGGGGAATGCAGCCTGAGTAGTGTTACTGAATATGGCACGGTTACGGATCTGTAACTCTAGGGGTGCACATACATGATAGAAATCATGCAGTTTGACACCACTATACCTGCCATGTCTCCATCCTACAGAATTCTGGGATTTGTAATTTGGTGAGGCACCAGCACTCTTGGGCAGAGAAGGCTAAAGACTTTGTAAAACTAAAAATCCCAGGATTCGATATGATGGAGAGACAGCCCTTAAAGTGGTGACAAACTGCGTTATTTCAACACTACAGATGCACCCTCAAAAGAGCAACTTCAATACAGGATGTCAGCCTGGATTTCATTTTGGGTTCTTTGCATTGACAAAAAAACTCCACATGTTCTTCTGTGAAGAATAATTTACCCTGGGACACTCAGTAAAAAGCGAATACTGCTTGAAAACTATTCAGACATCTTGATTTTCTCCTGCAGTGGAGACAAAGCTTAGCGAGAGACCATTTGTCCTTGCAAGGCGGGTCGAAGACTGCAAAGATTTACATCCCGAGTCCAATGAAGCTAATTACCTAACTCTGATTTTTCATATTTCAAGCCAACACTCAATTGTCTTGGCAAGATATGTTCAGGGGAGGTTTGCCTTTGCCTTCCCTGGAGGCCGAGAGCATGCGGCTTGGCCAAGGTCACTCAATGGGTTTCATGGCCAAGTTGGGAATCGAACCCTGGTCTCTAGAGTCCTAGTCCAACACTGCACCACGTGGGCTGTCTTTGCACTACAACTCCCCAAATATCTCCCCTAGACAACCAACATGCTGGCCGGGGGATTGTGGGGAATGCAGTTCGAGACTATCAGGTCTCTGAATCCTAAACTCAGGACTCTCCATCTGAGCAACCCTCCCAGTCCAGTGCAAACAAAACTCCATTTAGTGTCTCTGGGTCTGCATTCCCACTTATAAATAAATTACTTTGCAATCCGAATCGATGGATCAGTTTGGCAGCAGAGCGTGGTTCAGACTACATTTGCCCCGGTCGCATTTCCTTGCTGCAAAATAAAAAAAAAATAGCCCACTTGTGGTTCACATTCATGAATGAATTGATTCAAAATGGACCCGCTCCAGCCTGTCGAAGGGCAAATTTAAATTTAAATCAATTCCGAATTGCATCTGGTTCACACTTGCATGGAATCCATTTATCCAAAAAGGCACAGGGGGAAATCAGTGTCAAAAAGACATGGGTTAAATGGGTCTGGCATGTGCCCCCTCCCCCCGTCCGAATCGCTTCAGTGATTCGGTTCAAGTGCGAATCAGGGTAATTTGAACCGGTTCAAACCGATTTGAGATCCGGTTTAAAAGATAGTGGGAATGAGGCGATTGTATTACCTCTGTACTAAGACCCCCGCATCTCCCCCGACTCCTGTTTGCAAAACGACATCCCTGACTCCTGTTCCCACTTCACTCAAACTCTCCCTTTAGTGAGAAATGAAAGCGGGCTCAGAGCTCTCTCTCTTCCACGTCCTCTGAGTGCAGAGCCGGCTCTCAGCTGGGTAGTTCGACGCGTCTCAGTATGGATTCTCTATCCCCCCTCCTTCCCCAAACCTATCATGCTCTTTTTCAAAGTGTGTATTTTTTTTGGTTCGGAAGAAAAAAATTGCTTTCCTTTCTGAAGAATGAAGCAAAGAATTCTTTTAGCATCCGGGAGGTCTGAGAGCAGAGTGTTTGGATTCCCAACATCTCTTTCTCACAATAAACAACTGTCGCAAAGCCCTGGGGTGGAGAAAGTGAGGTTCATGGGGATTACGAAGGCTCTGGGACCCTGTTCTGTGGGACCTCCAAAGCTCCTGATCCTCGTTAAAGTAAGTTTTATCTCCATCAATTTCTCTGATCCAAAATACAGTGGATCCTCCACATTTACTGGGGTTAGGGGCACAGGATCCCCCACGAAAGTGGAAAACCTACAAATAAAAAAGCCACTGGTCTCTAGGTCCTCCAGGGCAATACTGTGGTCAAGATCTGCCAAAGGTTGACCATGGAATTGCACTGGAGGACCTACAGATGCTTAGAGAAGTGTTTTCTCTAGGTCCTCCAGTATGACTTTTGGCAAAAGGGGACAACAGAGTCACGCTGGAGGACCTAGAGATTCCTAGAGAGAAAATAATGATCAAATCTGTGAATAATCAAATCTGCAAAAGTCAAAGCCACAAATGTAGAATGACAACTGATAACTGTTGGATTCTCTTGTCCCTCCTCTCCTCCAAAATGTGAAGAAACACAGATGGTTGCTGTTGTTGCCCGGCATGGGAACAGAAGGCTATGGTAAATCTGGGTCCAGGATATTCTAGCTTTCTGCCTGGCCAGTGAAAACAACACCTGAAGAAGACGGTGACTAGATGTCCTTCTTTTCCAGGCCATCTCCTACATTTCAACCTTCTGTCCAAGAGGAATTCCAAAATGTCCTCCATTTGGAGCGTGACCAAGAAGCACAATTTTATATTTCTATATATCCTCTATACTCAGCTATAAGTTGACTTCATGGATACGTCGAGGGGCCAAAATTATGTCTTTTGATATGACCTCTGGATATGTCAAACGTTAAACTCAGGGGCAATGAAGGAAGGATCTAAAAGATGAAGCAAAAGAAAACAGTGCCATTTTTTTTTACAAAATTCCCGGAGGTATGTCTGTGCTCATGCTAAAGACTGCATGGATGAGGGAACAGAAGAGGAACACTGCTTCTAGGACACATGATGCTCTTGACGTTCACCAGGGGATGGTTCCCTTTTTTAAAAGTAAGAATTAAACTACCGTGCTCACATTGATTCATGGATAAGTCGACTTAGTTTTATGGGGCCGAAAATTTCTAGAGTCATTCATGAGTATATACGGCAAATGTGCATTTTTCAGCTTTTTATTTTGGAACGTCCTCCATTTCTACCTTCTCCCCCTTTTGCAGTTAGGACATCTGGTCCCTCCGCTGGAGAAGGACATCTCCTCAAGATCTCTTGGTCCAAGAAGGATGAAGCTTAGGACCAATGGGGCAGCCTCAACTCTTTGACAGTTCCGTATCACGGTTTTAAGCCCCTTCCCAGTCTTCCCCAGTTGCAATGGGGCAGCCTCAGACCTTTGTGTCTCTGCCTTGTTCCTTTCCAGCGCTTTCCTCCCTTCCTTTTTTATCACCTAGGTCTATCCGGCATTTGACAAATCCCCGTCCTTTATTCACGTTAACCCACCATCATTAGCCACCCCCCCATCTATGTTGCATTACACACAAACCGCACCAATGTGTGGGTCTCCCACCCTCCTTTCCGCTGCTGTGCCCCATGATTTATGCCCGTAATTCCCAATGGCATTATTAAATATTATCCGAATAACCTTCGCCACCTTTCGACCCCGTCTCCCCTTCTTCATGGGCGCGCATGTCAGTGGGGTGAGGAGACCACCCCGGCACGCATTTATAACTCAGCGCTCAGACCATAACCCCTCTGGGCATAAATGGATTTACCTCTGAACGCTCTCCCGTTCCCCTCCATGTCCTTCCCTCTTTTTCCTTTATTTCAATCAATTTCACCCAACGCCTCTGGACGCACTTTCAAAATGGGCCCCTGCTGGAATTCAAAAGAGGATTGATGTGGCTGTCGATCACAAGAAGGGTATCATTACCCTCGCTTTTCCTCTCCTTCAGAACAGAGAAGCTGGATTTCTGAATTTTACATCAGTGGGGCTCAGGCCATTATCTGCCGTTTTCTTTCTTTCTTTCCTTCCATCCATTCTCCTCTGCTCCTTTCCTCCTCCACCTCTCCTTCGTTCTTTTGCTTCCACATCCAGCTAATTCGCTCTCACAGTCATCTCCTCCTTGTGCATCAAATGATCCTCCAAAACCACTTAAGATGGAACAAGGACCGAGGGGAGGAAGGGGAAATGCCGAACAAAACACAAGATGCTGTCCACGCTGAATAATTATAGTAGTTCGATACCACTTTAATTGCCACGGTCCCATCCTAGGGAGTCCAGGCATGCATAGTCTGGGGAAGGACATTTCGTATCCTCTGACCTAAGTGCCTTGCCAAACTACAATCCCCAAGATGTAGTTTGTAGGATGGAGCCACAGGAGTTAATGTGGCATCAAGCTGCTATAATTACGCAGTGCGAACATGACATATGTCACAAGTGGTGGTCCCTCTTCGTCAAGTCGCTTGCCAACTTATGGCGACCGCATGAATTTCGCAGGGTTTTCCTAGGCAAGGAATACTCAAGAGGTGGTTTTGCCAGTTCTTTCCTATGAAACAGAGCCCCCAGCACCTGGCATTCGTTGGAGGTCTCTCGTCCACATACTCAACAGGGCTGATCCTGTTTAGCTTCCAAGTCCAGAAGGGATCTGGTGCCAAATTCAAAGCATTTGGATGTTGTGATGTCTATGGAGCAACCACAAAGGATAGTCCACCCCAAGGACGAACTTATGGGGAGAGGGACAAAGCGGCATTATTGCTCTACAAATCCTTCCCTAAATGAAATTTTCCTCCACTCCACAAATTTCTAGCATTGCAGGAACTTATCATATCAGTTGCGCGTGGAGAAACAAGCATTCGGCACCCCAAGAATAGGGGCAGGCAAAGCAATACTACTAAGGGAATGCAAACACAGCAAATCAAACAGTTCCAGGCGCAAATTATTTTCAGTGTCGGATCCACTGCAATTCTCGAAATTTGGAAACCGGAAGAAAAATGTCATTTGGGGTAGCCTTTGTATGTTGGGTGGGGAATGCCCTCGTTCTGCGGCTTCCTCTATAACTACAGCTCTCTGTTCAGCCATGTTTCCTCCTCTTCCTCCAACAAATCCCCCCAAAATATTCCTCGGATGATACTTCAGCTCTTCTGTGAATGGGAGAATCGTTGCCAGAAACAGACCCGTGGCTCAGACAAATGGAGAAACACGGCCAAGTCGCCTTGCCAAAGCAGCAGCCTCTAAATCTTGTCCTGAAGACGCAAGGTTCTGGATGTACTCCGTCCCTTTTTTTTTTTAAATTGCAATAAAATACAGATTCTGCACTGCGCAAAGCTGGATGCTGCTGCGCGTTATGGAGATTTGTACGATTTTTTTGTTTACTTTGCATGATTTATTTTGCTTGGGCTGGCCTCAGAGTGGAGCGAGGCGTGGAAAAAATTGCTCCGGGGAATCTTATTGAGCCGCCGGCTTGCGAGATTGTAGGAGATGTTTCTTGCCCAAGTTGGAGCTCAACCCAGCAGCCATGAGAACTAGGAACTTGGGTCTGGTTACAGATGACATGGAAGCTCTTTCCAAGCAAATCAAAGGGCTGATGATGCTACAAAGCCCCATATGCCTTCGGTTGCGCTCGCATTGTAGAAAATCATGCAGTTTGGCACCACTTTAACTGCCACGGTCCCATGCTGTGGAATCCGGGGATTTGTAGTTGTGGCATCACAGCTCCCCTGATAGAGAGGGCTAAATAGCTCACAAAATGACAAGTCCCAGAATCCCATAGCGCTGAGCCACGGCAGTGAAAGCGGTATCAAAGCGCATTATCTCTTTTGGGAATTGAGTGGCTTTAAAGTTTAGGGAATGTCATATTGCTTACGCTACAATTGTTGTTTTAATGGATGTGCTTTCCAACTGTTTTTTTAAATCCAATTACATTTTGATGCACAGTGGTGAAATAATCCGTGATGCACTTTTATTCTTACTGTTATGTGTTTCTAACACTTTTGCGTCGTTTCAAACTAGGGGCCGTTGGAGAGGATAGTTTATTTAATGTTCTTTATTTTTAAAAATCATCATTGCATCACACTAACTAACTAAGCAACAACCTAACGGCAGCATTCCACTAACTATCAGCCAATGAAGTACCTAACTAGCTACTTAGCAAATTACCTGATCAACCAATTAACCAACTAAGTAATGTCTGCTCCATGCTAACTAACATCTACACTACACTAACCAAACAACCCACCAGCAACTAGTTAATTAGCCTGCACCATACTAACATCTGCACCCCAATAACTAGCTGTCTAGCTAATTGGTTAGCTAATGGACCAGACAACCAACTTTACTCCACTAACTAGTCTTCATTCCACTAACATTTGCAATGTACTGGCGAACCGATGTTTGCATTCTACTAATACTGTGCTTGAGAACCAGCATGATGCAGTGGTTTGAGCATTGGACTACAGTTCTGGAGAGTAGGGTTTGAATCCCGGTTCAGCTATGAACTCCCACTGGGTGACTTTGGGCAAGTCGCACTCTCTCAGCCTCAGAGGATGGGAACGGGAACTCTCCTCTGAACAAATCTTGCCAAGAAAACCCCGTGACAGATTAGCCTTAGGGTTGCGATAAGTTGAAAAAAAACCCCACGAAAGCACACAAGACCACTTTCCAAGGATAGACATGGGCAAAGGCAAGGGAGACAGAAGGCAGAATCCTGACATATTTTGATGTAAAGCCTTCCATGCCAAGGAGCGAAGCTTTAGGGAAGCCATTTCAACCTCCAGAAGGAAGGGAAACATAGGAAAACTGGGAAAGCTCCAAACAACGGTGCTGATGAGGAAGGGAAAACGATGATCTGGGGAGACTCAATGGACCAGATTGGGAGCCCAGGAGGATCAGATCAAGCCACAGAGCCTGAGGTTCTCCATCCTTTATCTAAGGAAAGGGATGAACCACCTGGGTTAGCAGCAACTTGTCACAAACATCATTTTAGAAAGTCGTTCCCAACAGACCACAGCATCTTAGAGCTGGAATGGACGCAAGGGCAATGCACAAAGAAAGCACTTCTGAAATATGCCCACCCTACTTCTGATCAAGGACCTCCAAAGACGGAGAATCCAACACAGTCCATTCCACCAGTGAACAACTCTTACTGTTCTTCCTAATGTTTAAATGGAGGCCCCATTCCCATTTACAGATAAATTGGTGTGAGATCCGAATCGATGGATCAATTTGACAGTGGAGTGTGGTTCCCACTACATTTACACCGATTGCATTTTTTCTCTCCGAAATAATCCACTTGTGGTTCCCATTCACAGATGAACTGATTCAAAACGATTCGGTTCCAGCTGTCTGAAGGGGAAGTTTGAATCGATTCCGATCGGCTTGTGGTTCACACTTGTGCGGAATTGATTTATCGAAAAAGAAGCTGAAAACAAACCAGCGCCAAAAAGACACAGGTTAAATGGGTCTGGAGCATGGCCCCCCTCTTGGAACCGCTTCAGAGATTCAGATTAAGTGGTTACCAGGGTGGTTTGAACCGATTCAAACCGATTCGCAATCTGGTTTAAAAGGTAGTGGGAAACGAGGCCGGAATCTCTTTTCTCTTGCAATAATCTGAATCCATGACTTCGCATTCTGGAATCAAGCTCACTCCCTCTTCTGCAGGACATCCCTTCAGATGTTTAAAAACCGTGATCGCATCCCCTCTCCATCTCCTCCAGGCTAATGGAAGAAAACGTGGAAGGAAAGGCAAACGAGAAAAACAGAGGTCTGACGGAAGACAAGAAGCAGGAAAGAGGGACAGTCCCTGCAAAAGGGAACAGCTGGCACAGATGAGCTGCGGCAGCACTGACTCACTCCCTGGCATCTTTTGCTCTCCGCTCCAGAGGTTCCCCCTCCTTCATAATCTGCTAAAGAAATCCTCTGCCTGGCTTTGCAAGCTTGCCTCCACCTCCCTCTCCTCCTCTTCCACCCCGAGCATAGCTTCTCCTTGCATGTTTAGAGGTTGAGTCCTGGCGACGGACGGCCTAGAGACAGGTTTGCATGCCAGTGATGTATCCAGCTGTACTGCTGCCAGGAGAGCCCTCGTCTTCCTGAGAGGAGCAGACAGCCCAGTAATGAAGCGTAATGCTCTGGCGCTCCCTTGAACGATGCTTGCCCAGCACCAGCTGAGCCTCCGCAGCTTTGCAAAGCCTCGTTTTTCCTCTCGCGGAGGAGGAGGAGGCGGGGAGGAATTAATCCCGAAAAATAAAAATAAAATCAAAAACCCTCTTCTTTCATTGGAGAAGCAATTTTATCCCCGTGCAACAAAAGGCCTTAAAGGAGTTTCTTCCGCGCACAGACATGTTTGCTGGCTAAAAAAGAAGGTCAAATCCATCTCGCCGGAGGGGCGTGAATTTCGCATGCTCCGACCACCACGGATAGCCCTGCGTCAACAATACAGATGACTTAGAAAATGCTGTATGGAGAAAAGAAGTATTAGGAAGCGGGGGACATCAGAGTGGGAGCACGGGAGAAGAGGATGAAGCAAGGCCTAGCTGAAAGGACCAGGCCAGTGTCGTGGTGAAGATTCCCGCGGGAGTGCTTGGCGTGAAGGAAGGGCGGCCATGCGCTCTCCAAATCGATGCGTCTTCCTCAGAGGGGGAAAGGAGGGGGTAGGGTGGGATGTCTCAGGAGCTGCGGGGGAACGCTTGTTGGGGCTCCATGGGGAGCCCTACTCACACCTCTCACGCTAACAGGCCCAGTGGGGGAGCCATTTATTCTGCGGCGTTCCAGTTCCAGCCTCTGCGCACAAAAGCAGACAGATTAATTCAGAGAGGAACGCACGGTCTATGGCGGCAGTGTGATTAGAAAGTGGGCCCTTGGTATCAAAGACCTCCAAAGATGGAGAGCCTATCATCCTCCGAGGTAGTCCATTTCCCTGGGGTTTGGTTCTAGGACCCGCCATGGATACCAAAATCCGTGGATGCTCAAGTCCCACTAACTAAAATGGTATAATAATAGAATAGAATCGGGACAGTGCCCCTTTCCTAGCCAGATCAGGGCAACAGCAACCTCATGCAGTAGCCCCGATCTGGCCTTTTGAGGGCGCAAAAGCTACGGTGGTGTGGCTATATGGCACTCCTTCGGCGCTGTATCATCTGGACACAGAGCCGGAGGAACGCCATGATGCCACATGTTGTGTGGAGTGGTGCGCAGTGCCAGGGCATCCTGGAGGAGTGGAGTCAGACATGCATCATGAGGACACTATGCCCCAACTCTGCCCCTATACTGGCCCAAAGTGCCGGTCTGTATAGGGCCTATATTAAGGTCATAGATCAGCACACAATGGCATAATAAAATGGCATCCGTTATATACAGTGGGCCCTTGTTTTTTGCTGGGATTTGGTTCCAGGACCCTCTACAGATAACAAAATCTGTGTATGCTCACATCCCATTAAATATAATGGCACAACATAATGGTGTCCCATATATAAAATGGAAAATCAAGGTTTGCTATTTGGAATTCATACTTTTGGGGAATATTTTCAAGCCGTGTATGCTCAAATCTGTGGATAAAAAATCCATGGATAAGGATGGCCAACTGTAAAATGGCAAAATCAAGCCTTGCTTTTTGGAATTTATACATTTTCAATATATTTTCCAAACCATGGACGCTTCGATCCATGGAAAAAGAATCCATGGATACAGAGGGTCAACTGTAGTTGCCGCTAGCTGTGTGTCTCTCTTTCTTCAGCTTTCTCCATCCCTTCCAACTACGTCTCCCTTCAGAAGACTAAAAAAATTGAAAATAGGGATAGGAAGGGAAAGAAAACCTTTTACTGAAAGAACAGGAGAGCAGAGGGTGAGCCCTACCACTTCAACAAAGTTGAGTGAGTAAATATATGGACCTCCTGGAGAGTCTTCACAAGTTGCAGCAACAAATGAATGAATCCTTGCAGACTGTAGCAAGCTGTTGCTCTATTGGCTTAGATGGAGCCTTTGCACATAGCCCTTTCCTCTTGCCTGGAGTGGAGTTCCCCAAAACTGGAGAATCTGCACCCTGCTTGAAGACAACCCACAAAAACAAGATATAGGGCCAGGGCCTGAGATCTGGCAACTCTGTCTGGAATAGATGATGCTTGGGGGTCCCTTCGCTGGAGGTCTTTAAAGAGATGCTAGGTTGCTACCTGCAGGGATGTCTTAGCTGTGGATTCATCTATTAGAAGGGATCTGGACTAGTTTACCATCCCTTCCAACTCTATCATTTTACAATTTTATTCAGTTATCTTCTACCTAGGCTGACCGTTAGTCCATCCAACTCAGTTGTATTGTCTCCGCTGACTGTTCAAAATCTTTCCCAGCCCTGGCAGATCTTTACAACTGGAGCCGCAAGGACTGAACCCAAAATCTTTCGCCTGGTAACCTAGATTTTGTAAAAAAGCATTACCATTTCTTCTGTTATGTCTTACTGCTTCACCCCTCCTTTCCTCTTAGTTTAGTTCTAGATGTAAGAAAGGAGGAGGGGGAAGAACATGAGACAAGGCAAGGGGGATAATTTTTGGAGCAAAGGAACTTCCAAAAGGGACGATTAAGGAGTTAATCTGCCAGTAATAGATAAGGAGCTTAGAGGCGCTGGTATTTTTGTATTTTTTTTTTCTTTTTCGCCGGCCAAGTCTGAGATCCAGTTGTGCCTTTAAACACCGGCTGGAGTGTACTTAGATATGACCAAAGTACACGTCTCCCCCGGGGTATTCCTTGGTTGCCAATTAGATTGGCTTCCCAGACTCACTCATCCCTTTTGCAAGCTTCTTCAGAGCAAGGGAAAATTGCGGCTGCTCCCTAGAGAGGGGAAAGGAAGAAAGGAGGGGGAAGAGAGAAGAAGATAAAAGCCAGCCTCTCCAACGCACACAATAAGCCGCCACGCTGCTTTCTTTCCCCCTTTTAGGAACGCACAAATCAAGGCCGCTCCAGAGGTGTGAGAAGAGAGGAGGCCGCAAGGGTTGTGAGCATGGAGTGGAGAGCAGGACGGATGATGGAGGTGGATGGAAAAGCCAGCCCTTTCCCATCTCCCTCTCTCTTCCGCAATGGCTTTATTTCCATCCTAGTTTTTGCCATGAAACCCACTAGGTGACCTTGGGCAAGTCACACGCTCTCAGCCTCAGGGGAAAGGCCATGGCAAACCTCCTCCGGACAAATCGTGCCAAGAAATATAGCCCACAGCACCAAGCGTTCCTTAGCGGTCCCCCATCCAAGTCCTAAGCAGGTTGACCCATCTCAGGAGTTTATCACACGAAGGAGATCAGGAGTTTATCTCGTGAATATCCGGAAAAAAATCACGTAATTACACGAAATGATCGCACATGACGTCGCACGAAACGTGCCGTTAAAGTGGTCACAAAGGAGCATTAGCGTGCATCTTTTTACTTTCGGGATTTCAGCGACAATGCATTTCCGATATGACTTTATGTGCGCAATTGTGTATGATAATCATTTCTGCGATTATTTATGTGTTTTTATCTGATGTTGTCAGCCGCCTCAATCCTGCGGGAGAGGCGGCATATAAACAAAAAGTTATTATTTATTATTTGCCATTTTTGCTTCATTTGCGGGATGATTTAAATGCTCTTTCATCTCTATCGCCAAAATTAGCCTCAGTGTGATAAACTCCTTAGCTTCCAAGATCAGACAAGATCTGGTGCCTTCGGGGTACAAACTTGGTTCATTTTTATGGCAAGGATGTTGCCAATCCAGGCTTTGGAGCCCTGGATTCCTTGGAGGAAAAGGATCCCCGCTACCTTGGCAAACTCTTGGACGTGTTTTTCCATGACTCGCTTGCCAGTCAGACAAACTGGCAACCGGATCCTGCTGCGGCTTGCCTCTCGGCGGGCCTGTCGAAGCTGCGCTCACTCATTGCCGGAATATGCGCAGGGCATGATTTCCAGCCACCGGGAATGTCGGCTGCACAGATGCAGGGCTGTCTTGGAAACCGTTGCTACGCAAAACATTCCAAGGTACGTCTTTTTTTTTTTTTTTACCGTCACGCTTAATAATAGATGAAGGTTTTAGGACTTCCAACGCTTTACCATTTTAAGCGGTTTGGGATTTGTAATGCTTCTGGAAAAAAGCGGGGGGGGGGGGGAGAATCTTAAAGGGGGGATGTGGTAGAGGAGCAAAAACCTGCAAACCTAGATTGGGCAAAGTGAACTCCTGGGGCTACATTTCCCTCCTCTCCAAAAAAAATGGTTTTGTGCCCCTCGATACCTCTGGAATCCATGGACCAATTTTGCCAGAAGCTGACCATTTTGGAAGATGCCCAGAGAAGACAACACCATCTCTCTAGGCCAGTGGTTCTCAGCCTTTGGTCCTCCAGATGTTTTGGACTTTGTCTTCCAGAAACTCTGCCCATTCGCTGTGTTGTTTTGGGCTTCTGGAAGTTGACGTCCAAAACATCTGGAGGAATAAAGGTGGAGATTCTCTTGCTGTCCATGCAAAGGGATACTGGAGACTGACTCGAGGAGAAAGGCGTTTGCAGCATCAGCTGTCATAGACAGAGTCTGCCCCATTATATCCACTAGTTTTGCATTTCTACGGCTAGCCATACCATCCTTGCTTTATAATGCAAGAATGCAGGGCTAGATAAACCTTTGGTTTAATCCAACACGGTGCCTCCATTCTTACATTTTACAATGAGAAAAATAACAACGTAGAACCCGAGTTTTACTTGAAATTCTGCCCAGGTAGGGTTCTAATAATAGGGAAAGGGCTTTGTGCAATGACTTAATGACTTGTATGTGAATTTTATCTTGTATTGTTCACCGCCCTGATCGCAGGAAGGGCGGTATACAAATAAACTTTTATTATTATTATTATTATTGTTATTATTATTATTATTAAAAAATTAACTCAAGTGTCTGTTGCATTACAATGGACGAGGCCATACCAGAAATTCTTGACTTAGCGCATGACTAGATGGTGGAAGTCCTTCAACTGAGATGGCTGCTGGCACTTAAAGAGGCATTTATGAATGTTTCCAGTAAGACTAGAAGTGTGTGTGTGTGCGCCTTGAAGTTGCATATCGACTTATGGCGACCCCATGAATTTTCATAGGGTTTTCTTAGGCAAGGAAGACCCAGAGGTGGCCTTGCTAGTTCCTGCCTGTGAAATATAGTCTACAGCACCTGGGATTCGCTGGCTGTCTCCTGTCTATGAGCTGACCCTGCTTAACTTCCAAGATCAGATGGGATCTGGCGCCTTGAAGGTATCAGTAGACCTGTAATGTCCAAACTCTGGCCCTCCAGGTGTTTTGGACTTCAGCTCCCAGAAGCCTTAGCCACCTTGGCTAATGGTCTGGGATTCTGGGAGCTGAAGTCCAAAACACCTGGAGGGCCCAGAGTTTGGACATCGCTGCAGTAGACCTACTGAATACAGAACATAAGTCCAGTCCTGAATCCATAACTGTGATACTTCCAGTCACGGACAACAACATTGACAAGGGAAATTCTGAATAATTCCCTCGAGGAAAGGAGAAGATCATTCAAAGAGGATGCTGCCCTACAGACTTTCGCCTCCCAAAACAGTATCCCCGTCCACTATTTCCCCTCCCTTTAATATCCTAAATTTGAAATCCTTTGGACCGGCTGGGCCTGAAATACAGGACTCTGTGAGATGCCTCTGTGAAGAAAGATGCATTTCGCCGCGCCTGATCTGCTTGCAGATGGGCTGTACCTCACGCTGCATGGGTTTTTCTATGGGAAGCGCTGCCAAGAGCCGATAAATATGCATTAATGAGGAGGATATTCTACAAAGATCTGTTACTAATGGCCTTCGGTAGAGCTGGGGATGGGATGCAGACGCCTACCGCCAATGACCAGCTTGATCATTTCGCTGGTCCCTGCCATTATCTCCAATTCTGTCTCAGTCTCTCTCACACACTCCCTCTACTTTCTCATTTTCATTTGTCATCTTTGTGTGTGTCTGTGTGTGTTAGGATTCCTGGATGCTCAGCATTTTCCTCATTGCCTTATCCTCCCCGTTGGCTTCCCCAAAAGCATGCTAATAGTGTGTGTGTGTGTATTATACATATCTGTCTTCAAGTCACCTGTCAATTTATGGTGACCGCATTAATTTTCTTAGGCTTTTCTTAGGCAAGGGATCCTTGAAGTTGACTTTGCCGTTCCTTCTCCTAAAATAAAGCTTCCAGCACCTGGTATTCCCTGGAGGTTTCCCTAAATACTAACCAGGCCTGACCTTGCTGAGCTTCCATGTTCAGATATCAGCTCTGATATCACCTACAATCCCAAAATCACAGACCAGGGATGGGACACAAGGGCCACATAGTCCAACCCTGCTGCCACGCAGGAATGCACAACCCAAAGCACTCCTGAAAGATGACCATCCAACCTCGTCTGCTTGAAGACTTCCCAAGACGGAGAGCCCACCACCTTCTGGGGCAGTCCATTCCACCTTCCAACAGCTCTTAACAACTCATAACAACAGTAGAAAAATGCTGGTCAGGGCTGCTCAGACTTGCAGCCCAACCTATGTTATGCCTCCCTTGTCCTCCTCATTAAATCTATTGGTTTTGGTGGCATCGCTATGGCCTGGGTGACACCATCTCATGGGGTGACACCGGGCAGCAATGAGGCATCCCAAGGCTCCTTTCCCAGAAAGAAAAGGGGGACTTTTCTTGGCATGCCATTCCACTTTTCGGTGTGTGTGAAGATGAGGCTGAATCCATGGACCTTTCTCTTTGTTCCCCATCCTGCAGCCTCACTCTCCTAATCTGTTTGGCTCCTTTCTGCCATTGACAAACAATGGGTTGGGTACATTGTTTGTTGTGATTCCCTTTTTGCTTGAGGATGGAGATCTTTTGTCATTAAAAATTTTGCTTTCGCTCAGGGGGGCATCCCATCTTTGCCATCTTAGCTGGATGGCGGGTGGTAGGGTGCTGGGTTCCATGGGGTGAGGCCCTGATCTCCATCTTCACCACCATCTTAGGAGGTCCATGGGGCTGACACCATGAGTTACACACATTGGGTGACACCAGTTTGTGCAACTGCATGTGATAATCATTTGTGCAATAACTCGCCATTTTCGCTTCATTTGTGGGATGCTTTAAATGCGCTTTAGTCTCTTTTTATTGCCGAAATTAGCCCCAGTGTGATAAAACTCCTTAGCTTCCAAGATCTAGTGCCTTCAGGGTACAAACGTGGTTCATTTTTATGGCAAGGAGGTTCCCACTTCAGGCTTTGGAGTCCTGGACTCCATGGAGGAAAACTAACCTTAGTGACACCACTAAATTGGTTTAACCCAGTGACTCTGGCCTTCCAAACTTCTGACCTTCCAGGACTTTTGGACTTCCATTCCCAGAATCCCAGACCATTGACCAAGAAAGCTGAGGCTTTTGGGAACTGAAGTCCAAAACACTTTGGTGGACCAGAGTTTGGGAATCACTGGTTTAACCCATTCCCTTGTCTTCCAGCTCACTCCTTTGCTCCTCATATGTCTCGACACAGACATGCCTTGCTTTCTAGCGGAGTTCCTTGCTCTCTCTCCTCTCCAGATTTCTTTTTGAAAGCAGATGTTATTCCCAGAGGGTGACATTCAAAAGTGGTCGCCTCTTAGCAGGATCACAGCAGCATCAGCTGAAGTGTCAGTGGCAGCTGTCACTCACGGAGTTGGATTCCTCCCGGGGATGGCGATCTTTCGATCTTTCGCCAATCTCCGCTCGGAAAGAAGTTGGTGAAGGGTTCCTAAGAAAAGCAGGACTGGAAGGAGGACTTGTGGGCAAAGGCCAACCCAGGCAAAGGAATTAATGCACCTCAGCTCAGGAATCTCAGGGCTTGACCTCCTTCGTTGGACTCTGTGGGGTGAAGGAGGGACCCGATTAATCCTCTGCCATCCCACTATTTCAGCTGCTTTTTAAAATGTCCCAGTTTCTCCCTCCTCCTTCAACTTCCCCCTGTCATCCTCAGGGTCGAGACATATTATTTTAGTTGCTGCAAACAGAGTTCATAGTGCCAAAGTAGTCTGCACCCATAGTTTTTTGTGGGTTTTTCGGGCTATATGTGGCCATGTTCTAGAAGAGTTTATTTCTGACGTTTCATCAGCATCTGTGGCTGGCATCTTCAGAGAATGATGGCATGGAAGAGAATGGGGTATGTATATATATAACACATATGTGTGACCCTGGGTAGGGAGGAGTGAATTACATGTTAATCTGTGTATTGTGCTGTTGTGTTTTGCGTATTTCAATGGACAGAACAATACACAGATTTAACATGGATATTACATACATACACACACACCCCACTCTCTTCCATGCCAGCATTCTCTGAAGATGCCAGTGAAACGTCAGGAATAAACTCTTTGGACACAAAGCCCGAAAAACCCACAAAAAACTATGGATGCCGGTCATGAAAGCCTTCGACTTCACATTAGACTGCACCCAATTAATTCAGCAAGTGAAAAAAGAAAAGAGGGGGCAAAATCTTGCCTTTCCCTGTAGGCTTAGGCAAAAGCAAACAGCTGCAGCTTTCCTAGCTTGTGTGTTCCTCCTCATTAATACCTTTTGCCATATCGACTACGCTGGTGCTGCTTGGTAACGCATATCCCGGCTTTCATCTGTGAACTGTTGGAGGGCATGCAATTAATATTTCAGTGGGGCTTCCCCCCCACCTTCCTAATTGCCGGACCGCTTTTCAATGAAAAGGGTTGGCTTTCGTCTGCCGGAAAAAAAAATTCCCGATCCTCCTTTGTTTCTCCTGATGGCTCACAGGCAGACTTTATTTGGAGCCAAGCTCTCCTAGCCAGCCCATTAATCAGAGGATGGTGTGCGGTGTGTGTAGTGTGTGTGTTAATGGCACACCAGATGCTGCTGGCTTGGGTAGCTGGATGGGCACAACGTCAACGGTGGCCATTGTGAAAGCCGATCTCTCGGCTTTTCCTTTCGGAAACGGTCTTGCAACCAGCATAAAACTTGAGCTGTAACCGAAAATACCTGCCTCCCTCCACTGGTTCTGCCTCTGCCATCTCTTAAGCAACCTTGATGCAACGGCAGATATAATACCAACCCTGTGTGAAGGCCTCATACACAGGCAAAACAGCAAGAAACCCAGCATTGATTTGTGCTGTTTGATCAGGCTGCAAAATCCTTGTATGTGTGTCTCTATTGGAGGAGGGTCAACTCATCTGAAGCTCTGCTATTATATTATACAGTTGGCCCTCCTTATCTACGGATTTTTCATCCATGGACTTGAGTATACACGGCTCGAAAACATTCCCCAAAAGTATAAATTCCAAACAGCAAACCTTGATTTTCCATTTTATATATGGGACACCATTTTGTTGTGCCATTATATTTAATGGGACTTGAACATACACAGATTTTGTTACTTGATTTGTTAATGGGACTTGAACATACACAGATTTTTGTTAGGGTCCTGGAACCAAATCCCAGCGGAAAACAAGGGCCCACTGTACAGTTTATATCTATATATTTAGATAGATATGATTTGGTGCCTCGCCTTTCCATTTTATCCTCACCACAACCTTGTCTGGCACCTTTCACTATGAGAAAGTGATGGCATTTGTTGTGTGTGTTTGGAGTCGGGTCCCCATATCCAGCACTCAAAACCACTACGCTGGCTCTTGCTCAAGCAAAAACAAATTGAGGTACGCTCTCCAAGCCGGTCTGCTCTTCTTTATTCGTAACTTTCCCCCATCTTGATCAGGCTCTGATGTTTTTCCTTGGCCGCATGTGTCCCGCTTTTCATCTGTGAAATGTCCAGAGGGTAAATCCCAAGCGGTCAAGGTCTGGGATCTCTGGATTCCATCTCTTGTCGCACCAGTTCGTCCAGTCCTTCAGCCACGGCGGCTACCATGACCTTTGCCTCTGTCTGGGAGGGAGCCCTTCTGCAGCATAACAAATAGGATTCTCTGGTGCCTCCGGTTTCAGGCTCTGTAGACACGCAACCACCCACCTATTCATCCACAAACCCTTGGGGCCTCCCGTGGTCGGGTTTCTCCAAACACCGAAAGCTGCTCAACCAGACTGGCCAGTTGGGGACCATGTCAACACAATAAACGGTTCTTTAAAAAACCAAAAAACCCACAGCAGACATTCAGGAATGTGTGATGTTGCTAAAGAAAGCTCTTCGGTGGCTAAGCGACTGCAATATTTTGGGTTGGGGGGACCGGTTGGTTTACTTCATTTGCATTCCATTTTTGTCCCCCAATATGGGAACTGATCCAGCGAAGTGGGAAATAACTAGTAGTGGTTTGAGTGTTGAACTAGGACTCTGGAGACCTGGGTTCGATTCGCCGCTTGGACATGGAAACCTAGTGGGTGACCTTGGGCGAGTGACATACTCTCAGCCCCACAAAATCATGTGTTAGGTCCACCTTAGGGACGCCATAAGTTGGAGATTACTTGAATGCACACAACAACAACCAATTCCTACTCGTGTCCCCCAGTCTTTTGCTGAGGGAGTTCAAGGCCTGTGGGCACATCCTTTTGGAATCGTCACAACAACCCTGCAACGTAGGTTTTGCACCTGCTGACACTTTACTGATGAAAACCAGGGCAACTGATGTCCAAGCTATACGTTGTTAATATGGAAGAAAATACAAGCTAGGAGAACATGTAGAAGCTTGCTTTTGCCCATGCCTTCTGGGAAGGGCTCCTTTCCTCCCTCTTGCTGAGTTAACCAAATGCAAACTACTTTGGAAACCCAACGGATGCCTGATCTGGATAAATCTTGCCAAGACAATCCCATTTTTCCAACCCAGTGTGCTATAGTGCTTTGAGTGTTGGACATGGACTAGGATTCCCATCTCCATTCAGCCATGGAAACCCACTGGGCAGATTTGGGCAAGTTACAATCTCTCTGCCTCAGAGGAAAGCAATGACAAACTTCTTCTGGAGAAATCTCGCCACTGTCATCCCCTACTTCCCTAGTGACCAGAGATCTCTATCTGATTTTGAAATCAAGAAATTTTTAAACTGTGAAATGTAGCAAAGGAGGCATGCAATCCATTTAAAAGATGAACCACCGTCAGTGGAAGGTTCTAGGAGTGGCAATTCACTCCTTTTTGGCCAGAAAAAGGGTGCCCCAGGGAGTCAGAGGGCTAAAGAAACCACAGCCTTGTGAGGGTGCCTATAGGATAACTTATCCATAGTCCTCTTGTCTTTGGAGCATCTCTCCATCTTGGCTTATTTGTGATGGAGAGATTGTCAAACTCAGAAGACTAGTCTTCTGACATCATCCGCCCTCTTCCTTTGCAGTATCTCAGAAAGCTGGAGGCTGCAAAACAGCCTCCTCTCTCGGCATGCTCCATCGCTTCATGCTGGCATTCAGAGCAAGCAGCAGATGCTGTCTATCAAGTCAAACTGCTGGACCACCAAGCTCACCCCTGGCAACAATGACCAGCAAGAGCTCTCCAGAGCTTCGGACAACCAACCATCCCTAGCTGCAAAGATGCAAAGCCATCTGGAGACGCAAAGAGTCTGCAAGCTTCTGTGTGCAATGCAAATGCTTAGACCCCGGAGCTACGGTCCTTTCCCTGAACATTAAAGGGAAGATTTTGGTCCTCATGGAATAAAGAACTGGTTGAAAGAAGAAGGCGGGGAGCTGCTTTGCTCAGTCTTGTCCCTTTAGAGTGGAAGCGGTGGCCCTTTGGAGTTTCAGGATACCTTCCGTCCCAGCCTTGCCTGGAGACAGAGGGAATTGGACCTGTGACTTTCTGCATACAAAACCACTTTCCCCTTCCTCATCGGAAAAAGTGAAAGAACCCATCGATCCATCCATCAGTCAATATATCTTTTAGTTCCTTGGGATAAACACAGAGTACAAATTAAATAGCAGGAGGGTTAGATAGACAGGTAGATAGATGGATGGACAGATAGAGATTTCCTTTAGTTCCTTGGAAGCAACATATGGTACCCGTCAGACAGATGGAGGACAATAGTTTTGAAGCATCCTCCCTACATTCTGGAAGACCAGGGTTCGAATCCCCGGTCGGCCATGGAAAACCGATGGATGACTTTGGGCAAGACATACTCTCTCAGCCTCGGAGGAAGGCAGTGACACACTTTCTTGGAAGAAACCTGGCCAAGAAGATCCTGCAACAGGTCTCCATAATGACTTGAAGGCACACAACAACACTGGCAACACAACATTCACTACTCACATACCTTTTCATAACTCGCAGAGAGTGAGTTTTGCAAAAGTGATCCTGCAAAAGTCCTGCAAAAGATGGGAATTATGTGGGCTCCTCAGATGTAGCTAGATGACAATACCCAGCATCTCATTTCCTAAGTTGGTTACGACTACTGGGAACTGTAGTACGACAACATCTAAGGGACCCACATTGGTCTAAAAGGATCTACAAAGAATCCCAATCCTCATCCCTCTAGAACTTCTCAGTGCCTGACCTCCTTCTGAAAACCATGTGTTATTTTACTCAAATATTGTCAATGTCCCCTTAGCCAAGGGAACTATCCATTCTGCAACCGCATGGCCAAGCGTGCTGTATTTCCAGATTCACTTATGGGATATATGATCCTGCTTACAATACTCTTAAGTATCAGAGCTCTGCCCCGGAACATCTCTTAGTGCCTAGTAGGATGCTCAGACCAAGCTGCAAGATTTCAGGGCCAAAATCTGAGAGCCAGGGATGACCCCTTGTGGATTTCACAATAGGATTTCACAATAGGTGATGTTATAGGAGCGATATCACAAGGAACGGCCCCTGGTGATGGTCATTAAACACGCTACATCAAGCATCAGCTGCACACTGTAGTGTAGAGTATGTCATTCCAATATGAAGCACCAAGTCTGACAAATGAGGAAAATACAGTACTCTCACACACACAAACCCATTTCCCAAGGCTGTGCTCTTTCTCTGAGATTCCTCCCCTTTGCCCTATGGAATAGAAAGGGACCAAGCCTCAGAGGTGTAGCTATGGAGTGGGAAAGCAAAATGAGTGCCTTGCCCCCCTAAATAAGAATTCTGTTCTTCAGTGAAATTTTCGTTCAGTCCCCAAATTTTCTAGCATTACAGAGTTGGAAGAGTCCCTAATGGTCATTCACTCCAACCCCATTCTGCCATGCAGGAAGGCCCAGACAAAGGAGCTTAACACACTAAGGAGATGGAGAGTTTATCCCGCGAATACCCTGTAAAAATCACGTAATGACATGAAACGATTTTACAAAACCCACCATTAAAGTGGTCACAAGGAAGCATGAACGCGCATCTTTTTACCTTCGGGATTTGAGTAACAATGCATTTCCGATATCACTTTATTTGCACAATTGCGTGTGATAATCTTTGACGCAATTATTCCCCATTTTCGATTCAAATGCGCTTTAATCTCTCTTTAATGCCAAAATTACCCTCAAGGTGCTAAACTCCAAAGACTCTTGACGATGGCCATCCAGCCTCTATTTAAAAACCTCCAAAGCAGAAGACTCCAGCACAACCTAAGGGAGCGTCTTCCACTGTCGAACAGCTCTTACCGTCAGGAAGTTCTTCCTAATGTTTCTGCGGGGATCTCCTTTCCTGTAGCTTGAGCCCTCCATCCTTCTATTTGCTGTGTTCTCATTCCCTGGCTCTCTTTGCCTGCCCCCTTCTCTTTGCATTTCTAAACTGCGTTTCTACATGCTTAGCTGCAATGTTAAGTCACTGCGATGCCAGAAACTGGAGGGGCGAAGGAACCTGATATGGATGGGGGTGGTCTGCAAGGCCATCATGTCCTCCTTCTCTTGCAGTTGTATGTTCACCAGCTTCTGAGACTTCGGACAGACTCTGAAACCTGGCAGCCTTAATGCCCAGGGCAAGAGAGACAAAGACCAGGGAAGGAGTGGGCGCAAGAGAGGTTGACATTTAATCCAACCCAACAAACCCAAAAAAGAGGAGACGGGAGGCAACAGAACCCCAATGCATCCCTGCCTCTTGCATTTTGCATCACGAATGGAGGCACATACCTCTCTCCCTGCTCAGTCTGCCTGTTTGCTCTTCTATTCCTGGGCTGCGATTGATTAAAGGATCAGGGACTTCTGAGAAGGGAGGCAGAGGCGGAACAGTCTCCCTTTAGACTTGAGGCTGCCGTTGCCTGTCAGTCCGCTTTTAATCAAGGGCTGGCTTCTCTTGGCAAAGGCCTTTCCCAGAGGGATGAAGGGGGGAAAAGAAATGGTGGGATGGGATCGGGTGCAAGGGTGGCGGTGCAATGTGGGGGGAGAGAGTGAATAAGTGCATTAACATGCCAGCCGCTCTTCAGCCCGCCTTTGTTTATCAAAAGGACTGGGGCTTGTTTTGAAAAAGGGAATGATGGCGGGCCAGGCGGGGTGAGCAAGAGGTGCCATGGGCAGAAAGGGAAGGCTCTTTTCCTGATCATCTGAAGGATCAAGAGGATGACCCATTTCCCTGGACAGTGTTGCCAGATCTCTGGGTCCCCAGCTTACATGCGGGAGTTTCTTGTTGTATGCCTTCAAGTCTTTTCTGACTTATGGTGACCCTAAGGAGACACTATCCTGGGGTTTTCTCGGCAAGATGTGTTCAGAGGAGGTGTGCCATTGCCTTCCCCTGAGGCTGGGAGTGTGCAACTTGACCAAGGTCACCAAATGGGTTTCGTGGCCGTGCTGGGACTCGAACCCTGGTCTCCAGAGTCATAGTCCAACACTCAAGATAAGGGTTGGGGACCTTGACTGGAGTCCCCAGTCCCACTGGTGGGTGCCACTGGTTCGAGACCAGTCACGGAGGGGAAAAGTCCTGGTGACTCCTACTAAATAAATTGTTGTTTTCGTGTGCCTTCACGCCATTTCCAAAATAAAGTCACAACCTATCATGGGGTTTTCTTGGCAAGATTTTTGCAGAGGAGGGTTGCCCTTGCCATCCTCTGAGGCTGACCGGGTGTGACTTGTCCAAGGCCACCCAGCGGGCTTCCATGGCTGGGCGGGGATTCAAAACCTGGTCTCCAGAGTCACATTCCAACGCTCAAATCACTACATCACAATGGCTCTCTTACTAAATAAATACAGAAATAAATAAATGGCAGAACGCCTTGCCCTCTTGCTCCAACTTGACGACAGGTTCCATTTTTTGCTCCCCGCAAGTCACTTGAGAGCACCCCCAGTCCCCCCCTTGCCAAGTGCAATTGTAAATCGGTGTGTTTGGAGTGTGATCCTCCCTTGTCTCTGGTGGCCCCTTGAGCTCCAAACGGCAAACAGTAAGAAAAACAGACACGCCGCAAAGGTAGCACTCCAGGGCATCCCTGAATTTCAAGCTTGTCGAGACTTTCCGCGCAACCTGAGCAGGCACCCTGGGATGCCTTCTCCTGGAGAGGGACTGCTAATAAGCTTCCTCCGAACACCAGTGGGGGAAAACACACCGGAGATCTAGGGCACACCATGCAAGGAGGAATCCCTGCTCAGCTGCACAGGACAACACAATGCTATTTTTTCTTTCCACACCTCTAAGGCTCTGTCTGCATGGCCAAAATATCCAGGATCAGCCTGGAGATTTCTAGCCCCGGAGAGGCCCTAGTCCCCCGCTATTACGAAGGCCCACCATTGTGACATCAACCAGCCCTTTTCACGCATGTCCCACTGTGCTGCCCAACATTACCGCCACTGCCTGAATTCAGAATTTTGTTGTTGTTGCGTGCCTTCAAGTCGCTTCTGGCTTATGGCGACCCCATCACAGGGTTTTCTTGGCAAGGTTGGTTCAGTATGGGTTTGCCATTGCCTTCCCCTGGGGCTGAGAAAGCGTGACTTGCCCAAGGTTACCCAATGGTCACCCCCTGGTCTCCACTGTTGCAGTCCAACACTCAAACCACTCAAATGTTGAGGATTTCAAGCACAATTTTGCCATGTGAAATGGATGCCTTATCCTGAATTCAGGATTCTGCATATAGAGCAGCCACACAGACTGTTCCTTGCCCTCCAACTGCATCTCCCCCATCTTTGGTGCACCTTTTATAACAATAGCAATAGCAAGCATATTTCTATACCACTTGTTAGCGAATTGGCACTCCCTAAGCGGTTTACAATCTGTACGCCAATTGCCCCCAACAAGCTGAGTACTGTCAGCCCTCCTTATCCACGGATTTTTTTTATCCACAGATTCAAGCATCCGCAGCTTCCAAAAAAAAGTATAAACTCCAAATAGCAAACCTTGATTTTCCATTTTATATAAGGGACACCATTTTGCTCTGCCATTATATTTAATGGGACTTGAGCACCCACAGATTTTGTTATCTAAGGGGGATCCTGGAACCAAACCCCGGCAGATAACAAGGTCCCACTGCACTCATTTTATGACCTACAAAAGGATGGAAGGCTGAGTGGACCCTGGAGCCCCCAGGATCAAACTTACAACGTTGTGGCTGCAGGACCGGCATTTAACCACTGCAACACTAGGGCTCCAGGGCACCCCTTCCCTTCTCCTGCACCCCATATCTCCCCTGCCAATCCCTTCCTATCCGCTTTCCACTCTTCCTCTCCAGCTTTCCCCTAGGGTCAGCCGCAAGGGCCGCCACATCCATCACGACCGCTTAGGGCTGCTCATCCGACAGCCTGCCTCCTCCGCCAGCTGCCTTCTGCCACGGCGTCTTCTCTGCCCGCCTGCCTTGCCCACCCTTCCCTTGTCAGCTGCTGTAACCACGCAGCCGGCTGACACCCCGGGGAGACGTCAGGAAGGCCAGGTAAAGCGGATGCGTGAAACCCAGGAGGGGAGCTTGTTGCCGGCTTCTGCCTCGGTGGGGCGGAAGGTGTCAGGAAGCCTGATGCTCTCACCAAGGGGCCACAGGGATTGACATCCCCTTCCCTCCCTCTTGCACGCACACCGAAACACACACATACACATGCACACATGCAGAGAGAGGCTGGTTGCCTCCGTTGCTGTTTCGGCTCATGCGCCGCCTCGCGTTACTGCCATTACTAGCTTCCTTTATGGGCACTGCATATAGAAGGAACCCCAAACTATGATTTTTCACTTCTCATGAAAAGCAACTTGCATGCGAGGTGACCAGATGTCCCAACTGCGAAGGAGGCCACGGTGCCGTAAAAACATACGACATTCAAGAAACACGGAGGACGGTACCAAATAAAAGCTTGACACACTTGTTTAAAGTAAATCCATGCTTCTTAGCCATGCTCAAAACGGACGACATTTTGGGACGCCTCCTGGACAGAGGGCTGAAATGTAGGACACGGCCTGGAAAAGAAGGATGTCGGGTCACCTGTTTGCACAGTTGCAATAAAATAAAATACAACAAAAGCTTGCCCTGCTCTCGGTTTAGAGAATAGATCTCTTCCTCTCCTTGCAGCAGGGATCGGAGGCTACAAGCCCCAGGGCCAAATCTGCCTCTCTGAGGTCCGTCGCCTGCCCTCTTCGTGGAGGAGAATCCTCCCTTTTATTGCCTGCTTTATCCCATGAGAGTAAAAAACCACAAAGGCCCCTTTGAGCCGCTTTTTCCCTTTGCTCTGATCCAAGCAAAGGGCTCTCTGTTAAGACACTCTCTGTTTCTCCTAGGAACGCTGAACCATAAGGAAAGGGCTTTTTTTGCAAGGCCCTGCTGCCATTATTCCCGTATAGTCTGCCACATAAATAAAAGGCTCTGTGTGCCGCCCTTCCATTTCTCCTGTAGCAGCTGAAGCACTAGAAAAGGACTCTGCAAGCCATACTCTCATGGCAAGCGGAGGCACGACCAAAGGGCTCTTTGAATCATGCTCTTCTGCAAGAAAAGGGCCCTGTTTCTTCTCTGCAAACCAAGGCACAGGCAAGACATTGCCCCCATTTCTCCGATGCTAACTGCGGACCCGGCAAAAGCTGTTGTAAGACATGGGCTGCATCTGCCCTGCACCGAAATGGGCTTTTGGTGGGGAATACCTGGAGTTGGAGTAGACAGCCCTTGAGATCCTTTCCAACTCTATCATCCCACTACTTTATGATTATATACATACATCACCCCATTTGAAGTTGTGCTGCGGCTGGACACACCTGGAATCCAGATGTTTATCTGGATGGACTCATGCAGCAGCTCAAACCTATGCAGAGCCAGGGTTAACAACAACAACAACAACAACAACAACAACAACAGTTGAATTACGGCCTGTCTATCTCCAGGTCACTACGGTTCCTTCCATCTCTGCGGACTTGGAAGGAACAGCTCTTCCTGGATTGTAGTTATAGATTATTGGATTCCGGGTGCAAGTGGAAGTCATTCATAATGTCAAAATCTGTGTTATCCCGAAACAAAGCAAACCCCTGGAGCTGAAACGCAACTCCCTCTTAGATTTTGATGCATTTGGAAGGGATGTGTTCTCTTCTACCTTTGCAATAAATAAATAAAATAAATCACCACCTCCTAATAAATTCACGACCCTGTTTGGTTTCCCATACCTGAATCCTTGCTCAAGGAGAGTCAAGAAGCAACCACGAGAGCCCACCCGCCAAGCCCTCATCCCAAACCCAACCCTGGCTAAAAATGTAAATAGAAAAAAAAGGGGGGGGGGGAAATCCAGGTGCGGCTCATCCGATCAAAAGGGCTGGGCAGCTCCTGGGAAAGGCAACGCAGGGGCCATGGCGGCGGAGAGCCCAGCCTTCCACGCCAGAGGTGGCCTCTTCGCCAGTCACCCGCTTAATTTTGCAAATTACTTCGTGCTGGCGGAGAAAAACTCATGCCGGGGAGTTGCTGCTAAGCCCTTCCTTCTATCATCTCTCTCTATATATCACCCATCTATTTTATAATCTCTCTCTCTTCCTTCTATAATCTATCTATCTATTTATCTATCTATCTCTATCATCTATTCATCCTATCATCTCTCTCTATTCCTTCTATCGACTCTCCCTCCATAGCACCCTTCTATTCTATAATAACTCTCTGATCTATATCTATCTATCTATCTCATCTATCCATCCTATCATCTCCCTTCCTTCATCTCTCTCTCTATATCACCCATTTATTCTATCATATCTCTCTCTTCCGTCTATCATCTATCTATCTATCCATCCATCCTATCATATCTCTCTCTTCCATCTATCATCTCTCCCTATATAGCACCCTTCTATTCTATATCTGCTATCTATCTATCTATCTATCTATCTATCTCATCTCTCCATCCTATCATCTCTCTCTTCCTTCTGTCATCTCTCTCTCTCTGTCTATCACCCATCTATTCTATCATCTCTCTCTCTCTTCCTTCTATCATCTATCTATCTATCTATCTATCTATCTCTCTATCTCTCATCCATCCATATTTTCTCCCTTTTTGAAGACGGGGAGAACGTTTGCCCTCCTCCAATCTGCTGGGACTTCTCCTGTTCTCCAGGAATTCTCAAAGATTACTGCCAACGGCTCTGAGATTACATTTGCCAGTTCTTTTAATACCCTTGGATATAGTTCATCTGGTCCCGGAAATTTAAATTCATTTCGATCAGCCAGGTATTCCTGTACTGTCTCTTTACTTATTCTGTGCTGCATTTCCCGTATTGTGTCCTCCGCTCCATTTCCCTCAATTTGAGCACCCTTTTCCTTTTCTGAGAAGACTGAGGCAAAGAAGGTGTTGAGTAGTTCTGCCTTTGTTAGCATTTCAACATCTTCATGTAGTGGCCCTACCATTTCTTTCTTCTTTTTCTTCTTCTTTCTGCCTTTTGGCTCTCTCGTTTTCCTTTGCAACCGCTTCAAAAATCCAATAAAAATTACTTCTTCAAAAAAACCCGATACGGCGATATTCCACAAATGGTAGAAACAGATGGAACCACACCCAGCTCCTTGCATTGTAGCAGCAGACTGTAGGGTTTCGGAGGCAAATGGGAGTCATTTTTTATGCTGTCGCACACAGGAGCCGCTTTATACCAAGGATAAAGATTCAGCCACTAAAAAACCAAAGTCAGGAGTATCCGTGCCATCATTGTATTTCCAATTTCACTGAATGGTTGTGAAAGCAGGACAGTGAAGAAAACCGACAGGAAGAAGGTCAAGTCATATGAAATATTAAAGCCCGAGGCTTTAATATCACTCTGCACTGCATCCGAAAAAGGAGGTTTATATCCAGGAAAGCGTACACTAAAATAAAAACCAGTTAGTCTTAAAGGTGCTGCCAGAGTCTTCTCCCAGCCCACGTTCCTCCTTTTTATGCTGCAAGAAACCAACACAGTTTCTTCTTTGAAATCATCTGAAATGTGGCAATGGAGGTGAGTCCTAGAATCATAGAATCATAGCATTGGAAGAGACCACAAGGACCATCCAGTCCAACCCCCTGCCATGCAGGAACTCTCCCTCCGAGAGATGACCATCCAGCCTCTGTTTCAAAACCTCCAAAGAAGGAGACTCCACCACTTTCCAGTGTTCCACTGTCGAACAGCTCTTACGGTCAGGACATTCCTCCTAATGTTGAGCTGTAAACTCTTTTCCTGCAGCTTGCATCCGTTGCTCCGGATCCTGTTCACCAGAGCAGCAGAAAACAAGCTTGCTCCATCCTCAATATGACATCCCTCCAAATACTTAAACAGGGAAATCATATCACCTCTTAACCATCTCTTCGCCAGGTGAAACCTCCCCAGCCCCCCAAGTCTCTCCTCATAAGGCTGGATTCAAGGCCCCTCACCATTTTAGTTACCCTCTTTTGGACACACTCCAGTTTCTCCACATCCTTTTTGAATTGTGGCGCTCAGAACTGGACACAGTATTATCCCAGGTGAGGCCTGACCAAAGCAGAATAGAGAGGCACTATGACTTCCCTTGATCTGGATACTATTGCTGCAGCCTAGAAAGAGGACACTGGGTTAGAGATTTGATCTAGCAAATCTTTTCCACAGGTTTTGATCCCCACTGAAAGAGCACAGCAACATCCAATGGTCCTTGCATAGCCTCCAACTCTCCTGATTTGGCAGGGACCATGTTCATCGATCTCTCTCATCCCACTTTGGCAGCTGCTTTGCAAATGTCCCGGCTTCTCTCTCTTCCTCCCACCTCTCCCCTTTCTCCACGGTTTACTACAATTGCTGCAAACGGTGTCCAAAATGTATAAGCCATTTGGACTCCAACAACTCGGTGGAGGGAGAGGAGAGGGCAGAAGGAACAGGCAAAAGCAAACTGTTGCAGACTCTTCTAGCTTGCATTGTTTTCTTCATTTACAACTCCTGCCATTTTGACCATACTCTGACATTGCTTGGTTTTCACTTGGGAAGTGTTAAGAGGGTATGATCCAGTGCTAGAAACACAACATTGGCTTAGCGAGGCCCAATTTGGCAGCTCATTTTCACAGGTTTGGATCCTCGCTGGTCTTCGGAAAGAGCCGAAAGAGCACCGTCCGCTGCTCTCTGGGTTACGAAAAATGTTCGAAAGGGAAACAGCCTCCCTACTCTGGCCCCCAAGTTTCCTTATGCACAAGGTTCTCCGTGCAAAGGCAGAGAAGACCCCTTGCACATAAGGGCTGTGGGGTTTTTTGCATAAAAAGGTATTGTAGGTTGGGTGAGAGGAGAGCGAGAGAACGAGGAAGAAGGAGAGACAGAGAGAAAATGTCACTCTTTCTTCCCTCCCATGTCTGCGCATTCTCCAAGCGGTGATCCTGGAGGAATGGCGCTTTGATCTTTCATCAATCACAGCCGAACTGCGCAGGCATGCAAGCCCACCGCAAGACCTTGTAGTGCCTCTCTCTCCCCCTTTTTTTCCTCCTCTCTCTCTCCAAGAGGCTTAAAGCCACCTGGTGTAACTTCTCTGGTTTTTGGATGGAAGGGGAAAAAACAAAGCCAACCCTCTTTTTTTATAGCTCCATAGAGAACCCCTCCAGAATCCCTCGTTTCTGTTCCTATGGGGCTGCAGGAGGAACACTCCTCCCTATCCAGGGTCACACAGTATATATTTATATATATACCCCACTCTCTTCCATGCCAGCATCCTCTGAAGATGCTGGCCAAACATCAGGAATAAACTCTTCTAGAACATGGCCACATAGCCTGAAACAACCACACACAAAAAAACTATGCATGCTGCAATGCCTGCCATTTTCCTTGGCTGCTTATGCGACAGCTTGCTCTCTAACCCGATGCCCTCCAACTGTCCTGATTTGGCACTAATCCCACTGTTTCAGCCCTTTATAACGCATCCTAGTTTCCCTCTCCTCCGCCGCCTTTGTCCTCAGCTTCGTTCATCTGCTGCAAAACGGGTTTGGTTTGCAAAAGCCGTCTGCACTCCATCTACAGCGTGGCGTAGTTGGTTTGAGTGTTGGAATAAAACTCTGGAGAGCAGGGTTTGATTCCTGCTTGGCCATGAAACCCACCTTGGGCAAGTCACACTCTCTCAGCCTTAGGGGAAGACAATGGCAAAACTCCCTCTAAACAAATCTTGCAAAGAAACCCCCATGATAGGGTTGCCTTAGGAATGACTTGAAGACACACGACAACACTAAACAAGAGGAATGGAAGGGGCTGACTCTTGCCCTTCCCAAGAGGTTCAGGCAAAAGCAAGCTGCTGCAGCCTTTCCTAGCTTGCCCCTTCTCCCTTGTTCACAACTTTTGCCATCTCAATGATTGTTTGCCCACCTCTGTCCCAATTTATACCTATGAAATGTTGGAGGAAGTGTGCCAAAATTCCCCAAACGAGTAATGATTTTTTTAAAAAAAATGTTCCTTGGTTTGCTCCAGAAAGGAACCCAAGTTTGGTTCAACAACAGAAGTGTCAAGTGTAGAATGAATGGAGTTTGACACCACTTTAATGGCCATGGCTCAGTGCTATGGAATCCTGGGATTTGTAGTTTGTGGGGGCACCAAAACTCTCTGAGAAAGGAGTCTGAATAGCTCACAAAATGAAAAATCGGACAACTCCATATTATAGAGCCAAGGAAGTTAAAGCGGCGCCAAACTTCATTCATGTAGATGCAGACCCCAAAAAGTAACTCCTTAAGAGTAACTGGTCTCCATCTTATTGGCAGTCCCAGCTAAAGGAGACTTGTTGAATCCACAGTTGAATGGCGAGTCAACAGGTAAGTAAACCTCGTCGATTCAATGGATCTACTTTGGTCAGGACTAACAATGTGATTTGAGTGTTATTTGGAAGGTGTTAAGCCCTAGAGGGGGGATTAGTTTGGAAGAATCGGACCGCCGTCGCTAATCCTGCCACCCTGTTGGGCTTCCTTCGCTTGGCTCCAGCTCAACCCACACGATCGTAAACAAGCGGATCCTGGGGAATAAAAAGACACAGCAAAGCTTTCCAGCCGGTCTCGCATTCAGAAGTTGGGCTAACCTTCAGGACGGAGGGGCGTGAAAGAAGATTAAGCATAGAATTTAGGCCTGAGTTGGATTTAATCTCGGTGAAGGTAGAATAAAAGTCTCTAAGTAGGGATAATCTAATGGAGGGCTTTCCGAAGAAGGGAAATGAGAACGACAGTGGGAAAAAGCAAGAAGAGAGAGGAAGAGATGAAGGCCAAAGAAACAGTCCCTGATCTAGGTGCAATCTTTCATCCTACATTTGTTTGTGGTATCCACAAAGACCAAGTGCGTTGGTTCAGTACATAACATCTCATCCACCATTCCTTCTTCAACCCATCATACCACCAAAGCTATTTACCATTTTGTCACCCTGGACAAGCCTCATCTTGCTCAGTTTGGAAGTGAAGCAGGGGGATCTAGGCTGGTCCTAGGATGAGAGACCCAACAATGATGTATTCAAGTCTGTTACTCCAAGTCTCAAGTCTTTGTAAGATACTTTCAAGTCAAGCCTCAAGATGAGTCTCAAGTCCGGGAGCCAACTTTAACAGAAAAAAGGGAGTGGATTTCAAGCACATAGTTAAGTAAAAACAAATTATTGGAGGAGAACAACAAATGCTTTAGGCAATGGGCTTGAGGCAGATGGATCCTTCTAAAGCTCTCCAGGGGCAACCCTAAGGCGAACTCAACTCGGCTTATGACTTGTACATATTTTACCGACCGATTTGCTACCCTAACTTCAGGCAGAAACAACAAATGCATTAGGCAATGGGCATAAGGAAGATGTTGAGGTCTACTCGGATTGCCCATTGCCTAACGCATTTGCTGTTCCTGGATGAAGTTAAGCCAGCAAGTTGGTCGCTAAAAGATATACAAGTCACAAGTTGAGTCATTTATTGCCGAGTTGAGTCCAAGTCGATTCACTGATGCGGCTTGAATGCAAAGTCAATCCACCCACGAATACATCACTGGAGACCAATGGGAGGGAATCCCAAGGATCTCCAGGGAAGAGAAGGAAAAAGAGGCATCAAAGTTGGCAGATTTGGGGCAGTTCAAGGGTGGGCAACTGTGGAAGCCAAAAGAAGGAAGGCAAAAGTTGAGCAAACAAATGGTGTGTCTTCACAACCATAGGAAGTAGAGCTTCACTTCTATTTCTCGAGATTGCCATCATCTCTCTCCAGTTGTTGTTGTTAATTATTATTGTTAATTATTGTTAATTATTATTATTACCCAGGTGCCGTCTGCATGGACCAAGACAGTCTGGGAGCAGCCTCGGAGGAAGGCAAAGACAAACCCTCTCTGAAGAAATCTTGCCAAGAAAACCCCATGATAGGTTTGCCTTAGGGTTGTCGTAAGTCGGAAATGACATGAAGGCACACAAAAACAACATCAGATCCCCTGCTTCTGGCACTGAACGTTTTGCACCAAAACCGGCGTATGGGTCGTGTGTCATCCGGTCAAGATGACAGAGGGGAGGCCATTTTATTTGGCCAATGCAAAGAGGGGCCCAGACCTTCCTTGACCCTCAGTTGTCCCCGGGAGGATCATCCGGACACTCGCCTCTGTTCCCTTGTTTGCATTTCTCCACCCTTCCCGCAATTGTCATTTCCAGCAGTGGAGAACCCTTCGATCTGAAAAAAGGCACAAACACAGAAATATTTTTTTTTTTTAAAAAAAAGGCAACGCACAAGCAAAGCGTCTCCTTCCAAAGAGGAAAGGTAACCATGGCTACCTGGGACCTCATTTTAAAACCTTGCCAGCCGCGGGCAAAAAGGCCGCCCTTCCCTGTTGTCATACGCCATATTTTCCTCTTTCCGCCCCCCGATTTCTTTAACCCGGCACTTTGAGAACGCCAGGACCTCTGGGGAGCAGGAGTGAAAGATGAGGATGGGGAAGAGCAGGGAGGGGGAAAAAAATGAATCAGAGAAGGAATTCATTTTGTTTGCAAGCTCTCTTCTCCTTCTCCTTCTTCTTCTGGCCTGGGAAGGGGAGGTATGAAGCTTGAAGTTCAATTGCACATGATTATTATTTTTTGGGTTCCCGAGAACGCACAACACAGCAAGGACTAAGCATCACCGCCTCCCAGATGCGGGGATTGCTTCTGGCTACGATTGCTTTCCTCGCTCCCTACGGAGGAAAAGGTGAGTGGGAAGGGAGGAGAAGAGACAGGGGCTGGAAAACAGCCTTGCACACTCATATATATATATATATATATATATATATAATCCAATGGCCAGAAGGTTTTCAAGGGAACCCGGGCCAAATTATTCACAGGAGAATAAATTACTGTGCCATTTAGCCACCGCACCTTCCCAGGGATTCTCATTTCCACCAACCGACGGGTTGGCAAAGACTTGTTTGCTAATTAGTTTGGAGAGACAGGTTTTGTAACCCGGAGGGAGCTGTTCGCCAACCGATTACCAATCCTTATTAAATGCGATGCCATAGGTCATTGCGGATCAGGGGCCTGGCTGGGATGGACAAAGGCCGCCATTGCCAATGAAGCACACACAGAGATCCACAGAGACGCACAAAGAGAACTCTTTCCCCCCTCTGATTTCCCCCATGGAGGGTCGGCACAGTGGAAGCAAGTCGTCTCCGATTGTGCATGACCTGGGTTGCATCCGCACTGCAGAAATAATGCACTTCGACACCGCTTGCACGGCCATGGCTTCGTGCTACAGCAATAGCAATAGCATTTACATTTCTATACTGCTTCATAGTGAACTCAGCACTCAGTTTCCAGTCTGTTAACCAATTGCCCTCAACAAGCTAGATACTTATTTTATCGATCTACAAAAGGATGGAAGGCTGAGTCAACCTTGGAGCCCTGGGATCGAACCCGCAACATTGCAGCATCAGCATTTTAACCACTGCGCCATCAAGGCTCCCTGCTATGGAAACCTGGGATTTGTAGTTTGGTGAGATGTTTGGCAAATGAGGCTGAAGACCTTGCAGAATAACGTCCCAGAATTCCATCGGATGGAGTAAAGTGGTGCGAAACGGCATTATTTCTACAGTGTGGATGCATACCTAGTCTCTGGAACCGCAGAAAACAAGGTGGCTCCATCTTCTACGGTTTGCGGAAAGAAGAAAGATAGGAGAAAACAAGATGATGATCCAGACTCCCCATAAAATCCCACAAGTGAGGTTTGACAACTATGTGATCTTTATTAAAGCCTTCAGGGTCTAATTGATCTCATCCAATTTGCACGTGCGCTACGGTCAGCGTTATTTTTAATTGTTTTAACTAGTTCCAAATCGTCCGGAGTTAAGTGATAAATTATTTAATATCTTTTCCGCCTTTTCCAAATTATTGCTGTTGTTATTGATTATTTGAAATTGATCGTATGGTACGCCACCTTGAGATCCTCAGACAGAGAGTGGGATAGAATTTTTGTAACTAAAATAAACGCTAAATGGAGCCAGCATGGTGTAGTGGTTTGTGTTTCAGATTAGGATTCTGGGTGGTTCGAATCCCTGTTTGGCCATGGGAAATCCTTTGTGGGTGATGTTGGGCAAGTCACACTCTCTCTGGCTCAGAAGGCGGCAATGACAAACATCCTCTGCCATGAAAATCCTATTTTTCAAAGAAGCATCATGGTGTAGTAGTCTTTCTGTTAGGTCAAGACTGCAAGAGGCCAGGGTTCAAATTCCCACTCAACTATAGAAAACCACTGGATGACCTTGGCTGAGTCACATTCTCTCAGCCTCAGAAGATGGCAAGGACAAAACTCCTCTGAACCGATCTTGCCAAGAAAACCTCCTTTTTAGAGAGGCAGCATGATGTAGTAGGTTCAGAGCTAGATTCAGACTCCAGGAGACCGGGGTTTGAATCCCCATTTGGCCATGGAAACCCACTAGGTGACCTTGGGCAAGTCACACTCTCTCAGCCTCAAGGGAAGGCAAAAGCTCCCCTCTTTCCAAAAACATCACAACACCATTATAAGTTTGGCCTTAAGGTCACCCTGAGTCACAAATGCTTTTAAGGTACACAAAAACAACAACAGCAAAATGATAAACAGACCTTTCGGAAGTACCCCAAGAATTAAACCTGGCGATTCTCATTTTCCAGGGAACCAAAAATCAGGATGCCTCATTTGAACAACCATTTAAGTAAGTGTTTAGCAGCCATGCAACAAGGAGCAACAAAGCAGGAAGAAACCATCTCTAAGGTCAGCATAGAACTCATGCCCATGAAGCCAGGATTCTCCAGAAACCAGGAATCCTGGCTTATCGTTCTGAGCAGATGGCTTGCATCTCCTGTATCCCTAACTTTAATCCAGGGATAGGGAACAGTGGCAGGTCCATGGGCCAGTCTTCTGCCTCTGGTACACAAACACAGGGGCCACACGACTGCCCAAATTTCCCCAAGCACAACAACAGCAGCAATGAAAAATTGTTGGATGTCAACTGGTCTTGAAAAAACTGGTGAAGAATTGCATCCCCAGCACAGATTGCATCGATAGACAAGGGATAGCTTTGGTCTGATGCAGCCGGGATCTCCTTAGGTCTAGTAAGATACTGCACAAAAAGAATCTCGACTTTCTCATTCCTTCCAACATTTCACAAGTGCGGCCAAGAAACATCCAAGTTCGGTCAAGACGACCAAGAAGAAGAACATAAAAAGCTGGGAGAAGCTGCGGCAGTTTGCTTAAGACAACCATACGTGATTCATGGGGTCACCGTAGTAAGACTTGAAGGCAAAACACACACTTGCTTCTAGCAAGAAGGCGGATGAAAAAGAGATCAGAGGCTGAGCCTCACAACACAACAACCAACACAATGTGGAAGCTAAGTAAAGATGTAGACCAGTGGTTCCCAAACTTTGGTCCTCCCGATGCTTTCGATTTCAACTCCAGAATTTCTAACTGCTGGGACTTTCTGGGAACTGAAGTCCAAAAACCACGGATGACCAAAGTTTGGGCATCACTGATTGTAGACCCGCTCAACTGCACCAACAATTCAACAAGCCTTGCAAATTGCACCAAGTTGCTGTGTACAAACTGATGCGTTACTAGCCGAGCGGGAGATTTCCACATGGACCTTTCTCATGTCTCCTAAAACTGGAGAATTTGCGCCATTTATTCGTTATACTCATGTATAAGTCTAGAAATTTTAGTCTGAAAATTGACCCCCAAAAACCTGGGTCAGGTTATCCACGGGTCAATGTAAGTACTATACTTTAATTCTTATTTTATAAAGGAACCATCCCGCGGTGAAAGACAAGAGCGTAAACTGTCATGGAAGCACTGACCCCCGTCTATGCTCTCATCCATCCAGACTTTAGTATGAACACAAAACAATGATGCCTGTTGGAATTTTGCAAGTTCTTTGGCATTGTTTTCCTTTGCTGCATCCTTTAGATCCTTTGCTATATGCTGCTAAGTTTTACCCTCAACTTATCCTTGAGTCATATCAAAATCCATAATTTTCGCCCCAAACCTGCTTTCGACTTATACATGAAGTCAACATACAGTCAAGCATATATGGTAACTCCTGTTTGGAGATGACCCACAAAAGCTGGAGACTCAGGGCCAGGCCTGGAAATGTGGAAACTATCTCCATGTATGAAAGGGATCTAGGAGTCCTAGTAGACCACAAGTTGAACATGAGTCAACAGTGTGATGCGGCAGCTAAAAAGGCCAGAGATCTGCTTTCTCACTTCGCCAGCATTGAATTCCTGTCTGCCGCAACTCAGAAATATCCTCCCCCTCCATTTCTCTCTCACCCTCCCCAAAATCATATTTGGCTTCCCAACCCTGAAGGACAACTCCTTCTTCCTTGTCCTCGATCATCGACGGCGTTCGGGTAAACGCTGACAGCGGCGTCTCCGAAATATCACCCCGAAACCTTCGAGGGAGCTGAGCAGGCAATTACAGGGAAAAGACAGGTAGGAGAAGAGGCAATTACCGACGGAGAGATATAGATTATCCCCTCTCCTCCAGTCATTGCAGACCAAAAAAGGGAATTATTTTAAAAATAAAAACCTCCTGGGGTGATCTGTCCCCACTCACCCACCCGAGAAAGCCTCCATCCCTTCCCTCTCTTTGGCAGAAAAATCACGAACAAGGGGACTTTCTCTTATTAGCGGGGCAATCTCCGGAGAATCTTTACCCAGGGAAGGTGATGGGCCTGAGAAGCCGGAGTCATTAGAAAACTGCGTAACTAAGGTAACCCACGGAATCTAATTTTCTTTCTTTCTCGTTCTCTCCATCCCTCGCCTTTTCTCTCCCTCCCGCTTTAATGTCTGTCTCTTTCTTGGCAACCATCAGCCTCTCAGGTTTGGGAGACACGTCTAAAAGCTTGTTCTTTTCCCAGCCTCGGTTATTTTTTTTCCCTTGCACGGCTCGCAGTAATAACAATGCCACTCTCTCTCTGATGTACCTGGGGAGCTTAATGGGACTGATGTGCAATCTTTGCACCGAGGAGGGTGGCGGGAGGCTTTCGAGGCAAGCCGCACTGTCTACCGCAGGTTAGCCGAGACACCTTTGTCTCCTTCTTTGCAAGGCTGGAGATGCATCAGTAGGATAGACCCAGGGAAGTGGAACACCAAGCTAGGAAGTTGGAAGCGGATGCTTCTTACCCGTTCATCTGAGAATCTCTTTCTCGCTTCATCTTTGTTTATGGCACAGGTGGGTAAAGCGTCACCTCTAGGTAGGGCTAACCTCCAGGCCTGGCTGTGAGTCTTTAGTTTTCATAGGTCATCCCCAAGTATGAGATGAAGGTGCAAATTCTCTACTTGTGGTGGGTTCCTCTCCAAGCAAGTGGAAAGTCCTGCCCCGGTCATAAGAGAAAGTCTCCTTGTGAAGTCGAAGGCTTTCATGGCCAGCATCCATAGATTTTTGTGGGTTTTTCGGGCTCTGTGGCCATGTTCGAGAAGAGTTTATTCCTGACGTTTCGCCATCATCTGTGGCTGGCATCTTCAGAGAATGATGATGAATGAAGACGAATTCTCTGAAGATGCCAACAACAGATGCAGGAGAAACATCAGGAATAAACCCTTCTAGAACATGGGCACAGAGCCTGAAAACCCCACAAAAATCTACAGAAAGTCTCCTTGTTTGTGATTTTTCTGCCAAGGAGAGGACACACAGGACTTTCCACTTCCCTGGAGAGGAACTCACCAAAAGTGGAGAATTTGCACCCACGGCTCCCACCTGGAGATGACCTATGGAAACTGGAGACACATTTGTCATTGAAAAAAGCAACACACAGCTCCATTTTAAACGTTGTCGTGAATCAAAACAGGGAATTACTTTTTAAATGTTATCACAAGGTATGGAAATGTGTCACTTTTTGAAAACAACTTGTGGGTTGTTTGGTTAGAAACTGTAGAAGTTACCATCAGAGGCTGAATTGCAGAATCTGGCCTTTTATTGCAGAATATTCAGTATAATTAAGAATATGAAAAATAACAAGTATAAGTGTGATAAGTATTCTAAGAATATTCTGCAATGTTACATATTGCAGAACAACATCAGGGACCTTCTAGGGACTTGTGAAGCTCAAATTGGAATGAGAATGGGGGAAAAAAGAGATCCTTTTTCAATATAAGGATTGTAATGAGAAATGCAGAATAAGAATCGGTCCTGAAATCCTGCAAAGTATGGATTTCTAAGAATGCTCTGGCTTTTTTTATATAATAAAAAGATTTTGGACGGGGAGAATTCAATAGAATGTATTGGATGTAGGGGATGTTACCTGATTAATCCAGCCTTAGTGGATTGATTCTGCCGGGTTTTTTAAACTCATTGATTTTGCATTGAGGCACTACTTCTAAAGAAGAAGAAAAGTGCGCTTGAGACCATTGCTTTCTCTTGCTAGGGGCACTAGCTCCACGCAGGGCTTGGAAAATCCTGAAGCCAAGGGAAGACCTCCATCACAACATCCCTGCAGCTGGATAGTAAGAGAAACAAAGGACTCATTGTCTCCGCTCATTGTGGACTCATTCCCACTACCTTTTAAATCGGATCACAAATGGGTTTGAACCGGTTTAAATGACCCTGGTTCACACTTGAACCGAATCCCTGAAGCGATTCGGAGAGGGGAGCCATGCACTAGACCCATTTAATCCCCGTCTTTCTGACACTGATCTTTTCAGCTTCTTTGTGGATAAATCGGTTTCGTGTCAACCAGATGCGGATCGAATCGATTTAAATTTGCCCTTTGGCTGGCTGGAGCAGGTCCATTTTGAATCGATTCATTGATGAATGTGAACCATTATTTTATTTTATTTTATTTTGCAGCAAGAAAATGCAGTTGAGGCAAATGTAGTGTGAACCACGCTCCGCTGCCAAACCGATTTATCGATTTGGTTCGTGAAGTGATTTATTTGTAAGTGGGAATGTGGCCCATGAGCGTTTATGTCAAGGTGTGGAGAAACGTACTTTTTCTTTTTGGAACACAGCAGCTTTCTTTTTGGCTCCAGAATCCGCTACCATTTTGGGAGCTGTAGTCCAAAAACATTAGCATTCCCAAGTCCTTGACAAATAGCCTCCATTCATGCCTTAACCATCTGGGAAGGGGGTTATCTACTCAAACTGATGCAAGACACCGTACCATATGTGTTGGTGCATAATGGCCCATGTGCCACACAGGGGCCCTAAATTCCCTGACTGTGGCCTCTGAGATGCTCCACCAGTTCCTGAAACCCTACCAAACCCCAATTTGGGTTTTTTGAGAAAAATCGGCATGATCATTTGGCATTCAGAAAGCCCCAAAACACATGAAAATTCCTTTACTCCAGCCCTACAGGTAGACCAGATTTCTGTACTAACCCCCCAAATACCTCTTCAGTCCCTCTCAAAATGGCGGCAGGAGATGACGTGTCATTCCCTGTAGCCATTTTGAGAGCAAATGCATCAGCAACAGCAACAACACCAATAACAGTTGTTGCGTGCCTTCAGTTCATTTCCAACTTATGGCCACTGTAAGGCAACCATATCATAGGGATTTGTTCAGAAGAGGTTTGCCACATTGCTGTGTCTTCATGCTGAAAGAGTGTGACTTGACAAAGGTCAGCCCAATGTGTTTCATGGCCAAGCTGGGAATCAAACCTGGCCTAGAGAATCCTAGTCCAACACTCAAACCACTACGCCATGCTGGCCGCCATCATCATCATCATCATCATCATCATCATCATCATCATCATCTGTGCCTAACCGGGAAGCAACCTCAGTAACTAGCATGCAGCTGAAAGGGAAGGATAGGATTCTCCTTTTCTCTTCCTCCCCTCCAATGTCACACAATATGTGCACAAACACAGAGAGAAGCACCTCCTCTCGGTCTGTCTGGACAACTTCCCAAGCGTTCCCTTCTCGCATCCCTCCTCGCTTCCCCATCGAGGCAAGACCGGACCATCGCAGCCCCGCTAAGCAAATGGAGGGCAAATGAGATATCGGATTTTCATTTGCACCCAATCTTGCTTCCGCACCTTGCTCCTCGCTTCCCTGGCGCTGACCTGTTTGGTCCTGCCTCCTCCCTGTGCGTGGCTTCTGCTTTCTCGCCCCACGGTGCCGTCCTCCGCGTTGAGGTTGCCCTATCTGCATGTGGCTCCTTCCCTCTCCCCATGACTACAGGAAGGAGACTGTAATATCAGGGCAACCTTCCCCGTTCAGCCCCACGACAAATCAGGCCCCCGCTCACCGCGCTGTTAGACAGAGTCTCGCTGTACGTGCTTCTGATCTCAATTCACCTTCCTGAGGAGCCCACGTTTAATGGGGGATGAAGAAGGGAGGGAGGGACGGAGGAAGCAGCCAGAGAAAGAGAGAAAGATTAAGAGAGAGAGAAGGAGAGGCAGAGTCATCTTCCAGATGCCAATCCAGAAAGCGTTTACCACCCAGATCTCTCCAAATCCCCAAACGTGACAGCCTTACAATTGGGAATATATACGTACAATCAGCTCTCCGTATCCACAGATTCTCGATGTACAGATTCAAGCATCCAAGGACTGAAAATACAGCTAGCCCTCCATATTTGCAGCTTTGACTTTTGAAGATTTGACTATTTGCAGTTTTGATTCATATGATCTCTCTAGGAATCTCTAAGCCCTCCAGTGAAACTCTGCTCAGACGTTGACCATAGGGTTGTGCTGGAGAACCTAGACGTTCCTAGAGAATGCACTTCTCTAGGCCTTTGTAGGTACTCCAACATGATTTTATGGTCAATTTCTGGCAGATGTTGACCACAGAGGTGCACCGGAGGACCTGGAGAATCCTAGAGAGTGGTTCTCTTAGGTAAAAAGAATAGTGTTGTTGTTTTTATTTGCAGTTTTTCCACATTCACGGGGGATCCTTCATCTCTAACCCAAGCGAACGTGGAGGGACCACTGTATTTTATATATATATTCCAAAAAGCATTTTGTTATTTTATATAAGGGAGACCATTTTTCTGTGCCGTTGCATATCATGGTTCTTGAGCCTCCTTCATGGATTTTGGTACAGCGGATCCCAAGGGCCCACTGTAATATTGAGACCTGCCCAAGGTCACCCAGTGGATTTCCATGGCCCAGTAGGGAATCCAACCTTGGTCTCCAGGGTCGTAGTCCAACACTCAATACCATGCAAAAATTTGGTACCCCCAAACTTTTTGCAAAGCCCAAAAGAAAACAAGCAGTGCACAAAAAATGTTCTCCTACGGGAAGAAATCCTGCAAATTTTTTCTCGTCGTCTTGTGCAAGTATGAAATGAGCAGAGACTTGCTGCCCCAGAGCACCAGCTATGCTGTGAGCTGTGTGAGAAGCGCGCTTTATGTGTTGCTTCGGGCAAGGTGGACACCCATTGAACCAGGTTGTCCTTAAGCCACTAGGCTTACCTGTTTGGTCCAGGGCTAGACCAACAGCCCCAGGTTTCTTGCACAAACAAATGGCACCGGCATAGGAGAGGAAAAGCTTGTAAAATGAAATGAAGTCCCCCCCCCCCCCCCATCAAATGTCCTATCGGGATGTGCTGACTTCACCTCTGCTGCTGCCAACATGGTTACGAGTTTGCCAAGCCTATTTTTAGCGCACCGTTTTTGCCACAAGAAGCTCCTCCGTCGTGAGGCAGAAAGTGCTAAGGAGGTTGCTTTAAAACAGAGTTCGTTTGGCTCCTCCACCCAAACCCAAATCCAGATCTTTCCAGGTTCTGACAGCCCCTGATACATCTCCTTCTGCTTGTGTTATGGTCAACCTCAAAGCATATCCGCATGGAAGCATCTTATAGTCCTCATTCAATGGGTGCCCATGTTCACGGCTCAAGGAGACATTTATTGTGTGATTGCACCTGTATAGGACTGGAGTGATCCAACTTACAGCTCCCACTGAGCCATGAAACTCACTGAGAGACCTCGGGCCAGTCCTTTTCCGCCTGACCTACCTCACTGGGTTGTTGTGATGTTAAAATAAAAAATGGGGAGGAGGAAACCTGTGTCTTCATTGGAGGAAATATGGACTGCAAATGTAACACACTCCTACATATTTGTGCCTATACAGTGGGCTCTTGGTATCCACTGGGGTTTGGTCCCAGGACACCCCTGTGGAACCCAAAATCCGTGGACACTGATGCCCCATTAAATAAAATGGGATAATAAAATGGGTGTCCTTTATATAAAATGGCCAAATCAAGGTTTGCTTTTTGGAATTTACTACTGTTTTAAATCCTTCCTCTCCCTCTTCTAAAGCTGCTATTTGCATTTCAAGGAATGCCTCAACTAGTGCCAACAGGACCCTCCTTAAGATGCAAAGAGCAGCTTCAAGGGGGTATTATTTGTTTTAAAAACCCAAAGTCCTGGCAATGGCATCACTAGGGCTGGCATCACCTGGAGTGGTAACTCACGGTATCATCCCCCCCATTGACCTTCCCGCATATCAAACGATACAGGATCCTTAATAACGCTTTTTGTAATTCCCATATATCACTGAATGTCACTGTCACAGCTGTGACAAGTAAATAACTAGCAAAATTAAAATTGTATCTTTAAATTACAATCCCATATGCATAACCTAAAGGTACTGTACAGTTGGCCTTCTGTTTTTGCGGGGGATCCATTTGGAAACTCCACCACCCAGTGAAAACGGAGGCTTGCACTTATTCAAGCCCCACAGACTTGAATGGGGCATGCTCCCATGCACGCACCATGTATATAGCGGAGGTCACTCATCTGTGCATATTCAAGGATGTGTATCTCAGATCTGCGAGTTAGGGTGGTGGTGACAGTATTTACATGTCCTTCGTTTTGTGCGGTTAAAGTGAAAATTTGGTAAGATGTCACTTTTTTTAAAAAAAATTAAAATTAATTTTTTTAAATTGGAATTTTATCTTGGTGGGGGCACTCCTTTCTCCTCCCACTGAGTCTTATTCCGCTCAAACCGCTCACAAGGGATGCGGGTGAATGGCACAAACCATTTTTGCCAAACGCAGTAGTGTCACCCCCCCCTTAGACTGTCACCTGGTGTGGCCCGCACCCCCTTAGTGACACCCCAAGTCATGGCAGGGAAGGGGAGAGTTAAATCCTCCCTCTCAACTCCACCCCACAAAGGTCCAAGCGTGCTCAGATTTCCCCGTGGCTGCTATTTACATAACAAAGCCCTGGCATGTTAATTGCATTTGCACAATTAACATCATGTCAGATTTGGCCTCCAGACTTAACATCTGCACAGCTCCTGTCACCCTTTCTCAGAAAGAGATGCGGCAGAGCTCAACAAACATGCTCAAAGCACTAGAGGGCCTATGGCCCCTTCCCTGTCCAAAAAATCCTAACCCGTACCTGTGCTTGTTTGGCCCAGGAAAAGAATAATAATAAAAAGGACAAATAACTTAGCGGGAGATATGATAAGCAGTCTTTTCAATGATGAATGCCGCCACCCTCTTCACCGAAAGCAACGGGCATTTTATTTGATTAAGGGTGGGCACTAATCCAGCATGATTGCGGTTATTAATGACAATCCGTTTTTCCCAGCAGGATCCAGACTCCCCCACTTCTTCCTTGCACTAAAATGGACGCCTCCCTCCTCCCCGAATCTGCATCACCCAATTTTATCTTGGGAATCCACATGCTGGAAGACAAAGCGGGTGATGTACGGCCCAGTTGGTGCGAGCATCGTTGATATATATGGATTGCACCTTATCAGTCCTTCGCGACTCACCTTGACTAAGAGATGCCTTGAAGGTGGGTGGCATCATCAGTCCAACGTCTACATGCAATTTTGTTTAATTGGCGCTCATCTCCAAATAGAGATGCCGGCGCAGATCTATAGATTCCGTCCAGGAACGTCCAAAGAGGGTGCATCTGTAATAACAAGTCATAATTCTAATAAAAGGATGGAACGTCAAAAAGCCATCAGCACCGGTGGGTGAGGAAATCCGTTTTCTGTCGTCTCGTAGGGCGGTTTTGCTCACTGGGGGTGATGGCGGGGAAGAAGCGGGGGCAGCAAACGACTGCTGAGCGATCCCCCGCTGTGGCTGTGCCCTCGCTTGAGTTATGAGATCATTTGCCAACCTGTAGAATCCATAAATCCACTCTCCCGCTTGGCCCATTACAGCGGTGCTCCGATTGTGTCACGTTCGCTCTCGGGCTTCCATCCCTCGCACGTTCCCAGCAAATCGCTGAGGCCGAAATTTTCAATTAAGGAAGAGAAATAATTGCCGGCAAGGCTCTGGGTTCTCAGGACCGGGAAAGCGGGGCAACCGAGTCCTTCCGGATGAGCTCCCAAAGAAGTGGCGGAAATGTCCCCGGTGTCGGAGTCAAAGCTGCCCTGATCTGCCATTGAAATGATAAGGGGGTGTCCCGAGAAACCTTCAGAATGGGTCCCCAAGTCAGTTTTTCCAGAAAGGCTTTCAATCAACACGCTGGCTGCATTATGTTATCCAAGAGATACCCACACAAGGATATCCACCAATGTTGTAGATGCTGAAATACAACATTTTTCTTGCACGCTCACTGACACAAAGGGAAATACCTTTTATTACATGGGCGGGTGAACTGTGGCCTATGGATGCTTCTGTGGCCCCCTAAAGCATCCGGATAATTCCTTAACACACCGATTTTTCAAAATAAAACCGGTATGGTTTCTAGAACTCTATGGCACCCCGCAAATACCTCGTTTTTCCTCTGCAGTCCCTCTCAAAATGGCAGCAGGAAGTGTATAGGATGTCATTTCCAGTTGCCATTTTGTAAGGAAATGCATGTATGGGTACGATCCATAGGGAAAAACTGGATGGAAAAAACTGGCCTCTGCCCCTACACAACTGTCCATCTCTGATTTACTAGGTCAGACTGTATATAAATCTAGACCACTTTTATCTATTCTGACTGGCAACTCCTCTCATAAGGCCTTGAACAACTGCCATGGCTCCATCCTGCAGAATCCTAGGATTTGTAGTTTTTCAAGGTACCAGCACTCTTTTGCAGAGAGGACTAAATCCCAGGATTCCACAGAATGGAGCTTCAGCATTTAAAGTGGTGCCCAACTGTATTATTTCTACAGTGTAGATGTACCCTGAGATAAAGGGCTCTTCCAGACAGAGGGCTCTTGCCATTAACCATCGTTTCCCACCTTAATGCAGTTTTTCTTTCTGGTGCGGGGTAAAAACAACACGCACAAAACGGTGAGAAAACATTGGATCATTATCAATGGGAGGCAAGCGTGGGCCTCCATTTGATTCTGCATTTGCGGAAGCGAGGCAGGAGAACAAAAGCGTCGCTATTACAGTACTTGGAAATATGGCTGCTCAAAGCTGGCCCTAAACCAGAGAGCGATTCCAAGGTTCATTCAACTCTGTGAAAAAACAAAGAGGGTTTCTTTGGGGGAAACGGTGTCCAGCCCCGTTCTCCAACTGGATGCTCCATCGCCATCAAGGTGGGACTCAAACTGGACAACCGTCACCGGAGGTTCCCCAATTGCTCCAGGCAGACCCTCTTCTTTCCCTTCTGCAGCTCCACTGCAAGCACCTCTTCTCTCTAGCCGCCCCTCTGCCTCCAAATGATAATTTATGACCCCCTGACCCTCTCCTCCTTCTAAATCAAACCAATCAATAGAGGAACCAGACAATCCTTTTAAGAGCGCAGGCTCATCTGTTCCGTTTTCCAGCTAATGATCCCCTGGTCCTCTGAGCAGCCACTAGTACCGAGGCTCAGATTGCTGCGGGGGAAGGAGGGAGAAAGGGAGCCTCAAGGCTGCAGAGGAACACATGCATCACCAGTGCCTCCTTTCCTAAGCTGCTGCGCAGAAGCTGCAAAGCATCACCAACCATCATCACCACCACCACCACTAGCTTTGCAATGCTCTGAAGGGGCCCCACCAGTGATATCTCCGATGCCAACTGGCAGGTCTCCTTTTCCAGGAGGACGTTTGCTCTTCGCCTCTTGATCAATCTCGCAGTCCTGTCTAATACCCAGTGCCTGCTTGTCTTACATCTCTCTTTCCCTACATTTCCATTCCTCTTTCTCCTGCACCTCCCTTTCTAGGCTTCCTGCAAAGAGCAAGCTTTCTACACCATCCTTTTCCTGCAAACACCGAAGAATGGCTGTCTCTGTATCTGTTTGTCTATCTATCTGTCTACCTACCTACCTACCCACCCACCTGTCTATCTAGCTGTCCATCCATCCATCCATCCATCCTTATCCATCTACCAATCATCCATCTATCTATCTATCTATCTATCTATCTATCTAGAGTCAAATGGATCCAGCAGACCCTTCAACCCAAATCCTGTTGGTTCCTTGACTTTATAGAAGAATCCACCAGCAAATCTCAGAGGAGGTGGATCTCACCTCTCTTTATGAACTCCCTATGTACCTGTAGTATCTGTTCCAAAGAACTGGAAAGCCCCACATAGCAGAGTTTTGACCGGTGTAGATGGATGGGATGAGATGGAGTGAAGGACAGAGTCCCACTGAGGGCATGAAGGATCTCTTCCTCCAAGATCCACGGACAGCTTTTTTTCTATCAGCAGAAGGATCCTGTTGGATTGTATCTTCAGTCTCATCACACACTTAATTTTTATTAAAACACTGCATCTCCAGTTTGAGCAACTGCAAACCCTAAACTGAGCAGAGAAAAGATGCACAGGTAGCAATCTATAATGTGAAACCTTCATTTTTAGAGCCAAGAGCATTGGCATTCCACATCCGCACAGGCCAATATAAGGTGATTGAAAACTGGGTTTCCTCCTGGGAACTCTTTTTCTGCTTGTTTGTCACTTTCTTGAAAGGTTATGGGCATATCTACATTCCTTCCATATGCCAGCTAAAAGAGCTTGCTAAATGCAAAGGAAGACGGACGTGGGTTCGGAGATAGAGTAAGTAAACTTTATTGGAAGAATGGAGGAAAATATATATCTCTGAGTATATTTAGCACATCTGGGCTCCCATCTGCTTTTCTTGCATCAGGCCTACCGAATGAGCAATGCAATCCATGAACTTTTCATGGCCCTATGCTTCTCAAAAGCACTTTTATCCACCTTGAATGTGGAGCCACGACACATAGCTCCAGATTCATATGAAAAGATGAAATTATATTACAGCTTCTTGTTTATAATCCATTGGTTCAGCTACAGACAAATAGTGTCCACCAGCGGCAGCTAAAATTGATGAATATTGTCAACACTCATATCTTGCTGTTTCTCATTTTATTCCATTTTAAACTGAGACTCATTCCTCCCCATATATATAAAAAAAAACTCAAGAAAATTTATTTGGACCATAATTTGCATTTGGACCATAATCCAACCCATGCCCTTTAGGATACGTTTTGCCAAACATACAGTGCTTTTTCAACCAATTTTAATCAAATGATGCATTTTGAATATGGCTGTCAGTAATGGCTGTCTTTTTGTGTTCGCTGTTCCACGATGTACGTGTTTGCGTCAACAAATTTCGAACTGGAAAACACAATTGCAAAATTCAAAGCCGTGCAGGAAATTATACAACTTTGCATTAAGTTGTGAACCAAACCAATGGATTTCAGATCATCCTTGAATGGCAAAGACTGCGTTACATATGGGCTACCTGTTCCATGAACATTATTCATTCAACCCTGTGATTGACACTGGGCACCTTGTTTTCAGCGTCATACGTAGTAGTCTGTGCCAACAACGGCAGGCGGAGCAGTGGGATGCACATGCGGAGAATTGTCTGGTGACACCTTGGAGTGCCAGGTAACAGGGGAACATTGGTCCAGTTTCAGTACCAGAATACTCCAGGCTACTCTGAGATTATTCTGGACATGGCCTGAGAGATTGTGACTTACCAAGGTTACTCAGGAGGTTTCTACGGCCGAGGCATAGGATCACAGAATTATAGGATTGGAAGGGACCCCAAGGGCCATGCAATCCAACCCCATTCTGCCATGCAGGAATACACTATCAAAGCACTCCTGACAGATGGCCATCCAGTCTCTGTTTAAAAGCCTCCAAAGAAGGAAATTTTGCTACCCTTCAAGACAACATCTTCCATTGTCAAACAACTCTTACTCTCAGGAGGTTCTCCCTAATGTTCAGGTGGAATCTCTTTTTCTGTAGCTTGCATCCATCGCACCAGATCCTATTCTCTGGAGCAGCAGAAAACAAGCTTGCTCCATCCTCAATAGGACATCCCTTCAGATATTTAAACAGGGCCATCGTATCACCTCTTAACCTTCCCTTCTCCAAGTTAAACATACCCAGCTCCCTAAGTTGCTCCTCGTAGGGCTTTATGGTTTCCAGACTATTCACCATTTTGGTCGCTCTCCTCTGGATACTCTCCAGCATTTGAACCCTGGACTCCAGAGTCGTAATCCAGTGCTCAAGCCGCTATATCATGTTGGCTTTCGGCTGCCTGATTCCCACCCCGGTATGAGCCAACTCCATATTCCCCTACATCATTTCCACTGCAGAAAGCTCTCCCTGCACCATCTGTACGCCGGCTCCATTTACGCAGTAATTGCATGTCTCCTTGTGATTTAAAAGCCAGGCGGTGGATTGCTCCTTTACTTAAGTCTAGAATTGTCCTACAACAGGTTAAAAAACAAAAGCAAGCCCTCCGCAGCTGCAGCACGCATGAAATTGCAGGTTGCACACTGCACGCTTCACCAGTACTCATGCGCCGGCACAGATGCCAAAAAGGACACATTTGCTCTCTAGTCTCAGATTTAGTCATACAGCAAAGCTGGGTAGTAGGCGCATAGCCCTTGACTCCCTCAGACTATCCGAATTGCTCTTCTTCTGTCTCCTTCCATCCAAGAGATGAATTTCTTCCTCCAGAAATATATTGGGGAGGCAATTCTCCCTTGAAATAAGTCACAGGCTGTCCTGGGGTTCATCCACACTACAGAATTATAGCTCTATTATTCCACTTTAGCTGCCGCGTTTCCATTCTACTGGGATGGGCAGTTTAGGGAGTATCATTTACAATTCTCAACCAGAGCGCTCCATTGTCTCCCCAAACTGTGTATGCCAAAATTCAAGGGGATGCGGACAGGGCAGTTAAAGTGCAATGATAGTGCTAGAATTCTACTTAGTGTGAATGGGCCCTGGTTCTGTTGAAACGCCAAAATAATACCCATTTTTGCAAGACCAAGCACCGATTTCTGCCCACCTGTTTTAGATTCTTGTGCTTTTCAGTACTCCCCTGAAATCCTGGGTGTGCAAACATCTGGATCGGGCCCAATTCGAGCTGACTGGGCACCGTGCCATCCCCCTTCCCCACATTGAGCAGGATGGAAAAGGGGATGGTCTATTCCTGGAGCTGCCAGCGCTACATCCATTACTGACAACCTCATGGGCAAGCCTCCTGGCATGCATTCACTTCTCCAGAGGGTGGGCTCACCCATGCGACCAATGAAAGGAGGGGGCAGAGGGACCCCCGATCACAGGGTTGAGGGTCTTTGGAGGCCGTCACCATTGGTTTCACAGGTGAGCACCAGAAGTAGCGGCACACTAAGAAGCCTGTCCACAGAGTTCCTGCAGGAAAGGGACTTGGCGTTAACAGCTCCGGGAACAGATCATCCCCTTTCCTCATGCCGCTCAATGTGGGGAAGGGGTACGGTGCTGTGCCTGGTGTGTGGACAGCCGGTGAGCCCAAATCGGGACCTCTCCAGATGTTTACATGTCACAAAACCCTGTGCTTAGCCCAAGCTTTCAGGAAAACATGGGGGCTTCCTGATACTTTGCTAACTCCAGGACATAATTGCATTAACCAATGAAACTCACAACATTTCACCAAAGTTGCCGTGCATTGAGGAAACAGACAGGACCAAGATGACAAGACTGAGGCTGTTGTACTTTGGCCACATCGTGAGGAGGCACAACTCACTAGAAAAAGCAATAAAGCCCTAACATTGAGGGAAACAGAAAGAGAGGAAGGCCACATGCCAGATGGATGGACTCTATTAAGGAGGTCCTGGGTATGAATTTGCAGGACCAGACCAGAGCAGTGGAGCAGAGGGAGTCTTGGAGATGTCTCATCTCCAGGGTCGCCATGGGTCGAGATCGACTCGAGGGTGGATAACAACAAAATGTAATTCTCCAGGGATCCCGTCTGGTCCACCTAAAAACCGAGGAAGCCTTGCAAAGGGTGGCTGGTTGGAAGTCCAAAGCCACAAAAGGCTCAGCCAGGCTCCATCACTCTTCCCAGCTGCCTGTTGTCTTTTGACGTCTCTCCAGCCTCATCTCCAAAAGCTCCAGCAAGGATTCCTTCTGGAAAGGAGAGCCGGCTGAGAGTGCTCTGAAGGCCAGGGCTGACAAGGTGGATTGATGAATGGCCTACCGCAAATGCGCCCTCGTCCTCTCCATTCCCTGGGCTCATTTCCCTTTCGGTGTGCAGCAGAGTGTCTCCCTCCCTCCTTTTCCCTTCAAATGCTCCCGTCTGCCAGTGGCTGAGCCAGACAGAAAGCAAAATAAATTGGCAAGCCTGGGGATTTTAATGACGATCATTTAAAGAGAGCAGAGGACTGGAGTGGGAGAGTTTCAAACTCCCTTCTGGAGGACAGCTGGAGGCAGGTTGTCCCTTTCAGTCGGCATAAGAGGGTTGCCAGGTCTCAGATCCTGGACATTTGGGTCTGCAAAGTAAAGGGGAAGAATTTCAGCCTGAGTGTATCACCTTAAAAATGACCCATCCATCCATCCATCCATGCATGCAATAGGATGACACGGATGCAGGCTGCTTTGGGACCATTATTGCAAGCTAGAGTTGTGGGGTCTCAGGCCTGACTGATCCTCTCCAGTCCTCAAGGTAAAGGGGAAGAATCTCAGACTGAATGCATCACCTTGAAAATGACCCACCCATCCATCATAGACGCAAAAGGCGCTAAACAAATTTTGTCAAGGAAACCTGTGACGCGGTTGCCATAAGTCAGAAAGGACTTGAAGGCACCACCTCCACCATAATGTATTTATTTAATTTATATGCCACCTTTCTTCTACCATGGAGCCTAAAGCAGCTTACAAAAGGCTAAGACAAGATCAGCTTAAAAACTTGATAGCAAAAACGTGAAGCCACAATGAAATCGCCAATTCAAACCCCATTAAATTTTTAAAAAATGAGCCAGTATGACATAGCAGTTTGAATATTGAACTCAGGGTTCAGATCCCGGCTCATCCACAAAACCCACAAGTCACATTCTCTCAGCAAATCTCTGAACAAATCCTACCAAGAAAACCTCATGATAGGGTCACCATAAGTCAGAAACTACTTGAAAGCACATAACAACAACAACATAGAACCATACTTAACAATCAAGTTAAAAGATACAGCACACACATCCCCTAGTAATCATTAAATGCCCATTTGAATCAAAGGTATTTGGCAGCCTGTGAAAGAACAGAGAGGGAGCCAACCTAGCTGGGAAGGGAAATCCAAAGCTTGGGAGCAACCACCAAGAAGATCCTCTCCTGAGTCGGCACCTCCATCCCAGGTTGGGATGGATGTAGGACTGCCTTCCTCTGTGGATCTTAAGATTCTGGCAGACAAGATCTGGTTGTTCAGATAGTGTGGACCTAAGCCGCACCGGTGGTCAGTGAAGCTCTTACAACAGGCTTCTCTTCTGACCTTCCAGCTTTCCATTAAAAACCCAGCAATGTTACAATGGTCTTGGTGAGGAGAAGCATATTAGACCCTCTTGCCAGACCTGCTGAATTTGGCCACTCTGGTGCTATGGTGAGTTAGACTCTTGGTCTATCATTCTCACTACAGCTTTGACCACAATTGGGCAGAGGGCAATCTCAGACCTTTGAGATTGAAGCCTGTTTTGACAACCCTTGACCACTTTGGTTGGAAACCTTGGCCCTTCTGGGACTGGCAGGTATCCCTTATTACAAGAGAAGTAATAAAGGTAGTCAAGAAATTTTTCCTAGTTCAACAAGAGTAGTCAAGAAGTTCTTCCTAGTTCAAAAAGAGAAGTCAAGAAGTTCTTCCTAGTGCAATAAAGGTACTTAAGAAGTTTTTCCTAGTGTAATAAGAGTAGTCAATACATTCTTCCTAGTGTAATAAGGAAAGTCAAGAAGTTCTTCCTAGTAAAGAAGTTCTTCCTAGTGTAACAAGAGTAGTCAAGACATTCTTCCCAGTGTTATAAAGATAGTCAAGACCTTTTTCCTAGTCTAATAAGGGTAGTCAAGAAGTTCTTCCTAGTGTATAGGTGGAATCTCATAATTTGAATCCATTTTTGGTTCATGTTTTAGTCTGTGGAACAGCAGAAAACAAACTGGCCCCATCATCAACAGGGGCATCCCTTCAGAGAATTAAAAATAGCTATCACATCACCTCTCAGTCTTCTCTTCTCTAAGCTGAACATCTTCAGCTGCCTCATAGGACTTGGTGGTTTCCAGACCTTTGGCCATCTTGGTCGTTCTTCTCTAGACATGTTCCAGCTTGTTAGCATCCGTCTTGAACCGTGGCACCCAAAACTGGTCACAGGATTCCAGTTGAGGAATACTGTGTTGGGAATCTCCCGTCTCTCCCTCCACAAAAAGCCACAGACCCCAAATGTGAGCAACCAAAGCTTCCATCGGTTGACAGGAGATCCCGAGAGGCTTTAAGTTCTTCAATTAGGATCCTCATTAGAAGACTCGAAAACGCCATTCTGTCGTCTCTGCAACATAACACACAATATTTCCCCCTCCCTTTCTTCCTCTCCTTGAAGAAGAATAAGAAAAGGAAGACGAGAAGGGAGGAAGGTTTGAACGAGGAAAGCCTGCATCTTTAATGCAAGCGTCAGGTCTGCTGAGATTCAGTCTTATTTTGACTTTCATCTCAAAGAGTCCTCTCGGGAATCCATTAAGGCCAATTTAAATCGTCTCTCCGCCCCCACAGCCTCCCTTTTCCACCCGTCTTGGACGCTGCTTCACCAGGAGAACAACAGCAAACAATGTCATTAAAGTTCCTGCTACTCCCAGGGACAAGGATTTACTTCTCAGATAGCAAAGGCCTCGATTTTAATCAGACTCCATATTCTGGAATCGGGGGGGGGGGGGGATGACTACCACATTTGACGACTCAGGGTTTGTGCAAAGAAAGAAAGAAAGGTGTATATTTATGGTACAAAAAAGAATCTTTGTAATGGCCCCAGTCTTATAAAATCATAGAATTTTAGACTTGGAAGGGGCACAAGGGTCATGTAGTCCCTCTGCTGCCATGCAGGAACCCACCACTAAAGCATCTCCTCTCTGAGAAGTAGGTCCTTGCTCCCGAAAGTAGAAGAGGTTGCTTCCTTTAATGACATCGTATACTGTTGTTCTTATGGGAAAAGGGATATCTATCCAACCTTTGCTTAAAGGCCTCCAAAGAAAGAGAGTGCACCCACCCATCCGCACAAGTCAATTTATTCCACTATCAAATAGCTCTGTAAAAACTTCTTCCTAATGTTTAGGTGGAATCATCTTTTGTGTAATTTGAATCCACTGGATCGTGTTCTGGTCTCTGGAGCAGGAGAAAACACACTTGCACTATCTTCGCCAGGGCATCCCTTAGATATATAAAGATGCCTCTTACGTCACTTCTCAAGCTAAATATACCCAGCTCCCTCAATCTTGGTTTCCAGACCTTTGATCATCTTGGTCACCCTTCTCTGGGCACATTCCTTTTCTATGCATTCCTGTCAGATCCCAACCATTATTCTTCTGTACCTGTTCCACCCAAATGGACTGCAGCAACTATAGGACCATAGCATTAATTTCCCATGCAAGCAAAACTGTGCTCAAAATACTGCAGCATAGACTCCAATCATATATGGAGAGAAAAATCCCAGAGGTGTAAGTTGGGGTCAGGAAAGGAAGAGGCACTAGGGACTACATTGCAAACATATGCATTAATTTTTCCATACAAACAAAATTATGCTGAAAATTCTGTAGTACAGACTTTAATCATATATGGAGAGAGAAATCCCAGAGGTGCAAGCCAGGTTCTGGTAAGGAAGAGGCACTTAGGGATCACGTTGCAAACATATGATGACTAATGGAGCACACCAAGGAATTCCAGAAGAAAACCAACATTTGTTTGATAGATTATAGCAAAGCCTTTGATTGCATAGATCATGAAAAGCTATGGGTTGCTCGCTAATACATGGAGTGGCATTACGTTTTATAGTCCTGATGTGAAATCTGTACTTAGGACCAGAGGCGACTGTCAGAACAGAATTTGGAGAAGCGGAACAGTCCCCAATTGGCAAAGGAGGCAGGCAAGGCTCCATCCTATCATCCCATCTCTTCAACTCATATGCAGAAAATATCATACAAAAAGCAGGCATAGAGGAAGGAGGAGTGAAGATAAGAGGAAGAAACATGAACAATCTAAGATACGTAGATGACACCGTACTACTGGCAGAAAACATCATGGGCTTGGAAAAACTACTACGGAGGATCAGAGCAGAAAATGCAAAGGCAGGCATATTGTTGAACATAAAGAAAACAAAAATAAGGACCAGGAGGGATCTACACAAATTCAACCGCCGCCTTGAGTCTCTATGTTGTCAGAAAGGTGGGATATAAGAAAATAACAACAACAACAACAACAACAACAACCAACACCACCACCTAGATGAAGAGGAAAAAGAAATAGTGGAAGATTGCTCATACACAGCAAAACAAAAGATATTATGATTCAGGGCTTAGGCAAGTTCCTTTTTTGGACTACAAGTCTTAGAAGGCCTCCAGTCACCCACATAGTACAACAACGAATGTGGTTTTCCCTCATTCATTTTACCAAGGAGCAAGATTCTTAAACATTTTACAGGTGGACATTGTATAACTGTAGTACAAGGTTTCAATTATATGCAGCTGGGAGGGGGGAAAAAATACTCTGTGTAGGTATTTTCTAGGTTTTCCAGTGCAAATCGATGATATGCTTCCAGTGGAAGTTGACCACAGAGTTGTGCTGGAGGACCTAGAGATTCCTAGAGAGAGTACTTCTCTAGGCATTTGCAGGTCCCCCAGCAAAACTCTGTGGTCAACATCTGGCAGATGCATACAAGAGAATCATGCTAAAGGGCCTGGCAAATACCTAGAGAGAACACTGTCACTAAAGAAATAGCATTTCAGATATGCTATGATATGCAAACTTTTTAAGAACTTTCTTTTTTCCAAAAAGGGGACAAAGGAACAAAAATGTAAGCTCAGCCTTCAGCCTTGATCCTTAAGTGGACAGGATCTGCCTCTTTCTCATTTTCTAAACCTAACCTACCTTGAAGGGTTGCGATGAGGGTAGAAATGGAGCAACCCAATATCTACACTCCTTGAAGTACCCAACTAAATAATACCCCAACCAGGGTATAGAAAAAAAAATACCTATTTTGGACTGCAATGACCAGAATCCCTCAGTGGTCATGATGGTTGGGGGATGCTGGGAACTGTTGTCCAAAAGGTTAGCATTTCCCAGTTCTGGGCATAACTATACTTCATCTCTAGGTTTTACGCTTTCAGAGTTTATAGGATAGTGCTCCCCACACAAACATACAGATGCACCCACTCATTCATTCTGGTCCAATTCTTCCCCCAAAGATATCACATGGGCTGGTATGGTCATAAAACCAATTTAAATTAAATGTATCTGCACTATACACTTTATAGCAGTTTGATCCTGCTTTACCTGCCACAGCGCCTTTCTATGGAAACCTTGGGATTTGTAGTTTGGGGAAGGATTTTGCATTCTCTGCCATAGAGTTCTAAGGCTGCAATTCAGGAAAGTGCACAAAATAATTCTCTGCATTGCCACCAAACTACAAATCCCAGGACGCCATGGCAATTAAAACAGGATCAGACTGGTACCATTGTGCACTGCAGAAACACACACCTTGGGATCATAAGCAGCAATTTGAACCCAGGTCCAGTCACTCAGAGGCCTCCATTTGAAGTTTTAAGTGTCTAGAAAGGGATAGGTTCAATGCAAAGGGTAACACAAAGGTAAGTCAGGGGTACAGCTATGCTTCTGTTGCAAGAAGATAGAGAACAACAACAACTAAGGAATGGTTTGTAGGAGCAATGGAGGAGTTTGCTCCTTTTTTCAAATGCTTTGTCATTCTCGAGAGTCATCAAATCACATGCAAACGGAAACGGCGCATTGGAGGAAAGGCGTTCATGGATCACTCTTTGCAAAAGAACAGCACACCTGATCAAAAATCCGTCCATAACATCACACCGAATCTTTCCTCTCGAAATAGCCTGACCTCCTTGTCGGAAACCGTTTCTACGCCTATCCTCACGTGCCCCCGCGGCTCATTCACCCAGCAACATCTGAGCGGCGCTTCCTTCTGAACAACGCCTGCCTAGCCATAAGATGGCAACACTGGGTTTGTTTGTTTTAATGATCCACGACGCGCATTATGCATTCAAGGGGCGTCCGAGGAGCCCACCGGCGCATCTGTGCTGCAGCCCACAACCCCGTTGCGCTCGGGCGATTCCGACAGAATTTGCTCCGGAGTCCAACGCTTCCCCGGTGGATCCGTGCCCATCACACCTGCGCCACACTCACAGACACACTCAGCTCACCTGCTTGTGAGATGCTCCATCTCTGGGTAGCAATCCACAAGGGACCCCTAGAAATCTCCTCCTGCTTTTGCAACAACACTTCAGTGGAGGGGGCAGAGATTTTTCTATCCTTTCCTCAGTGTCACATCTCACAACAGGCACGAAAGACGACAGGGAGGGTCTCTTTCCCTGAGGTCGGTTTTGCTTCCATGGGAAGGTCTGAAGGGGCGGTTTATTTCTTGGTGGGTTGCCAACTGAGGGGTGGGAGGAGATCACATTGGTCATGGGAAAAAAAAGAGAGCAGCAAAGAGACGGCGGAAAGGCGGCGGAGCAATGGTGTTTGCTCCAGGGTCTTCCCAAATCCACCATCACCAGAATAAACGCTAGCAAAGCAGAAGGATCAGACCCATCCTCTTTGCCTCGAAGAACCCAGCAAAGAAAGATGCATCAGTCCGTGGTGCGTATCCAAGCTTCTCCAAGAGAAACAGGATGGAGGCATTGCACCTCTAACTTTGTTCCAGGTCTCCTTCCAGCATCAAAATAACCTTTGCTTTCCCTCTTGCCACCAAAGCCTGCGCCTTGCCATGGTTTTTAAGACACAAAACATCTCCCTCTCTACTTCCACTAGGAAGAAACAAACTTTGAGGACATGCACCCAGGGGAGGTACCCAACCAGATCTAGGATGCGTGCAACTTGTTCAAAACCTCCCACAAAATCCAGAAACCTTTTACACAAGGTGCTACCGAAGGCAAAAGACAACGGACCTGAGCCTTTCTGGCTCTTTTCTGCACACAGGGCACAAACAGAAATAGAAAACCATGAGAAAGGAAGGGGGCAAGAGGCAAAGGATGAATGAATGGCTAGAGATCGTCCTGCCAAGGAGACCATCCAACCATCCAAAAAGAGAAAACGGTTCCACCATACCTGCACACTTGTCCCCGTCCTCTTCCTTCTCCTTCTCGAGTGCTTTCCTTTCTTTCTCTCCTCTGTCTGGCCGGTGCTTTCCCTTCTTCCTCGGGCTTCCTTCGCGTCCTTCCAAGGCAGATGGGTCACCGATTTAGATCCTTCGGAAGAGGGGTGGGTTGGAAATGTGGAGAGAGGAGGGGTGTTAAAAATAAAACGAAATAGATAGGCGTACAGCACAGTCCTTCCTTCCTTCCTTCCTTCCTTCCTTCCTTCCCCTTCTGCGCTTGCTTTCTGTCTCTCCGCCTGTCTCAGCAAGCCTTTGGAGCTCCTTCAGTAGCCATTATTCATGTGCCACTAGGGGATAGAAGGTAATTAGGAAGAGTCCTCCCCGCAGCAGCATCCAGTCTGAAAATTTAATGCTAGCGGTAAGAGGGGTGGATGTGGCGTGTGCATTGTGTGTGTCTTTCTGTGCATGTGTGTGTGTGGTGGGGGCTGTATGGTTGGCTGCAGGCTTCTCAAAGCCCCCCAAAGGGGGAGGGTGAGACGGTGGAGATGGAAGAGGTGAGAGAGAGGAAGGATGCGGAGGAGGCAGTGGCTTTCGGATTTTTCCTCCCCGGCTCTATGAAGACATCAGGATGTCCAAGGAGACAGAGGGACCGGTGGCAGCAAAGGCACCGCCACCAGCATCCTCTCTCTGCTACACACAACCTCTCTCTCTCTTCCTCGCTCTTTTTTTTGTGTGTTGTTGAGTGGGTGGCGAGCCCTGCGCCGGTGTGCGCACGATGGGCGAGCGCCCGTGTTTGTGCCAGGAATAGCAATCAGAAACAAGAGGCGGCAGCCCACGGAGCCGGAAAAAAACGCCACCGTGCCAGGGGGAGTCGAGAAAAGCTGCAGACTTCAATAAATAATGGTTATAAATATATATATATGTATGGAGGGGGGAAAAAAAACCAAAGGAAGGAAGAGAAGGAGGAGAGAAGAATAGATATAAATCCCACCCAAATAATTGTATAAAGGGGAGAGGTATAAGAAGAAGAAGAGGGAGAGGTTACTACCTAATAATAATAGTAATAGTAATAATAATACTAGTACAAATCGGAAGGATGAAAAGCGCAGAAGAAGAGAGAGCAGGCAGGTTTCTCTTGCTTTGATTGGTCTGTTTCATCACTACCGTTCTCCCGAAATACAATTGCAGGGGAAATGCACACACCGCACACACACACAAATCCACACGCATCTGCAACACGCACATGCATACAAAGCCGAGGGTTTAGGGCGGATGGGTGGGCGAGGGGAGGCAACCGTGGGAACCGGAGGGGGCCAGTGGGAAGGTTGGATGGGAAGAGACTGGAAGGGTGGGAGGAAGGAGGCATCTCTCGCACCTGGAGCCCTCCTGGCTGCAAGGCAGGCCCAGCAGGAAGGGGGCGAGGCGGAGGCGTGCTCAGACGCCCAGGGCACGGCTGCAAAGGAGGGTCAACGGCTTTCTGGTCTCCCTTTGCACCATGGATGGGTTTGTGGGGAAGAGGAGGAGGGGATGCTAACAAAGAAGGCTGCCTCCTTCCCTCCCTCCCCCCCAAATCACCAGTCGCCCTTCTCCCTTTGTTGTTGTTGTTGTTGTTGTTTGGGTTTGGGTGGTTGTTGGAATAAGGAAAAGGTGCAGGAAGGGTGAGACCTAAAGCCTGGGTCTCTCTTGTGCCCAAATAATTGAGGATGGAGGAGCACTGGGTGGGGGGATGGGGATGGGGGGGGTTGAAACATAATGCAATGTAATAAGCAACCAAGGATCAAGCGCTCCATCAGTTCAATCAATCCATCAATTAATTTCTCCTTACTCACTTTTATTAATTTATTTATTTATTCCCTCTCTCCCTCCCCCTCCCTTCCACCCTCCTTCCTTCCAGCCTTATTTCCTTTTCCTTTCTTCCTTTTCGTTCTTTATTTCCTTCCCTTTACCTTCTGGCATTCATTTTCTATCCTTCCTTCTTTTCTTCCTTTCCTCCTTTCCTTCCTTCCTTCCTTCCCTCCATTCCCCTTCCTCCTCTTCTCTTCTCTTCCCTTCCTTCATTTTTCCTTCCTTCCTTCCTTCCTTCCTTCCTTCCTTCCTCTATTCATTTCCCTTCCTTCCTTTTCCTCCCTTCCCTTCCCTTCCTCTTTTGCTTCCATCTTTCTTTCCTTTTCCCCTTCCTTCCTTCCTTCCTTCCTTTCCTCCTCCCCCTTTCTCCCTTTCTTTTTCCTTCCTTCCTCTCTTCTCTTCCTCCTTTCCTTTTTCATTCATTCCCCCCTTTCATCCTTCCTCCTTTCCTTCCTTCCCTCCCTCCCTCTCCTCCAGCTTTCCTTCTTTGCAAACAATCAGAGGCTCCCATCCAAGGGCCATCTGCCTGCTAACGCAGGATGATGGGAGCTGTACGCACAAAAACCAAAATGGTGTGGAACCCTGATTTCCTTTATCCGTTCCCTTTCTTCCACATCTGCTTCGCATCTACAAAACAGCAATCCTCAAAGGAGCAGGTAAATGTAAGCAGGAACACATACCTGCTTATGTTTAAAAACCAACCTTGATTTATTTTTAAAACTGCACTTTGGTTTTACTTGGGGCATGCCATTCCTGTGCTGCCTAAAACCATCTGTCTTGCTCTGTGCCTGCCTTATTTCAGTGTCACGTTACCAGGGCCTGCGACCCATTAAAATACAACCCCATGTCAGGGACTTCCACCTCTCTTTGGAGGGTTGGGACACATTAGAAAGACAAAGGATGCTCACAGATCTATAGAAAGCCTTCTCCCTATTGTGGTTTATGACCACCGTCCACTAAAAAAAAGTGGAAGACAGCCTTCAAGTGGAGGGTCTTTGAGTTTTGAGGCCGCAATTCCTATTATCCCTGGCCACAATGGTATCCGCACAGGTTGAGGCTGATGGAAACTGGAACCTGACAACATCTGGAGGGTACCAGTTTGCAAAAGGTTGGAAGATGGTGTGAGCCAGTGGCTGAAAGTGATCCATCAGGCCAAGACAAGTCCAGGTTTGAATTTTCATGTGGCCACGACAGCTCATACAGGCATCTGATGAGATGTGAAAAATACTACGTCAATGGTTAACTCCAAACTATTTCATCCCAGGGTGGACATCGTGTGGATTTCCAGATGTTTGTCATTCTTGGCCACCCTGTGAATGAGCCCTCCCGGGATTGCAACTCATAAAAACATAGGATCTTAAAGTTGGAAAGGACCACAAGGACTGTCTACTGGTCGAACCCTCTGCCGTGTTGGAAAACACAATTACACTACTCCTGAAAGTTGGTTGGCACTCTATGTGGCAAACTCTTGCTATCTGGCAAAGACCTGGGAGGTTCAGGATTAGCTTTTTTATCAAAGGGTTAAAGTCAATTCTGGAAACCAGGGTTCAATTACTTGCTCGGCCATGAAACCTACCAGGTGACCTTGGGCAAGTCACACACTCTCAGCCTCAGGGGAGAGCAAGGGCATACTTCCTCTGACTATATCTTGCCAAGAAAACCCCATGATAGGGTCTCCTTAGGGTTTCCACACATTGGAAGCAACTTGAAGGCACACAACAACAAAAAGTCTGCTTGCAGTCCAATGACATCTGGGGGGCTTTATTATTCTCATCGCTGGCCCTAGGTTTGACAGACAACTTGAAGACATGCCCAAAGGCACAAAACTTCCAGACCTTTGGTCGAGTCCTCTATCATTGACGCTGCTCTCTTTATACCCTCCAGTTTTGCAGGGACAGTCCCGATTAATCCTCTACAGCCCCACTTTTCCAGTTGCTTTCCATTTCTCTCTTCTCCTCCCACTTCGCCCTTTCGTCCTCTGCTCACTTCCTCTATTGCAAACAGATTTCAAAATGTAAAAGTAGCTTGCGCTCGGCTCAGCGGAGGGCAGCAAGGAGATGAGAAGAGGCAAAAATCTTGCCTTTCTTCCCAGTCGGCTCAGGCAAAAGCAAACCGCTGTGCACCCTCTCCTAAATTCTGTGTCCTTTAGTTTTTTTGTGGGGTTTTCTGTGTCCTTTCTCACTGATACCTTTTGACGTCTTGACCGCACTCTGACATTGCTTGGCCACATGAGTTTTCATATGTGAAACGTTGGTGAGTTTTGCTGTCCTTTCCAGCCAAGTTGGTCTCCCCTGTTGCCCAAGGAGGAAAGGAAAGAGAAGGCATTATTCCTCCCATTCACTTTCCAAAGCTTTCTCTCTTTCCCCCTTGATGGAGACCGCTTCCTCTGTCTTCCTTCAGCCCCTCCTGGGGTGACCTAGGATGTATTGAGTGGAGCTGCACCTCAATACCAGCCTCTTTCTGTTTCCATGGAAAGAATGAATGGTGACTCCTTTCCCGGCGGTTGATTAGAATTCCTTTTATTCAGACGGAGGGCGGTCGAGTGGAGAAGGGGGGAAAAAGCTTTAATACAGTCCTAATGGAACCCATGGGAAGATTAGGAAGGAAACCTCGAGGCACAGCTGGGGGAAGGCGATGTGGAGGTGGAGGGGTATTTCAAGATATATTTCCAGACAGGTTACTGCTCCCTTCCCTTCCACCGACGCCTACCCCATTTCTTTCCAAAGGATAAAGCCTAAGGGGAAGAAGTATGTTATTTTTTCACGGCTGTAAGGCGAGAACCACACAGGAGAGTAACTATGGAAGGGACACAAAAACAATTCGTATTTGGAGGTGCATTGCAAATTCTGCACACAGGCACAGACTCGGTGAAATTTTCACAAATTTTCTAGCAATAACCGAAAACTTCATTTGAGCCTGTTGTTGTCGTGTGCCTTCCAGTTGTTTCCGACTTAACAGCGACCCCAAAGCAAAACTGTCAAGGGTTTTCCTGGCAAGATTTTTTTCCCATGGCCATCCTTTGAGGCTGAGAAAGTGTGACTTGCCCAAAGTCACCAGCAGAGACATCCAAAAGGGCAAGCCAAATGACCCAGGGAAGAGCTCTAGGGATGAACAATTTTCTCCCTCTCTGCAATGCTAGAAATTTGGGGAATGAAGGGCAATTTTATTTGGAGGGCACAATTCTTACTTGGATGGGCAATGCCCTCATTTTGCCCTGCAGCTAAACCCCTGCCTCATTCTTGGAGCCTAGGCATGGCTAAAAACCAGGCATGGCTCGATTCACTTGCCTTCTCTTTTCCTTCTGCCCTTCTCCCCTTGCCAGAAGACATATTTCTTTCACAAACTGCAGAACCTACCCAGGGGTTGAACCATTAAGGATAATGGGTGGCACAATGGAGATGTCACCTTATGGGGCAACCGGATCTCAAGAGGGACAGCTCCCCGTTCTTGAGGAGCTAGCAGTCTAGCTTTCCTGGCAAAGGTGGTAGTATTGGTGGTGTTTAGACAAAGAATCAAAGGGAAAAGGAGAGGCAGGAGTAACAAGGGGAATAGGTGAAGAAGGCGGTCGATAAGGCGTTAAACTTGATTTCCACTGGGGACATTTAAGGCATCGGGCCAAAGGGCTGAGTGGAAGAGGCGGAGATGGAGAAAGGATTTGGAAGAATGAGGAGAGCGAATGAACGAGAGAAAGAGAAAGAAAGAGAGATGCAGACAGGAGGACGGAGTCATTTAAAGCAATTGTACTCTAAGTGGTGGTCCAGGGACCAGTGCCAGTCCATGTGCCATCATCTGCTTGTCCCTGGAGAGTTTCCAGGAAAGAAATAAAACATTTTAGCCAACAGGAACCAGTGTAAGAAAGCCAACCGGTGTACCGGTTTGAACGTCGGACCAAGGCTACATCCGCACTGCAGAAATAGTCCGGTTTGACACCACTTAAACTGCCATGAGTCAATGCTATGGACTTCTTGGAGTTATCATTTTGTGAAACATTTAACCTTCTCTGTCGGAGAGCTCTGGTGCCACCACAAACTATAAACCCCAGGGATTTCACAGCATTGAGCCACGGCAGTTAAAATGGCACCAGACTGGATTATTTCTGCAGTGTGGACACCGCCTACGATTCTGGGAACCAGAGTTCGCTTCCCTGCCCAGCCATGACTTTGGGCACATCACACACTTTCAGCCCCAGAAAACCCTGTCATAGGGTCACCAAGCAAAAGTGAAAAGATTTTGGTATTTTTGGATTTTGGCGCTGGAACCAAACCCCAGCAGTTACCAAGGGCTCATGGAGCAAGCTACGTTTCCACTTTGGACTCAGTGAGCAGCAACTGAAATAAACTGAGGACAAAGGGGGAAGGTGGGATAAGGAGAGAGAAACCGGGACATCCAAAAAGCACCTGGAAAACTGGGAAGACAGATTAAGAAACGTTGGCAGGTGTGTGATGGAAGCGGCTAGCGCTCTGGCTCAGGTGGGCCCAAGATGGTGCCCTCTTCTGCCTTCTTCCTCCTGCTTTCCCCTCCATCATTCTCTCTTATGCAGGGACCATTTGCCATGACAACAAGGTCTTTTTTGCTCTTCTCGCCATCTGTTCCGTCTTGGGCACAGGGAACGCAGACGATGACGGGGCTTTCGCTTTGGCCTGGCATGGACTTCTCTGGCCCCATGCCAACGGCAGCGCACTGGAACATCAGCGACAGAAGCAGCTTTAGGTTTCTGACAGGCTTTGAAGAAGACCCTGGCCTCCAACTTGCTACTGAATGGTCCTTGTTTTTTCACTTTCCTCTTCTTCTTCTCGGTTTCCTCCTTGTTTAATTTCCGCAACAGATGCAACCTTGTCCAGCCTACATGCTGCCATTTTAGATTTACCCCATTCCTTGCCCAAATTGACATAGATTTATTTTATTTGTTAAGGTATTGCTGTCCCACACGCTCACGTCAGCATACAGTTAAAACAGTACCATAGGTATCTGCTGGGGTTTCGTTCCAGGACTCTCCATGGATACCAAAATCTATGGATGCTGAAGTCCCATTAAATACAATGGGTATTGCAACAACAAGAACAACAACAGCAACAAATGGTGGGTCCTTGGTATCTTCTGGGGCTTCATTCCAGGATTCTCCACGGATACAAAAACCCATGGATGCTCAAAGTCTCATTAAATACAATGAGGTATTACAACAACAACAACAACTGGTGGGTCCTTGGTATCTTCTGGGGTTTCATTCCAGGACTCTCCATGGATACCAACAACCATGGATGCTCAAAGTCCCATTAAATACAACAGAGTATTACAACAACAACAGTATCTGCTGGGGTCATGGGTACCAAAATCCATGGATGTTCAAGTAAAGTGGAGTAGTAAAATGGTGTTCCTTATATAAAACAGCAACATCAAGTTTTGCTTTTTGGAATATATATATATATATATATTCAAGCTGTGGATGGTGGAATCCATGGATAAAGAATCTGTAGATACGGAAGGCCAAGTGTACATAAAAAGTTGAAACAGTTTCTGGACAAAAGAATTTAAACAGGATAAAAACACATTTAATACAACACCAGGTGAATAGGGCCGAGGCACTTGAAACCATGTACATGTATGCTGAAAAAGGAATAAGAATAAGCCAGCGTGAAAGCTGGCGAAGAAGACTGCACCTTCAATGGTTGTGTAGAAGAAGGAATTTCAGCACAGGTTGCTTGTTACCTGGTTGAATAGCCAGCAACCCCTGCTGAAATTCTCTCTTCCATTGCTGTTGAGTGCCTTCAAATCATTTCTGACTTGTGGTGACCCTATCATGGGGTTTTCTTGGCAAGATTTGTTCAGAGGAGGTTCGCCTTTGCCTTCCTCTAAGGATGAAAAAGTGCGACTTGGCCAAGGTCACCCAGTGGGTTTCCATGACCAAGCTGGGATTCAAACCCCGGTCTCTGCTGTATCTGGAAAATCAGCCACGGAAACCCGAGTGGCAAGGGAAGAAATAGTAAAAGGCAACTTTGCAGAAATATGGAATCCATTTATAATCCAAGTTTTGGATTTAACAACAGTTCGAGGTCCAATCATGAACATACAGGACGTCTTGGCATGGTTGTTGTTGTTGCTGTTGCTGTTGTGTGCCTTCAAGTCATTTCCAACTAATGGCGACTCTAAAGTGAACCTATCACTGGGTTTTCTTGGCAAGATTCTTGATTATTTTTGTTTTAAAAAATCATATTTCATAGAGTCATAGAGCTGGAAGATGCATCAAGGATCATCTAATCCAACCTCTTGCCATGCAAGAATACACAACTGAAGCACTCTTGAAAGATGCCCATTCAACCTCTGTTCCTCCAAAGAACCCATTACACTCCAAGGATGTCCATTTCACTGTCAAACAATACTTTACTAACGTACCTTGCTTTGAAAATTTGGGATATAAGCAGAATAATAATAAACCTTTGCAAATAATAAGAAACAAACTCCCAACAGACTTAGCCAGTAGCAGTGAAGAATGCCGGAAACTGCGGCTCAACAATATTTTAGGGGCTATACAAGATCCACTTCCAAAAGAACATTAAGCTCTGCCATGAAAAAAGGTGATTTGAACAAGACAGTAGTCATGTGTGTCACTCTTAATGTCAATTAAATAATAAAAAAAAATTAAATTAAATTAAAATCCTATACTGCAGTACAGTGGGCCTTTGTTATCCGCTGGTGTTTGGTAACAGAACAAAATCCGCGGATGCTCAAGTCCCATTAAATACAATGGCATAGCAAAATCGTGTCCCTTATATAAAATGGCAAAATCAAAGTTTGGTATTTGGAATTTATACTTTTTAAAAAATACTTTTAAGTCGTGGAGTTAAAAAATCAGTGGATAAGGGGAGCCGACTGTAGTAGCTTGCTCTTTCTTCCCATCCTTTCTTTGGCCCTAAAACAGAAGGAAACAGGATGCCAGACTGAGCATCAACCGCGTCTCCAAAAGCGTGTCTTCCTTATTTTTAATCCGCTCTTCTCTCTACCCCTAAGACCGGATGGAGAATCTGCTTTTCCCCCTTCCAATGGGAGAGGCGCAAAAGGGTTTCGCCTCTTTTATTCTGAGCACGGCGCATGGAGCAATTAGTAAGGACCTGCAAAGCGGTGCATGGTGCACGCAGCAGAAGAGAGGATGGGATCCATCAAAGGGAAGAAGGAAGGCCCATTGGGGAGCTTGGAGTGCGGGGATGAGTGGGAAGGAGGAGATGGCCAGAAAGAGATGCGATTGGAGAGGAAAAAAGGGGAAGAGGGGTCGGTAAACACACACACACACACATAAACACACACCAGCCATGATAAAACTCCCAAAACAGCAGCCGGAGCACCTTCTGTGATGCACAGAAGGAAAAAGGGCCCCCGGCATCTCCCTCCTTGTTTCCAATCTCATCAAGGAACCCGCCATTAATAGCAATAGCAATATAGCAAGTACTGTGTATACTTATGTGTAAGTCTAGAAATTTAGGTTAAAAAATTGACCCCAAAAAGCCGAGTCGACTTATCCAATGTAAGTGCTGTATTTTAACGCATATATATATATATATATATATATAGAAAGATAAGAGTTTAATCTGCCCTGGAAGCACTGACTCCCTTCTACGCTCTCAGCCAGCCAGCCTTTAATATGTTTACAAATAGTGTCTGCTAGAATTTTGTAAGTTCTTTGACATTGTTTTCCTTTATTTCGTCCTTTACAGCCTTCATTACGTGCACCTACTTTTTTACTCTTGACTTATCCACGGGCCTTATCAAAATCCAGAATTTTGGCCCCCAAAACTTGTCCTCGACTTATAGATGAGGTCGAGTATATACGGTGCATTTCTATACCGCTTATCTGTGAACTCAACACTCCCTACGCGGTTTACAATTTGTAAGTCAACTGTCCCCAACAATTTTACCGACCTACGAAAGGATGCAAGGCTGAGCAGACCTTGGAGCCCTCCTCTAGGATTGAACTTACAACGTTGTGGCTGCGGGACCGGCATTTAACCACTGAGCCACCAGGACTCCTTGCATCCCTTTTTATTTTATCCCTGGGGTTTTCTGGACATCTCTAGTGAAGATTATTCTTTTACCCTCTATGTGCTGAACACTAGATGGACACTAGCATGGGCTTCTCTTGGCCAGATTTGTTCAGAGGGGGTTCGCCATTGCCTTTCCCCGAGGCTGAGAGTGTGTGACCTGCTCAAGACCTTCCATGACTGAACAGGGATTTGAACCCTTGCCTTCCATTGTCTGGGCACAGCACTCCAACTACTAAACCACACTGGCTCTTGGTGCAATATAGTAACGATGCACATATGGCGGTCTCTGGGATGGACAGGGTCCCTGGACCCTAATTTTATGGCCTCCGAATCCTCTCACCAGTCCCCCCCAACCCTCTCAAAATGGCCACAGGAAGTGACATGTCAAAGTCCTGCGGCCATTTTGGGAAGAAGCGGAAAGGAAAACAGACGTATTGCTATCTGTGGGAGTTTGGGGCTGGTCTGACGGTCACCCACCCCTGCCATAAGTGAAACGAAAATGATCGGGGAAGAGTACAGCGGCCCTTTCTATATGGTCCCTGCATGTGCAAGGGCTGACCCCAACGTAAAGACCAAGCTTCTCCCCAAAACCCCGTGTTGCTTGGCAACAAGCGATAAAAAAGATGGAAAGCAGGCCTTCCTCTCTCTCGCTGACTTTCCCTTTTCAGAAGTGCCTTTGATGCGCAACCGCCGCCTTTGAGGCAGCTTGAACATCACACGGAAGAGCCAGCACGCACATGTGTGCGCTTTAACATTTCCAGAAGCTTATTAGTACTTTTCCACCAACTCCGTCGGATGAAACCCTGCTCCAAATGAAGACAAACGGACTCGAATTCAAAGCTCGGTGACTCAGGGGAGCGAACAAGACCCCAAAAAGTTCTCACCGTACCCCCCCTCCTTGACCGGATCCAACCTGCCCAAACACTTGGCTGCCACATCCATGGCGTGAAGCGCCCTAAAACATGCCTTCCTTCTAAATTCCTGGAATTATCCATCTGCTTCTAGAAGCCCACTTTTGTTTTTTAACGAAAAAATAACAATGCGCAGCCTCCCGTTCCACAACTAATTCTTTTGGCCAACGAAAGTGACGTCCGTGACAGGCTAAATGAAGCCAGCGGGGAAAGGAGCTGCCATGGCGTGTCTTGAGCGTCTAGCGGTTGGGTTGAATCTCCATATGCTGCTTTCCATGGCATCTGTATAGAACTGCACATGGAAAAGCCATATGGCCTTTATTTTCGGGGAAGGGTCTCTCTTTCGCCCCACCCCGCCTTGCATTCCAGTTCTGCACCAAGGAAAGAGAAAATCCAAACGTGCATCGCCTTCGAATCCAAGGCATGATTGTAGATTTGGATTTCCAATTGCTAGGTTCCTGCCCGACGAGAAATAACGTAGGTGAACGTTGGAATAAAAGCAACACCAATGTGTTAATAAATGCAAAAAATAAAATGGGGAGGGGGTTGTAAGGAAAGAAGGCTGGCGAATAATTTCCCAAATGATTATATTATCATTATTTATTTGCTACATTTTCATCGCATCTATCTTTCTTGGATGCATCCTATGTGGGTTGAATACTGTTATGCTCACTCCAACGCCGCTATACGAGGAGCTTTACGGATGAGCAGAGATTCAAACCCAGATTACAGGAGCAGAATAAGAGCCTTGCCGGATCGGATCAAGGATCTCTCTGGCGCAGTATCCTGTTTCCATATAGCCAGATGCCCACAAAAACCCACATCATTTGCCCGAAAAGGTATCTGGAATTTAGAAATATCGTGTCTTCGAGGATGATAAAACAAAATGGTTTAATCATTCATTTTTTTTTAATTTTTATTTTTTTTGCAGAGAGGATTGGTTTATTATCACCTCTTCAGCCTGCTAGGGCCCACAAGGCCAGGAACAAGAGAGAAAAACGGCTAAAGCATTCTTTGGAAACAGGATTTTTTCTAAAAACACATGCACACACGAATAAAAATATCCAAGGATGCTTCTGTAACTGTAGAAATAAAGCAGTTTGACACCACTTTAATGGTCATGGCTCCATCTTACACAATCCTGAGATTTATAATTTTCAGAGGCACCAGCTCTCTTTGGCAGAGGTGAAAGATGCTGCAAAACTACAGAACCCAGGATTTCATAGGATGGAGCCATGGCAGTTAAACTGATGTCAAACTGCATTATTTCTACGGTGTAGATGCACCCCTGGTTTTAAGGACCAAAGGACATAGGGAACAATGTCCTTTTACCAGCCTACTGGGAGCTCAAAAGGGAAATGGAGTCAGCCTTTTTAAAAGAAGGGATTTGACATCCAAAGGGCTACTAATACAGAAAAGGCCCTGCCATGTGTGTTCAGGAACCTGGACTTTCGGCATTGGATCATGCAACAGGGCTACGGCTGAAGATCTCAGGTTCAATATATTTACAATTGACCCTCCACGTTTACGGCTGAATCAATATGCAAACTGGAACGGAGTTATCTTTCAGGATTCACACTTCGTACAATTTGTCGTTGCAGAGTGTGTGCCTTCAAGTCGTTTCCAATTTATGGCGACCCTAAAGCAACATTATCACAGGGTTTTCTGGAGCTGAGAGTGTGTGAACCAGTGAGTTTCCTTCACCAAGCAAGGACTTGAACCTTGATCTCCAGAGTCGTAGTCCAACGCTCAAACCACTATGCCACACTGGCTTAGTTTAGCTGGCACAACTTAGGAGTGTGATTTTTTCCAACTTCCCACACATAAAAAGCACTGAAAAATGCTATTTGGGAGAGCCGCACGTAAATATATGTATATATGTATGCGGGATACAAACACACAGACATATATGGTAAAAGCATACAAAAAAGCAGGGCATAAGAAAAACCAGCTTCCTGGGTAGGAGAGAAATGGAAGTGTGAAAATCTGAAGTTCACGGATTGATTTGAAGAAATTTTTGGCTGCGTGCCTTTGGACTAAGGAAATGCACTTTCCCATTCCTAGCAAATCGGGGAAGCTGAGCTTTCATTCGTGTCCTCCACGCTGCCAGTCCCTAGTAGGAAGAATGATGTCAGTTGTTCTGCTGCAATATTCAGCGCCAGATTTATGCACAAGCCCCTCGGCATCCCATACCGTCCAACATTTCGCAGAGGAACACGGGGACGCGTGTGGCCAAGCGCCATCAGAATGAGGTCAAGATGGCAAAAGTTGTGAATGAGGCAGAATAGACTAGAAAGCTGGGCCAAAGCTAACAAAATGAAATTCAACACGGAGAAATGTAAGTCCTGCACTTAGGGCGGAAAAAATGAAATGCACAGATACAGGATGGGGGACACCTGGTTGAAGGAGACTTATACGTGTGAAAGGGATCTAGGAATCCAAGCAGACCACAAGTTGAACATGAGTCAACAGTCCGATGCGGCAGCTAAAAAGGCCAATGCGATTTTAGGTTGCATCAAATAGAAGTATAGTGGAGTCAAAGGCTTTCGTGGCAGGCATCCATAGCTTTTCGTGGGGCTTTCAGGCTATGTGGCCATGTTCTAGAAGAGTTCCTTTCTGACATTTCGCCAACATCTGTGGCTGGCATCTTCAGAGAATGCTGGCATGGAAGAGAGTTGGTTATATATATATACTGGTGGCAGCGGGTGGCACAGTCAGACATGTTGTAAACAGCCACTTAGTATCATAACGGAGGGCTCCGGATCTTCCGGGAAGATCCAAAGCAAAAAGTGAAGATCTTCTGAAACATTTCCAGAGGGGATATATGGTAGGTTCAGTGGTTATCCGGAAAATGTGAAGTTGAAGTTATCCGGACAGTTTGCACCAGAACTGGATTTGGGTGCCGCGTTATTGGGATTCACTGCTGCAGGAAAGGAGGAGGACATTTTATATAATTCCTGTATACCACTGGATGTAATGGCAATAGTTGTGATATAAACTAGTATTAGTAGAATTTGAAGTTATCCAGACAGTTTGCACCAGGATTTGGGTGCTGCATTGTTGGGATCTGTTGCTGCGGGAATGGAGGAGGACATTTATATAATTCCTGTATATCACTGGATGTAATGGCAATAGTTGGGATATAAACTAGTATTAGAAGAAGTTATCCAGACAGTTTGCACCAGAATTTGGGTGCTGTGTTGTTGGGATTCGTTGCTGCCGGAATGGAGGAGGACATTTTATATAATTCCTGTATATTTTATTTGGCCCGTGCAGACAGGGCCGCAGTTTGGAGCCACTGAGGACAAAGAGGCGGGAGGAGGAGAGAGAAGCTGGGACGTTTGGAAAGCTGGGGAGAAAGCGGGATGACGGAGGATTAATCGGGACTATCCCCGCCAAATCGGGACAGTTGGAGCACATGGCATCCATGGAGTGCCATCTCCCCGCGAACAGTTGTGGGCTGGGGCTGGAAATGAGCAAGTGGCACAATCCCTCTGCAGCGCCGCAAGAAGAAAAGGCAAGCACCTCCGGAGCGCCTTAATGAATCCGGGGCCCATTAGCATGCCAGCGATTCACCTGGGAGAGTAATCTCCGGTGGGGGGAACCTTCGACGGGGGACCCGTGAGCTTTCATGGCCAATTTATGTACTGGCATGTAATGCGCTCTGTTAGAGGCAGTCCGTGTGGAAATGTCATTGTACTTAGAAGTCATTAGCTCGGGGATGGAGGAGAAAGAGACAAGAGGATGGGGGGAGAGGGAAAGGCGGACGGAGGGACGAGGGAGAGATAGGGAAGGCACACACACACACACAAAAATTAATTTAATTAAAAAGAATCTTTTGAGCCTGGCTCTCGACTCGTGTGGTTTGGGAGACTTGGCAGAGATCTGGAGAACAGCAGGCAAGGAAAATGAAGGTTATTGGAGCTCCTTATTTCCAAAAGAAAATTGATGCTAATAAAAAAAAATATGAACAGAAGACTTTTCATAGATGAGGAAATAACTTCCCCCCCATCCACCTTTTCTCAGTCTCAAGACAATCCACTTATTTCATGCCGGTTTTCCTGTAATTTTCCTTTTAAAAAAAATAAAGTCTCTAAGCTTTTTTCAACTTGGTGACTCCATATCCTGAACAGTATTAACGTCCATCATTCGTAGCCGGTGTCTTGGCTAATAAATCTCCCAGCATTCGATGGGAAAAGGCTTTGGATCGATGGTGGCAGATGCAAAAGAAAAACAAAGGTTGAAAAGCATTCTCTGGGCATGCACAGAGGTCTTTTATTCCTCCATTCCAAGCTTCAAGAGATTTTTTTCAGAGCTGCGATACCCATCTCTAATTTCAACCCAGAATTTATGGCCATTCATACCCAGGAAATGTCAAATTCAGAGGCGAGCATTTGAACAAAGAGCAAAAATCCACCCCAACGGACTAGTTTATTTCTTTCTTTAGATATTTCTATATTGTCCAGCGTGGAGTAGTGGCTTGAAATGCTGGACTCTGACTCTGGAGACCAGAGTTCGATTCATTGCTTGGTTATGATATCCATTGGTTGACCTTGGGCAAGTCACACACTCTCAGCCTTGGGGGGAAAGCAATGCCAAGCCTCCTCTGAACAAATCTGGCCAAGAAAATCCCATGCTAGGTTTCACCTTAGGGTTGTCATAAGTCAGAAATGACTTGAAAATATACCACAATAACAAGTATCCAAAGCTCTCAGGGCAGTATACAATGAAATCAATTTAAATTAATAAATACCTGTAATAGCCATAGTTTTAAAAAACAAACACTCATCCCTTCATATTTGCAGCTTTCATATTTGCAGGTTTGATCATTCACGGATTTGATTAATATGTTAATATGTTCTCTCTAGGAATATCTAGGTCCTCCAGTGCAACTATATGGTTAACTTTAACTAAAAGTTGCACTGAAAGACCTAGAGATTCCTAGAGAGATGTCCTTTCAGGTAAAAAAACATGGTGTTTTTGTTATTTACGATTTTTCCATATTCACAGGGGTCTTGTGCCCCTAACCCTAGCGAATATGGAGGGACAAGTGTATATTGTTTTATCATCAGTTAAAAACCAGACAATTATAAACCCGTTAAAACAGATTTTTAATTGTACCATTATTAGAAATGCACAGCCTGAATAAAACCGGTGTGGCCCGAAAAGCCGTGTTTTGACTCGGTGCCAAAATGCTCCCAACATTGAGGCCAATGGAGACTCCAGAGGGAGGTAATTCCAAAACTGGGCTGCCACCACAAAGAAGACCCTCTTCCAAGTCCTACCACAAAATATTTCCTCTACTGGTAAAACACAGAGGAGAGCCCCTCCAATAAATCTCAATTTTCGGTCAGGAATGTATCTGAAGACAAAATTTCAAATGTGTTACTCAACAGTTTCTACCTGCAGCGTGAAAAACGGCAAAATTCTGGGCCAAGTCCTGTTTTTTAAAAAGCATATTCCTGCACCTAGAATGATCCCAGGGAGTGCAAACAGGGGAAATTATCTTTCGTGGGCATGCGGGAGGAACGGTTTCGGAGGAAAGTTTCGTAGCATCACTTGGGGCCATAAAAGTGACACTTAGATCGAACTTTCCCTATTGCTTGCAGCAGGCTGTGGCACAATACAGTTGGCCCTCCGCGTTTGCGGCTTTAACTTTTGTGGATTTGATTATCTACGTTTTTTAAATTCATATATCTTCTCTCTAGGAATCTCTAGTTCCTCCAGCGCAACTCTGCCAGAGGTTGCCCATAAAGTTGTGCTGGAGAACCTAGAAGTTCCTAGAGAAAACGCTTCTCTGGGCCCGTAGGTCCTCCAGCCTGATTCTATGATCAACTTCTGGTAGATTTTGCACTGGAGGACCAAGAGATCCCTAGAAAGATTATATGAACAGTGTTTTTTATTTGTGGTTTTCCCACATTCACAGGGGTCCTTCAGCTCCAACCACAACGAACGTGGAGGGACCACTGTCTCGGGAACTGTCTTAGTTAGAAGGAGGAGTAGGAATCAGAAATGGAAAAGATATTTGCAATTATTTGTCCCCGGGGTTGAAAAACAAGGTTTCCTGGCGGTCGGCAAATCCCATTTGGAAATATAGGAGACTGGAGAAAATTTTGCACAATTTCAAATTCCCTGAAACAATGTGAAAGAATTCCTCTGTCGTGGAAAAAAAATACAAGATTTTTGTGCAAACCTACCCACCCCGGCTCTGTTTTCTGGGTTTTCAGTATGGAAAAAAAACCACGCATTTTTCTCTGCGGTGTTTTAGAGTGTTTGGATACAGGGAGAATTCTTTGGAGTAATATTCATCTTCTCTTTTAGCAGGGTGAAAATTACTGTAATTTTATTTCTGCACATATGGAAAGGGGAAATAGTTAAGGACAGATCTACATAGTAGGAACCATGTAACAGTCCAGATATCGTTGGACTGCAACTCCCAGCATGCTGTAACCTCACCAGGGCCACATACACGGCTGAGAGAGAAAAGGAACGAGAGGAAAGGGACTTGACAACCGTGATCAGAGACTAGCTTAACGCCGGTGGTTCAGAGTCGGTCCCTGAGGGATTTTCCTCCCTTTATTTTTAAAGCAAAGTCAAATCTCCTGCCGTTGCAACGGCGATACGTGTTTATTCCTTCAACGTGTGTGGCCCACGTAGGATCCAAGAGTAACAAACAGCAGCCTCTCCGACTTCCCTTGAAATGCGCTTGGCAGCCCCAGCGGTTGGAAGAAGAAGAAAAAAATTTTTTAACAAGGCACAGAGATTTGCACAGACTAGAGAAAGAACCGTCTTTATCGCCACCATGTTACAAGTCGATGTCCTGCTTCCTGTTCTTGAGCAGAAGAAAAGGGCCCTATATTTCCATTAACTCTCCAGCGACGGCCACCGCCAACTGTTCCAAGGGCTCCCCAAAATTCAGCATCCTGGGCTGCGCCTACATTGCAGAATTAATGCAATTTGGCACCACTTTAACTGTCCTGGCTCAATTCTATGCAATTCTGTGATTTGTAGTTTTGTGAGCTACAGTGGGCCCTTGTTATCCACGGGGTTTTGGCTCCAGGACCCTCCATTGATAACAAAATCTGTGGATGCTCAAGTCCCATTAAAGACGATGGCGTAGCAAAATGGTGTCCCTTATATAACATGGAAAATCAGGGTTTGCTATTTGGAATTTACAATTTTGGGGGGAATATTTTCACGCCGTGGATGCTTGAATCTGTGGATAAAAATCCATGGATAAGGAGGGCTGACTGTATTTAGTCTTTTCTGCCAGACAGCTCTGGTGCCACAACAAACTGCAAATCCATGGATGCCATAGGCCAGAGCCATGACAGTTGGAGCAGTGTCAAAGTGCATTAATTCTGCAATGTGGCAGCGGCCCAGGTTGGAGGTCACGGAAAGGTTTAATTCACCCGCTTTATCTATCGACGTCCACCTTTCCAGAGGCCTTTCCTACCCTGCGAGGCATGGGGACTCACATTTACGCATGCATCAAACCCAAGCCCTCGGGAGGGTGACAACACAGAAGTCTGGTTTGAACATTTTCTTCGAAGCAAGCAACAACAAATCATATCAACAAAAAAGATGCCTCCTGGCCCTTCGCGCGGACGGAAAGTGCTGAAGAGGTCGTACTGCGGGGTCACATTGCAACGAGAAAAAAACGACAAAAAAACCAAAACCCAACACATTCTCAGGGGCATCCCAGCAGATCCTCAGCCTGGGTTTCTGTGAACCTTGATAGCAGATCGATACATCTGTAATTGATTGGTTATCGGCTGGTTCTGCATTGCTTGGACAGTCCAATGGACAGGCATTTGGAGCTGACCTACGTTTGCTGGTCGAATCCACCTGAGATATTAACACTTGAGACCAGGGGTGGAAAAACTGTAGCTTTCCGCTGAACTTGACACCCCCCAAAATTTGAGGGAAAGGCAAAAATCACCCCCTAAGAATCAAATCACTATTCCTAGAAGCTTTCGGGAGCGTAGCAGGACCTGAAACCATCAACAAAACTACAAAACTCAGCTGCAAATGACCAGGAATAGAAACTAGGCTCAATTTGGGGGCAAGGGTGGCCCAATGGAGTGTATGATCCCCAGAAATCGGCCAACATGTCATGGTTGCCCACCCCTGCTTTGAGAAGCAGGGTCACAGGAATAGAAAGGGATGCTTTCGAACATGTCCCAGCTTTCAGTGTCAGACAAAAGTGGTACAATCAAGCCTGAGCTGTTGCACATTACTCAGCCGCCTATGAAGATAGGCTCTTTCTAGACTGAATTGTAAGAAATCTTGGAGTGAAGGAAGAGAGGAGAATCCCAAGGAACATCTGGTTGCCATTGTGCAACCAAGAGAAAGGAATAATAAATAATAATAAAATAATAAAATTCATTTCTATCCCGCCTCTCCAATAAGATCGAGGCGTCTCACGACAAAGAAATCCACACAATATAAAAAATGAATCCTGCTATCCCCTCCCAATAATAATAAAATTTTAATAGAAGATAATTTATCCTCCTGTAATTATATTTGGGGGGGGAGGGCGCGGTGTTCATGGATCTTCTCTTTTCCTAGGGCTGGACATCTCCAAGTTAGGGACATAGGGATGGAAGGAGACGACAAACAAAACTGCACCGGTGGAAGTCTCTGTCACCAACACTGAACAGAAACCTTGGCCAAAACGTCCCCCCTCTGGGCAGCCTATTTCTCTAACACCTGACTTCCTTAATTCATGCATTCATGCATCCATCTCTTTATTTATATTCTGTCTTTCAACCAGACTGGGGCCCTGTCTGCCCAGGCAAAACAAAATATCCTTCCTCTGTCCTCTGAGAAGGGAGTTTGGACAACGAACAGCCCAAACGCCAGCTCTGGTGCCAACAGTCCAGATGATATCCAACCCATTCAGCACCAAACCTGGGTTCTAGTCCCTTAAACCACTTACACAAACTCACTATTTGATCTAAATCTTCCCGGAAGATCCGAAGACCTTCATTGCAACACCATTGCAAAAAAGGAGCCACCCCAACTTATCTCGGGAGGGAGTTCAAAATTGTCGGAGCAGCTCCCAAGAAGGTCTTCTCCTGCGTTCCCACCATCCATGCCTATGAAGGTGCTGGGATAGGCTCATATGGGAAGATAACGGTTTGTCAAATAGCCTGGGCCTGAGCCATATCAGGTTTTGTAGATCAAAACCAGCACTTTGAATTGTGCCCAGATACAGACCAGCAGCAAGTGCTTGTTGTGCCAATGATCGTTTCCCTCTATCACTACCATCCATGGACCAACATAATGTTGCGGTCGGAGCAATGGACTAGGACTTTGGGAAACCAGACTCCAAATCCCCTCTCAGCCAAGGAAACCCACTGAGATGACCCTGTATAAATCACACTCTTCTCTCAGCCTCAGAGGAAAGCCATTGCAAACCTCTTCTCAACGAATCCTGCCAAGTAACCCCTATGATAACATTTTGCCTTAGACAAGCATTAATTGGAAACGGCTTGAAGGTGCACAAGAACAAGTACAATCAGTCCTCCTTTGAATTTTGCAGGTTTGGTCATTCGCTGATTTGATTAATACGTTCTCTCTAGGTCCTCCAGAATGACTCTATTAGAAGTTCACTATAAAGTCATGCTGGAGGACCTAAAGATGTCTAGAGAAAACATTTCTCTAGGCATGTGTGGGTTCTCCAGCATGATTCTATGGTTAGCCTCTAACACAGTGGTTCTCAACCTTCCTAATGCCGTGACCCTTTAAAACAATTCCTCATGTTGTGCTGACCCCCAACCATAAAATTACTTTCATTGCTAGTTCATATATATGTGTTTTCCAATGGTCTTAGGTGACCCTAGTGAAAGGGTCGTTCGACCCCCAAAGGGGTCATGACCCACAAGGTAGAGAACCACTGCAAGTGACCACAAAGTTTCCTACAGAGGTGTTCACGCAGGTTTAAAAAATAGTGGGTTTTCCACTTTTCGGAGTCATGTACCCCTAACTTCAGTGAATGTAGAGGACAAGCACCATACTATTGCACTAACATCATTAGACCCATTTCGTGCATCTGCCGGATTCCGGTCATGTTCTCTTTTTCCTTGCGTATCCTTCACCTTCTTCTCAACACTGCCACAGCCATTGTTCACAACCGCCCGGGCACAGGTACTTCTTCATAAAAATAATCTCTCCCTCCTCTCTCTTTCACACTCTTTCTCTCTGTTGGATGAAGGAACCAGATTCCCTTCCCGGTGCATCAAAGCCAAACAACTGCAGGCAAGCAAGCGTCATTAATTAGCGGCAGATGGTGATGCGTGACAGGTAGCTGTGTACCTGCAGTTGCGTCCCCTTCCCACCAAAAAAGGCCTTGGGCTTCAAGGCTCTTCAATTTCCCAAGCTGGCTGAACAGGGAGAGGGTCGGTCATACATTCCAGTGGCAGCTGGGGATGGCCTATGCAGAGATATTAAAGGAGGAACGGGTGCCAAATTGGGATGGTGGCGCATTTGCAAAAAAAGAAATGAAAGCAAGCCTGGGGATTGCGGAAGGAAGGAAGGAAGGAAGGAAGGAAAAGGGAGAGAGGGGGGAAGAAAGAACGAGCGAGAAAGAGCCCTTTGGAGCTGAGACAATCAGCCATGTTCAAACGGCATGGGAGAGATAACACAGCAGAAAGCGGAGGAGCCTTGCGCCTCCCGTCTTCCCGCAAAGGATTTACTGGCGGCGCATTAATGGGCCTGCTCAGTATTCCACTCCAGACGGCGGATAATGCCTTTGCCAAACTAACTGCAATAAATTAATTAAATTAATCGGCTGTGCTGCGCCCGTCCCCACCCGGCCACGATATGAAAAGCAGTGGCTGAGCCGGGAGGGCCACTTTCTCTCCTTAAGAGCTGAGGAACTGGGTCCCCTCCTGCTCGCCCACCTCCTCCGACGCTGTCGAACCACCCCCATCCCCAGTGGTGCCCTCTTCAGATCCCAGGTTTTCGGCGGCACGGTACGCCACCTGCCTCATTCTGCTAATCGCCGTCCTGGCGCTTTAGATCACATTAGTTTTCCGTGTAATTAAGACTGTCCAGGAGGGCATGCAGCTGCTTTGCGCGGTCGTTCCCTCTTACCCGTCAACGTGCCTCCTGCACAGATAGGTGCAATTAACCAACCCTGTTCACAGTCATTAAGCATTAATGCACCTCATTAGCATAAGAACGGGAAGGAGGCTTTGATGAGGGGAGGGAAACCCTGTTGGAGAAAGAGAGAGATGGACATGCGAGATGGAAAGAGACGGAGTCTACTGGTGGGGCCCAACCAACCAACCGGCAACCTCTCCGGAGCAACGACCACCACCTTTGCCCCCTCCAAGCCATAAATGAGGGTTGGGCATCTTAGATTATTCTGCTTTTAAGGCAATTAGGAGAACTATTTAAATACGGAACCCACGGAATACGCCGAACCCCTGCGTCTCTTTTGACACAGGGCCTTCAAGAAAGGAGAGACAATGGCTAACTGTTCCGAGTCGAGGCTCACGGCACCTCCAACAAAGGACTTCTGTCTTGTCGGATTCAGCCATATTGGGACGTGTTATGTGAGACTCTCCCCTCCGCCCGGTGCAAACAAAGAAGCACTTTCCATTAAGAGATGCCATTAAGCCCTTTACGCAATGTGTAAGAAAAAGAGAGAAGGTGATGAACGAGGGAGGGTGAGCCACGGAAAGAAAGGGAGTGGGGTTGGAGAAGGAAGCAATGGTGTCCTCGAAGACCAGAAATCAAAATGGTCTCCGTTTTGGCGGTCAGAATGGGTACAAACCAGGATGACCACCCTAGCTTGCGCAGTTCCTCCATGCATACAGTATTTTGATGGAACCAGGTGAGGATGGGACAGGGGAGAGTGCAAACAGTGCTGCCAGTATCAGCCCATTGTGGGTGCCGGTTGTAAGGACAACTCGTATCTCCACGGATTCGGAAGCCCTGACAGTAAGCCGGGTATGCCATCAATGTGGCCTTATTTGCCATTGCATGAGGGAGCGAATCTCAGATGCATCACCAGGAAGATCCTGAGAGGGTCCCCTTGATCCCTTAGGAGGCACTTTATGACAACCTTATTACTGTTGGACCTCCATATCTATGAATTCTTTATCCACATTCACATTCACCAGGGTTAAGGACACAGGATCCCCGTGAAAGTGGGAAAAACACAATTTTTTAAAAAAAAAAATCCACTATTTTCTTAACCCAAGAGAACATCTCTATAGGAATCTCTTGAGTCCTCCAGCACAACTCTGTGGTCAACATCTGTCAGACTTTGACCATAGAATTGTGCTAGAGGACCTTCTCTCTACGAATCTCTAGGTCCTCCAATGTGACTTTTGGTGGAGGTTGACCACATTGCTGCACTGGAGGACCTAGAGATTCCTAGAGAGAACAGATGAACCGAATCCGTGAATAATCAAATCCGCCAAAGTCAAATCTGCAAATGTGGAGGGAGGACTGTATACGTATTTTTTAAATGTATACACATGTAAAAAAAAATGTATACACACCTGGATTCTACACCGACCCACCTACCCCTAGTAACACAGCAGCTGCCAGATCTGGCTGAAAATGGACCCTTTTTCCATCCCTGTTAGAGAACAACGGATGCTGGCAAGGACCCTCAATGAACTGGCTTGCACAGCCTAGTCCTCTTGCCACCGGCTTTTTGTTTTTCTGCAATTGCAATTAGCCAGGACGGCAGCCGCAGGGGTGGAGGAGAAGGAAGGCCAGGCAGGCAAAAACAGGGAAGGCGGCACGCTTTTTTTCCCCTCTCCTCATCCTAAAAGGCCAAGCCAGCTTCCTGTAGCGTTTGCAGGTCTCTGCCTATTGTAGCGTCGGGAACATCTGAGCAGCCACGTTTAAGGTTTTGTTGTAAGCCCTTTCAATGGCAAAGGAAAGAGGGAAGGACAGAGTAGGAGGCTGGCTGGGAGGATGTGGTGCGCAGAGAGAGGAGATACAGGCTCGGGAATGGAAAAAGCTCTCCTGCCAGAGAGGTGGAGAAGAGGCTGGGAGGCAATCAATGGCTCTTGGATGCTATTGCTTGGCTTCTTGGAAGCAAGCCTCCCTCCCGCAGCCATGCTACCCCCGGAGCTGTGACTTTGCCGTAGTGCTCGGGGGCTCGGTTCTGGCTCTATCTCTGGCACCAGCCACCGGCCTCCTTTGTCAATATTGGCTGAGAGCACAGAGGTAGCAGCCAGCTCGCCCGGTGCGGAGAGATTACTCCTTGCTGCTTCGGCTGATCCTCTTCTTCCTCTCCAGTCCTCCCCCTCCTGCCCCCTTTTTTGGCTGACTCTTCTCCTTGCTAAAAGGAGATCACGAGGAAGGGAAAATTGTTCTGCCTTCTCTTGCAAAGGGTAAGGCAGGAACCACACTTGCAGGGCCAGGGCTAAACCTTGGCAAGGTTGATTTAGTCAAAGGTTTCTGCCTTCTTTTGGAAGGGTAAAGTAGGCACCACACTTGCAGGGCCAGGGCTAAACCCTGGCATGGTTCAAGTCAAAGGGCTCTGCCTTCTTTTGAAAGGGTAAAGTAGGCACCACACTTGCAGGGTCTGAGCTGAACCTTGGCATGGTTCAAGTTAAAGCGTTCTGCCTTCTTTTGAAAGGGTAAAGTAAGCACCACGCTTGAAGGGCCAGAGCTAAACCCTAGCACAGTTCAAGTCAAAGCTTTCTGCCTCCTTTTGAAAGGATAAGGCAAGCACCACGCTTGCAGGGCCAGGGATAAACCTTGGCATGGTTCATATCAAAGCGTCCAGCCTTCTCTTGCAAAGGGCAATGCAGGCACCATGCTTGCAGGGCTAGGCCTAAATTTTGTCACGGTTCAAGTCAAAGCCTTTTGCCTTCGCTTGCAAAGGGTAAGGTTAAGGCAGGCACCACACGTTTGTAGAATCAGGGCCAAATCCTGGCACGGTTCAAGTTAAGGCTAGAAAAGAAGAAAGGCAAAGGGAGGCGATTGCAAAAGACAGGACCAGCAACCAAATGTTGTTGATGTTGTTAAGTGCATGGCCTATGGTGTTGTTTCTGACCTATGGTGACCCAAAGAGAAGTGGTGGCTTAGGACATCAGGAGATCAGGGTTCAAATCCCCATTTAAATCACTGGGTGACCTTGGGTAAGTCACACTCTCTCAACCTCAGAAGAAGGCCATGGCAAATCTCCTCTGAACAAATCTTGCCAAGAAAACCTCGTAATAGGTTCCCCTTAGGGTTGCTGTAAATCGGAAACGAAGGGAAGGCATGCAACAAACAACAAAAATTTCAAGGTCAGGGGAAGGAGAAACAAACATCCGAGGACAAGAAGGCATCATCTGAGTCTCAGGAGCTTCTCGTGTAGCACTGAAGCTGCTCTTCTTGGCAAGGAAAACTGGCCAGCCGGTTAGCAGCTGCTGCTCCTGCAGCCTCTGGGACCGGCCATGATAAGGGCTGAGCAGAACTGCTTGGTCCAGATCCAAAAAGAAAGAATTTTGGAGCAGAACAGAGGACAGATCTATTTGGCGGTGCAAAAAGTCCCTAGAGTGGATCACAAACTCTGGAACCAATCTGCCAGCATGCCCTCGAACCGTCCAAGTTTGGGACTTTCCCTGCCATCCCACTTTCTCAGCTGCTTTTCAAATGTCCCGGTTTCTCTCTCTCTTCTTCCCACTCTTTGCCGTTGCCGTGGGTTTACATCAATTGCTGCAAACCAAGTGCAAAGTGCAAAAGTAGTTCACACTTAACTCAGCAGAGAAGGAAGAGGAGAAAAGAGGACAGAATCTTGTGCTTCCCAGGAGACTCCGGCAAATGCAAACTGCTGCAACCTCTCCTAGTTTGTGTGTTTTCCCTCATTTGTACCTTCTGCAATCTTGACCACACTCTGATGTTTCTTGGGCAGCCGTGTCCCAGTTTCCCTGTGTGAAATGTAGGAGGATATGGCTCCAGGTCTCTTTGGAGAAGCCTAGCTTGGCTAGGCATGTCCCTAGGACAAAGAGAAGCCTCACCCTGCAAACACAGAAGCCTCCAGCATTAACACAAAACCCTCAGTCTCCACCCTTGGCCTGCCAAAGGCTTTGAAGGTACAAGCCAGCCCAGATGAAGACATGCTAAGCTATGCCAGGTTTAAAGAAGCCCGATTAGCAGTGCCAAATCGAGAAGTTTGGTAAATTCGCTGTGTGTTTTTCTTAATTTAGCAATCCCTCGGAATCAGAGGCTTTATATCAGGGACAAAGCAGGGCGCCAGAACAATATGTGGCCCTTTGACACAGTTCTGGCTCCACTAGATTTCCCTTTACCTTGCAAAAAAACAATTCTGTGCAAAAACAAAAATCCACATTTTTCTCGCGGAGAAAAACATTTTCTGCGCAGAAAGCAAAGTTTCTATGCAGAAAGTTCATTTTTCTTTGGGTATAGTAAAGAGGTTTCCTGCATAAAAAGCAGCTTTTCCTGTGCAGAAGATGCTGTTTCTAGGCAGGATACATGTCCCCAGGGAAATGTTGCCTTTGGTGTAGAAAGTGCTGGGTTTTCCATAAAAAGCTTGTTTGCGGTTCCAAAAGCGCTGTTTTCTCTGCAGATAATGCTTTTCACACAAAAAGATAGCATGCGCTGTGTTGCACCAAATAAGCCCCAAACTATGAATAATTTCCAAAAACCGGATAGCTTTCAACGCCTTTCTGAGAGGGAGGAGAAAAATGGTATTCGGATTTATGGACCCGGTGTGGCGTAATGGTTTGAGCATTGGACTATGACTCTGCGGATCAGGGTTCGGATCCCAGTTTGGCCATGCAAACCCACCGGGTGACAAGTCACACTCTCTCAGTCTTACAGGATCGCAAAGGCAAAACCCCTCTTAAAAACACTTGCCAAGAAGGCTGCCGTAAGTGGGAAACGACAAGAAAGCACAAGTCGGAAACAACTTGAAAGCACCAGCCGGTAAATTTGCCAAGGTTTTGCCTGCAAGAACAAAGTTGGCATAGATTTGCATCCCTATGCTGCTTTGAACATATCTTCAGCCCTAAATTTTGATGCTCTTATCACTTTATGTAGGGAACCTCCTCCAGCCTGAGGGCTGCATTCCATTCCAGAGAAGTGTCTTGCGGGCCAAATTCCAACAGTGGGGCCAAATATATTTTAATGTGTGACTCTTACGTCCAGGAACTAAGCCTTTGGAGTTCATCCTTTCACAAGGTTTTTGCAGGAGGATCCCGTTGGGAAGTTGGGAAGCAACCAGGTGTTTGCGTCTTTCGGATGGGTGTGTGGCCCACTGGCGTTGCCTATAGGGCCCCCAGATGGGCACATGAGGACACCAGGAGTCCCAGATTTGGCCCCAAATTCCCCACCCTTGGCCCAGATCTTGCCCCAACGAAACCCAGCCTGGCAGCCTGGGTGGTGAAACGCTGCGAGAGTCACCTATCAACAAGCCAGCTGCCACCGCCAAGTCAGGGCTCGGTTTGACGGCAGGTCCCGACACGAGAGGCTTCGTTTTGATCCAAGAAGGGATCCCGGCAAAGCATCGCAGGCCAGGGCTTGTCATCGCCACGGGCTTTGGCATCCCGTGAAAGGAGAAGCCAGGGAAAGGCAGGGTGTTTGCTATACAGAAATCTCATTTGGTCTGAACATCCTTTGGATAGAGAGATGCTTCCTTTGCTCTCAACTTCTGTAGGAAATGGGGTGATGGTGAGTACGTTGGCCAAAAAGGGTGGCTTTCAACCCTCAGCTTCAACTTATGGGAAGACCCTGCCCATGAACAGATAGGAAAAGGAACTCAGAGTGTAATTCTGTGATGAGCTTTTGGAAACTCTGCAGGCTCTGGACAGCTAGAGACTCATTTTGCGCAAAAAGGCACACTTTTAAAATTCAGAAAACTGGGGCTGAAATTCTGCATCACAGTCTATGTCTTGCAACCTTACGAATCTGTACCTACGCTGCAGAAACACGACAAAATCCTGCTAGAGAGTTGCAAAGACGAACCTCTAGGCACTGGCAAGAGTGCTCCAATGCGCATCAGGCACTTGCAATGCACATTGCAAACTTCTATAGTGCTCCAGCACTTCGTAGCTGGTGTCTGGATGCATCTCAGAAAGGCCTGATGCGCACTGGAGTACCGTGGCTCATAAGGTCATTGTGCATCAGTCACTCCACCATTGTGAGACCAACACCCATAAGCTGCAACATCACAGCAGCCCCTATGCCAGTGGTTCTCCACCTTCCTAATGCCCCGACCCACAAGGTGAGAACTGCTGCACTAGAGTATTATAGATTATGGTGCCAACCCTGGGTCTTAGGCAACCCCTGTGAAGCCCCAAAGGGGTGGTGACCCACAGGTTGAGAACCGCTGCCCTGAGCGAATATAGTCATTGCACAACTACTCAATGTAATTTTGTGCATGCGCATTGCCATTTGCAAAAATGCACACCCTATGCAGAAAGCCAGTCAGCCTTTCTTGTGCAGAAAATTCTATTTCCATGCTAAAATCACAGAACATACTGTTTTCTACCCCAAAACAACCATGTACGACTTTTGTACAGAACATATCCTAAACTGGGAAGATTCTCATCAGTGTATGAGCCCGCTCGCCGACCAAGAAACACATTATCCAACCATTTGGGGATCTTTTTTTTGGAATACTTCCGAATATCCTTTCCACCCTGAGAAGAAACAAGGTGACCCTCCAGATGCTGTTGGATTACAGCCCCCAGAAACCACTCAGTGGCGAGGAATACTGGGAGTTGCAGTCCTACAACAACTCCCTATCCTCTTACATACAGTCACCCCTCTCCGTGCCTTTGAATATATATGGAGGGGTGATCTCTGCTATTTGTAATGGTACACGTGCCCAGGCTGCGTGCATGGGGGTGTGCTTCATTCAAGCCTATGGGGCTTGAATAAGTGCGAGCCTCCGTTTTTGCAGGGGGGTCCGGAACGGATCCTCCGCGGAAACAGAGGGCCAACTGTACAAGGAAAAGAAGCAATAAGAAGTGATGTCTTTGGACGTTCGGACAAGAGGAAAGAAACCGTCTTTCCATTGCTGTTGGGCAAAAGGCTGAATTCGACACCCATCTGAAAAGGGAAATGGTGTTTCATGGGGGGAATGGAAACACCCAACCAATCCTACATTGTGCGTGGCATAAATCTTGGCACTGGGGGCCTTCACGCCTCCACACTATTGATAAAGCGAAACAAGTCTTAAATGTTTAATGAGCAAATAAACCTGTTAAGGGGATATGATTAACGGCCTGCCTCGGCTCTCTCTCTCTTTCCCTCTCTCTTTCTCTCTCTCTGGCAACGTTTAAAGCTTCTTTCCCTGCACCTTGGGTGGGTGGGTGGGCGGTGGAAACGGGTTGGCTGATTCCCTTTTTTCTTTTTTAAGCTGGAGGAAAGATGCCTTTGTTGCGCAGGCGCATACGATGTGGAAACAGAATACTAAACCACATCCTTTGGCTCCAGAGCTGGAAACATGCCGCACGAGCTGCTCGTACAGGTATGCCTTAGCGGATGAACAGATGCGTTGCTGGGCATTGCCTCCTTCACAGAAAACTGGGCCGAATTCAAAGATATAGCCATGTTAGTCTGTAGAATCAGTATGTAGAGAGATCTTGCGGCACCTTTGAGACTAACTGAAAGAAAGAAATTGGCAGCAGGAGCTTTCTACGAAAGCTCCTGCTGCCAATTTCTTTCTTTCAGTTAGTCTCAAAGGTGCCGCAAGATCTCTCTATGTACAGAAAACTGGGCACGACAGCAGGAATACTATGGAAAGAATAGGATGCAAAGGGATCTCGTTGCACCTTTGAGACTATCTGTGCAAAATAAGTTGTAGCAGCAGCTTTCGTGGACTTAGCCTATGTCCTCAGACTGATATTCCAGCTGAACACAGCTATGCCTTTGAATTTTCCCCCCATAGAAAGAACAGTACGCAAAGGGATCTAGTAGCACCATTGAGGCTATCTGCGCAAAAGGGGTTGTAGCATAAGTGTCCGTAAACTTGGTCCATGTTCTAAGATGTATGGAGCACCAGTCTGATATTACAGCTAAACGCGGTTATGTCTTTGACTTCTTCCTCCATGGAAAGAATAAGGAGAGGTTCCACCACCACAAATAAAGAAGCGCTCTTGGACACCTTTCAGCAAATTTTTCATTCAAAACTCACAATATGGACATTTATGAAATGAAACAACCAGGTCAGGCCAGGCTTGCGTAAGCAAACAAAATCATTTTGAACCTCCTAGAGATCACCTGAAGGCTCCTTCCAGGAGGCATCTAGGACTGACATTTTCTTGCACCAGCCTCCACGTTTCTTATTTCCATTTTAGTAGACAAACTTGTCAACCTAAGCAAGCTTTAACCAAAAAAAGGGGGGGGGGGATTCTGAACTCTCAGAATGGATCTATAGAGCAGCAAAAGAAAGTGGGATGTAATTCCTTGCTAATTTTAACATGTTGGGGGTGACTGATGAGACTGGTTTATCTGCTCTCTTTTCTCCTTGTTTTGGTGTTCATGCATGCTCAGTAAGGCTTGTTCCATCCTCAACATGACACCCCTTCAAATATTTAAACAGGGCTCTCATATCACCTCTTAACCTTCTCTTCTCCAGGCTAAACATACCCAGCTTCCCAAGTCTCTCCTCATAGGGTTTAGTGGTTTCCAGACCTTTCCAAAGCAGGCCTGACCAAAGCAGAACAGAGCGGGACTATGACTTTCCCTTGATCTGAACACCAGCACGTTGTCGTTGTGTGCCTGCAAGCCGTTTCCGACTTATGCCGACCCTATCATGGGGTTTTCTTGGCCAGATTTGTTCAGAGGAGGTTTGGCAATGCCTTCCCTTGAGGCCGAGAGTATGTGACTTGCCCAAGGTCACCCAATGGGGGTCATGGCCAACCTGGGAATCGAACCCTGGTCTCCAGAGCCACCAATCAAAAGTGCCACATTATGTTCCCTTGATTCAAGGGTTCTCATTCCAGAAGGAACTACAGAAATAAATAAATGGGAGATTTTATTTCCCCCAGGCTTCTGCCTGCCCAGAGCGCCTGGCATGGACCAGACCCTCTGCCACCCTCCCCAACTTTTCCAGCTGAGATTAAGCTTCCAGCGATGCATGCCAGAGCCCGCAGCAGCAGCAGCAGCAGAGCGGTTAGCAGCCCGCATGAGAGTTAGCTGGAGGCACTCGGACAGCCGCCAAGGAAGCTGGCAGCCAAAGGAGAGCTGCGTGAAGGAGAGAGGACTATCGGGCATCAGCGGGAGGCTGTGAAAAGGACCGTCCATCAATCTGCAGCAGAGGGGGGAAGAAATCCCATTTTGTTGGCACAAGGCTGCCTCTATGGACTCGGTGGCATTTTCTGACTCTCCGGGAAAAGGCAAAGCAAAACTGAAATTTTTCTTTAACCAGGCGAGTGGGATGTCTATTCCAGGTGTGGGCCAAGTGTGGCCCAGAAGCAAAATTATTTTGCTCCAAAATGCTCTCTAGGGAAGGCATGTCCAGATTTTGCCTCCCTCCACTCAATTTGGACTCACAAAAAGCTTCTCCTTCTTTGGAAACAGGAAATGTTGTTTATAAAAGGCCTCTTCTGGGCCTAATATGGCTAGGGGATTCTGGGAGCTACACCTCCCACCACTCTTTCCTATTGGCAATGGTAGCTAGGGTGGATGGGAACTGCAATCCAACTGGGCTCTAAGTTTTGGTGGTGCCAGGGCTCCCAAAAAAGGAATTGGATTGGATGGTCCTTGGAGGTCCTTTCCAGTTCAAGGATTCTAGGTTTTCTGATGCTCCAGAGACTAGAACGAGAGCCAATTTATCCAAATTCGAACAGAGGAGATTCCACCTAAATGTTAGGAAGAACGTTTAGTAGAATTGCTGCTCTAGAGTACAACAGACTCCCTCTGAGGCTGGTGGACTCTTTCACCTTTGAAGGTCTTTAAACAGATGTTGGATGGGCATCTTTTAGGAGGCTTTAGTTGTATACGGCAGGGGGTTAGACTAGATTGCCCTCAGGGATCCCTTCCACCTCTAACATTTTAACTGTATTAGGTACGCAGGGCATAATACTCAATGGCATCATCAGGTTTTAGATCCTTTGTTACAAACCCCTAAGTTTTACCCTTGACTTATCCACGGGTCACAGCAAAATCTGTCATTTTGGCCCTGCAAACGTGCCCTCGACTTATATGTGAGGCCAACGTATAGTCGAGTAGATATGATATGTCTCCTTGGTAAAGATGTAAAAAACCCAAACCATTATACCTCGTCTTCGGAATGGTAGCGGTACAGGGTGCAAAAACTGCACAAACTACTAGAGCTCCATTTTCAGCTTGCAAACCTCAGGGCCCGGGATGATCCCAAATTAGCAACTCTAGGCAATGGCCGACTTGGATTGCAAGGGTTGTCCATTTGGGGAAAGGTTGCCATTGCAAGCTGGCTCATTATTTTCTTCCTAGCAAGCTTCCCTACTGCCAGCACAGAGGAAGAGGCCACCATCACTATTTCACTACAAAAGATGAAAGGCCCAGCAGTGGCCTCTTTGGATTGTCTCGGCTGTGCAACGCGGCATTGCTGGCCTCACGGTTTCCTTGCAGGGAAGGGAGGGAGGGCAAGGGGGCAAGAGGTTACTCCAAAGGGCAACCAAGGGGAAACTGGCCAGCCTTCCTTCTCTCTGGACAACAGGAAGCTAGCTTGGAAAACTCCCCTGGATCCAAGCATCCCATGCTTATAAGATGATATGCGTTCTGGGCAATGCAGTTTGTGCAGATTTTGCACCACTACCATTCCAAGGATGAAGTAAAACGGTTTGGGTTTTTTACATCTTTGCCAAAGAGACAGTTCCATGGCCTACATACGATATATACTCGACTATAAGTTGACCTCAGGTATAAGTCAAGGGCAGGTTTGGAGGCCAAAATTATGACCTGTGGATAAGCCAAGGGTAAATTTAAGGGTTTGTAACGAAGGATCTAAAGAATGAAGCAGAGGAAAACAATGCCAAAGAATTTACAAAATTCCAGCAGGCATAATTGTTTGTGCCACCCTAAAGGCTGGACGGATGAGAGAACAGAGGAGGATCAGTGCTTCCAAATTACAGTCTTGCCTTTCACCAAGGGATGGTTCCTTATTTGATAAGAATTAAAGTACAGTACTTACATTGATCCATGGATAAGTCCAACCAGGTTTTTTGGGGCCCATATTTTGAGTAAGATTTCTAGACTTATACATGAGTATATAAAAATATTTCAATAGACAGCATCTTTATATTTTCATTGCCGTGCCTTTGTTGTTTGGAGTGTCAGCACAGTGCAGTGGGCTGAATGTTGGACCAGGACTCCGGGAGACTTGGGTTCGAGTCATTGCATTGCAATCTGGAATTCTATCCTTACCACTATTTGAGAGATTTTGTGGGCTACAGTTCAAAAGAAAGTATTTTTCCCCTTAGCTCTGACAGGGATATAAAACACACACACACACATACAAGCTGATTTGGAACATGTTTTGCAGGAATAAGCAGTATATCTTTAGAGCTGAGGAACACAAGGCCCTCTACATATTTTTTTGCTCCCAGCATCTCTCACAACTGTGGCTATGCTGATGGGCATTGCAGTCCAACAATATCTAGAGGGCTACATATTCCCACACCCGCCCCACTGTGTTGCATGACTTCAGAACATTGCAAAACAGCCATTCAGAACAACAACAGCACAGCTTTATATGGAGTCTGTGCAGAGCATGGCCAAAATCACAATCACAACTGCAAGGGGTTTTTATTTGGCTGATGATAAGTCGCAGCGTGTCCAGAGGAGGACGACCAAAATGGCGAAAGTCTTGGAAACCTCAGTACATGAGAAGATGCCAAACTGGCAACCCACCACGGTAGCCACCATCTTTGCCTTGTGGTCCTTCAAACTATGATTCCAAGGGACAGTGGGAAGAGGAAACCAATGCTGTCTTTTCCAAACCCTACGATTTTATGATCTTAGCTGATGTGGTACCCAAAATACACAAGAACGTCTGGGGCCCCAGATGGGTCAGGGATGGCGAGCTTGGTGGCACATCCGCACAAACAGGACCGGAGCCAGCTGCGGAGGAACCATGCCGGAAACAAAGCCTATTTCCTGGCGTTTCATCCCTATCCAGCTGCCGGCAGATGGAAGATCCCATCCAGGTCACAAGGTGATGAGCAGCTTCTCCCAGTTGCCCTGTCCTTCTTGTACCTAAGGCTTGGCACCTGGGTACTGGAAATGATAGACCCAATGTAAAATGAACCGTCCTTTGGCGAAGGCCCTGGAAATTTTAAAAAATTTAGGGGGAGCTCTATCCCCATTTCCACAGCCACCCTCCCCCCCCCTTTTTCCTCATTTTCTCTGAGATGCTGCATTTGCCGCCCCGATGTGTTGCGGTAGAAAAATCTGGGGCTGGTTCCAGCTCCGCCGCAGCTGGAGACAGCAGGTTTTGTCGATGGCATTTGCTGCCGCGCGCGTCTGACATTGAACTCAGCCAGTCAGAACATCTCGCTGGCAGCAGGAGCCATGGGGAGGAAGGGGGGGGGCATGGAGGTGTCAACGCCAAAGTGCCAGCCAGCCAGCTAGGCAGCTGCTCCTGCCTCCTTGCCTTTCCCCCTGTGCACAGAGAAAATAAAAAATTACAGGGTGGAGTGTTTTCTCGTCCCCCCCCCTTCTCTTTCATTCCCTCGTTCTTTTTTCTTTTCCCCTCCACGTTTTGTTTGTCAATCAAACAGATTGCTGCTCCCTCTCTCCTCTCCCTCTTTCTTACTGCAGGCCAATTGTTTCTGCTCCTGGAAGATAAGGGATTGAAGCTGGCTAGATTTAGAGGGCTTAGAAATCTTGGACCAGGGAACAGGGGAGATGCAGAAGGCAAGAAATGCACGTTCGGTGGCAGCCTCCATTCTCCTCTTTCATCCCCCCTTCTTTCCTTCTCTCTCCCTCCTCCATCTCTCCTCCTTCTCTCTGTCCTGATCTTTGCCTGGAGCAACCTCAGCCTCACAGCTCTCTTGCCATTTAATCTCCATCTCTCCCCCGGAGCCCAGGAGGGTTCAGTCTCTCTCTTCACACCAGATTGCCTCGGAGAAAGAAGTCCTCCTGACGCCTCCTGGGGCTCAGGGTAGCTCCTTCCCGCCTCCTCGCTGCTCTCCTTGAAGCTCGACTTTGAGGCAGGGATAAAGAATAAAAATACGCCAGTGCCGAATTTTGAGAAGCGTCCAACCGAAGCGTCCAGATTAAGGGAAGTCATAGTCCCATTGTGTTCTGCTTTGCAAAGAATTCACCTTGAGAGATCCCGGGTCCAGTTCTGGGCACCACCATTCAAGAAGGATATCGATAAGGCGGAATATGTCCAGAGAAGGGCAACTAAGATGGTCAATGGTCTGGAAACTAAGCCCAATGTGAGATCACTGGGAGAGATGTATATTTAACTTAGAGAAGACTGAGAGGTGACGTGACACAACGAAGCACACAACCCACAAAGGAATGACACTTTTATTGGCCAACCAAAATGCACACAGTCGAGAAGCGTCCAACCGAAGAGTCCAGATTAAGGAAAGTTATAATCCCATTGTGTTTTCCATTGCTCAAAATTCACCAGGAGGAATCTCATGTTCTGGGCACCACAATTCAATGCAAAAAGAATATCGATAAAGTGGGACATATCCAGAGATGTGCAACAGCGATGGTCAAAGGCCTGGAAACTAAGCCCAATGAGAAATGTCTAAGAGAGATGGTTATGTTTAACTTGGAGAAGAGAAGACTGAGAGGTGACAACAAAATCCAAAATTCACAAAAGAACAATACCGTTATTGGCTATCCATTTAAATGCATGACTATTAAAAACAACAGAGGCAGACAATGCCCTTATTAAATACCTTTTCCGCACAAGCAGTAAGTTCCTAAAGGCCTCTTAGAACAAAAATCCTTTGCCTGCTAGTAGAAGGCACCATTTTCACCTCTCTGGGAAGCGAGTTCTAAAGTCAGGGAGCAGCCACCAAGAAGGCTCTGTCTCCCATATTCCCAGATGAATCTGTAAAGGTTATGGGACAGACGGAAAGGCCAAACATGAAGATCTGAAGATCCCCAAACATGGGCAGTCTCATAAAGAAGAATACGGTCATTTACATAAGCTGGACCCGAGCCATACGGAGCCTTTATAGGTCACAACCAGCACTTTGGACTGTGCCCAAAAACAGACTGATATTAATATTCAAATCTTCTATAATGCACAAACCCTTCATAGGAGACCTCTAGACCTCTGCTTCTCAGCAGAGATGGCGACACAGAAGCTATTCCTCAGAGGTATAAAGTATGAAAACAACTTCAACAAGCGAACAAGCAATGCTTCAAATTAGTAAATACCAAGTTTAGGCTGAATGTTGTGGTTCCTGCCATGTTTTTGGATCCGACTTTGAAAATCTCGTAACAAAAGCTGCTTTGAACCAATCTTTAAAACAAACTCACCAAACCAGGAAACGTTCCTTACTGACGTGTGTACGTTGACAAGCGCCGGGTATTTTTTGTGAAATCTATGTGTCTATACCCAGAAAGAGAACGCATTTTTAACATTTTCCTGCAAAACCATTTGCATTTTCATGCCATTTTGACCTTCACCTGCTCAACCAGCTACCAGGATGTCCCAAAACCTCAATATATTAGCAATAACCGAAAGGAAATGCACATCTGCTGAATGCACAAGTGTAACACTACAAAACCCATCGTTGTGCAATGTGAGAGCTGTTGAAAACGTATGATAGGAATGCTCAGGCCGGAGAAGGTTGCACATCCCATGAGGTGTGGGCATGTAAGCAAATGCACGCGTTTCAAAATAAATCCGAGGCCCTGATATAGAGTAAACACATGCAAAGCAAGAACCAGCTGGATTTCGAAAATGGCCTTAGGAGGCTTTTTCCTAGAAACCTGTACATTAAAAGCCTACAACTGAGAAAACGTGCAAAGAACCAACCCGCAGCTAGAAGCAACAGAACTCAAAAGCGGCTCAGAGATCTGCGTTCAATCCTGGAGTGTTTCTGTAGCACCTCTGCCAGCCTTCCATATTCAGGGACTGTCCTCTTATCGTTCTCTTTCAAACGCCCACTGAACCAGGTACGCTCCAGCAGCAAGCAAATCCAGGCAGAAATTGCCGCCTTGCTGCAGCTGTTCCCGCTGTAGACAAGCTGCCTTTCGAATCGAAAACTACAGCTGAAGGTATGAGATGGATGCTAATGGCCTTTCTCCCAGGGGGGAAGGAGGGAAAGAGACAAACGTAAGAAGCAAACGCTTCGAACGCTCCAATGGCAAAACTACAAGGAGAATTTTCAAGGCCATCCTGTTCTCGCCAGGCAGAAGGGGCAAGGCTGGCAAGCGTGGGGTCGAATTTTACTTTTTACGCTCCTGAGATTCACCCAGGAACTGTAGGGAATGTCCCAAAAATGTTGACGGTGTCAAGTCTGGGGTCAAATGGTACGCTCCTGTGATACCCCAGGAAACGTAAGGAATTTCCCAAAAATGTAGGGGAAGTCCCAAAAATGGTGACAATGGCAACTCTGATGATAACGAGCCTGGGGTCCAATTTTATGCTCCTAAAACTGAAGCAAATGTCCCCACAATGAGGTGGGCCAGGAACGGACATGGCCAGAAATCCACTTTTTTTAAAAATAAAAGGTTGGAATAGTATTAAAAAATCACTTGTTTTGGTCTGAAAGAACACTTCTCTAGGAACCTCTAGGTCCTCCAGTGCAACTCTATGGCAAACATATGGCAGAGATGGACCACAGAATTGCACTGGAGTACCTACAAATGCCTAAAAGTGTTTTCTCTAGGAATCTCTCGGTCCTCCAGTGTGTAACTGTATGGTCAACTTCTGGCAGAGTCGCATCGGAGGACCCAGAAATTCCTAGAAAGAACACATTAATCAAATCTGTGAATAATCAAATCTGCAAAAAGTCAAAGCTGCAAGTGCAGAGGGCCAACTGTATTGTGGTGGCACCAGAGCTCTCTAACAGAGAAGGCTAAGTACCTCACAAAACTACAAATTCCAAAATCACATTCCTGGGCAGTTAAAGTGATGCCTTCTGGGTGGAAAAACAAGTTGTCTCCCTGCATCATGCCCAGAAAAGGCTGCTGAAAAGGGAGAAAAGGTATTTAAAAATGATCTGCACCGGGTCTCAAATATATTAGGTGCGCCACTGGTGTATATGCACAGCAAAACATAAACACAAGCAGCTGTCATATGCCCGATGTCTCGTGCTGTTTCAATACAGAGCATGCACGATTAGCAAACTGACCCGTAGGAGCAAAGGACATACACTCTGCTCCTACCCAAAAGGCACCGGCCACGTTACTAATCATAGTAATTACAAAGAGGCAAAGTTTAGATGTACAGGCTGGCAGTTTCCGAGCTCAAAGATCTTGATTTGTCCCCGAACTCACTTGACAGCCTCTGTTTCCAGCCTCACTCCCTTTCTCTCGTGGGTGTTGATCCCCACATTGGCCTTCCTTACAGGACTGTTGTGACAGCTTACAGAGGTAACGTGGTCAGGCAATGTGGTATATGCAATCTAGTCATCGTCACCATGGTTTATTTATTTTAACCATGGTTACTTATTTGCCATTGCAGGAGGGAGTGAATCTCAGATTCATCACCAGGAAGATCCTGAGAGGGTCCCCCTGATCCCTTAGGAGGCACTTTATGACAACCTTATTACTGTTGGCCCTCCATATCTATGGATTCTTTACCCCCAGATTCAACCATCCATGGGTTTAAAAAATGCCAAAGCGATATAAATATTCCAATAAATAAATATTCCAAAAAGATAACAGTGGGCCCTTGTTATCTGCTGGGGTTTGGTTCCAGGACCCTCCGTGGATAACAAAATCCGTGGATGCTCAAGTCCCATTAAATTTAACGGCACAACAAAATGGTGTCCCATATATAAAAGGGAAAATATAGGTTTGCTATTTGGAATTCATACTTTTTGGGAATATTTTCAAGCTGTGTATGCTCAAATCCGTGGATAAGGAGGGCCAACTGTATTTTTATCTCGGTTCTTAAAACCATCGGAAATATGTGTTTTCTAACGTCTTAAACAACCCCTGTGAAAGGATCGTTTGACTCCCCAAATGGGTCACGACCCACAAGTTGAGAGTCGCTGCTCTGAACGCACCTTGCCAAGAAAACCTCATGATACCACCTTTAGGGTCGCCATAAGTTGGAAACAACTTGAAGGCACGCAACGACAACAAAGTGGTTCCTCCTTGCACTACAGCCCTACACATTGCTGCCTTCTAGGGACCCTGGTTGGCCAAGGGCAAAAAAGGTTCATGCTGCCCCTTCCATGCCCATCGTCCACCTCGGAAGGGATCCATTTGTCCTTTGTGCGCTCTTGTTTGGGCTGTGATGTCAGCCGGCGCAAATGGGGTGGGTGGCGGGGAAGGGAACCACAACTCCCAGCTTCCTGGCTGCTGTGGGGTCCTTGGGTTCGTCTGGAGGCGAGGCGGAAGAGGCGAGAGGCCGGCCGAGAGGAGAAGAGGAGAGGCCTCCAATCCCACACACAAATATTCCTCTCCCCCCCACCTCCATTGCCACAGGAAATGGAGAGCAAGAAACCAAGGCTGGCTTCCTCTGCCGAGGAGAAAGGAAGTGCACCGTTGGGGCTCGGCTTTGTTTGCCCTCCTCCCCTTTCCATTTCTCGAATCCGCTTTGAATCCCACTGTCGGAGATAAATCCTTGAAAGAAAGAAATGAAAAATACGTTTCTCACCCCACAGAGGCCCCTCTGAACATGGCACCCCCTCATGCACCCCTTTCTCTCACACACAGACCCAGAATCCCACTAAATAAGAGGCCTTCTTGTGGGCTGACTTTCACTTCCCACCCCACAAAAAGGCCCTCAAACATGGTACCCCCCCCCCCGTGTAACCCTTTCTCACCCCGAATCCCACTAAGCATGGTACAACTTCCACATCTCACCCACTCAAACACATGCTCCCTTCTCTTCACACCCTCGTACCCCTCAAATATGGCACCCCTTTCTCTTCCCAACCCCAGAGACTCCCCTCTGTGTATAGTGCCCTATGTGACCCCTTCTCCCCACCACCCCGAATCCCACAAAATATGGTTCTCTCTAGTGGACCCCATTTCACTTCTCACTCCAAAGAGACCCCCCCTCAAATCATGTTTCCTCCTCGTGTTCCTCTGTTATCGTCCCTCCGCACATGGACCCCTCAAATATGGTACCCCCACATGCTCCTTCCTCTTCCCAACCCCATATATCCACTGAGCATGGTGTCCCCATGAAATCCCCTCTCACCCCCCACACAGAATCCCAGTAAGCGTTTTATCCCCCCCATGTACCCCACTTCTCTCCCCTCACCGACCGCTCTGAGCATGGCTTCCCCCAAAGACCCCTTCTTGTCCCCCCCCAAAACACCCTAAATATGGTTCATTTTTGTGTACCCCCTTTCACTTCTCACCCCACACAAAACTTCTCCAACATGATTCCCCCTCACATACCGCCTTCTTTCCACCCCTCAAATATGTCACCCCATGTACCCCTTTCTCTTCCTAACCCCACAGAACCCTCTAAGCATGAGGCCCCACAAGAAACCCCCACCCCACAGAATCCCTCCAGTTTAGTAAACCTTCAGGTACCCCCTTTCTCCCTCGTGTACCCCTTCCTCCTATCTTCCCCAAATACCTTTGAACATGGCATCCCCTCATGTACCCCCTTTTTCTTACCACATCACAGAATAACCCCCAAGAACATTAACCCCTCAGATACCCCATTTCTCTCCCTACCTCTACACACCTCTCTAAACATGGCACCCGCTTGTATACCTTTTCTCTTCTCCAACCACTGATCATGGCATCCCCTCATGTACCCCCTTTTATTTCCCACCCCACACTGAACCCACAGACACGGTATCCCTCGTGTACCCCTTCTCACTCCCCAAAGAATCCGCAAGAGCATGTTAACTCCTAAGATACCCCATTTTCTCTTTTGCACACCGCAGATGTCCCCTGAACACAGTACCCCTTCATGTATCCCCCTTCCTTTTACCACATATCCTCTGAGCACGGTACCCCTTCATGTACCCCCTTCTTCTTTCGACAACCTCCATATGTCCCCTGAGCATGGTACCCCTTATGTACCCCCTTTCTTTCTACAACCCCCACATGTCGCCAAGTATGGTACTCCTTCATGTACCCCCTTTCTTTTTACACCCCTCTTGTCCAGAGTATGGTGTCCCTTCATGTACCCCCTTTCTTTCTACAACCCCCACATGTCCCCGAGTATGGTACCCTCTCATGTGCCCCCTTTTCTTTTGCACCCCTATATGTCCCCTGGGTATAGTACCCCTTCATGTACCCTTTAGCCTTCTACAACCTCCATATGTCCCAAGTATGGTACCCCCTTCTGTACCCCGTTTCTTTCTACAACCCCCACATGTCCCCGAGTATGGTACCCTCTCCTGTACCCTCTTTCTCTTTCCCCACAGGGAAGAGCATGATGCCCCCTCATGTACCCCTCACAGCAAACAGAAAAGAGAGGAGGAATCTGAGTTCTTTCATTTTCTCTCTCTCTCTCCTTCTTTCCTTCCTTCCTTCCTTCCTTCCTTCTTTCTCCTGTGCATGTACAAAGTGCTGTTCTAGCAAACAGTTTCCCTCTTGGACAAAACGCCTCTGAGGGATTGCCAGGCCCAACCTGGCATCAACCCAGTTCATTTTCTGACACCTTCCTTCCTTCCTTCCTTCCTTGTTTTTCCCCAGTTAGGGAGAAGGAGAGAGCCATAGCCCAGGGGCAAAGCCCCTCTCTCATGTACCAAAAGGTCCCTGCTTCAAACCCCACCAGAGCTGGAAGATGGGGAGCAGGGCTTGTTATTGTTGTTCTGCTGGTAGTTGTGAGCCAGTGTGGCACAGTGGTGTGAGTACTGGGCCACAACTCTGGAGACCAGGGTTCAATTCGTAGCTCGGCCACGCAAACCCACTGGGTAACCTTGGGCAAGTCACACTCTCTCAGCCTCAGGGGAAGGCAAGGGCAAGCCTCCTCTGAACAAATCTGGCCAAGAAACCTCAACAATAGGATTGCTATAAGTTGGAAACGACTTGAAGACCCACAACAACAACCAGACAGACGCTGCTAGGCAGGATAGACAATGCTGGCTTGGAGAGGAACCATCAATATTTTGGAAAGACTTCGCATCAATATTTTGGTTTTGCATCTAGCAAACTGATGACTATAATAATACTAATACTAATACTAATACTTTACTATCCACAAGACCAAAGAACTGCACCCCTAAACCCACTTTTTAAAAAACCACACACAAACACACACATGCCCAGCCTTGTTGCCGTAAAAAAAAAAATTGGATGCGTTTGTCCTATTTTTCTCCTTCTTTGTGAAAAATTCACAAAAATACCCAAAGCAAGCCGAATGTCTTTCTTCTTCTCTAGGGAGCTGTGTATGGGGCAAGTCCAGAAAGGGAGGCAGGGATATGTATAAGGCAGGGGACCTTTCACAAAACACACACACAACCCAACCCACAAACACACACACACACAACACAACCCTTAAACAGACCAAACCCACATCCTCTACATCGCCCTGCTCCAGAAAACCCAGTGTCACCAGATCTTCTCCCTTGTGCCTCTTAGGACGTTATCAGACGTCGGAAATTGGGAGTATAATCCAATAGCAATCCGAACGCAATCATGGGTTTCACGTTGTTGCGAATTAAAGTATCTCACGCAATTTCGGGCAAAAGGGAAGTCATTCCGAACGCAATCATGGGTTTTACATTATTTTGTATGAAAGCATCTCACACAATTTCGGGCAATGGGGGATCATTTTTGGGTAATGGGAAGTCAATCTGAACGCATTCCGAATGCAATACGAATTCACATGAATTCGCTAAACTACCGAATTCACATGAATTCGAATTGGCTCCAATTGGCTCCATTCGCAATAAAGAGAAATTCCTCCCGTCTGATCAGGTCCTGAGTCCCTTGAGTCCCATCTTGGTTTTTCTACTTCCTTGACAGCCTCAATCCAAGTTCCTGAAGCCATTGTTCAACCCGACATGAAGGTAAATCCGATGCACCCCTATGGACCTACTTTAAAGGGAAGACTACCAAGTCAAAGGAAAGTAGAGAGAAAGACGTTGGACCTTATCAGACGACGGAAATTGGAAGTATAATCCAACAGCAATCCGAACGCAATCATGAGGTTTCACGTAATTACGTATTAAAGTATCTCACGCAATTTCGGACAATGGGAAGTCATTCCGAACACAATCATGGGTTTTACGGTATTTTGTATTAAAGCATCTCACGCAATTTCGGGCAAGGGGCAGTCATTTCCGGGCAGTGGGAAGTCTTTGGAGTTAATCGTACGACGGAATTTGGGGGTATAATGCGACGGCAATCCGAACGCGATTGTGGGGTTTCACGTAATTGCGTATTAGAGTATCTCACGCAATTTCGGACAATGGGGGGGTCATTTTCGGGAAATTGGAATTCATTCTGAACGCATTCCGAATGCAATCAGATTTCACGTAAATTCGAATTGGCTCAATTCGAAATTGAAAATCCTCCCGTGTGATAAACTCCATTCAGAACGCATTCCGAACGCAATCGGAAGTCACGCGGATCCGCTAAACTAGCGAATTCACGTGAATTCGAATCAGCTCCATTCGAAATAGAGAGAAATTCCCCCCGTCTGATAAACCCGGAGCTCCTTACCTTGCTCCGCTGCTCCTCCTCAACGAGTAAAGGAATCCCAGCTCGGATCTGGACCCCCAAATCCCTCCTCCTGGGCTTCTTTCGCCTCCCAGCCATCAGATGCGCATCTATCCCGAAAGATCTGCCAGTGCAGACGCTCAAGGAGAGCTTTGGAAGCCTCCCAGAGCCCAGGGATGGAGGGAAGGAGGAAAAGGAGGGATGGAAAAAAGGATTGCAAGGGAAGAGGAGGAAAAGAATAGGAAAGGCGTTGGCTTAACAGGTTTGAGGATCGCAGGGTTGTAGTGGAAGGGTCCCTAGCAAAGAGCTTTGCTGGCCATCTTCTCCAGTGGAAAGGCAGAGAGACAGAGAAAAGAAAAGAAGGAGGGAATGAGAAAAAAGAGGGATGGAAGGAATGAAGGAAGGAGGGAGGGAAGGAAAGGAAAGGAAGGAAGGGGGGGGAGATCCAGAGGCTGAACTGGAAGCCGTCAGAAGCAAGGGCTCCAATTTCCACACTCCCCCTTTTGCAGACACACAAAACACACACTTCACACACACACACAAAGCCACAAACCTGGATGGAAGGAGGAGAGAAAGAATGAGATCCAGCTGTGCTTGCAAGGAGCAACAGCGGCCCCTGCTGCCCCTCGGGGGGACTGCAGGAAGGAAGGAAGGAAGGCAAGCAGAGGTTGGGAAACATCTGGCTGCAGAGTTTTCAGGGCACAAGGCCCTGTTCCAGATAGAAGAGTTGATTCCTGATGTTTGCATCTTCAGAGAAATAATAATAATAATTATTATTATTATTATTATTATTATTATTATTGGGCATTGTAATAATAAGAGAAATAATAGTAGTAATAATCATAATCAGTCAGGATTAAAATAAAATAAAATAAAATAAATATGCCATAGGCTGGTTTTATCTTGTTTTGATTATTATGTAAAGCGCCGTGTAAAACGTACGGCACTATATAATAATTAATAATAATAATAATAATAATAATTTATAATAATTACAATGAGAATAATAAATATAATCATTATATAATAATATTATTATTACTATTAATATTATTATATAGTGCCGTACCTTTTACACAGCGCTTTACATAAAAATGCCATAGGCAGGTTTTACCTTGTTTTGATTATGTAAAGCGTCGTGTAAAACGTACGGCACTATATAATAATAATATATAATAATTATAATAATTATAATAGAATTATTAAAATTATTACAATTATATAATAAATGTATAATAATAAGAATTACTTATATATAATTTATTATTGTTGTTGTTGTTGTTATTATTATTTCGTGCCATACGTTTTAAATGGCGCTTTACATAATAATCAAAACAAGATAAAACCAGCCTATGGCGTATTTATTTTATTTTATTTTAATCCCGACTTTCTCCCAAATTGGGACCCAAGGCGGCTTACAATACAAAAAACATATTAAAACAGCACTTTAAAAACAATTAAAACAATCCAATTAAAACAGTAAAAAAATTGAAAACATACAAAAATTTATAACGTAGTTTCCATCGTCCCCTACTGTTCTTGGCTAAGGGGCTGCCGGGAGTTGTAGTCCAACAGCATCTGGAGGGTTGCAAACCCCAACCTTTACGCTCGCGGCTGTCAACCGGCTTTCGTTCTGCAAACAGATTCTCCCCGGATGCTGCGAAACGTTTTGCTGCGTCTTCTGTTTCAAAGCAAGGAGAGATCAGCAGGTAGTTCTTTCCGTCAGCCGCCATCTGTTCATTTGCTGTTTTATTTTTATTTCTCATGAACCTCTGAATGCAGAAAACAGGGCACAGCTGTTCAGGCCTTGGAAAGGATGGCAGATACTAAACCTCTCCTGTTGAAATGTGTAATGGGTATATATCTGCCCGGCTTGCCGTTGCATTCATCGGATGGCATTTTTAACTGCCTTTGCTCCATCCTTTGGCATCCTGGCATTTGTACCTTGGCGGGACTTTTCCAAACTGCAGTCGACGGCTGCTTCCACATTGCAGAAATAACCCAGTTCCGATACCACTTTAACTGCCTTGGATCGATCCTATGCAATTCCGGGAATTGCAGTTCGTCGCGGCACCAGAGCTCTCTAACAGAGAAGGCTAAAGGTCTTGCAAAAAGGACCATAGCATTGAGCCCGGAAAATGGTGTCAAACTAGATTATATCTGCAGTGTGGACAGCCCCCCCCCCCCCCACATCTCCCAAGTCCTGCATCTCAGGCTGCATCCTTGCAGAAATAATGCAATTTGACAACGGCTTGAAGTGCCAAGGTCCCAAAGCTGTGGAATTACGGGATTTGTAGTTTGGTGAGATATTTAGCCTTCGGCGTCAGAGAGCTCTAGTGCCACAACAAGTAAAGTCGCAAACCCCGGCGCTGAGCTATGATCGAAAAGCGTGCTTTTATCGAATGTCAAGAAAACCCTGACGGGAGGAATGCTTTGACTTACGGGAATCTTCACAGTTTGGATCTTGTTCTTTGCAAAATTCGCACGCGGTTGATTTGTGCAGGAAAACAGCAATTCCATGCAGGAAACAGTTCTTCTGCAAAGAAAATAATATTTCTGCACAGAATATTGTAAAAGAAACAGTTCTGCAAAGAAAATAATATTTCTGCACAGAATATTGTAAAAGAAAATGCTGTTTTGGGAACTTGGGATGCATCTACATTGTAGAAATAACACAGTTTGACACCACTTTAACTCCTGTGGCTGAATACTACGAAATATTGGGATTTGCGGTTTGGTGAGGCACCAGCGCTCTCTCGGCAGTGAAGGCTAAAGACCTTGTAAAACTACAAATCCCACGATTCCATAGGATGGAACTACAGCACTTAAAAGTGGTGCCAAAGTGCATTATTTCTATACTGTAGATGCAACCGCCTTTTGTATAATTCAACCGTGGTGGTTTTGTGCACAAAAATGCCCATTTTTGAACAAAATTCACCTGTGGCAGTCTTTGTTGCACAAGTTTAATTTACAAAAAAATATTATTTTTCTGTGCATAAAAAGGCTGTTTTCCGTGCGAAACCAAACATGTGAATTTTGCGCGAATAGGCTTTGCAAACTCGGCCGTGTGCAAAGTATTTCTTGCAAAGGGGGAAAAAATGGCTAAAATGACTCGAGAAGAAAATTGGCGAAGAATTAGATCCTTATACACCTCTTTGGGTTTCCTTCACTCTCGTAATTTTTTCCTTTCTTTCCTTTTTTAAAAAAAAATTGTGGTTAATGTTGTAATTCAGGTCACAGGCTTAATCGTGTCTCGGAAAGCTTAAAACGGCTTCCTCTTGGCATTTTTTAAAGGTCAAGCGGTATATTTAGTGGCTGGAACGGAGAGGTCACGGATTCACAAGCGTGATTTACAGTTCTCCCTCCTGACCTCGATTCGGCAACTTTAGCCACTTCTATGGGAATCTGACAAAGAGCCAAATTCCATGGAAGTTACAAAGTCTACTTAACTGGTATAAGAGACCGGACATCCCTGGTCAGCATTTGACCCTATCCGCACTGCAGAAATAATCCACTTTGACACCGCTTTAACTTCCCTGGCTCAATGCTAGACAATTCTGAAAGTTGTAGACAGTTAGGCTTCTCTGCCAGAGAGACCAATTCCCAGGATTTCCTAGCAGTAAACCAGGGCAGTTAAAGCAGTGTCAAACTGGATTATTTCTATGGTGTGGATTGGGCCAGAGAAGGGTACTGACCTTATCAGATGTTAGAAATTGGAAGTATAATCCAATGGCAATCCAAACACAATCATGGGGTTTCACGTTATTGAGTATTAAAGTATCTCACGCAATTTCGGGCAAAAGGGAAGTCATTCCGAACACAATCATGGGTTTTACGTTATTGTGAATTAAAGCATCTCATGCAATTTCGGGCAATGGGGGGTCATTTTCGGGTAATGGGAAGTTATTCTGAACGCATTCTGAATGCAATGGGAATTCACATGAATTCACTAAACTAGCAAATTCATGTGAATTCGAATTGACTCCAATTGGCTCCATTCGCGATAAAGAGAAATTCCTCCCGTCTGATAAAGTCCATGGTAACTTTGGTGCATCCAGGGTGCGTTTTCTTATTTTGCACCCTCGGCTTCTCTAGGAGCAACACAAACTTCCAAAATTAAAGGCAGGAAGGAAGGAAAGTTGGAAGAAAGGACGGATGGAAGGAAGGAAAATGTTCAGAGGTCCACCCCAGTCTGGAAAAAGTGAACAATATTTGCTGTTAAACCGCAGAAGGGACAGGACCGTAACCTGTTTGAAAGGAAGACATATGTCGAAACACGTTTGGACGTTGAAATATTTTCTCTTTTCCACGCATATTTGCACAGTGCGTTGCATTGTTTATCCACCGTATATTCTGATATAAGGAAATTCTTTCTCATTGCACTCTTTGAATGTATTTTAGACAGTACAATTATTTTTATATTTTATTTTGTTAACAGTTTTTCCTAGACCTTGCTGTTTCTTTTGTTTTTTGGGGGGCAGGAACATGCCCAGGAGCTTTGGAAATAACCTTGCGGGGCCACACCATTCTTCTCCTGCTGTCCATAACCAAACAAGGTGAGAATTTTCCTCCATTTGTTTGCGGTAAGGATTTACCAACCTTTATTTATATCTTTGCCGCGAGCTGTGACAAGCGAGGAGACGCTGTAGGAGCTTACTTTTACTTGAGCCTTTTGGGAAAGGCAAGATCTCACCTCTGTCCTTTCCTATCCTCTTATAAGTTGAGAGCAAGCTACTTTTGCATTTGCAGCGATGGAAGTAAGCTCAGAACAAACAGAGAAAGTGGGAGGAGGAGAGAGAAACCGGGACGTTTTAAAAATGGCTGGAAAAGTGGGATTGCAAAGGGTCATTTAGGACTCTCCCTGAAAAGTGGGACAGTTGGCGGGTTTGCGAACACCCATGAAGTTGCATGGGTTTTTGCAGGAAAGGAAACGCACCTTTTGTTACCCCTTAGCCTAATATTTGCATTTATGATGCTCATGTGCCCGGTTTATCTGGCAGCCAAACAGCTGCTGCAGCAGCAACAACAACCATCCACCGAGTCGGCCTGCAATAAGCCCCAGCCGTGTCACCATAGTAACCGAAAATCAGAAGCATTTCAAGGATACGGCGTCTCGGGGAAGGAGATAAAATGTTTTCCATCCATCGCTGTCGGGAAAGTCACGGCTGATAAGCCAGGCAAGGCGCTACGGGGGTAGCCGGTGTTATTCTGTGGCAATGGGCAGGAAGGCGGCAGACACTGATCTCTCTGGCTCTTCCCAGCCCTGCGTCTTTGCAAATCTTTGCAAATCTGGAGGTGGATGCAACCAGCAGTGCCAAAAAACACAGTCTCCAACCTATGTCCGTGGTGCACAGAATCACACATCCACACCTGTGTGTACCACGGTGGTGGCGGTTTGTGCCGTCTGACTTATGGCGACTCTAAGGCAACCCTACGATGGGGTTTTCTTGGCAAGCTTCTTCAGAGCGGGTTTGCCATTGGCATCCTCTGAGGCTGAGAGCCTATAATAATAATATAATATTTATTATTTATACCCCGCTCTTCAGCCCTAAAGGCTATCAGGGTGGCTTACAAATATTATTTTAATGGCTTGTCATCCAGTGGGTTTCCATGGCCAAGCTGGGAACTGAAAGGGTGGAGAAATGCAAACAAGGGCCTGATTCCTACTACCTTTTAAACTGGACCGCAAATTGTTTTGAATCAGTTCAAATGACCCTGGTTCCCACTTGAACCAAATCCCTGAAGCGATTCAGAGATGGGGGCCATGCACTAGACCCATTTAACCCACGTCTTTTTGACGCTGATGTTTTCTGTATCTTTTTTGATAAATAAATGCCGCACAAGTGTGAACCAGATGCGGATCAGAATCGATTTAAATGTGCCCTTCGGCCGGCTGGAGCGGGTCCGTTTTGAATCGATTCATGCCTGAATATGAACCACAAGTGGGTTATTTTGAAGAGAAAAAATGCAGTTGGGGCAAATGTAGTGGGAACCACACTCCGGTGTCGAATCGATCCTCTTGGAAAGGCTATGGCAAACCTCCTCTGAACAATACTTGCCAAGAAAACCCAATGATAGGTTCACTTTTTGTTGCTGTGTGCCTTCGGGTTGTTTCCAACTTATGGCAACCCCAAGGCGAACCGATCATAGGGGTTTTTTGGCAAGATTTGCAGGCTTAGAAGGCTGCTGCCGCTGCTAGTTTCTCCTCTTCCCAGATGCTGGTATTGGGTCCTAATCAATAAAAAAACCACTATATTTTTCAGGTACAATATCATGCATCCTTAGCAGCAGCAGGTGGCAGTGTAGGCAGGGATTTGGAAAGGAGCAAAATGGAGCACAAACCCAGAAATTGGTGTCTGTGCACGCGCAAACGGATCAATACTTCTGATTGATATTAAGAGACTTTGCTGAGTTGGGGGGCTTTGATAGGAAAGAAAGGAAAACATTTAAACTCCTAGAGACTCTCGGGCGGATAAGACAGGCAAAATTTGGACTGGAGTAAACCATCTCCTGGCTGTTAGCAGTCTTTATTTCTCAGAGTGGGACCCAAGGTGGTTCACAAAACGAGTCGATTAAAAAAGAACAACCCCAAACCATTGAAATGGAAAACAATTAAAATAATCACATAAGCAATGCAAAATTATTTAGAAGCCACACAAAAGTTGAAAAGATCGATAAAGCACCCCCACAAAAAAGCTCCCCTGCTTTTGCACTAAAAGCTTGCTTAAACAAACAAACAAAAGTTTTTGAGCAATTCAATTACGGCTCTGGAGATCAGAGTTCGATTTCCCGCTTGGCCACGGGAACCCCGGGTGACCTTGGGTAAGTCACACCTTCTCAGCCCCAAAAAACCCAAGATAGTTTCACCTTGTGTCAGAAATGACTGGAAAGCACACAACAACAGTACCCCTATAGCTGCAAGGGAACAACGAATCCAAGACTGCATCTACACTGCAGAAATAATCCGCTTTCACTGACATGGCTCCATGTTGTGGAATTCTAGGATTTGTAGTTTGTAGTAGCATCAGCGTGCTCTGACAGAGAAAGTTACATGTCCCATAAAACTACCGTTCCCAGGATCCCATCGCATTGATCCACAGGAGTCAAAACGGTGCCAAACTGGATTATTTCTGCAAGGCGGAGGTAGCCCTAATAAAGGAAATGAATAGGATGGCAATAAGGGCAAAAATCTTGCATGTCTTCTCCAACTCTCCTTTCCAGATATGACCAAAAGTCCTCAAGTGCAGATACAGTGGGGACTCCACATTCACTGCGGTAAAGAGCACGGGACCGCCGTGAAAGTGGGAAAAGCACCTTTGTAGGTCCTCCAGAGCAACCTTGTGGTCAACATCTTCCAGACGTTGACCATAGAATAACACCGGAAGACCTACAAATGTCTAGAGAAGTGTTTTTCCTAGTAATCTCGAGGTCTTTCGGCACAACTCGATAGTCAGCCTCTGGCAGAGTTGTGCTGGAGGACCTAGAGATTAGAACATATATATAATAAAAAGAGGAATCCCTCCGAAACAATATTGGCCAATGTTCTCTTCCTTTTGAACCTGGCGTGCCTTCCCGGTGAATTGTTGCGTAGAAGAGGGAGGTTAAGATGCCCGCGTCGGACGCTCTGCCTTTTCGCAGAACTCGGGAAGGACTCCATAGAAAAAGGGGGTGGAAACGCAACGAAGAGGAAGGCCTCTACGATCTCTTTCCCAGTATATCACCTCTTCTTGGACATCTTGACCTGTTTGGGCATGTTGTGAGCTCACGGCCAGCTGTAATTCTGCACTCTCAGGAATGTGCGTTGGCCTTGTGGAAGGAAGGATGCAAAGAGAGGGACGCAGAAGGAAAAGCACACCGAGCTTTGAGCGGGCCCAGGCACACAGCTGGCTCCATCCCTTTCAAACAAAAGCCCTGGAACAGGGAGTGCAATGCAACGCTGGAAATGTCATCCAGTCCTTCTCCGGCTGCCAGAACAGCCTGGTCATTATTTCTATTAGATTTGAGGACTGCGGCGCTGTTTCGACCTCTCCAAATAGCTCCAACCTCAAGAGAGGAGGGAGAAGGAGGAGGAGGAAGCAGAGAGAGAGAGAAGTCATTAGAAAACGTTTCCAAGGAGGAGGTTAAATGCTTTGCTCAAAGACAAAATGGATCCCCTGGATGCCATTTTGTCATCCTGTGTCCCAAGGTACTTTTGGAGACAAGCCATTTCCATGCGTTTTTGGGGGCTGAAAAGGGAGAGGAGCACATTACGGACGAAACGTAGGATGCTCCTGCATTTCAGGGTTAGGAAATCTGTAGCACCCTCCTGTTTCTGGACTGTAGTTTCCATCAACACTGCCAACCAAGGGACCGGTTGGAATTAGTGTCCATCAACTATTAATAGAGTATTTTCTGTTGTTGTTGTGTGCCTTCAAGTCATTCCCGACTTACGGTGACCCTAAGGCGAAACCTATCATGGAGTTTTCAGATTTGTTCAGAGGAGGTTTGCCATTTCCTTTCTATGAGGCTGAGAGCATGTGACTGGCCCAAGGTCAGCCAGTGGGCTTCCATGGCCATGCAAGGATCCGAACCCTGGGCTTCAGAGTTGTAACCCAGAGCTCAAACCACAACACCATGCTGGCTTAGGACTTTATCACACGGGGGAAATTGGAAGGTTAACCAAAGGTTAATCCGAGATCATCCAAGGTATTTCATGTAATTTTGCAAAAGATTTTCAAACGACGTCGCACGCAAACAGAAGGCAATCCAAACACAACCGTGAGACATCCCAGGAATAGCTGAGTTCAGAAAAACATCAAATTTATACATCCTTTTCCACTGCAAATTTGCAGTCAATTTGCATTTGTGTTAGTATGAAATGCATCTTCAGTTCGGCCATGGGATTACTGTCGGCCATGGGATCCTGTCCTCCCTACTCATGCGCAAACATGCTAATTTGAAATTGAGAAGCCAATGGGTATGTCCTCATGTGATGAATTCATTTGCATTAGTACTGCCTTTTCTTTCGGATGGACCCTGTGTTTGTACACATTATAAGCTACAACGCAATTTCTTGCATTTTTTGATTGCTCCCCCCTTTCTTCTTCTTTCGGGATGGTGATACATTCCTCCGTGTGAAAAAGTCCTTGAAGAGCTTGAAACTCCTGCACATCTCCAATTAGCATCCATCTCCAGGGGGGACAATGTGGGGTCTTGTATATAAATGTGCGTATTGTACAAACGCATGGGTTTTGTGCATTTCCAGAAGCAAACTTTTTGTGTGTGCATGGAATTGTGGTGTTTGAGCTAAAGCGACAGTTCTACACACCCAGCCACACTCACGTGTTGTCATTCCTTGCACATTCAAGCACATGGCGGCATTGTTTGTTACGGGCTGCATTCCCATTTACAAATCCTTTTATGGGGAGGAAAGGTCCCCATTGTTGATGTTGCTGTTGGGTTCTCCAAAATGTTCCTTCTGAAAAGAGAAGGAAGTCCATGCGGTGCCAGTTCCCTCAGCTTTGAATAGTTTACCTTGTTACTGTTTCTCTCCAAATCATCCCTCCAGCGTGAAACAGATTAATATCGGCTCCGTGACTGGTATCACCCAGATGCCTTCTTAGAAAATGGTTTTCTAGTTTCTGCGACGTGCCCTCCGGCGTTTTGGGAACAAAGGACATCTATCTATAAATAAATAAAATTCAAGGCTTTAGGATTGCATCCAAACGTTGCTATACCACCCAGGTACACAAGCAGAAGAGTCCTACAATGAAATCCTACACCGGCACCTCATTCAATACATACAACTTTTGGGATAGTGCAAACGCATCAAATCTGGATATGCAGAAAGAGCTGCAAATATATTGTTGTTTGGGATATTCAAGTATAGCTGGCCCCATGGAACGCAGAAAGAGATACATCCCCAGATTAGGGCATCTTGTTTCCAAAACACTCCTTTGCAAAAAAGGCTCTTTTTTGAAGCCATGTATGCCATGTTTGAGCTGTTCAGGCTTTGGCCACGAGAGGGAAGGCTTGACTCTCCTTTGGCAAACAAAACTGGCGGGTCCTAAGGATGCAAAAGGTTCTTGCAGAATCTTCCATCAGGTTCTCACTTCCCAGAAGCGCATTTGGAAAGTATGTATGGGGGAAAATGCATTCAGTGTCACTACTTCTCCTCATTTCTTTCTTATCTCTCCCCACGGATCGAGGCTTGGAACAACAACAAATAAACAATGCACGACATTGATTCAAACTCATGAATTAAAATTTGCAACATTTTAAAAGGACAAATAAGACACACACATTCTAAAACAATCCACATTTAAAAACTCATCCTTTAAAATTCATAAACACCAATATATTATTGCTGGGTTGTTTTATTCTTTTGCATCCCACCTTCCCCTCAATAATGGGACTCAAGGTAGTTTGTTGTTGTTTGTTATGTACCTTTGAGTCGCTTCCAATGTACAGTGGCCCTAAGGCAAACCTATCGTGGGGTTTTCTTGGCAAGGTTTGTTCATAAGGGGTTTGCCATTGCTCGATATCTCTATGCCTTCCTGGTAGAATCGTTGGAAGAGACCACAACGGCCATCAGTCCAACCTACTACCATACAGGTAAAAAACCCACAGAAGACAGGGCCTTTTTGGTGGCTGCTCCCAGGCAGCTGGAGAGGTTAGACCGGTGCTCTCCTTCCTATCCCTTTCTATGTAGATGCAGTTTGACACCACTTGAACTGCCATGGCACAATGTTAAAGAATTTGGAGATCTGGAGTTTTGCAAGATGCTTAGTCTTCATTGTCAGAGAGCAACAACAAATCCCAGGATCCCAGGACAAGTCTGTTCCCCATTCCTTAACTTTTCCCAGCATGGTCATTGCTGCACTTAGAATTTGCTTCAGTGCCAAATGCAGAAGAAGGATTTTTGCCAGATGTCCTTTTTAAATCAAATAAACAACCGGCGAAGCTACCGCTGTTTCGCTGCTCATGGATCTCCTCGTTCTTCTTGCCCCGAAGCCACAGCTTTCTGTGAAGTTGCCTGCTGACTTTCTTTCCGTTTTGCCTTTTGCGAAGGTCTTCTGGAGAAGGTTATTGGTGGGGGGGAAAAAACACCTTCTCATGTTTCAGCCCAGGAATGCTCTTCCCATGTGTTCCTGTGTCAGCCTGGCATGAACTGATCAATATCAACCTCAAAGGAAATAATAAACGCCCCGGGTTCTTCTTTTCTCCCGACCAGCTATCCTCATGCACCTGAGCCATGTGTCCTCCGAGGGATGCTTCTCCGCATGAAAGATGGTCACATTCCATCTTTCTGGGCCCATCTCTTTCTCACCATGATCCGAATAGTTCCCCAAAAACGCCAACGTAGTGTTCTTATTTACTTATTTATTGCGGTGGCTGAAAAATAATAACAACCTGAATGCAATTCTGGACTGCGTCAACATGCGTGTTGTGTCCAGATTGAGGGAAGTATTAGCGCCACTCAGTATGGCTTTGGTCAGACCTCACCTGGGATCCTGTGTCCAGTTCTGGGCACCACAATTCAAGAGAGGTGTTGGCAAGCTGGACACTTGTCCAGAAAAGGGTGACCAAGATGGTCAAAGGTCTGGAAACCAAGCCTTAGGAGGAACAACTAGGGAGCTGGGGATGTTCATCTTGGAGAGGGGAAGACTTGTGGAGAGGAGAGGTGATGTGATCGCTGCCTTGAAATATCTGAAGGAGAGGCTTTTAGAAGATGGATTGAGCTTGTTTTCTGCTGCTCCAGAGACTGAAACACAAAGCAGTGGACCCAAATGACAAGAAAAGAGATCCCATTTAAACACTAGGAAGAACTTCTTGACTGTAAGAACTGTTCAACATGGGAATAGACTATCTTGGAGAGTGAGGACTCTCCATCTTGGGAGATTTTTAAACCGAATATAGGAAGTTGCTTCAAACTGGTGGTTCATTGGTTCACCTGGACTCACATCACCAACTCTGGTTGGCAGTCATCCCTATCCAGGCCTTCTAAAAGGATTCCCTCCTTGCCCTACCTGAAGATATCACTTGGGATTGAACCTGTAACAAACATAGGAAGCTTCATGTATACTGAGCCAAAACTACTGGTCCATTTTGCCCAGTAAGTCCAGCTGGCAGGAGTGCATGGCTTGCAAGCAGAAGATGCAGGACAAGATCCTAGAACAGTAATTCTCAAACTTCGGTTCTCTGGGTGGTTTGGACTTCAACTCCCAGGAACCCAACCCATCTTGACCAATTGTCAGGAATTTTCGGAACTGAAGTCCAGAACATCTGGAGGACCAAAGTTTGGGAACCACTGTCCTAGATTGCAATGTAAATCTGCACTGATGTAGTTGCAGACTCTTTCATTCAATGGTTGAATGGTGAGTCAACATTCAGGTCAATCTAATAGATTCAACGGTTTTAAGTCTGGATTAACAATAGGATGCACATGTGCAATGGTGACACTTATGGAGCTTCTGCTTCTGCAAGAATGGAGCCGGGTTGCACAATGGCCAAAGATATGTCAGGGAACTTTCACATGTCTTTGTCACCGACAGGATTCCACCTCCCACACCGAGTCCCTGCCATCACGGCAGAGTTGGATGTTCACAACTTGTGTGTCAGCATGACCCACAAAGTCCATTGCCATCTGCCTTTGAGAAGGAGAGACCAAGAGAGATGATGTGTGCCCTACGAAGCTATGAGCCAGAGCATCATGCCACTTCCTCCTCCTCCTCCTCCATCATCCTCTTCCATAATGCTTTAATGTAGAATATTCTTCAAGGCTGGAGGGGGGAACTGCCAATATAATGTTAGGAAGGGGCTGGAGCACTGCAACTATTTGCAGGACAATGGCTGATGAAGCTCTGAGACATCATGGAGATGACTAAACCGGCACAATACGTTCCTATTTACCAGGGGGGACATCCTGATCCAATTGCTACAAGAGTTTGGTGACCTATCTGCCATTTGATCTGATTTGATTTGAATTTTTTTGGTTCTTGGTAGGTTGGTTTTTTGGTGGAACAACACAGGGGCAGATTTGTTTTTAAAAACACCCACGTGGTTGTTTTTGACAACCGTATTAAAATTTCTATCATTTCTGCTTATTTCTGAACACTGATATAATCCCTGGGATTGTAGATTGTGCAGTTTCCCTGCCAGCTAGCTAGCTAGCTTCCTTTCTCTTCCAAATTTACATTTCCATGCTTGCTAGCCCGCTTTCTTCCTCTTCAAAATATACATTTCCCTGCTATCTGGCCATCCATATGCTCCAATTGACCCAAGTTGGCACAGACAGAGCCAACCAATCCCCTGCCGTCCCACTTTTTTGGTTACTTTTGAAACGTCCTGGTTTCTCTCTCACCTCTTCCCCAATTGTCCCCAGGTTATTTCATTTCTGCAAATATAAGTTTACTGCATTCAGAGTGCAAAGGAAGAGGGGAAGAATTGTGTCTTTCCTTGTAGGCACAGGCAAAAGCAAACTCTTCTAGCTTGTGTGTTTCTCCACATTCACAACTTTTGACCATATTCTGATGTTTCCATCCTTGGTCTCCGCTGTATGATATCAAAGATGGGCACATAGCTATCTTCCTTCTTCAGAAGGCACCGTTCTCTAGCTAGCTAGCATCCCTGTCTCTCCAAAATGTCCATTTTTACTGTTAACTAGCAGGCTCCCTTTCTTTTCAGAACATACATACATTCCCATTCTGCAGTGAATATATAGCAAAAGCCCTCTATATCTTCCCACAAGGGAAGAGACAGACGGCACAGTTTCTAAACTCTGGAGGCATTTATCCTATTTGCTTTTGCAGATTGCTCCTCTGGCCTTGTCTTCCCAAAGACATTCCTTCATTGCTTTGGTTTGCTGGAGGCTGGAACAGACTGTCCCTGGGCTTCATCAAGGCTAGAGGCATTTGGGCCATTTATCATTCTTTCTTCTGTCATTATCACCGAGCCTGGAATAACTGAAGGCTTTATTATTATTATTATTATTATTATTATTATTTATGGGGTCTTCTTTTCAGACTTTGAAAAGTCACTTTGGGAGGAGGCAGTTGCAAGCAGCTAGGCTGGCTGGTGGAAATTTAGGAAACTACAATAATAATAATAATAATAATAATAATAATAATAATAAATGTTTGTAATAATAATACAAACCTTCCTCCCAGTACAGGGACTCAAAGAGGCTTACAAGTCTAAAACAGTCCAAGTTAAAGCAATATAAATATGCAAAACACAAGTTTAAAAAACAACAACAATAAAACAATTTTTAAAAATTAAAAATAAATGAAACCGGCGGGCAGAATCCTTGTCTGAAGGGAGGCAGTTTTGCTCCCCCTCCATAACTATTTATCGAGGATTTCTAGGAAAGCAGAGAAATGTTCCTCATCCTGACTCACTTGCCTAGAACGGAGAAGAACATCCTTTGGATGTCAAAACGGACAAGGACCGAAGGAGAAGCCGCCTCCGCAGATGGAGTACTCTTGGCCAAGAGTAATGACTCTGCTTCTTTTCGAGGGGAAGAGAACGCCGCCAGAGATGCGTTTGCCAAAGCAATCTCCCTCTGCACACAAGTTGAATGAGCGGAGGTCAGCGTGACAGAATAAAAATGCTCCGGCTTTCCATATCTGTGCATCTGTCAAGAGCTCTCCAGCAACCCTGCCTTAAGAGCGGAAGAGATGGGGGTTGTACTGGAAATCAGGAATGTAGGTACAGCGTGGTGTAGTGGTTTGAGCATTGGACTACGACTCTGGATCCCAGGGTTCGAATCCTTCCCAAGGATGAAAGCATGTGACTTGCCCAAAGTCACCCAATAGCTTTCATGGCCAAGCTGGGTATCAAGCCCCGGTCTCCAAAGCCCAACAATCAAACCACTATGCCTTCAACCACCTACGGCTGGTTTAAACTATATATATATATATATATATATATATATTTCCAAAAGCAAACATTGATTTTGCCATTTTATATAAGAGACACCTTTCCACCACACTGCTGTATTTAATGGGACTTGAGCATATTGTGGAGGTTGGTATTCCTATGGTAACCAAACCCCAGCCTCCTGTATATCATTGAATTTGATGGCAATAGCTGTGACCTAAAGAGCTAGCAACATTAAAAACGGTACCTTTCAATGACAATATCATAAGCACAGCCTAAATGTATTTACATTTACGTGGTTAAAGTGAACATTTGCTGTGATGTTTTAAAAGAAAAAAAGAGTACAGTGGTCCCTCCGCATTTGCTGGGGTTAGGGGTGAAGGACCCTTGTGAATGTGGGGAAAATGCAAAATATTAAAAAAACAACAACACTATTCTTTAGGAGTTTCTCACATGGGGAGGAATTTCTTGCAATTTCAAATGGAGCCAATTTGAATTCATGTAAATTCGCTAGTTTAGCGAATTTACATGAGTTCTAGTTGCGTTCGGAATGCGTTCAGAGTGACTTTCCATTCCCCAAAAATGACCCTCCATTGCCCGAAATTGTGTGAGATAAGTTATTATGTAATTACATGAAACCTTATGATTGCGTTTGGAATGACTTCCCTTTTGCCCGAAATTGCGTGAGATAAGTTATCACGCAATAATGTGAAACCCCATGATTGCATTCGGATTGCCTTTGGAGTATACCCCCAAATTCCCTCGTGTGATAAACTCCTAAGGGAACATCTAAGAATCTCCAGGTCTTCCAGTGCAACTCTATGGTTGACATCTGCCAGAGGTTGATCACAGAATCATGCTGAAGGACCTACAAATGCCTAGAGAAGTGTTTTCTCTAGAAACGTCTACGGTCTCCAGCACAACTCTATGCTCAACTTCTGGCAGAGTTGCGCAGGAGGACCTAGAGATCCCTAGAGAGGACATATGAATCAAAACTGCAAAAGTTAAAGCTGCAAATGCGGAGGACCAACTGTAATTAAAATAACCCCGGAGGCCTCTCCGTTTCCCTTCCGCTGAGCTTTGCCCCACTCATGCCTTCTCTTCTGCTGAGCTCCAGGATTTTAAAGGGCAAGGTAGAATGCCACTGACCATTTCTGCCAAGAAAGCAGACATTTGGAGAGCAATAGTGTCACCTCTCTATAGGGCATCGCTTGGTGCAGCTCACACTCCTCTAAGGATGTCTTTGTACTAATGGCATGACTCCGATGCCCACTTTCCTGTCTTCGGCCTGCCGTGGCCACCTGCCCAGAAAACCTGCGCATCGCCAGACAATGCTGAGTTATAAAAGAGCAGAACCAAAGCAAAAAAAATAATTTGTGGGACTGACTCGCATTATCCCCGAATTTGTCCGTGAATAGAAAAAGTCATCCTTTATTGAACCTTGCTCCTCTTTGTGGGTCATTCTCGCATGCCGTCTCCTCGAGTCTATTAATACTTTCTCTTTGCGAACGGAAAGGTGACCTTAATTAAGGTGGCTGCTATTTCTGACTATCAGGTGTGGCTCACCGGTTACCTGTCGGGATGAAAGGAAGCGTTGGCTCATTTCAGGTGGGGCCGACTTTCGCCTCTTGCCTGCTGTACCTGAGGTGTGAAGGCACCTTCCTTTTGAATATGAGGATATAACGTTATTCATCTTTCACATTTGCCTAAAGCCAGTTTTTGCAAACACAATGCGTTGCAGGGGGAGGATAGGCTTTGGACACCAAAGAAACCGCACAAGCCAGCATGCTCAGTTAATGCCACTAAGTAGGTGTTATGGGGGAAACATTGCAACAACTCCACTAGCTTCCATTTTGGAGCCAGTCTGGTGTAATGGTTTGAGCCTTGACTCTGGAGACCAGGGTTCAGGTCCTGATTTGTTCCGAGGAAGTTTGTCATTGTCTTCCTCTGAGGTTGAGAGAGTGTGACCGCGCATAACCGCACATAACTCCATGGGCAGAAGATTATGCAAGGTTACCACGATGCCGGATCTCAGCCAACATCTATTAGAAGGTTGGTTAACACAACAACTTTGTTGGTGGCCAGTGTTAAAAGTCGTCAAGATATGGCAGGACTCTGCAGTGTGACCGCAACACGACAACCAAAACACACACTTGGAAAGTGGGCTCTACACAGATTTATACTGGGAAAGAAGAATAGAAGTAAGCTTTGTATCAAATAACAGGCTGCATATATTAACCGTCTGACTTATTATCTAGATGTTTGAGTGATCAACAAAGTTTTTTCCCCAATGGATGATGTTACTAATATAATTGTCACTCTCAGCCAATTTGTGGATCAAGTCTTACACTGGTGTGTTATTGTGCTTTGCTATGTTCCAGACTCTTGCACGCATTGTAGTCTTTGCTATCGGCATCTTTCTAAACCCACGCTGTTCATACCATCTAGTGTTTATCCCTTAGATTTAGGGTTTCAGAAGTTTCCTCTCTGAAGACGTCGCCCATAGCCACTTTTTAAATTTGGCATGGGGTGGGTGGTAGATCTTTACAAGTTTGTTACCAGCAAGATGTGTGAACTATGTGTATATTTTCTTCTGCATATATCCTGGTTATTATTGTGCAAAGAAGCCCAGCGGCTGGCCTTCCTGCTTTGTGGGAAATGAGTTATTTTTCTCCGAAGGTTTATTTTGGAAGCCGTGGTTCACCCGTCTTAATGTTTCTTCTGCTTTTACAGGCTTTCAATCAACAACTGTACAAAAGCAAGAAGAAATCCAAAGCAAACAAAGAGGAGAACATGACAGTAAAGTCTCCGCAGTGCAAATATTTATGGGAGAAGGATGAGGCGATGGCCTTGGCATACCTTGGCTCTTCTATAACAAACAATGATTTTGTCTTTTCTTTTCTCTCTTCTTTTCTTGGGGGGGGTACTTTTGCAAGTTTATTTTAACCCACTTTCGCCTCTTCTATCAGAGAGCTCTGGTGCAGCCACAATAAACTGGGATTCCCTAGCGCTGAGCCAGGGCAGGTAAAGTGGTCTCAGACTAGATTATTTCTGCCGTGTGTTTTGGACCTACGTTCAAAGCGCAAAAGTAGTTTGCACTCCATTAACTCAGCAGGGAAAGAGGCAACCAAGGGGATGAATAGTGGACTCAGGCAGAAGCAAACAGCTGCAGTTTTGCAAGGCATGCTCTTAGCATCTGAGTTCTTCTTCATTCATGACTTTCTCTATCTTCCTTGCACTCTGCTGTGGCTTGGGCACATGTGTCCTGGCTTTCGTCTGTGAAATGTGGGAGGATTTGTTTTTGTCGGATCCTCTGTCTTCTGCATGCCTAGCAAAACTGCTAGAGTCTCATTCCCTTGCGCATCTGTGTACACACCACCGTGGGTAATCTCTCCGTTTTAGCTTTCTCCTGCTAAAGAAATAAAATGCGGGAGGGGAAAGAAAATAAACTTTTCTCTCCAGGCTGTAGTTCCTTCTAGCCCAATTTTCATGGTCGACGGAGAGCGCATCCATGTGCTTTTCCCTCCCTGTCCCTCTGAGCCCTGGAAGCATTCCTCTGCCCCGCTGCAAAACAAAAAGTGATGGTGAGCTTGAGAAATTCATCACAGTCGCAGCACTCCGGCACAAAAGCCGGCTGTGTTTCGAATCCAAAGCTGAGAAGTCAGCCGCCGCCGCGCATGACTTTCTGGGTTCCCGGTGGATGGATGCTAGCGACTACAATGGTCCCAGTGTGCGCATGAAAGAGGTGCAAGATGCCGTGGAGGGTGTCCTCTGCAAGGCAAACTCATGGCCTGTGGCAGCTGACACCCAGCAAAGTGTGTAGTAAACAAAACATGGGGCAGATTGCTATGGAGATGGAGATCTTGCTTTCCTCCTTCTCTGGGAGGATTTTTGGGAGGCAGGATGGGCATTTATAGGGAGCAATGAGCCAACATGGTGGAGCGCTTTGAGTGTATACGCATGGCCGAAATAATCCAGTTTGACACCACTTTAACTGCCAGGGCTCAGTGTTAGAGAATGGTGGTTTGTTGTGGCACCAGAGCGGAGCACAACAACAAATCCAGAGCAATGCAACAACAACAAGCAGAGAAATTCTTGTCCCCAGCTGGTCTCTGGTTGTTGTTGTGTGCCTTCAAGTCATTTCTGGCTTATGGCGACCCTAAGGCCAACCTATCATAGGGTTTTCTTGGCCAGATTTGTTCAGAGGAGGCTTGCCTTTACCTTCTTCTGAAGCTGAAAGAGTGACTTGCCCAAAGTGACCCAGTGGGTTTACGTGCCAAGCTAGGATTCGAACCCTGGTCTCCAGAGTCATAGTCCAACGCTCAAACCACTTTATCATACTAGCTGTGGTTGTAATGAACTCCAAAGAGTTAGCATGGCTTTGCTGTTGCGGCTTGCCTTGTATCCTACAAGGCCTTCTGCAGTCAACTTCATGAGATTTGCAAGTTCTGGTTTACTCTGGCAAAAACGGCAGAAGTCTGCAAAAGCGGGTGATCAAGAGATGGGGGGAAGCATGAAACATTGCTTTTTTTGGCAGGAATTTGCTCTTCTGATGCTTTCAGGAAGCCTCTTTTTAGTATGCATTAGCCCAGTTTCAGCCCATTTGTTATGGTATTTTCACTTATTTTTCAAACCTTTCAAATGAGATGGCCTCCAATTGCCCTAGAATCTAGAACAGATGTGAACAAGTGCAGAACAGCGAAGGCTCGTGGATGCGAATGTGAGAAAATCTTCAGCAATTCGCACAATACGCTTACATGCAGAGTAGCCCTTAGTTTGCAGCAATGGGAATAAGCTGAGGACAAAGAAGGGAGAAGAAGTGGGAAGAGGAGAGAGAAACTGGGAAGTTTTGGAAGCGGCTGAAAAAGTGGAATGGCAGAGGATAAATTGGAGCTTTGCCTCCAAATCCGGACACTTGGAGGGTATGAAATTGCTAGGAAATGAAAGGTATTCAAGGTCCCTTGTTGTCTGTCTGGAGAAAAGCTGTTTTGAAAGCTTCAAAATAAACTGAAGAGATCGGTTTTGGTGACGGAGCAAGGACTTTTGAAGTCGAAGGCTCTTCACGGCTCTCAATCCCTTTGGAATTGATTTCGGCCTCATAAAACCCCAGTGAAGCCGTTGGGCCTATTCAAGAAAAGGCTCTCCAGTCAAGAGTGAGCTTTTTCTACTCGCCGGACGAGATATAAGGGCGTCTTTATTTCCCCTTACGACAAAAAGAAAGCAAGCCAGCAAGACAAAGGAGTAGCTCCATCCTTATACAAGGTGACATTTCCCTTTTCAACATGCAGATGCACCGAATGGATTATGCGGAGAGCTTTTCAGGGTTCAACCGGGGTTTTGGAGGCGAGATCTGAGCAGGTTTTATTTTGTTCCGCTTTTGAATAGGGTTGTCCTCACTTGCCTGTACTCCATCCTTTTGCGTCCTGCCGTGTCTCTGGCGGATGTATCCTCATTGAATCCTCCTTTGAAACAAGTGGCACAGACAGGCAAAGCCGGTCAAGAGACCTCAAAAGGCAAGGTGAGCAGGTGTCCTCCTTAGCGGAAAGGAGGACAAGGCGCTGCAAAATGTAAGATCTTCAAGGACGGTCTAGGACACGGCCAAATAAAAGCTCAAAATGCTCCTATAAACGGAAACCCATTCTTCTCAGTCATGCTCAGAATGGAGGACAAATTCGAAGGCTTTCATGGCTGGCATCCATAGTTTGTTGTGGGTTTTTCGGGCTATATGGCCATGTTCTAGAAGAGTTTATTCCTGATGTTTCAGATGAAGATGCCAGCCACAGATGCTGGCGAAACGTCAGGAATAAACTCTTCTGGATCCTGGCCATATAGCCCGAAAAACCCCTAACAAACTACATTATAACAAACTACATTACATTATGGAATTCTAAACGGCGGACAGTTGAAAGGGAAGACATGGATTGGAAAAGGAGAATGGCTGGTCACTCTGGTCAAGGGAGCGGATCCTAAACAGTGGCATCATTAATAAGAATAAGACTTTCGTACCCCCTTCTCCCCATGGATCGAGGCAGGGAAGAACAACAATGAACAGAGAAACCACCTTAGTTAAAACACATCAGCTAAAATCTACATCGGTTTAAAAGCGCAAATAATATAAACACATATTAAAACAATCCACATTTACAATTTACAGTTTAAAAAATCACCTGGAGAAGCCTGGCCTTCAATGCTCTTTTCAATAAATTGCACCCACACGTTCTCTTCCGCTGCCATGGCTCTCTTGGCCAAAGGAACCGAGGCAGAGGTTGACCACAGATTTGGGCTTGAGGACCTACAAATGCCTGGAGAATTGCTCTCTCTAAGAATCTCAAGGTCCTCCAGTGTGATGTTTGGCTTAGTTTGACCCTAGAGGAGCTGCAGGACCTACTAGAAATTCGTAGAGAGAGCATATTGGTCAAATCCGCGAATAATCAAAGCTGTAAATGTGGAAGGACGACTGTATTCAACTCAGCAGGAGGGAGAGGAGAGGAAGAGAGCAGAATCCTGCCCTTCCCAGAAGGCTCAGGCAAAAGCAAACCGCTGCAGTTTTTCCTAGCTTGTCTGTTCTTCTTCGTTGATATTTATTTTAATAACTTCTTCTAATAACGTCTGCCACCTTGACCACTCCGTAAGGTTGCTTGACTGGCCACACGTGTTCCTGTTTTCCATCTGTAAAATGTCGGGAGGGTACGAAATAAATTAAGTTTCCCACCAAGCAAACGTGTTCTCGTTCACCTCTGCTGTCACTTTGGATCACGGAAACGAAACCCGCTCACTTTGTTAACATCATGGAAAGGAAAGCCACCCCAGGCTGGAAACTAGTTGCCAAGAAGGGTTCACGAATCGCTCACAAGACATTTCTTTATATTCTGTTTGGAAATTTTATTTTGGTTTGATTTTTTTGTTGTTGATGCCCATAAGATGCACATGATCAGAGGGGCAAGCGGTGACCCAGAAAATAAAACCCCAGCAGTGCAAAATGTGGAAAGGCCCAATTGTTTAAAGCTTTTTTTTAATAATAAAAAATCCAAGCGGGGAAAATAAGGATAATTAAATGGACTCGTGATAGAGGGTTATGAGACGATGCATGGGGAGCGGAGAGAAAGAGAGACCGAAGAGCGATTTCTCTCATTATACAAAAATGTCGTCGCTTGATGAAACTCTTTGGCCAGAGGTTCAAAGCAGAGATGCAAGACAAGTCAAAGAATTACTCTGGGGGCAAAAATCATTTGTTTTTGCAAGCCCTGTTAGGAGGTTCCCATTTTCACCCTCCCCATCTTGTCTTCATTACAACCCTTCAAGGTAGACAAGGCTGGGAAAAGTGACAGGGCGATAAGGGTATAAATCTTAACCTATTTTACCTTTACCTTTGGCCATGTTCTAGAAGAGATTCTTCCTGACGTTTCACCAACATCCGTGGCTGGCAACTTCAGAGGATCACAGATGCTGGCGAAACATCAGGAATAAACTCTTCTAGAGCATGGACACATAATAGTCCAAAAAAACCACCAAGAACTATTTCTCGGAATGCTTTGTGGCTCAGCGTCGGTTGGTCTCAAGCCCTATCTGGCCCCTCCGTCCATTGCATTGCACCAGCTCTTGCACTCTCAATCCTAACAGCAAAGAAATCAGAACAAATCCACGTCATACATTTCCTCGGTCACACCTTGACCACAGATGTCCGCATTTTGTCACCTCGCCTGGGTCAACCTCTAAGGTCTAATTCTTTTGGGTTTTCAGTTGAGTCAAGAAAGGCCGGCTGCGTCTGTGTGCCAGTCGCCAATGTCCTCCCTCTCTCCGAATGTGTACAGTGCAAAGTCCAGGCTTTCTAGAAAGCTACCGGAGTCGGTCCCTTCATCCCTTTGCTGCCTAGAGGTGCCACATCCCAAGACCAAAGAACCCCGGAAAGGTTAGTGGCGTCTCCGAAATCTGAATCGCACTCACCCTTCTCCTTCTGTGTATATGCTGTTTGTTAGACACAGAAAGAAAGAAGAAAGAGAAAAGAAAAAGTGCAGAGCTTGGGAGGGTTAACTTTTGGGGACTAGAACGTCTTTAGTCTTCTCTGTTAAAACTAGAAATCTGTAGGATGGAGCCGTGGCAGTTAAAAGTGGTGTCAAAAGCATTAAATCTATAAGTCGTCTGGCTACTAAACTGGTATTTCATTCTTTATTGTTGCTGTTTTAATGTATTTTGATTCCTGCTATGTAAAGTGCGGTGCAAATTTTACAGCGCTCCGTGAATAAATGCTAATAATAATAATAAGATAATGGAGAAAAACAGCAGCTTTTTACTTTCAGAACTTCCCAAAAGTAAAAAGCTGCCGTTTTCCTTCGTTTGGGTTTATTTTCACATTATTTCACATTTGCAACAACGCAGCATGATAAACTTCTCGCATTTGCGTTGTTTTTTTTTTAATTTAAATCTCATTTAAAACTTGAAGGTGCACACATACATGCGTCTAACAAACGTGCAAAATGTGTGCATGGTAGACAACATGGATTTCCAGCTGCTCTTCCTTTAAGAGAGACAGCTGCAAAAGGGTCCCAGCTGCTGGCACTCATTGCAAATTGGAATAACGTGTGAATGCACCCTCTTTACAGACCCAAAGTGGAGCTAAGGAATGCATGATCTTACTTTAAGTTGTTTTGATCCATTCCTAGAGGGGGGGAAAAGCCTCTTTGCTTTGGAATTTATATTATTATTGTTGCTGTTTTTAAAAAAGCTTGCAATCTTTTGGGGAAGAACAGCAGCCAGCTGAGCTAACTTGCCTCTCCAAGGCTCAAAGGAAGACAACTACATCTCCCAACATGCTTTGCAAATGCAAGAGATTTTTTTTTTAAAGTGATGACTCACACCAGGAAGCTGGAGTCTAGTCTCTTTCCTTGCAAATTTGCATTGCATCAGTTCAGCAAAAGGGAAAGAGGGAATGTTTAAAATCCTCCCTTCTTGCAATGCTTTTGAAAACAGAGAGAGATTAAAAAGATGCTCCAATTTGCATTTTAGGTCCATTTTTGTGCATGCATCTCCAGTTGCCTCCTTTGGATTGCTGTGGAGGGCTGAATAATGTGGATTATAGCAAGGTATATATACATATATAGATATATATCTGTGTGCATGTGTCAGTGTTTATTTGTAAATAACTGGTTTTGCAAGAAGGAGGTTTTTTGGGGTGAGAGTTGCAACTCCACAGTTTTGCAACAGTGCTTTCAAATAACCCTGATCCTTTGAAGATTGAAACAAAAAAGACACCATAAGGGAAATAATACTAATAATAAAATTAGTTAGACCTTGGTGGACATTTTGTATCAAACAAAGAGTACTTTCCCCAACCAACCTAAAGCTGAGATGTCAAACTTTGCAACTGTTTCTCCTTTTTGACATTTCTCCATTAATCCTTTGCCATCTCACTTTCTCCGCTGTTTTTAAAATGTCCCGGTTTCTCTCTCTTCTCCTCCCGCTTTCCCCCTTTTCTTAACTCGCCTTACTTCAATTGCTGCAAACTGAGCTGAGAATGCAAAAAGTAGTTTGCAAAGGATTAACTCCGGTCCGAAACACACTGCAGAAATAATCCGGTTTGGGAACCCTGGCTCGTTGCTAAGGAATCCTGGGAATTGTAATTTATTGTGGTGGTCCCAGAGCTCTCCGACAGAGAAGGCTAAATGTCTCACAAAACTACATTTCCCAGGATTTTCTAGCATTGAACCAGGGCAGTTAAAGTGGTCTCAAACTGGATTATTTCTGCAATGTGTTTTGGACCTGAGCAGAGGAGAGAAATGGGACAAAAATCTTTGCCTTCCCAGTCGGATCAGGCAAAAGCAAACTGCTGCAGCATCTCCTGCCTTGGCTGTTTTTCTTTATTAATAACTTTTGCAATCTTGACCACACACTGGTGTCTCTTGGCCACATGTGTTTGGAGGTTTTTTTTGCGAAATATGGGAATGTACGAGATGCTGACGATGAGGATTTTAACTCCGTTATCACATTTTTGGGTTGTTGCGACATTCTGTAACTTTCCCTCGGTCATCCTTTCCCTCTCCGTACCGTCCGGTCAGCAAATATCTCCGCAGGGAAATGTTACTTTCCTTGGAGTTTCTTTATAATCCAGAAGAGAAATGTGTTTGTATTCTTCACTGCTTCTCGTCCTTGCCTGAGATTTCACTGGGACAAAGACTGGGATTCGTCCAGTTCCAACAGACGCATATTTTTTTTTAACCGGAAAGAGGTGGGTTGATTTCTTTCACTTTCTTTTTTGGCAACCTCTTTTGCAGAGGTTGCTTTTTATGGCATCAAAACTGGAGCTGAATCTCTTTGATTTCTGTAGGCTTCAGGCAAAAGTTATTGATAAAGAAGAAGAGACAAAGTAGGAGATGCTGCAGGAGTTTGCTTTTGCCTAAGCCTACTGGGAAGGTTATGATTCTACCTTTTTCCTCCCTTTCTGCTGCATTTTAATTTAGTGCAAGTTAGTTTTTGCATTCAATTTTGGAGCAATTGAAGTAAGTGGAGGAAGTAAGTAAAATGGCTGGGAAGGGTACGATTCTGCCCTTCTTCTCTCTTCTGATGCGTTTTAATTTAGTGTAATTTTTTTTGCCCCAGTTTGTAGCAATTGAAGTAAGTGGAGGAAGTAAGTAAGTAAGGTGACTGGGAACGGTGCAATTCTGCCTTTCTGTCTGCTGAGTTTTAATTTAATGTAAATTAGTTTTTGCACTATTTTGCAGCAATATGAAGCAAATCAAAAGGGGAAAGCGGGAGGAGAAGAGAGTAACCAGGACATTTTAATAGCAGCTGAAAAGTGGGAAAGCACAGTATTGATCGGGATTGTTCCTTCCAATTCAGGACAGTTGGAGACTGCCTAACTTCAGTCTTTGGAAAGCTTGTGAGTGATGGATGGTTGTTTCTTTGCAAAGTTAGTGGAGCTCATCCTACCCGGCACTGAGCGTCCGATATCTTTTCTATGGGTCCCTTTGTGGGAACAAAGGAAGAATGGCCAACTTGTTGCAAACAAATGGGATCAACAAGTCTCGTGGTGCCCAGAGATCACGCTGCTCTCTCGGCCGTGTTAAGGCCAAACAACTCATGAAAGATGAAAAGGGCAAAGCCCGATGATTGATGTCCCTGAAGTGAATATTTGAAACTCTTGGATCCCGGAACCGCTGCAAGAGAGTAGCCGGATTATATGCGGCATTTATAGTCCGCTTGACACTTTTATGGAGACCAAACTTCATAAGAGGAAAACAAAGAGATTCCTCCTTGCTTTTCTGCAGAGGCGTTGATTCTCCCTGGGTTTTTTTTTGCAACGTTATGTTTAGACACAAAGAGAAGATGGATGCTCAACGCCCAGGGTGTCTAGATTTGTATTACAAACATATAAATCTGGGGAGATATAAATAGGCAGTTTGGGGAAGGGGAAATGGAGAAGAGAGGAAAACAAGGAGAGCAAACGTCCCACAATGTTACAGAAGCTTGGCCAATGGTGATGCCATGTGCCAATGGGTGCCATCTTTATAACTCATGGAAACAATGCTTGTCTTTCCAAGGTGAGCTTTTGGTCCTCATAAAAGTTTATTTGGGATCTGAAATGAGGATGCCAAGAAAAGGGACAGACAGAGATTTACTCAAGGAGATGGAAGCGCGGAGAGGTAAACCAGATCCTCTGTTTAGTTTAAAATGGCCTCCGCACATCTGTCTGTTCCAGATGTTTTGGCTTACAACTCTCATTGCTATTGGCTGGGACCAAAACAGCTGGCGGTGGGCCTCCATTTGAGAAGGAAAATGCAAAATACGGAGAGGAGAGCAATGGAATTGCTGTTTTCACTACTCTTAATATGAGCCGTCATGGTGCAATGGTTGAGTGTTGGACTAGGACTCCAAGAAGCCAGGGATTGAATCTTTGCTTGGCCATAGAAACCCATTGAGTCACATTGAGCAAGTTACATTCTCTCGGCCTCAAAGGACGGCACAGGCAAACTTGCTCTGAATAAACCTTGCCAAGAAAGGTTGCCATAAATTGGAGTTGAAGGCACTTAACAACAGCAACTGGTCTGTGGTGCTCCGTCCTGTGGTCATTTTGGAAATATCTAAACTGACAGAGGACTTGGAGTCCAAGTCCCATGAGAATGCTAGCCATCGTGACTAATGGTTAAGAACAATAGAAATGTAGTTCCTATATCTCTGATCTAAACAAGCCTTTGGAATGAACAACGGGCTGGAATCAGCAGGAGAACTGATAAACTTGAAAATGTATTCATCATTATTTATATTATTCTAAATATGAGGAGGAGGTAATGGAAGCATCAAGGGGCTGCAGTCAGAGTTCAAAATGCAAAAATAGTTTGCATTTGGTTAACCCAGCAAGGAGGGAGAGGAGAGGCAGGTGAGGGGTCTGTCTCATCCCAAAAGGCTCAAGCAAAAGCAATCTGCTGCAGCCTTTCCTACCTTGAACGTTTTCCCTTATTCATACTTGGCCATCTTGATCACACTTTGATGTTGCTTGGCCACACATGTCCCAGGTTTTATCTGAGATAGGTTGGATATGTTCATCTGATATATATCTGAGATATGGCATGGGCAGTGTTCATGCTTGGTTGGGAGATTTTAGGAAAGAAAGGTTACTGTAATCTGAGAGTATGAGGCATAAGCATGGATTAAGGAGGGAATTGGTTGAGGTTTTTGTGGCGGAGGACGTCTGTCACTTTTCTGTCTCTTGGTAAGTTTAGTAAACCATTGGTGGCATGTTTGAGCCATACATAAAATGGGTTGTTAATTCCATCACCCGGTTCTCTGGAAAATGCTGATAGCCTGTCATTTTAGTAGCGACAAAAGGAACTTTGGAACGCCAGCCACTCTCTCCATTGTGCAGCAAAAAGACTTATGCTGCGCCACTGCGTTAAGCGATGGAAAGGAAATGTACCCTTTCTGCTATAAATCTCCTAATTATATAAACTGAAGTTGTTTCAAACAACGAAATGTTCCACTCAACCGCAATTCTGACTTCACGCTCCTTCCCAACTCCTACGCCGCTGTAGGGGGCTAAAGTTCTTACAAACCTGAAGAAATTAATGGACAAAAAAAGTTATTGCTGTACTTTAACGCTTTGGAAACACTTTTAAAGATCTCTTGACACAGATCTCCCCGGTTGTCATATCAGAGGAGGTCAAATAGACAGGTAATCTGTCCTCATTCAAAGGGCATGAAGCATAGGTGAGGTTTCCAAATTTCTCCAGTGTGAGAGCAAAGCAAGTGTTTCTTGTCTTCATGCAAAACCTGGGTCTTTCTCCCTTGTGAATCAATGTGTGCGCACCCATGGAGACACAGTGGAAGGATAGAAGAAATGGCTCATGGATCAAAAAGACACTCAGAAATCCAATGCTGCTGCTTTTCAAAATGCAATGAGCAAGGCAGGGACGGTTTTAATTTCGCTATGCAATTGGCTCTGTTTGCTCCATGCATTTTGCACAGAAATCATTGTAGCAAATGTGCAAACATGAGAGGCCAACAGAGAAACCTTGGCATATAAGCAGAAAGGAGGCTGGCAATGCCATGAGAATGAAATATGGCCCCTTGATATTCGCTGGGGTTTATTTGCAGGACCTTGAGTGGATACCAAAATCCCTGGATGCTGAAGTCCCTTTATTTACAATGGCATAGTAAAATGGTGCCCCTTATATAAAGTAGCAAAATCAAGTTTTGCTTTTCAGATTTGGTGAGCGTTCAGATTTGTCATGGTTTCAAAATCATCTGACAAGCCGTGATTTCAGAGTGGTTGCCAAACTAGAAACCGAAACCATGGTTTAAATCTAGTTTTGGAAGCCAATGTTTGGAGAAACTGTGGTTTGGCATTATATCTGACTCAACAACCATGCTTTGAAATATTGTCTGAGAATTCTCCGGGAAGGTAGGTGAAGGGAGAAATTCAGAAGCCATGGTTTGCCAGAACATCTGGGCTGCTGATCATGATACGGAGTAGGAATATAAGGAATATTCATAAACGTCTGCATTCACAACAAGAAAAAGTGTCTGTTACACTAAGACAACCTGTTGAGAACATGAGATTTCTTTAGTGTCTGGGGACCCTTTTGTTAAAAATAAAAATTGATCAAAAATGTTTTATGAAGTGTTTTGCCCAAATGAATTTTTTTCGCAAAGAAGTCCCAGAGTGTAAAAAATCACAGGGAAGTGCATGGACAGTCTCATAATCTTATCCGACATGGAGAAAGCTTTCGAATTCTTGCATGTGAAAATGAAATCAGCATAGGTTTGGAGTTGAAGTACAGTTAAGGTAAACGGTGGTTTGGAGTTGAATCTTAAAACAACCCTTGGGTGGAAGCTTTTTGCTGTGTGAGATGCACAGGGCTGTTTTTGTGCTAACGTCTGACATCTTTTACAGGCCGATCTCTCAGCCATGACCCTCTTCTTCGATTACGTGGATCTGACCGACTCCAGCTTTGTGACAGCTGTCCTTTGCATCGCCTTTAACCCACTTTTCTGGAATCTGGTACGTACTGTCTCCACTTCCCTCCCATTTTTTGGCTAATTCATCCACTGCTGTTTCATTTCTTGGCTTTAAGATGGTCACTGTGGGATGGATATCCCAATGTTCCCTAGTTCCAAGTTAGTGATACATTTCTTAGCAATTTCATTCAGTGGGAAATGGCTCTGCTTGCTTGCTTCTTTCTTTTGGGCTTGTATCACCAGGTGGGGCGGGGAGTGCAGCCATAGGTAATTAAAATTAATTTAAATTAATTAATACATTTTTAAATGACACCTTGATAGGGTCATACAGTGGGGACCTTGGTTTAGTTCCAGGACCCCCTGTGGATACCAAAACCCATGGATGCTCAAGTCCCATCAAGATTCAATTTTTCAAATTTATATCTTTCTGGAATATTTCCAAACCATGAATGGTTGAATCCAGGGTTTCAGAATCGGTGGATATGGAGGGACGACTGCATTTCCCATTCTGGAATGAGATATTTGCCATCAAAGTTTTAAGGTCCCCTGAGTGGATAGTCCACATTGTGGAAAGTTGGAGCCGGGTGTCTCTTGGCTTTGAGTTTGACTTTTTGGATAAAAGCATTCTCTTTCTCCTCTTCTTCCTCCCCTTTGCACCATCCATTTCCGCTCAGCGTGTATATCCATTTCTTTCCCGTCCCTTTGTGTGCCGAGGAAAATGGGAGGTTGCCAGTGACCGACTGCCCTACTCTTTGGCAACAATGGTGGCCTTTGTCTCTTGTATTATTCCATCCAACAAATTGAGATGTTGGAAGCGGCGTTGACCGGGTATTGAAGCCAGATGGGAAAGTTCTTGGCCACCGACGTATTCTTTCCAAGCAAGCGGGCATCAATCGCTGCTCTCGACTGTCTCATCTGTCTGGTGCGGAAGTGACAAAGGTTTAAATAGGCTAACATATAACTCCCAACACCTGGTGAGTTTGATGACAGATGGGAACAGTGCAGGTAGCTAAATTTAGATCGCCAGGGACAAAAGGCGCCCAAAAACTGGGTCAGGAGAAGTCTGATGTCTCTGCAAAGTGTGGGGTGCGTCTTGCGTCATTTGGAGCCAAACTGCGCGCATACTTTCCATTCCAGGTTTGTTGCCCTCTGCAAGGTCTATGGATCCCAAGTGTGAGTTTGGTCTTATTTTCATAGGCGAGGAGGAAGGAAAATCTTCGGGAAAATGAGCTTTGTGTAGATCGGGATGATGCAATGTTCTGGGCTGGACCGCTGGTTGACCCTGACCAACTGAAGCTGATGGGAGTTGAAGTCCGAAATATAGTTGAAGGAAAGTTGCCTCTTCTGTGCTTTATGGAATCACTTTCAGACCCATCTAGGATTGGGTCCCAGGGCTTAAGGTTCCCCGCCTCAGCCGCAGCTGATGGTGAGCATTTCCATAATCCGTTTTAGTGTAACTCTTCCTTTACCACCAACTTCTTCGGGTTCTTTTTTATTGCCTGGACCATAGATTTTATGGAACTCACTGCCACAAGATATGGGGAGACCAGCCAATATAGATGCCCTTTAAAAGAGATGAGCTGACTTCAGAAGCAGAAGAGATTACAGGGTTGTCAAAGGTTGGGGCTGAGATGGCTAAATGAAACCTCCGTCTTCAGGGGCCATATGCCTTGAAATCCCAATTGATGAGGAACGCAGCTAGGTTGGTGCTGTTGTGTTCATCACATCCTGGCTATGGGTTTCCTGAAGGCAATTGCTTGGCCAGTTTTGGACAGGAGGTTTTGGATTAGACCCTGAGCTTGGAAAAGTGACTCTATTGAACTACATTTGGACTATGATTCCTAGAATCAGCCCGGCTGGGGAAATCAGAGATGTGTAACCCAAAAAAGTACATTTTCTGCACTCGAAGGACCATTCGTCTAATCCTCCAGTGCTTCCTAGGCATTCCCAAACCTGTAAAGGGAAGGAAGCCTCCATAATCTAACATCTTGTGCCTCTGAATACCAAAACATGGAGACAGACACCAAAGGAGCGTTGCCCTCTTTGTATGTTTGTTGGAGGCCTTTGGCTTTCCCGCTATTAGGAGCAAAACAATCTGGGCCACGTGGACTTTTGGTCTCTCCCATCTCTCCTTATCCACACTGCAGAAATAAACCAATTTGACACCTCTTTAACTGCCATGACTCATGCTAGGGAATTCTGAGAACTGTAGTTTCGTGAGACATTTAGCTTTCTCTGTCAGAGAGTGCTGGTGACCCAACAAACTACAATTCCCAGGTTTCCATAGCATGGAGCCATGGCAATTAAAGTGGTGACAAACTGGATTATTTCCACAGTGCAAATGCAGCTGTGGACACGGTCCCTTTCTGCTTGTTAGGATTGATCTTGGTGTCATTTTTTAAAAATCAGACGGTAGGGGGCACTGGAGGAGCAACAGATATCTTATTCCCGGTTTCCTTCTAACCGTGTGATGGATGTTGCTATGAGAGTATAGAGGTCTCTCTCTGTTTGCGTTTCTTATCTATCCATCTCCCTTGGATGCCCACACTTTCCAACCCAGTATTTGTGGCTCTGAGGAATAACAAAACTACATTTCCACTTTGCTCTGCTTCTTCCTCTTATAAAAGCGTGGAATATGGCGCTATATCTGTTGGGAGCTCATTCCTGGAATCCATTAGACACTTGGCACTTGCTGAATGTTTGCAAATGGCTTGGGGTGGGGATGGGGCAAAGCGAACAGTCCTTTCTACGTTCTTATAAAAGCCCTAAGAGCGTAGCAACCAGAGGAGGTGGGTGCTTAGGAAGAGATCAGGTGGGAGAAGAGGAAGAGACTTATTTTAACACATCGACCTTGGCAGTTTTTGAATTATTCAGTCAGTGGAAGCTTCTGACACATGGGTAGGGAAACTTCATTCAGTCTGTGGGCCAAATTCCCTAAAGGTTGCCATCTGCTTGGGACTTAATGGCCTTTTGCATATGCACAAAATTATATTGAGTAGTTTCACAACATCCATAGTCACTTAAGGGCTGTTGTTACAACATAGAAGCATCCATTGCACATTGGTGGAGCAGCTGATGTACCATGAATCAGTGTGCAATGGACACCGATTCACATTGCAGTGTGTACTCTTCAGGTACAAGAGGAATGCCTAGTGAACGTCGGAAGTGCCTGATGCGCATTGGAGTACTCTTGCCAGAACTTGGATGCGCATCTTTGCAATTCATTAACAAGAGTTTCATTGCATTTCTGAAATGTATGGAGTGTAAATATATGGATGTATAAAGATACCTGATCTGGGCTACTTCCACACTGCAGTTAATGCAATTTGTCACCACTTTAACTCAGAGGGAGGCTTCTTCGAACAAATGTTGCCGAGGAAAACCTGTGATAGGGTCGCCTTAGGGTTGCCATATGCCAGAATCCTTTTGAAAGCACACAAGAACGATCATTGTTGGATAAGCAATAATACTAAGAGTCCTAATAGTGATAACAATGGTATGATGATATTCAAGTAATCGTAATAACTGCTTCTCCAATAAAAATGAATTTGGGCAAGGGGCAACCTGCAGTGGATTCCTGGCCCTGGCATCTTTGGGATGTCCACAGATTTAGATTTATGCACTTGTGAGCTTGTGTAGATTTTGGTCATGTCCCTCTTCAATGCCCCATGTGCAATTAATTGTTTGTATTAATGCTGCTGGTGTTCTGTTTTCTTCCTTTCATTCAAATCACGGTCTTTAATAGGTTTTAATACCTTTCCCTTTTGGTCCGCCTGCTCTTCCACTGCCCTTGCAAACATAGCAACACCCCTGAATAAGCATCACCCATCCTCCTCTGTCCTCGAATCAGGAGAAACCATGGGATATTGCCTTTGTTGTGCCAGAGGAGAACGTTAATGGGGAACATTGGGTCCCTCGGTAAAATGCCGTGTTTGTTTAGTGGTGCACATGGCTCTCCCAACCACCGACGTGAAGGCGGCCACTGTGTTGCCACTTCTCCTTGGTCCATTTTGGTGACTGTCATGTTGAGTTGACTGATTTCGTCCAGGATGCGGCCGGATTATTTTTCATTAAGATCCCATTAATCGGCGCCTTGTATCAAGACAGGCCAGGAAGGAAAACAATTGCAACGTGGGATTGATTTATATTTATCAGGGCCGTGAACAGCGGGGACGATCTTCATTTAATCTCTGGTCTGGCTGGGGAGTTAATGAGAAGGGCAGCGCTAGAATCTCAGCCACCCAATTAAGCAGAACAAGAAGGGGAGATGAGTTTCGTTGGAGGGACAGGGGCACATGAAATACATGAAGCTGTGTTATTGTTGTGTGCCTTCGAGTCGTTTCCAACTTACGGCGACCCTAAGGCGAACCTGTCACAGGGTTTTCTTGGCAAGATTGGTTCAGATGGGGTTTGCCTTTGCCTTCCTCTGAGGCTGAGAAAATGTGACTTGGCCGGGGCCGCCCAATGTGTTTCCATGGCCAAACGGGAATTCGAACCCTAGTCTCCTGAGTCGTAGACCAAAGTTCAAACCACTACACCACGCTGGCTCTAGTGTTGTTACTTGCCATTAAGTTAACTTTGACTTATGGTAACTTTGTGAATGAGAGTTCTCCAAGAGACTGCAGTCATCCAGTGCCTTTCGGTTGCCTTAAGTTGGAAACAACTTGAAGGCACACAACAAGAAGAACAACAACAACAAGGCTAGTCTTGGGTTTCAGAATCAGAGAGCTACAACAGGGACAGACATACACACATCCTTTTATCATTACAGATTTCTGGTGCAATGTTTAACATTTTCCAAAGACTTTCCGATCAATGTGGCCCCCCTGGACTCCACTTCTTGGTGCAGCTAGGAAGCTGTTTTGTGCAAATCTCGCGGATGGACTGCGTCCCTATTGAACATTATTTAATGACTTCCTTTGTGGTGTGTGTGTGTGTATGTGAAGGCACAGCAGAGTACTAAAGCGGTGTGTGGCGGATGGCAGTTTCCAACTGCCGTGTTGCCCTATGGCACATGGCAGGGGGTTATTTTGATGGTGGACGAAAATAGAACCGTGGGGAGGAAAATAACACTCATGAATTAATTGCGAGGACGACAACCTGCTGCTGCTAGATGAAACCCACTGGGCCCCCGTTGCATATAATTACCGACGCTTGGTTCAACAGAGGAGGTGGGAGCATGAATTGGCCGCATTAAAAGGTCCCCCTCCGAAGATCAGGAAAGAGGAGTGTTTGGTTGAAAAAGACTTTAGCAACAAGTGGTCTCCAGCTGCCATTGGCCACTAGCCATTGCCGCTATATATTTGGTATATTTAGAATGCTCTCCGAGAGCCAATTAAGCATAAATGAGCAACTGACATGATGTTCCAAGTGTTATGCTCTGTGTAACAGTGGGTGAGAGTCAGAGCTGGTGGGTGTACCGAGATTTCGTGCCAGGAGAAGCCAGGGAATGTGGCATTGGGTGCAGCGTTAGATTCTTGAGATTTTAACGTCCTTTATCTTGCCTCTTCTTGTGTTAAAAACCCAAGTTCCTTGTGTTCATGGTTGCAAGGATATGACTGGAAGCACATGGATTATCTCACAAGATTTCCAGTAGTGCCACACCACCTTCCCACGTGTAATGAAACCAGAACCAGTATGCACACACACGCATATATATGCATATATATGTATGTACATACATAGAGAGCTCTTATAGCACCTTTGAGACTAACTGAAAGAAAGTAATTGGCAGCATGAGCTTTCGTAGACTAAGGTCTACTTCCTCAGATGCATTTAGTGCATCCTCACTACCTAGCTCCAGTTTAGAGCTTCAGTTCAGTTAAGCTCAGCAATGGGAAGAGTGTCATGAAAATTTGGATATAGAATCGTGGAGTTGGAAGTGACCCAAAGGGCCATCCAGTCCAACCCCCTGCCATGCAGGAACTCCCAATCAAAGCATCCCTGACAGATGGCCATCCAGCCTCTGCCACCCCATGCCAGCAAATCTACCAGCTGCCCCTGAGCACTGCCCAGAATCTGTCCAATTTTGGCTGGGAATCCAATGGAGATAAACAGCCTTGCAAGAAAACTGTGGTCCAGCTTTAATTGAGAATGCCACAAACAGTTCGGAGCTGTTCCATCTCCAAAAAGGATCTCCGGAAAGGGCTGGAAAGAAAGTGGGGGGAAATTGGGATCAGAAATAGGATCAGCCAGAACAACGGAGCAGCCTGGTTGCTTTCTGCATGGGAGATAATTAAAACATCTGGGCTTTGTTTGGTCTAGAAAGAAAATAAGGCGGTTAGGTGGGGAATGTGAGAAAGATCGTCGATTATCAGGCATAGAAAAGAAGTTGAGAGGTCTTTCAGAGCTTGGAAACATTCCTGGTTTACAATTCCCAGTATCCCCCAACAGTGCGGCAAGTGGATTCTGGGAAAGGTAGTCCAGAGGCGGCCTCATTTCTGAGCTCTTCCAGAAGCTGTCTCCCAAACATCAGCTGGAAAATGGAGTCCCAAAGCCTATCCCTAATGGAGCATCCCACCTTGTCAAATTGACCGGCAATTCATCCCTGGAGAGGAGGGTCACCCCCAAACAATGTATTTGCTTTTGCCAGTTGAAGTCAAGGCTGCCAACGGCTTAGGGTAGCTTTCGGAGTGGGATTAGACAGATCCAATGGGGTTAGGGCCACAAGCTGCCATTGGCTACTAGCCACGGTGACTAAATGAATACAAGATGAAGACTGGGGTGACCCAGGAAAGCCGAGGAGGTCATTTTGGGTTGCTTCACTCCCTTCGTTGCAAGTCAACCGCACGGTTGTTTGTTTGCTTTAGACAGCGCTTCATTTCTGAGTTTCGTTGGATCTGGGGGGGAAATTAATACTCAACGGCTTTGGCTGATCCATCCACGAGTCAGGATGTCCTGAAAAGATACGCCGGAGAAGATCAATTAAACTCAATTGACTTTCTTATCCTCAGCTTTGGTGCACATGGATCAAGGAAGACGGGCGGAAAAACAGTCCGGCGAAAGTAAACAGATGCAGGTTTCATGAGGTCTAGGAAGTTGTTTTGCCTTTGCACCTGCCTCTGGAGATTATTTCTTCATCAGCCCTCTCTTTCAATCCATGCATGATATAACACCTTGATAAGGATTTCATTTCTCTAATAGTGTTTACGAGAATGGGCCAAAAGCGCCATTTCCTCTCTCAACTTGGATTTCTTTTGGAAATGTTGCTTCCCCCCAATTCTCTATCTGTTCCTAAGGAACAGAAAAGGATTGACCTTCAAGGGACGCAGATCAAACCAAGGATGTATAGGCCAAACTTTCATCTCCTTGTGCCATATTTTACTATATTTTACTGTGGGCCATCAAGTGATGGTTCCCATACTTGGATCTACATCAGTTTGTAGGCTTCGACTCCCAGAAGCCCCAGTCATCATCACCAGGGGTCAAGGATTCTCGGAGTTGTAGTCCAACAACATCTGAAAACCCAGTTTGGGGACTATTTGATGCATTCTGTTTCCCATTTTTTGGTGCTTCCAAAATGAGGTATGGAGGTTGTAGGCAACTTAGAAGCCACACTGTGGCCTTGCCTTTGCACTATGGATGAACCAGTTTGCTTGATTCCTGGGGCTTCTGAGATTTTGTTGAACTTTCCATGTATTCTTGCACAAATCTTTGCAATAAAAAGGGCTAAAGGAAATGTACCAAAGGCATCTGATAAAGTTGACTTCAGTCTACGAAAGCTCACACTGCCAACTTGTTTCTTTCAGTGAGTCTCAAAGGTGCTACAAGATCGCTCTACATACTCATTCGACAGACTAGTATGGCTATATCTTTGAATTTTGGTTGCGACTCCTTGGCTCCATTTTGCCTTCTCGCTCATTTCTTCCTACCAGAAAAGAGACGTTTCTCTCAAAAGACTGGTGCCGGGGATCAAAATTAACTCCCAAAGCCAGGCTCCCTTTCCGCGCCTTCTTTCGATGCGCAGGGAATACGATGGCGGCCTGATCGTCGATAATTGTTAGCTGCGAGTCAAGGACTTGTTTAAGCAGCCTCATTAGCGTTGCCTAATTGGCTCTTGGTTTGTGGAAGATTGCTTGGCGTTCCCTCCTCGGGAGAGACACCTTGAACGTTCCTAGATGATCCAGCCACACGTAGGACATCGTTTAAAGACGCTCATTAGCGGCTTCATGCAAATATCGTCTCCTCTTAATTGCCAGCTTGTACAAATTAATTAGTATTGCAAGGGGGGGGGAAGGGTTGTTCTGTTCTGATGCTCTGCTCTCCCGCTTTTCTCCTCCTGGAATTTTTCACTAGCGGTTACGACAGCATTTGTTGTCTCTCTGTTCGTTACTTAAGATGGAAGAGGGATCCGTGGTACTGCGAAACCCGTTTCAACCCACAAAGAAAGGATCTGTTTAGCTCTGACGGGATTTTCAGCCAGCTGGGTTGTCCCTCTTTATGGGTCTATCCATGGCACAACTCATTATGGCAACCCTAGGTGTCTGAATCATAGAATCAAAGAGTTGGAATGGTCTACAAGGGTCTTGCCACACAAGAATTTACAGCTAAAGGATTCCGGAGAGATGGCCATCCAACCTCCGTCTGAAGATCTCTAAAGAAGGAGAGTCCACCACCCTCCGTCGTGGTCCATTCCATTCTTGAAACAGCTCTTACGATAAAGAAGTTCTTCCTAATCTTTAGGTAGAATCTCTCTTCTCCTCATTTGAACCCACTGGTTTGTGTTCTAGTTCCTAATGCAACAGAAGTCGAGCTCCCTCCATCTTCTCTACATGGCATCCCTTCAAATATTTAGAGATGGCATTCGTGCCACCTCTCCATCTTCTCCTCCCCAAGCTAAACATCCTCAGCCTCCTCAGTTGTTCCTCATAAGGTTTGTCTTCCAGACCGTTAGTCATCTTGGTAGCGTCTGGAATATCAGTATGCAAAGGATCTTGTAGCACCTTTAACTGTGCAAAGAAGTTGTAGCATAAGTTGTAGACTTGGTCTACTTCCTCAGATGCACGGAGTGAACTGAAGTAGACCAAGTCTATGAAAGCTTATACTACTTTTGCACCACCACTACTACTACTACCAATAATAATAATAATAACGAGCATTTCCCCCCTGCCTCTCCAATAAGATTGAGGCGGCTTACAACAATAAAATCCATACAGTGCGATAAACTTAGTGTCAAAAGTGCTACAAGTCCCCTTTGCATGCTTCAGTCATCTTGGTTGGCCTTCTCTGTCCATGTTCCAAAAGTAGACCACGTCTACAAAAGCTTATACTACAACTCTCTTCGCACACTTCGTCTCAAAGGTGCTACAAGTCCCCTTGGCGTACTTCAATCATCTTGGTCACCTTTCTCTGGACACGGTCCAGCTTGTCTATATCTTTGAATTGTGGTGCCCAGAACTGGACACAGTCTTCCAGGGGAGGCTTGACCAAGGCAGAACAGAAGGCGCTACTATTTCCCTTTATCTGGATGTTGTATTCCTATTGATGCAGCCCAGAATCGCATTGGCATTTTTTGGGCTTCTGCATCACACTGTTGGCTCGTGGTTAGTTTATGGCCTGCAAAGAACCGTCCCATATGCATTGCTTTCAATCCAAATGTCACCCATCCTATATTTGCACAGTTCATATTTTCCCCCCTTGGTGAGATGTAGTATATTACATTTATCCCAGCCAAAACTGATTTGGTCGCTTTGGCCAGCCATGAACTCCTCCTTTCTTCCTCCAAATGGCTCTGTGCATGCTCTCCGTCGTCTTTCTTCCTGCCAACTTAAAATCCTCTTCTTTTTTCTCCATTGCCTACTTATCCAAAACCATCACGCGGCATCTGCAAAGGAAAGAGGGTGCCGTTCATCCGCATGCATCTCTAAACTATTTTGAGGTCACGGCCGTATCGAAAGGAGTTGGTGCATGTGCATCAGAGATACAAATTAGCACATTTCTTTATTTTAAAAAGAGGGAAATATGGAAGAAAATCACCCGTGTAAGGTCTGCAAGCGTGGAGCTAAGCCCGAATGTAAATGCTGGATCACACAAGCCACGTTTGTGCCCAATGGGAGAAGGATAAACTTAGGCTGGCAATGTCTGAGAAGCAGCGAGACAAATTAACCTTTGCAGAGTCTTTTTTCCCCCTTTATTTTATTTTTGTAACGCAGAAGGTAGGACTTGCTGGAACGTTCTGTATCTTTGTCACACAACTGTTGGAAAATAGCCAAAGCTGGCCCTGATTTTAAAATTTGTGGAAGATATCGGTAGCTGGCCCTGGCATGTGCTGTAAATAAATTGAAAGCTCACTCCACCATTTGTTTTTTATCGAATGTTGTTCAGTTCTCGCACGTTGACTTCGACTTTTGTTATAACCCCATCAAAAAGGTTTTTCTTGGCAAGGTTTCGTCAGAAATGGTTTGCCGTTGCCTTCCTCTTGGGTTGAGAGAATGTGACTTGCCCAAGGTCACCCAATGTGTTCCTATAGGAGAGCAAGGATTCGAAACCTGATCTCCTGCGTTCCTAGTCTAACACCCAGACCATGCAGGCTCTAAAGATTTCTTTGGAGAAACTTTGGCATTACTTTCCTCTGAGGCTGAGATAATGGGACTTGCCCAAGGCCATCCAGTGGGGGTTCCATGGCTGAGCCAGGATTTGAACCCAGATCTCCAGTGTCCTAATCCAACACCAAACCAATACACTGCCTGCTCTGAGCCAAGGTTGGGCGACGTGTTATCTGCAGGCCACATCCGGCCCTTCGGACCCTTAAGTGTGGTTCTTAAAGCCTCTTTAGCTTTCAGACCCACTATGGAAAGGCAAGGTTGTTGGGGCCTGAAATGGTGGGGGGGGGGGGGAGGTACGAAGTCCCGGCATTATCTGCCGAACCAAATTAAATATAGTCAGACGCTTGCGAGGAAACAGAACATGAACACACAGTACCTGACACCTGCCTTGCCCCAGGAATTCCTAGAAAGACGCTCGTCTCCAAAGCTGGAGGGCATGGATTCCAGTTCGGTAATAAGGTTGCCGCGTCCCTTGTGGTTCACAGACACAATGAGAAGTGAAAGGTTTACAGCTTACGGACGGACGGGGAAAGGCAAAGGAGGTAGGGGCACCAAAATCTTGTGTCCCCCTAAAAATTAATAAGAGATGCAGAGTATGGATCGGCAACTACAGATGGCATGGAGAGACTCTTAACCCTGCAATGCCCATCCGGAGAGCTGCACTATTGAGTTTCAGCATGCCCAAAGTGATATAATGTCACTTCTGGCCACCGTCTTGACCGATTTGTTCTTTTTCTAGTGTTTTGGGGACGTGGGGGGGGGGGAATTGGGAGAATTAGAGGAAGATAAAAGCTGGTTTTTAAAGCGGTTTTGATCCATTTGGGGACAAAAGTTGCCCCTCCAATTTTATATATTTATGTATTGGTGACTGACGCATCTCCTGATTTTTGAACCATTTTTGTCACATTTCATCTCTCCATTAATCACGGCTGTCCTTATTTTCTCCTTGAAGCCAGGGGCAGGTGCTTAAGGCGACGTTGCAATCTTTTTTCCCCTGCGTTCTGTCCTCTCCTCTCTCATCTCCGCAATGCACCTGGTTATGCGAGAATCCATCTATATCCCAGGAGCCGGTGACGTCTCCAGCCGTTCTCGTCCTTCATTCCTCCTTGGAAGAGATGTTGTGTTGATAGCAGAACAAAGCAACAACAACAACCACCACTACCAAAAGGCCATTATGGCTTTATGACAGTTTCTGCATAATATCTCCCTTCCGCTGAGTTACTCTTTGACAGCCAAGCCTTACGATGACCAGAGCTGCATCTGCACTGCAGAACTAGTGCAGTCTGACACTGCTTTAACTGCTGTGGCGCAGTGTGATGGGATCTGTAGTTTCTTGTGGCACCAGACAGGGAAGGCTAAATAGCTCACAAAAACTGAAGAAATAGCTACCGCAAATCCTCCAACTTTCCCAGTTTGGTAGGAACAAAGTAATTCATCCTCTGCCGTCCCACTTCTCCAGCTGCTTTTTAAAATGTCCCTGTTTCTTTCTCTCTCTTCTTCCCACTTTCCTGCTTTGTCCTCGGCTTAGTCCTCTTGCTGCAAACTTTGTTCAAAGTGCAAATGTATTTTTGCACTCAATGAATTGAGCAGTCAGTAGAGGAGAGGAGGGAATATTGCCCTTCCCAGAGGTTCTGGCAAAAGCAAACTTTTGCAACTCTGCTGACATATCTGCTCTTCCTCATTAATAACTTTTTGCCATTTGGACCGCGTACTCCAACATTGCTCAGCCACACGTGTCCCGGTTTTCATCTGTGAAATATGGGAGGGTATGTGACCGCCGTCCCGTTGAGTTTCCTTGGCCACAGCTGTATTGTTGAGGAATGTTTTGTAAGCCAAGAACACGTGGGCTGTTTCGCAATGTGTTCCTCTTTCTCTTTTGCTACAGAAGCCACGTGACAATGCCACATGTCAGATCGGTGGAATCCCCTGGACCCGAGGGGGGAAAGGAATCAATTCCCTTCAAGGTAGTCTTCATGTGAAAATCAATGCTTGTCAATCTGGTTGCGTGGACCGGGAACGTGTTCTCGAGTTCTGCGTCGCCTGATGTTGCAATGACAAATGAACACCACACCAGATTTACAGATGTCTTTAGCAAAATACCTGCAATAGATCCTTTACACCTGATAATCCAGATGTTATTGAGATCTAGCTCAGTCAACCAAGTTGACGTTTTTCTGGGCATTGTTTCTCTAACAAGAAAATTTGGTACTAGAGGCAGATTAGGCGTGTAGATTCCTGCACCACAAAATAGAAGAGGAATTTAACATTTTCCAGCCAACTTTTTGTTCAGAATTCACAATATGCGCATGCAAAATGAAATAACCAAGTCAGGGAAGCATTGCATTAATAAAATATTTGGACCCATCTAGGACAAGGTGGAACATGTCCAGAGACGGGTGGTCAAAATGGTCAAATGTCTGAAAACCAAGCTTTAGGAAGAACATCTGAGTGAGTCAGGTATGTTTAGCTTGGAGAAGACGGAGAGGTGACACAACAGCCATCTTTAAATATCTGAAGGGACTTCATGTAGAAGTTGAAATGAGGTGTGGTTTTTTTTTTTCTGCTGTTCCAGAAACTAGAATATGAACCCATCGGATCAAATTACAAGAGATTCCACCTAAATATTAGGAAGAAAATCTTGACTAGTAACAACTGTTTAATGGGAGTTTATCACACGAAGGACATCGGGAGTTTATCCCGTGAATATTCTGGAAAAATCGCGTAATTACGTGAAACGGTTTCAAACAACGTCGCACAAAACCCGCCATTGAAGTGGTCACAAAGAAGCATCAACGCGCATCTTTTTACTTTCAGGATTTCATTGACAATGCATTTCCGGTATCACTTTATTTGCACAATTGCGTGTGATAATCATTCGTGCAGTTACTCGCCATTTTCCCTTTATTTGCGGGATGCTTTAAATGTGCTTTAATCTCTCTCTAATGCCAAAATTACCCCCGGCGTGATAAACTCCGTAGTCTAATAAATCTGTATAGCCTTTCTCAATGAGGATGAGAAACTTGGAGAATCCCTTTGGCACCCTTGTTACCTTTCTCTGTGTCTTGCGCTTGTACGGCACAGAAAGAATATAGTTTTTAAGGACAAGGTTTTGTCTTTCCTGCAAAGGGTCCCAGGTTTTGGTGGCATGGGGCCATGTAAGGACCCTAGACAGGGAGATTAGTACATCCCCCAAAGTAATGCTTTTCCTGAGCTTGGTGGATCTGTATTTGGCACCGCACCTTCTGTTTGCGGTAAGCCAGAGATAAAAATGGAACAGCATAAAATAGAACCGGGTGCCAGGTTTCAGAGCCACAGTTGCATAAATTAAAATGCAACGCGTTGAAAAAGTCTGGCCTGCTTGGAGGAGAGGGAAACCGTATACCCATCTCCCTGGAACAAGCTCTTAATATGAATGGGGCAGCAAGGATCTGCAGGCTGCGGAGCATGCATAAAGCACACCGGGTGGCATTTGCAACTGATTAAATGGAAAAGGTCGTGCGGGTTTTTAAAAAGGAAAGGGAATAGGGAAGCAACGGTCAAGCGCCTTGTAAAGTCTAACAGGAACTTTTAGCTACTAAAAAAGTCCCAACTGGACAGAGGACAAGGAATAAAAGTCAGGGACTAATGGGGCATAGAAAGACCTTGCAAAAAGGATGCGCCGTGTAAACCTTCACGCTCCTTGTGAAGTCTAACAGGTAAGAGGTTGCACATTTTTGAAGTGAAGTTTTTGCCCAAAGCAAAACACACGCATGCACACTTTTCAAAATCATGTTCCCTTTTCAAATTTCACTGGTGTTTATGAACTAGAAACCCGATTCTGGACTCTGGGTTTTCAGCATCTGTTGACCCAAATTCAATACGTGGGTCCTTAGTAGATTAGACCCATGAATCAAAGGGGGATTAAGATACATTTTAATTGTCCATCCCACAGATCATTCAAGGAGTCTGCTTTGGTTTAGACTAACCGATAACATTTATGCCTGCAAAACTGCCCTGGATTTTGGACTTTTGAGTGACCTGCTTTCTGACACACTGACACACTGACACACTTCAAATCCTTTGTCGTTGCCTTCGCTGGTTCCAGATTTCGCCCTGCGCTTGCAATTTGCTATTCTTTTCTCTTTCTGCAGCCAGCCATGAGGACTGGAGACTTGATTTGGAAAGAAATACAACAAAGACAAGACAACAGGCTGCGGAGGGACATGAACCCAGGACTTGCTGGTGCATGGAGCTCCAAAACACACCACAGAAGTAATCCGGTTTGAGACCGCTTTAACTGCCCTGGCTCTATGCTAGGGAATTCTGGAAACTAGTTTTGCAGACTTTTGAGCTTTCTCTGATGCCACAATAAATACAATAATACAATTTCCAGCAGTCCCTAGCACTGAGCCAGGGCAGTTAAAGCGGTCTCAAAGTGGATTATTTCTGCTGTATGGACCACATACAGTTAGGTTTTCACTTGGATCCTATAATAGTAATAGTTGTTGTTATGTGTCTTCAGGTTGGCTCCTACTCGCCTAGGGTTGACTGAACAATGTTTGTTCAGAGACGGTTAGCCAATGGTCTCCCTCTTTGGCTGAGACAGTGTGACTTGCCTCATCCACTAGGTTTCCATGGCTGAGTAGGAATTCGAACCTTGGTCTCCCAGAACCCTAGTGCAATACCCAAACCATACATCGCAGTTACACAGTTCTTTGGGGCTATATGTTTTCAGAAAAAAGTTTTCCCTTGCTTAGTCTGAGAGAGTATTACTTGTCCAAGTCATCCTACGGTTTTCCATGGCAGAACCGAGATTTGAATCCTTGTCTCCCAAAGCCGTACTGCAACATTCCGGCTCAGTTTTCTTTACAAGAATTATTTGGAAGAAGTGTCCTCTGTCTTCCTTTAAAGCTGAGAGAGAGTGTGACTTATCCAAAGACACCCACTGGTTTTCTGCGGTTGTGTCCGGATTCGAACTCTGGTCTCTCGGAGTCCTAGTCCAACACACAACGCCACTGCACCATACTTGCAACCCTTTCCCCATTTCAAGCTTCATCCACCATCCATCGTACCCAAAGGTGCATCTTATTATCTTTTTAAATCGTACTCTGTTTTAATAAAAATGATCCGTCTTAATATTGCCAAATTCCATTTTAATTGTCACTATTGTACGTTTTTAATGGTACAGTGTTTTTAGACTGGTTAAGCTGCTTTGGGCCCCAATTTGGGGAGAAAAGCGGAATACAAAGAAATATAATCAATAATAATAATAATGAAATAACTCCTCATCGCGTAATTTGGGGGGGAAATGGATTTATCTGGAATAGGTATCCAAGTTGGCATGAACGAGTTGCATTTTGTTAGCATGCAAACGGCATCCGTCTTTCCGCGCAACTGCAAAAAAGGCATCAATCGCAGGTTGTTTACTGCCTTGCCTCTCGGATATGCAGCTCCATGACTCAACCGACGGGCACGGATTCGGATCCTGGCGTCACTGTGCAAAGTGGCAGCGACTCAGCCCGCCCTCGTCCCTTCACCCCCAACCCTTGCCCGCAGCTCCAATTATAGCAGGCCGCTGACGCACGCCTGCTGCTTGTTGTTTTTAGCAGTTGTTTTCTTCCTAAATTCAATTTACTACTGCAAGCTATTTATACCGGGGAAGAAGCCGGTTTTCAGCACCAACGCTGCTGTGGTCCGCAGGCCGTGCACGAGCAACGCACGTATTCACTAGTCTTGTGAACCTGGGGGTGTGCGCATGGATATTTGACCCTTTTGACCCAAGGGAGCCATTTGTCGTTGTGTTCATTTCCAGCTTACCTATCTTGGCAGATTTCTTCAGAGAGGGGTTGCCATGGCCATCCTCTGAGGCTGAGAGAGTGTGACTTGCCCAAAGTGGGCTTCCCTGGCCGAGTTGGGATTCGAACCCAGATCTCCAGAGTCACAGTCCAACCTTCAGACCACTAAAGGGACCCACAATTGACCCAATGGGAGACAAAAGAAATCAAACGTGAAGCCCATGTACGTGTTTTTATTCTTGGAGTGTGATAAATTGTGGGTTATTGCCGTCATATTGGCTTTGGAATATGGTGAAATGTCTCAAAGTGGGCACAGGGTAGTTTGAAAATTATCTTTACAGTTTCAATTCTTTACAGGGATGGTTTTTTACCATTTCGATTCTGTACTGAATTGAGGTTGTGAAGATGCAACCTATAGGCAGAAACCATACTGGTTGTCAATGGGATCAGAAAAGTAGTCCGAAAAGTAACTTTGCCCAGGTATAATTGATGTGAACTTTTAGGTCTAGAAGGGGGCAATTCCAGCCTCCCAGCATGACTGGGGGATTCTGGGAAATGTTGTTGGAAAAAAGTAGCTTATCCAAGCCCTGAAGAAGCTCAGCTAGTGGTAGGGCTGCCTTGACCCTAGCGGAGAAAATCCTCCGTTCTTAAAGAGGAACCCAGGTTCGAAACGTGACGACCCGGTTGGGCTTTTTGCGATTGGACCTGATTTGTCTCTAGCTCTGTCCCCTTTTGATTGCATTTTCATTTGTCCAATCAGGTGGGGAGATGGGAGCACAAGACTCGGTCACTCACGCGCATCTTCCGTTCTCCGTACGTGGCTTGCTACTGTCTCGGTGCCACCATCTTGTTCCTGAATTTGCTGCGGAGCCATTGGTAAGTGTCCTGATCTGTGGTCTCCAGTGATGTTGCTGGTGTTGTCTCCAGTGATGTTGCTGGTGTTGTCTCCAGTGATGTTGCTGGTGGTCTCCAGTGATGATGCTGGTGGTCTCCAGTGATGATGCTGGTGGTCTCCAGTGATGATGTTGCTGGTGGTCTCCAGTGATGATGTTGGTGCTCTCCACTGATGTTGATGGTCGTCTCCAGTGATATTGATGGTCGTCTCCAGTAATGATGCTGATGATCTCCAGTGATATTGCTGGTGGCTTTCAGTGATGATGCTGGTGGTCTCCAATAATGATGCTGGTGGTCTCCAATGGTGTCCAGTCAAGTCCAGGCCAATCTGATCAAGTGAAGTCAAAACAGGCAAAGAGAAGGCAAGGACATAAGGTTTGGAAACTCATCTTAAGGGTAAGAGGTTAAGGAGAGAAGATGGAGAGGTGACATGATAGCTATCTTTAGATATCTGAAGGGATGTCCTACAGCAGATGGACCCAGCATGTTTTCTGACGCTCCAGAGACTAGAACATGAACCAGGGGGTTCAAATGACAAGAAAAGAGATTCCACCTAAACATTAGGAAGAGCTTCTTTATGATAAGAGCCATGGAAGGACTGCCTTGGAGAGGTCTTTAAACAGAGGTTCATTTAGATGCTGCTGCTGCTTCTAATAATAATAATAATTAATAAAGATTATATTAAGATTATGGTAGATACATTAAGATTAGCTAGAATCAGATTCATTCCTAGCTCAAGCTAAAGGCTGCAGACATGCTACTGCAGCATTATTATTATTATTATCATTATTATTATTATTATTATTATTTTACCCACATCTCCCCATTGATACCTAGGTGGGGAACAACAACAGACCAACAAATATGTGTCAGCTAAAACACAATTTCAGTTAAAACACACATACGACGATTAAATTTAAAGATGATGATTTTAATGCCATGGCTTCTGCTATTTTCACAAAAGCATTCCTGCAAGGAGGCAAAAGTAATAACAACCTGCTTGCTAAGGTTGAGCCTTCTGCCCAAAAAAGCTCTCGAAAAAAGTTTTGGGGTCCCTGGTATGGAGTGAAACCAATTCATAATCCTCCTGGTGAACAACGCCGTTGCCCGGTAGTCTTGGAGGTATAACTGGAGCCAAGGCATGCTGCTGTTAAGAGTCTGAGGAGCCTCTGTTTTTTCCAAAGCCGTCCCGGATTACCTGTGCAAATTTGCTGGCAGGTTGCTCTGACTCTCTTATCTCTGGTTGTGACAAGATGTCGCTCCCCTCGCGCTGCCCCTCATCTACTCGCTCGTAATCCGCTGCAAATGATGTACTGTACATTATGGTAATGTGTCCTTAGATGTTCCCGGTGCAACGAAGGTAATCCAAGCCAGGGAAGGTTAGCGTTCCGGTGGCTTTCTCAGCCTCCGCAAGGACTTTGGGGCTCCGTTGGGTTCTGTGTTGGGTGCGCTTTTCGTAGGTGGGCTCCTGAGTTGAGATGGGGTCAGTGCTTGGTCTAAGATACTCCTCATTTCATTGGGACAAACATTTAGTTCTGCAGATCTGCGAGAAAACTGGGTTGAATAATTTAGCTTTCAGGGCTCTCATGGTGGCCAAAAGGAGCTTGAAATAAAAGAGACCAAGAATTGCTGAAATCTCAGCAAAGTAGGTGCATAGATTAGTAATTTTTTTCCACCTCCGTACCTCTTTATTCCTCATTAACGCAAGGCAAAATGAGAATAAATAGAACAGATTAAGATGCACTGCGAGCCAATGGTTTGTGTGTTGGACTATGACTCTAGAAACCAGGGTTCGAATCCTGGCTCAGCCATTTAAACTCACTGGGTGATGGCAGAGGATGGCAGAATCAGATTTGTTCCCAGCTCAAGATCAAGGCTGCAGACATGCTATTGCACCCCCAAAATCTGTGCTTTTCTAGTCCTTCTTCACCATCGTCCCGATGCTGATGCTGCTAAAAAAAACCAACCATATAGGCGGAGAACAAGAAGGAAAGAGAGGGCTGCGTTTACGTTCCAAAACTGTATTAAATGCAGCTTCCTAAGGAGAGCTTTCCAGACCTTGAGACTCAGAGCCAGGCCTGGAGTTCAGGGGAACCCAAGTGATTTCCTTCCAAGCTACAGCGGATGCTGCTAAAAAGAAACCCAGCTAGGCAGAGAACAAGATGGAAAGGGAGGGCTGGATTGACATAAAAAGCCTGTGTTGGCAGGAGCTTTCCAAACCTTGAAACGCAAAGGCAAACCTGGGGATATGGGAACGCTGATGATTTCCTACCAAGCTACAGCCTCCCCTTCTCAAGTCCCTTTTAGATGAACTTTCAATTCCAATCTCGCCTAACATTGATGGGAAAGCGGGAGGAGAGCAAAGATTTGGCTATTTCTGGGACGATTACCAAATCACAATGCCCACCGCCAGAGTCGCTTTCCTTCGAGTCCGAAAGCAACAGCAGGAGCAGCTGTTGTTGTGGTTGCTTCTTCTTACAAAATTCAAAAATGGTTGCTGTGTTTTTCCTGGAACCCCCGGAGTAAAAGGTTGCAAATGGTTCGGAATTGATTTCTAAAGTAATTTCCAGCTCCAGCCCTGCTTGGCTTATGTAAGAGGGAGATAAGTAAGGTTGAGGTTTAACCTCTCTTGGCAAGCAGTTTGGCGCGGCGAGATCCGGCTCCTGTTACTCCACCTCTTACTCCATCCATCCCTGTATATCCGGTATCAGTTTCTGGATGCGGACAGGCAAAAAGAGGGCTGCTCTGTGTTTATGAAGCTCTCTCTTTACTCTGCTAATGAGCGCATGAGGTTTTTATGAAGCTGCAGCCGGCTATGTCCAGAAAGAAATGGAGATGAGCTGCAGAAGGGATCGATTTGTGTGTGCATTTCCCCCCATGTTACACTTTCTGTCTGAAAAGAGAGACTCTCAGCATAGTCAATCTTCTTAATCTGAGCTAGGCGTCATAGGAAAAGCCAGCGCAGTGTAGTGGTTTGACTGCTGGACTGTATGGAGACCTGGGTTCGAATCCTTGCTCAGCCGTGGAAACCTACTCGGTCACCTTGGACAAGTCATACTCCCTCCACGTCAGAGGAAGGCAAAGGCTCTGAAGAAGCCTTAGAGAAACTATAACAGAATATTATCTTCATCATCGTTGTCGTCGTCACCATCATCATAATCATTATTATTATTTCTTTCCTAACTCTCCTCAAGGCCCAAGGTGTGTTGTGTGCCCTCAAGTAACTTCTGACATATGGCGGCCCTAAGGCAAACCTAACATGGGGTTTCCTTGGCAAGATTTCTTTGGAGGAGGTTTGCCATTGCGTTCCCCTGAGGCTGAGAGAGTGTGACTTGCCCAAGGTCACCCGATGGGTTTCATAGCCGAGCTGGGAATCGGACCCTGGTCTCCAGAGTCGTAGTCCGACCCTCAAACCACTATGCCGTGCTAAAATACTTTAGAAAACCAATGAAAAACACTTCTAAGTTAAAATACAATACTATAAGAGCATTAAAAGACACTCATAGGAGAACATGTACCAATTAAGAAGTCGTGACTTGAAATAGACTGAGTAGGTCTGCCAGAAGATGGGAGCCAGTGTGGTCTAGTGGTTTGTGCATTGGATTATGACTCTGGAAACACAGATTCACATGCCAACTCAACCATTGGGGTGATCTTGGCCAGGTTACACTCTCTCAACCTCAGAGGATGGCAATGGCAACCTCCTTGCCAAGAAAACCCCAGGATAGGTAAGTTGGAAAGGACTCAAAGGCACACAACAACAAATGGCCATAAGTTGGAAACAACTTGGAGCTACCTAGCAACAATAGAAGAGATACGTCTTTATGCACGATGAGATATGTCTTTGATTCTGTCCATCTTAGGGTTGGCCTAAGTCCGAAACAACTTGAAGGCACACAGCAACAAGCCTTGCATTTGAATTTCCCAGAGACATGTGATATGGGAAACAAGACCTTGGATTTGCTGGACATCCGGCGCTAACCCATCACCTTAAAAGCTAAAAATGTATATCTGCAGCAACAGAGTGAATTCTGTGAGCAAACCTTCTGCCATCCTATTGAGCCGTCTCTGTGTGCCTCATCGCTGGCCAATGACACATATTTCGGTGCCCTTTTGAGTCCGAGCAGAGCGTACGCAAACTGGTCAAAGAAAAGAGCAGCCCAAATGGAAGGCTAGGAGTCCTAAGTGGCTAATGGAGAGTCAGTTGTTGGCGTCAGAGCAGCCCAGCCTGGCTTTTTCTCTGCCATCCTTCTGCCTTTTAGTCGTTCCTTTTTTTATTTTCTGACTCACCAGACGCTTTTCCCGACTGTGAAATGCAGCTGCTCTTCCTCCTCCTCTTCTTCTTCTCCTTCTCCTCCAGCCAAATAAAAAGAAGCCGATGCGCGCATCAAGTTAAGACGCCTAATTTACGTCGTCTGCTGCTCTTTCCAAAATCAGACTTGAGCGATGGGGGAAAAGACAAACTTGTCTTCCTTTTTATGTTTTCTGCCTCTTTCAATAAGGATCTCTTGGGTCATTTTCTACCCAAATGCAATGGACAGGGCTGTGGCTTGTTATCTGTAAGTCTCTTCTAAAGGAGAATCAGGCCGTGATTGAATGGAAGGGTTACAAGGTTGGAGATGTTGCATAACATGAAGTGATGCCCGGTTAGCTATACCAAGGGTGCCCTATGCCAGCTGTATCCCAAAATACATCCTTGCACAACTTATTGTGCTACTCGCATTGCAACCATGTGCATGCCTGTTGAGTTGGTGCTCAGGGACGGATGTATGCAACAGCTCCGGCGATGCAACCGTTTCTGCAATGGTGATGCTGGCAGAATTCTGCTTGCACAACCTGCATCAGGATACAACCAAGATATCGGTGGATATCATCAATATACTTCTAGGCCAAGTGTGAAGTAGGCATTAGAGCAGGAAAATGTGGCCCTCAAATCCCAATTTGATAGCCTCTGATTCGCCTCGCCGCTTTGTCAGTACCCCTCCAAGCTCCAAGTATGTAAACCATGCTCCTCTAAACCCCAAACCTTTCCCAAAACCTCAAAATGCAGTTGGCTCTCCACAGTTGCAGCTTTGACTTTTGCAGATTTGATTATTTGCAGTTTTGATGAATATGTCCTCTTTAGGAATCTCTAGGTCCTCCAGTGCAACTCTGCCAGACATTGACCATAGGGTTGTACTGGAGAACCTAGAAGCTCCTAGAGAAAATGCTTCTCTAGGCATCTGTAGGTCCTCCGGCATGATTGTATGATCAACTTCAGGACTGGAGATGCCTGCTCTTTGGCAGAGAAGGATAAAGACCTTGTAAAACTACAGATTCCAGGAGGCCATAGGTTGGAACTGCATCACTTATAGTTGTGTCAAAGCAATGCGCACGCGATGCACCCTTAGTCCCCGAGACCCTACGATAAGTTTTGAGAGTTTTATAGCTGAGCTGGGAGGCAAAGAGGGAAGACGGCAAGCCTCACAAAGGCGAGATTGAGAGAGAAAGATAATTTTAGCCGAGGCAAATAAGGTCAAAAGGCGGATTCGGAACTAAGGAAAGGGGGCTGGTTGAGAGAACAGTTACATACTGACCCAAATAACACATAACACACTGACAGGGCTTGAGAGACAAACAGGGTTATTATCAGCCCGAAGACGTTGTGAAGGGGGGAAATAACAGCTTGTCAAGGAGGCCTGGCAGGAGAGTGACTGGTTTTGCTAAATGTAACACCCCATCGTGGGCTTATGAAATGGTTGGCGCTGAGTCTTCCCGGGGGCATAGAGCTGTTGGAGAGCGGTCAAGGCACAATCACCATCATCCCCACCCGAAACCCCCTGCTGGACCATTGCATTCAATAGGAATCCCCCCTCTTCGTCCAATTTGCACCTAGGAGACCAGGCTGCCCTGCCGATCCTCTTCGGTTTCCAGTGAATGTTGTAATCAGCAGTTCCAGCTTCCTTGACCATTAAAAACACCAACCAGAGAAGAAGTGGTTGTGATTGTGGGCTTTTTGGATCAGAAGCCATGGGGTTTGAAGATGGGCTCATGCCGTTTCCAGAAATGAGAACAGCTCATAGAATCTCTTGCAGTCAAGATACTCTTCCTTTTGTTTTAGGTGGAATCCCTTTTCTTGTACTTTGAATCCATTGATTCACATCTGGAGCTGCAGATGCTCAGGCTTATCTTCTACACGACATTCCTTTAGACGTTTCAAGATGGCTATCAAGTTACCCCTTAGCCTTCTCTTTTCTAAGCTAAACCTACCCAGATCCCTCAACCATTTCTCCTAAGGCTTGGTTTCCAGAACTTCGATCATCTTGGTTGCTTTTCCATGGACACATTCCAGCTTGTCGATATCCTTCTTGAACTGTGATGCTGACACAATATTTCAGAGGAGGTCTGACGAAAGCAGAATAGAGTGATACTAAGGGTAAGAGGAAAGAACTGGCAAAACCACCTCTGAATATTCCTTGCCTAAGAAAACCCTATGAAACTCATGGGGTCACCACAAGTTGACAAGTGACTTGAAGGCATATATATACACACACAGTAGTTATCCAAACGTTGGCCATGGTTGCATCTCCAGATCCTAAATACTAAATATTTAGTGGCACTTAGAGGAAGGAACTGGCAAAACAACCTCTGAGTGTATTCCTTGCCTGAGAAAACCCCAGTGAAGTTCATGGGATCGCCACAAGTCAACAATAGGTGACTTGGACACTATACTTCTATTAATGCAGCCCAGCTTTGGCTCTGGAAGCAGAAAATTCTGTTTTTTGCGCAAAACAACTGTATGCGAAATTTGTACAGAATAACTTCTAAATTGTGAAGATTCATGTCTGTTCAGGATCTTTGCATCAGGGTTCCTCAGCACTTGGAAAACATGTTTTCAAATATTCTTTTCATCCCTGCTTCCATGTCAGAGTTTTCATTGAATCCTATCCCTGAAACATGTCTCAGTTAATAACTTATCTGCTTGTATTCTGATCTAGGTATTGGCTTCTGAACAGGTTTCAAGGGTTGCCCTATGTAAGCAACTTATTATAGTGTATCCCGAATTTTGTCAGGACGTAGATAAGGGGGAAAAGGCACTTTAAATATTTATTTATTCTTCCATTTGGGGATTGAGGCAGGTAAGAGCAGAATTTATACAATACAAATAATAAAATTGACAGAAACCCCCATCCTCCAATCCGAAACCTCCCTCCTAAAAGAATTAAAAACACAGTAAAACCGTACATAAATACCTAACAATAAAATCAAATTGGTTAACATTTGCAACTGACTTTGTGCCAAAAACGTAACTTGTGCATTCGGATGACGTGCGACACATTTACTGACCTATTAAATTGAGAGCTTCTTCAGTTTGTTGCAAAATTCTTTGCTGTTTGCAAAGTCTTTTGCTTCGAAGCAGTAGTCCTCCCCCCGGGGGAAAAAACCCCACCAAGTTCCTGAAAACTGAAAACTCTTATATTGACAAGGTTTGTATCGACGGTGGTAAACTCTGGGTGACTGTTAAAAGAAAAATATATATATATTGGAAGCCAGATCGACTTTGGATGCTGAAGAGGTTATATCATCTGGGAAAAAGAAAATCAATACTTCTTGTTATGGCACAGTGCTATAAATGCTTGAAAAGTTCATTTCCCAGTTCGCTTCTGGAGGGAGGGTGGTAAAGGAGGCCTGAGTTCATGTGTTATACAAATAAAGATTCTGTTTAGGAAACCATAAATCGTTGCTGCTGCCACCCAGGAGAAGGTGGTCCATTACCATCTGCAAACAGTTTTCTTTTCCTCAGTAGCTGAAATACCGGGTGGCCTGGATGCAAAATGCAGATGGTAGCGAACTCCTTATTTGCACAAGAAGTGAGGCATGAAGGGAATATAGAGGCGAGCGATAGTTTGAGAAAGGAGAAAGGGACGTTGCTACTAGATCTTGCAGTTCCACTGCACAGCCTTCTAGCCATGATTTTAGCAGAGCTGAAAGCTTGAAGGTGGTCCATTCAATCCATGATGCTTTAGTTGATTCACCAAAGCGGAGAGTCCGTTTTGATAAGCTGACATTCTGAAGCTGTTTCACTTGCAGGGTGTTAACTGGGTTATGAACTGGAAAAGAAAATTGAAAATTGTCTGTATATATTATATATATATATAAAGAGAGCGAGAGAGAGAAAATTGGAGAATTACAGAATCTTAGCCTTGGAATGAAGCACAAGGGCCATATAGTCCAACCTCTTGCCATGCTGGAATACACATTTACAGAACTCCTGAAAGATGTGCATCCAAAGAACTATAGAATAGTTTATATTCTACTGCTGAACACAAAGATATAGCCGTGTTAGTCTGTGGAATCAGTACATACTACTGCTGAAAAGTTCTTGCATTAGAGACATTCCTAATATTGAAGTATGATTTCTTTTCTTTTACTTGGGAGTGTTTTGGGGCACGTTTGGAGGTTGATTGGGAATGCTTAATGGAAACCATTCAGCCTGTGGGGCAGCAGAGGACAATTTTGCCCTCTTTTGTTGGACTGCAACTCCCAGCAGCCCCTAGATGGCATAACCGGTGCTGGGAGATGTAGTGGAGCATCTCTCGAAAGTGGCCTGATTCCAGAGCTGGTGTGGCATAGTGGTTTTAGTGTTGGAGACCAGGGTTCGAATCCCAGCTCAGCCATGAAGCCCACTGGGTGACCTTGGGCAAGTCACACTCTCTCAGCCTCAGATTGGAAGGCAATGGCAAGCTTCCTCTGAACAAATCTTGCCAAGAAAAACCCATGGCAGGTTCACCTTATGGTCTCCATAAGTTGGACATGACCACCAGCAACACGGTGCTCTAATTGTGCATCATGAAAGGGCTCGAGGAGACAGTTGCTTGCAAAATGCCACTTTAAAAGCTCATGGCAGAGGGAAGACTTGAATGGGAAATTTCTGGAAAGGTAGATTTTGAATTTGCTTGAGCTTGTTTAATGTCTCCTGCAAAGACGTCTCACCAAAGCAGACGGTGCAACCAAATCAATGTCTCTCCTTCTCTTTCCCCTCCAGTTTCACAGAAGCGATGAAGAGTCAGCCCAAACTACAGCTTCTGGATTGTCTCCTTGGATACTATGTTGGCATGGCGCTCATAGCAGTTGGCTCCATCTTCGTCATCTCCAGCTTCCTTGCCCTCAGTTTCTTCGGCACATTCTTGGGTAAGCTTGAAAATAACCTCATGGGGCACAATATGGAGGCTCATACTAACCCAGGGAGTCATGCCCCCTAAGCTTCCTCTATAGCAATATCTCAACTTTGGAATTCCCTGTTGCAAGAAGTTAGACTGGCCTCATCTCTTTTAAGCTTCTAGGCAGAAAAATCCGTTTCCGGTAGAGAAAATACCGGGATTGGGGACATCAACACAAAATTCGCACCTGGTTTGACTTGCGCTGAAAAAGAGCTTTTTTGTGCAGAACATAATATTTCTCTGTAGAAATCTTCTCTGTGCAGAAGAAAAATTCTTTTTAGTGGAGAGCAGCTATGTGCAAATTTTGCACAGAATTGATCCCGAATTGCAAATAGGTTTCCAAAACTGAATGCGTTTCAAAGTCTTTCTCACAATGGGAAAAAAAATGGTACACATTATTTGTTGCTTGCATTGGGGAGAAAATTATTGAGGGATTACATCCCTACAGAGTAGTAAACTCCAAAGGCTTCTTTGTTGCTTCGTAGGTGGGATTTCCCATGGAATGCTTCTTTTCACACAAGATTGTGCTTTACGATTTGAAAATCGTGCTTTACAAATCGTGCTTTACAACAGTCTTTGAAGGGAGACCATCAGAATAATAATCAACAATAAAAAGCAAGCCTTGGAGGGGGACCTTTTCTCCTTTTTTCTAGACATCATGAAAGCAAAATTGCCTAAGTCTTTCCGCCTCTTCCATTAAACCTTTGACAGTGAATCCTTCAGTGTCCTTTCCAGCTGAAATGAACCCTTGTGAAACTGCGTTTGATTCTCTCCATCCTTCCCTTTCCCCCTCTTTCTTGCCTAGCATCATATTTTCAAAATTCAGATTTTCAAGAGGGGGTTGAAGGGTTTCCTTACATTATTCGACAAAGCGGTACCCATGGGGTGATGACTGGATTTCATAAAGCAGAACAAGTACCGGTGGTAACCAAAATGGACATTGGATCACCATTTCTTCCCTCAGCGGGCAAATGACTAACATGACAATGGGAGCTTCTTTTTCATTCACAAAAGGGGATCGAGGAGAGGGATGAGGAGCAGAGGGAAGTTACCACATTGCCCCCCTTCTCTGTGTTGAATGTTGTTTTTCTGGGCGAGAACGGGGGTCTCTGATGATGATGCTCTCTTGACAAGCCTAGCGGGGTCTTCGCATTGTTTGCGGAAGCAAAGGCTGATTCATTCCTCGCAGCTGGTGTGACTTAACCTGGTTGTCATTTCCGCTGACACACAAAACAGGTGAGTCAGGGAGCGTAGAAGGGGCGGCCCACTCCAAGGTGGAGTTGCTTCTCTTCAGTGTTTCCTTGACACGAAATGTGTTTTTAAGATATTTGTTAGCAAAGGTATTGTGGAAGACAGTTTGGCACCCACAAAAAACACAGGCATGGCTGTGGAAGCTTCTAGAACAATGGTTCCCAAACTTTGGTCCCCCAGATGTTTCCGACTCCATCTCACATAATTCCTGATCGTTGGCCAAGCAGAAGTGAGGCTTTGGGAGTTGAAGTCCAAAACACCTGGAAGGCGAAAGTTTAGGATCCAGTGTATCTAGAAGGAATGGCTAGAATATGGAGACAAGTTTCTCCTTTCACCGTAGGCTTCTCCGTTTAAATAATACACTTAAATTATCCCGGTGCAACAGCTGGGCATTTTGGGGTTATTGTGGTTGGTTTTTTGAGGCTCGTAAAAGTAGACTTAAGGGATTGGAGTGGCACAGAATGAATTGCTTGAACTAAACCGTGAAGTCAAAGGCTTTCATGGTTGGCATCCATAGACGTTTGTGAGTTTTTCGGGCACCTTCCAGCCACCGATGCTGGCGAAAAGTCAGGAATAAACTCTTCTAGAACATGGCCACGTAGCCCGAGAAGCCCACAAAAACCAAACTGAACTGTTTCTGCCCTGGTTTCCTAATTTCCTTCGCAGTAGGGGCAGCCCCAGTTGCTCCTTTTCAATGGCTGAGTCTCTTCGCTCGGAGCTCACGGAGGCCTGTTCTTTTTGCCTTTAAGTGCTGACTAATTTTTGATCTGGCAAGAGAGAAGTCAGTAGGGCAGCGCACCCGCGCTTACTTTCCCCATTGTTCCTCCACAATTGGGCTCTGGCACTCCCCAGATTCCTAGTATTTAATGCCCAGCTCTCTATTTTCCCCCCCTTCTATCTCCCTGAGAAGTTTTGCCCTATTTTCTATCATGCCTCACGGTTAATGCGCGCCTTGAAGGAGGTAATGAGGTTTTCATTGAAAGAAGGCCAGAAGGAGGAGGGCGAGTCCATCCCTCTCGGGCCCGATTTATTATCACCATTAGAGTTATTACCCTTCAGCAGAAGGCAAAAGGGGAGGAAAACATACACAACAGAAACAAGGTTTTGTGTCACTGTGACTTGAGCGCATTCTCTCTCGCGGTGAACTTATTACAGGGACAAGAAAATTGGGGATAAAAGAAAACAAGTCCACAAACAGCTAAATGGAAAGGTTGGAAACATCTGGAAAGATCTACACCAAGAGTGGGCACATCATGACACTTCCAGATGCCATTTTTGGCCCATTTTACGGGTCTGTTTTGGAGAGGTGGCTATGGGAGCTTTTGAGCGTTTTGAGGCAAAAAAAAAGTTACCCCAAAATCATCCCCCAATTTAAAAAAAACTGGGGGGCTTTAAAAGGCTTATGGGGGTCCTATGGGCTGCAATGATGGGTGCCATGGGTTGCATGCAGTCCATGGGCCACACTTAGGCCATGCAACTTTATGCGCATGGTTGGGTTTTCCCCCCACCTCTTATAGACAAATTGTAGCTGGAGAAAAAATTATTTCGTTGAGCTGCTTCAGCTGCTATTTGCTATGATTTGCAAGCAAAGAATCCCATTCACAGAGCTTGGTTCTCTCTCTCTCTCTCTCTCTCTCTCTATATATATATATATATATATATATATCACATAATTTGCTCTTAAGAAGCTTAGCAGAAATGCCAGGCTTGTGTTTTTTCTCTCTCTCTGTGCCGAAGAACATCTTGTTTCTCTCTTTCGCCTGTTTGTTTGTTTGTTTGTTTGCTGGCTTAATTTTCAGACTGAGAGTTTGCGCAAACTCAAAAGCTCGCTCACGTCTTTGCCCTCCTCCTCTGTGGCCAAAATGCAAGCTATTTTGGCTCCCGATGCTTTGGACATGTCAATTTGCTCCTCATCGCCACCATTTCTAATGCAGCTACCAGCAGTTTTTGGAAAGAGCAGAGCGATCCAGACTTTCTTCATTTGCCCTTTTCTCTCCCTATCCCCCCCATCTGACATACCAAAGAACCACCTATGTTTAGTAGCTTTAAGCCCAGGGATTCATCAGAGCATAAGAGACGTTAGATATACATTTCGCAGAAAAGCGAGGAGACGCACCTCTGGGAAACATGGCATGCACACAGAGAGTGTGGAGGAAGATAATGTTTCAGAAAGGAGATGGGCAATTTTATTGCCGCGAAATTGAATAATGATACCTCCTCTGCTGAGAACGAAAGGTCTCTAGTTATAGCGGTTGCATGTTGTGCAGCCTCCAGCGATGGCAGGTTTGGCGTCAGTGGGTTTCGAAGAAAGAAGGTGTTGTGTTTCCATAGAGAGAATGGAGCAGACTATGCCTTCTCCCAGGCCCAAAAGCCATCACCAGCTTGGTCCCAACCAGCCCAGTTCGATGTTCAGGCTTAACAAGGGGATGAATGTTCAGGGCTGCAGCCACATGGCAGAGATAATCCAGTCTGACACCACTTTAACTCTCCTGGCTCAATGCTATGAAATGCTGGGAGCTGTAGTTTTATGAGGACGTTAGCATTCTTTCTTAGCCAGAATTCCATAGCATTGTTGTTGTTGTGTGCCTTCAAGTCATTTCCAACTTACAGCAACCCTAATGCAGACCTATCATAGGGGTTTCTTAGCAGGTTTCTTCAGAGGGTGTTCGGCATTGCCTTCCTTGGAGGCTGAGAGAATGTGACTTGCCCAAGGTCACCCAGTGGGTTTCCATGGCCGAGTTGGGATCCGAACCCTGTTCTCCAGAGTCATAGTCCAATGCACAAACCACTACTCCATGCTGGCTCTCTGACAGTAAGACAGAAAAGGCTAAAGTCTTACAAAAGCTACAATTCCATACATTGAGTCATAGCAGTTAAAGTGGTGTCAAACTGGATCATTTCTGCAGTGTGGATATAGCCCAGGAGAGTTTGAGGTACCATCTTCTCTAGTTAGAGAGCAAATTCTACCCAAACGTATCTCTTGGCTGGGGATCAAATCCAAATCCCTATCTCTGGACATATGGGGACCCCATAAGCTGGGGTACACTTTTCCTCCCCAGATGACGCCGATGGAAGATGGATGCCCAAGTGTTATATAGTTGCAAAAACGAACAAAGAAAATCAAAGTGCACAAGCATGACTCATCCGCTCCCATAGCTATGAGAAGCAGGTTAGCAACAGAGGAAAAATCACTCCTGTTCTCACTCATCATATCTTTTTCCAGCCTCAAACCGCAAGGCGAATGCAAACAAAATATCCATCAAGGTCACTTTTATAGTGGGCCCTTAGTATTCGTTGGGGTTCCCTGGATACCCCGATCTGTGCATGCTCAAATCCCATTACGTACAATGGCATTGTAAAATGGTGTCCCTTACATAAGACGGCAAAATCAAAGTTATATAAAATGGCAAAATCAACAGTGACAGAGTACAGCCGGTGCTCCATATCCACGGATTCTTTATCCGCGGATTCACAGCATGGAAGCATCCACGGCATGGAAATATTCAAAAAATATATAAATTCCCAAAAAACAAACCTTGATGTTGCCACTTTATAGAAGGGGCACTGTTTTACTTTGCCATTGTATTTAATGGAACTTGAGCATCCACAGATTTTTATATCCACAGGGTGTCCTATATTGTTGTACTTTTATGCATATGTATGCCGGCTTGATCCTTATAGAGAGGCGGAATATAAATAAAATATTATTTATTATTATTTGGATAGCACCATAGGCTTTACATAGCACTTCCAAAGGAAAGAAAAATAGAAACAAAAGCCACCTACGGTGCACAATCAAAAACCACAAACAAGATTATATAAATAATAAAATATCACTGTAACAAAGTTAAAACAATACTGTAAAAATGTAAATTAATGCAAATAATATGTCATGGAATATACAGTCATGTATATTGTACTTGGATAGAGGCAAAAATTGCAAATGTTCCCTTTGGGGAGACTACAACCCCCAGAATCCCCTAACCAAAGACCGTGCAACCAGGCTACTATTCTGTCCAATATTCCTAAATTCCGGCACATAGCATGAAAGTGTCATTTCCCAGCTCTTGTTTTCTCCTCTTCTCGCTTTGGGCCTTTTGCTGGGGAGGAAAATGGTGGGTTTTTAAAAATCCACAGCCGTAACCTTTTAAGTAATATTAAAGGGATGTTAATGGGCGACCTTCCAGGAGGTTTGCGGTACAAGGGAAAAAAAATAAACTAAAAATTCTAGAGTGTCGTTGGGCCTGGAAAGTGCTTATCAAAATAATAACGGTGGTCACGGGGGGGGGGGGGGGGGTGAGTCACATATAACACGACCCCAATTGGGATTTTTCCCCTCCCTCCCTCCCACCTCCACACCTTGTGCCATGAAGTTGACACTCCTCGACAAAGCCGTGAATGAGTCTGAATTGACATTCGCACAAAGCGCGCGGAGAGAGCCGGGCGAAGAGAGGCAGCCGAGAGAACAGAAATGTTATAATTTACGAGCATTACTACCTGGGCCAGAGCTGCAATTTCCTCAGCCCCACGCTGTGCCAAAAAAAAGCCACCCGGCTTGAACTTCGGAGAATGAATGGCCCTCGTCGGATTGTTTTTCTCCCCAACCGGCTGAGTGGGATAATGACAAAGCAGAAAAGTTTTGCCCGGTGGAATGATTTTTTGCTTTTGTCGCTGAGCAACGGCGGTGGCATCCTGCTGATTCACCCTTACAAGAGTTAGATTTTTGCATTGGGCATACGTTCTGTTTTCGGATTGCTGCACACGCCAGTCAAAGTGCCACCTTTTGCAAGCTATTCCTTGCAGAAACATATGTGGGGTTGTTGTTTTTTTGCATGAGAATTGCTGGGTTCACTTGCAAGGTGCCAAATCGTGGGGTTCGTTTCAGTGCAAAAAAAACCCAAACCCTCATTGTTTCCAGACAGCTGTGTGTGTACTTTTTTGTGGGTTTTTCAGACTGCGTGGCCATGTTCTAGAAGGGTTTATTTCTGATGTTTCCCCAGCATCTGTGGCTGGCATCTTCAGAGAATGCATCCTTCTTCTAGAACATGCCCGCATAGCCCAAAAAACCCACAAAAAACAATGGATGCCGGCCACGAAAGCCTTCGACTTCACAGCTGTGTGTGTGTGTTGTGCTCAAGGGTGATTTCCCATGCCAAAAACAGCAAGCTTGCACTGCACATAAAGAATCTTGCTCAGTACAAAACTTGCAGAGAAAACTGCAGTCTTGTGCAACACTATGTGCCTATTTGTGTGTGTGTACAATATTGCTAAGTTTCCCACCACCACCTCCAAGGTTTGTGTTATACAAGAAGGCTTTGTTTTGCATAGAAAATGGCAATTGTGTGTACTATATGTGTCCATTTGGAAGAAGGAGCAAGCTTGTTTTCTGCTGCTCCAGAGAATAGGACAGGGAGCAGTGGGTTCAAGCTACAGGAAAAGAGATTCCATAAAAACATCAGGAAGAACTTCTTGAAGGTAAGAGCTGTTCAACAGTGAAACACAATGCCTCAGAAGGTGATGGAGTTTTCTTCTTTGGAGGTTTTTAAGCAGAGGCTGGATGGCCACTGTCAAGAGTGCTTTGGTTGTGTCTTCTTGCATAGAAGATGACAGTTGGACGATGGTCCTTGGGGTCTCTTCCAACTCGGTGACTCATTGCTCAGCCCAAATCCTTGTCTGTCTGTTTTGCTTCTAGGCGACTACTTCGGCATCCTCATGGAAGCAAAGGTGACCTGCTTTCCCTTCAGCGTCTTGGACAATCCCATGTATTGGGGCAGCACAACGGTCTACCTTGGTTGGTCTCTCATGTGAGTCCTGAGATTTTTGGCTATCCTTGGTCATGGTCTGGTTCTCCAAGAGGTCCTCACAGGGAGCTTCCCAGGCCTATCCAAAGTGGTAAGACCGGACCCCAATGTCAGGGAGAGTGAGGCAGCCGCCTAGGGCTAGGGTGACCAAGTCAGGTCCTTAGATTTCAGGGCCAAAACCTAAGACCTCAGGGGTTATCCTGTGACGGTGCCCCAAAGAACAGGCTCTAGTGATGTCCCAAAGTGCTATGCATGATGCATCTGTCACAGTAACTCAGAGCACATCATCCTGATAATAAACACTACATCTAACACAAAATGAAACTAAACGTCTCCGGTTGGAAATTCGTTTTTCAAAGCTCTACGCTGAACAAATAACACAGAGAGAAAAGCTTGGGAATGCTACTTTCAGAACACGTTGGAACTGTAGTCCAACCAAAGAACATTTTCCAAGTTCTGCTTTGAACAGAATGGCATCTACAGTAGCAAATGCAGCCGGCCCTCCACATTTGCGGCTTTGACTTTTGTGGATTATTTGCACTTTTGATTAATATGATCTCTCTAGGAATCTGTGGGTCCTCCAATGCAATTCAGCCAGAAGTTGACCATGGAGTTGTGCTGGAGAACCTAGAAGTTCCTAAAGAAAACCCTTCTCTGGGCATTTGTAAGTCCTCAAGCTGGTAGATGTTGACCACAGAGTTTCATTGGAGGAACTCTAGATTCCTGGTGTTCTCTTAGGTAAAAAGAACAGGTTTTTTTATTTGTGGTTTTTTCCACATTCGTAGGTGTCCTTTACCCCTAACCCTAGTGAATGTGGAGGGACCACTGTATATATGATAGTCAAAGTCGTCCTTTGAACAGAAAAGTCTATAGTAGCTGATACATAGAACAAGCTCTACCTTGAACAAAAAAGTAGTCTACAGTAACCAAATACATATAACAATCAAGCTTTGCTTTGAACAGAAAATCTCTCTCGGATGTAGCGCTGGATGAGCTATTTTCTTAAAATAAAAATCAGTTACTCAGTTCCAAATAGCTACCGCTTTCGGACAATGAAGCCATATGAGATCTATTGTCCCAACGGAGGCGTTGAGAGTCACTAAAATAGCCTTGGCAGGCTACCCAAAACCAAGCTTTGGCCACCTCTGATGCAGAAAGCTATACGAATCGAGTCGTGGGATTTAGTACAATGATATACATGTATTTAGAGCAGTCAGTTTTGGAAAAGGACACCGGGGGGAGAGATTTTCTCCGGATTTTAAGTGAGAAAATGTTCCTCATTTGTCAATGAATTCATTTTCAAAGCCCTCCCTCGATCTTACGTAATAGCTCCATTTCATCATGATCAAAACACCCCATATCCTGGTAGAAGAGTCACACTCTTATTTCCAAGATGACGTGGTTGAAATGTTAGCTGCTGTCAATAAATTAACAATCGGCTCCAACACTTCTCCATCGACAAGGTTGTTTGAATAATGCAAGAGAATTCCAGGTGGTGCCATTGGTAGTTTATATAATATGGAACCAGCTTGCTGATGTTTAGTTTAAAACTGGTTTGGATGCCGTCTTGACCTTTATGCCAGGAAACAAATTAAATGTGTTGACCCTGGTGATAGGCAGTTTCTGATATGGGTGCTTGTTGATTCCCTACAAGAGGCCCAAAATCTGGGGTGATGATCATGAGACCTTCCAGATGTATTCCTCACCATTTGCTCTACTGTCTAGACCTCCTGCTGGGAGTTATCATGCAACAACGTCTGAAGGGCCAGGTTTCCATCCCTGTTCAAGAACCAGATGGTCTGGATCCCCTGGATAATTTATCTAGTTGCAGCACCACCCCGTTCAAAATGCACAAATTCTGGCTGCAGTCTTATGAAGCTCAGTTTAGTATGACCCATGTATCCCCTAGTTTAGTATGACCCATGTATCCCCAGGAGGTACCTTCCAAGACTTTCTGTGGATACTTGAAACTATTGGCAATAGAGAACTCTCTTTTCCATGAGATGAATGACTTCCACCCCAAGCGTACCATAGAATCACACTGGAGGACTTAGAAACATCTAGAGAAAACACTTCTGTAGGCTTTTCTAGGTCCTCCAGCATGATTCTGTGGCATCCTTGGGCTGTATGTTGACCACAGAATTGCAGTGGAGGACCCAGAAATAGAAAGAACGTATGCTGGTTAATTCAGTTTCCCGCTCATCCATGAAACCCACTGGGTAACCTTGAGCAAGTGACATGCTCTCAGCCCCAGGGGACGGCAATGGCAAACCTCCGCTCAACAAATCTTGCCAAGAAAACCCCATGATGGTATCTTGTAGGAGTCACCATACGTTAGGAATTACTTGAAGGCACTTGACCAACCCTGAACCTATCTTGTCCGTTGGCTTTCTTTCCCTGAGAATGCTCCGAACAAGAGGAGTGTAAATCATGCAGTCTTGCAGATGAGTTTGGACTGCAGCATCCAGCATCCTTCAACACTGGCTAGTCTTTAGGGCTGCCTGATTCCTTACTGATGCTCTAGAACGACATGTTCATGGGACAGAAGATCCCCCGTCTCTGGAAAGGTGGCACCTCCATTTCCTGATCTCCTCTAGGGCTGCATCCTTGGCAAGAGGACATAACGGGAAGGTCAACAGCCAAGGACTGGCTTAGCCTCCTATGACGCCAGAGGAGATTGTCGACAAATAGACAAGCCAGTGCCTGAACAAAAAGGCCAGATGAAGAGGGTCAGGGATCTGTAGGAACCAACTGTGTGGAATAACAAATGGTTTAACCTGGCAGCTGATGAGAAACATGCATCGCACATTCCTTCGCAGCGCATTGCTGCCCCTGCGTTCTTTGCAGTGCTTGGGAAAGCAACTTTTAGGGTTCCCCGCTGGCCGGGGATCGAGGGGACTGTCATCTTAAAAGGTCACTTTTCCAAACTCCGTGGTTCTTTTCTTAATGTGGATACAAAAGGGCTCATTCCTAATGCAATATCTCATTGGTTCTCCTCCAGCACCACATTTCAGACAAGTCGATTCTCTTCCTACCTGCTTTCTTCACTGTCCAGCTTTCATGCCCAAACATAAAAATCCAGCTTTAGTATCCTGGATGAATCCAACTTTAGTATCTTCTGATAGATCTTTACACTTTAAATACCGTAACTATATGACTTGCAGAGAGCCGGTGAGCCAAGATTCGAACCCCTGCTCAACCATGGAAACCCAGTGGGTGACCTTAGGCAAGTCATACTCTCTCAGCCTCAGAGGAAGGCAATGGCAGACTTTGTCTGGACAAATTTGACCAAGAAAACCTCTTGAAAACCTTTCTATAAACTGGAAACAACCTGAAGACACACCACAACCATTATTATTATTATTTGTAACTCATTCCTTCTGAGTTCTGGCAGACATATGGCAGTAGATCAATTTTGCAAACTCTGCTTCTCACGGTTTATGGTTGAACCCCCGACAACCAAGATTTTGAAAATGGGGTGAAACATGAATATATACATCTTGTTCTTCTTTTCCGAGTCTCTTTGTAGCATTACAGGCCCTCTCCTCTTGCTCTGTCTGTACGCATACATTCCTCTTGCTGTAGCGATGAGTATTTCCCGAGTGATTTTATTTATTGGCTTCTTAAAATTGAATTGCATTTGACCTTTAAAGGATTTTTTTTTAAGGAGGGGGAAACCTTACGTAACAACTACGTTGTAAGTTCTCCTAAGGAGGAGAAAGAAAAGGAGGAGGCTGTAGTCCATGTGCTTGGGTGAGATCTAATTTAATTTACACTTGAGCCATTGCATTCTGGGAGCCAGTGCTGGGAGGCTACTTAAGGCTACTCAAGGCTAGCAGAAGCTGCATTTCCTTTAAGGAGGAGAAAGAAAGAAAAGGAGGAGGCTGTAGTCCATGTGCTTGGGTGAGATCTAATTTAATTTACACTTGAGCCATTGCATTCTGGGAGCCAGTGCTGGGAGGCTACTTAAGGCTACTCAAGGCTAGCAGAAGCTGCATTTCCTTTAAGGAGGAGAAAGAAAGAAAAGGAGGAGGCTGTAGTCCATGTGCTTGGGTGAGATCTAATTTAATTTACACTTGAGCCATTGCATTCTGGGAGCCAGTGCTGGGAGGCTACTTAAGGCTACTCAAGGCTAGCAGAAGCTGCATTTCCTTTAAGGAGGAGAAAGAAAGAAAAGGAGGAGGCTGTAGTCCATGTGCTTGGGTGAGATCTAATTTAATTTACACTTGAGCCATTGCATTCTGGGAGCCAGTGCTGGGAGGCTACTTAAGGCTACTCAAGGCTAGCAGAAGCTGCATTTCCTTTAAGGAGGAGAAAGAAAGAAAAGGAGGAGGCTGTAGTCCATGTGCTTGGGTGAGATCTAATTTAATTTACACTTGAGCCATTGCATTCTGGGAGCCAGTGCTGGGAGGCTACTTAAGGCTACTCAAGGCTAGCAGAAGCTGCATTTCCTTTAAGGAGGAGAAAGAAAGAAAAGGAGGAGGCTGTAGTCCATGTGCTTGGGTGAGATCTAATTTAATTTACACTTGAGCCATTGCATTCTGGGAGCCAGTGCTGGGAGGCTACTTAAGGCTACTCAAGGCTAGCAGAAGCTGCATTTCCTTTAAGGAGGAGAAAGAAAGAAAAGGAGGAGGCTGTAGTCCATGTGCTTGGGTGAGATCTAATTTAATTTACACTTGAGCCATTGCATTCTGGGAGCCAGTGCTGGGAGGCTACTTAAGGCTACTCAAGGCTAGCAGAAGCTGCATTTCCTTTAAGGAGGAGAAAGAAAGAAAAGGAGGAGGCTGTAGTCCATGTGCTTGGGTGAGATCTAATTTAATTTACACTTGAGCCATTGCATTCTGGGAGCCAGTGCTGGGAGGCTACTTAAGGCTACTCAAGGCTAGCAGAAGCTGCATTTCCTTTAAGGAGGAGAAAGAAAGAAAAGGAGGAGGCTGTAGTCCATGTGCTTGGGTGAGATCTAATTTAATTTACACTTGAGCCATTGCATTCTGGGAGCCAGTGCTGGGAGGCTACTTAAGGCTACTCAAGGCTAGCAGAAGCTGCATTTCCTTTAAGGAGGAGAAAGAAAGAAAAGGAGGAGGCTGTAGTCCATGTGCTTGGGTGAGATCTAATTTAATTTACACTTGAGCCATTGCATTCTGGGAGCCAGTGCTGGGAGGCTACTTAAGGCTACTCAAGGCTAGCAGAAGCTGCATTTCCTTTAAGGAGGAGAAAGAAAGAAAAGGAGGAGGCTGTAGTCCATGTGCTTGGGTGAGATCTAATTTAATTTACACTTGAGCCATTGCATTCTGGGAGCCAGTGCTGGGAGGCTACTTAAGGCTACTCAAGGCTAGCAGAAGCTGCATTTCCTTTAAGGAGGAGAAAGAAAGAAAAGGAGGAGGCTGTAGTCCATGTGCTTGGGTGAGATCTAATTTAATTTACACTTGAGCCATTGCATTCTGGGAGCCAGTGCTGGGAGGCTACTTAAGGCTACTCAAGGCTAGCAGAAGCTGCATTTCCTTTAAGGAGGAGAAAGAAAGAAAAGGAGGAGGCTGTAGTCCATGTGCTTGGGTGAGATCTAATTTAATTTACACTTGAGCCATTGCATTCTGGGAGCCAGTGCTGGGAGGCTACTTAAGGCTACTCAAGGCTAGCAGAAGCTGCATTTCCTTTAAGGAGGAGAAAGAAAGAAAAGGAGGAGGCTGTAGTCCATGTGCTTGGGTGAGATCTAATTTAATTTACACTTGAGCCATTGCATTCTGGGAGCCAGTGCTGGGAGGCTACTTAAGGCTACTCAAGGCTAGCAGAAGCGCGCGCCTAACGGCGCGCGAATTTTGATTTTTTTTTTAATTTTATCTAGTCAAGGAGGTGTTTAGAGAATAGAAGAGGAGCCGGCCTGAAGCATCAGAGGAAGTGAATCAGAGACTTGCCTTTGGAAGGAGCTTTTAGCCAGGAGCTCTCTACATAACTATAGGCCCCCTGACTTGAACTCAGTGACAGAGCTTGGGAATAAAGGCCAAGTCTAGCAAGGGAAGCCCACAGTCTTGTTTCAGTGCCTCCTTAAGACTTCTCAGTATGGACACTGAAGGCCCTGCAGCAGTCACCTGCAACACCTGTGGGATGTTTGTCTTCTTGCCTACAGAGGTGGCGAACTACACCTGCCACAAGTGCAAGTTGGTAGTCCTCTTGGAAGAGAAAGTACAGCAGCTAGAGGAGCAGATATCTGCACTCCAGCATCATAGAGAGCAGGAGATTCTCCTGAACAGATCAGACCAGAATGTCTTGGGTGGGAAACAGACAGAGGAAGTTGTTGGGGTGGAGGAGGTCACTCCACATATAACAGAGGTAGATGCTTGGAGGAAAGTCACACACAGAAGTAAGGAAACCAGGGAACGTTCTGTGAGCGGCTTGCAGCTACAGAATCGCTTTGAATCTCTCTCTGTTGTCAGAGATGATGAGGAAAAGCAGCAGGGACAGACATCAGGGACAGAGCAGGGGAGTCTGAGAGTATCACGAAAAGGAACAGCCACTGCTAAGCCTCGGAGGAGGCGCGTGGTCGTGGTGGGGGACTCCTTGCTGAGGGGTACAGAAGCAGTGGTTTGTGGGCCTGACAGGATGTCTCGGGAGGTGTGTTGTCTCCCTGGGGCAAAGATCCATCATGTGACGGAGAGGCTGACAAGACTTGTCAAGCCTACTGACCGTTATCCCCTTCTTTTGGTTCATGTGGGAACCAATGATACTGCAAGGCACAGCCTTCAGAATATCAAAAGGGATTATGAGGCTCTGGGAACGAAGCTGAAAGAGATGGATGCACAGGTTGTCATCTCATCTCTACTCCCGGTAGAAGGGCATGGTCCAGGAAGGGAGAGGAAAATAGCAGAGGTGAATAACTGGCTCCGTAGATGGTGCCGCCAAGAACAGTTTGGATTCTTGGATCATGGGCTGCGGTTCCATGAGGAGGGACTTCTGGCAAGGGATGGGCTGCATCTCACGCCAGTTGGCAAAAACGTTTTTGCCAACAGTCTGAAGAATCTAATCAGGAGGGCTTTAAACTGAGTTATGTGGGGGAGGGAGACATTATACTGGAAGACAAAAGGGATGGAGAGAATAGTCCAAGTGGCATAGAGGGAACAAGGCAAACAGTGCAAGGACCCAACAGTAGGAGGAAAAAAAATGTGCAAAAGCAGCAAGTAAAGAGGACACATGGTCTTAAATGTCTCTACACTAATGCACAGAGTATGGGAAATAAGCAGGATGAACTTGAACTCCTAGCACAACAAGGGAAATATGATATAATAGGCATCACTGAAACCTGGTGGGATGAGTCTCATGATTGGAATGTAGAAATAGAGGGGTATAACCTTTTTAAGAGAAACAGGCCAAGTAGGAAAGGAGGAGGAATAGCATTATATGTCAGGGATATTTACACCAGTGAAGAGATCCAGGAAGTCAATACTGGAAGCCAGGTGGAGAGCATCTGGATAAAAATTAAAGGAGAGGGAAATAACAGGGATGTTACTGTGGGAGTCTACTACAGACCCCCGACTCAGGCAGAGGAATTGGATGATGCCTTTCTAGAACAGATGACCACACAATCAGGAAGGAGAGATGTAGTAGTGATGGGGGACTTCAACTATCCGGATATTTGCTGGAAGTCAAACTCAGCCAAATCCTCAAAGTCTAGCAAATTCCTCACTTGCCTGGAAGACAATTTCATTGTCCAAAAGGTGGAAGAGGCAACAAGGGGATCAGCCATTTTAGATCTGATCTTAACCAACAGGGAAGACCTAGTTGATGGGGTGCAAGTGGTTGGATCCTTAGGTGGAAGTGACCATGTTCTCCTGGAGTTTGTTATGCAGTGGAAGGGAGAAGCTAGGCATAGTCAGACACGCACTCTAGACTTTAGGAGAGCTAATTTCAATAAACTTAGAGAAATACTGGGAGTGATCCCATGGTCAGGAATACTAAAAGAAAAGGGAGTTCAAGACGGATGGGAGTTTCTCAAAAGGGAGATATTGAAGGCACAATTTCAAACAGTTCCAATGAGGAAGAAAAATGGTAGATGTCTCAAGAAGCCAGGATGGATGACTAAGGAACTTTCAAATGAGCTAAGTTTTAAACGGAACATGTATAAGAAATGGAAAAATGGAGAAATCACGAAAGAGGAATTTAAACAAATAGCCAGCACATGTAGGGGTAAAGTCAGAAAAGCTAAAGCGCAGAATGAACTCAGGCTTGCTAGAGAGGTTAAGAACAATAAAAAGGGCTTTTTTGGATATGTCCGCAGCAAAAGGAAGAAGAAGGAAACAGTAGGGCCACTGCGTGCAGAAGATGGCAAAATGCTAACAGGGGACAGAGAAAAGGCAGAATTACTCAACACCTTCTTTGCTTCAGTCTTCTCAGAAAAGGCAAAGGGTGCTCAACCTAAGGATAATGGAACAGGAGACAGAATAGAGGAAATTCAGCACAGAATAAGTAAAGAGGTAGTACAGGAATACCTGGTTAACCTAAATGAATATAAATCTCCAGGACCAGATGAACTACATCCTAGAGTATTAAAAGAACTGGCAAATGTAATATCAGAGCCATTGGCAATAATCTTTGAGAACTCCTGGAGAACAGGAGAAGTCCCAGCAGACTGGAGGAGGGCAAACGTTGTCCCCATCTTCAAAAAGGGAAAAAGAGAGGATCCCAACAATTATCGTCCAGTTAGTCTGACATCAATTCCAGGAAAGGTGCTAGAGCAGATCATTAAGCAGAGAGTCTGCAAACATTTAGAAGCCAATGCCATAATCACAAAAAGCCAACATGGGTTTCAGAAAAAGAAGTCATGCCAAACGAACCTGATCTCTTTTTTTGATAAAATTACCAGCTTGGTAGATGAAGGGAATGCTGTGGATATAGTATACCTCGATTTCAGTAAGGCCTTTGACAAGGTTCCCCATGACATTCTTGCAAACAAGCTTGCAAAATGTGGGATAGACAAGTTAACTGTTACATGGATTTGTAATTGGTTGACTGGCCGAACTCAAAGGGTGCTCAACAATGGCTCCTTTTCATCCTGGAGAGAAGTGACCAGTGGGGTCCCACAGGGTTCTGTCCTGGGCCCAGTGCTATTCAACATCTTTATTAACGATTTGGATGACAGAATTGGGGGCATACTTATCAAATTTGCAGATGACACTAAACTGGGAGGAGTAGCTAATACCCCAGAGGACAGGATCAAAATTCAAAATGACCTGAATAGACTAGAAAGCTGGGCCAGTGCTAACAAAATGAAATTCAATACGGAGAAATGTAAGGTTCTGCACTTAGGGCGGAAAAATGAAATGCACAGATATAGGATGGGGGACACCTGGCTGAACGAGACCACATGTGAAAGGGATCTAGGAGTCCAAGTAGACCATAAGCTGAACATGAGTCAACAGTGTGATGCGGCAGCTAAAAAAGCCAATGCAGTTTTAGGCTGCATCAATAGAAGTATAGTTTCTAGATCAAGGGAAGTTATAGTGCCACTCTATTCTGCTTTGGTCAGGCCCCACCTGGAATACTGTGTCCAGTTCTGGGCACCACAATTCAAAAAGGATGTGGAGAAACTGGAGCATGTCCAAAGGAGGGCAACTAAGATGGTGAAGGGTCTGGAAACCTTGCCCTATGAAGAACGCCTTAGGGAGCTGGGGATGTTTAGCCTGGAGAAGAGAAGGTTAAGAGGTGATATGATAGCCCTGTTTAAATATTTGAAGGGATGTCATATTGAGGAGGGAGCAAGCTTGTTTTCTGCTGCTGCAGAGACTAGAACGCGGAACAATGGATGCAAACTGCAGGAAAAGAGATTCCACCTCAACATTAGGAGGAACTTCCTGACAGTAAGGGCTGTTCGACAGTGGAACACACTCCCTCGGAGTGTAGTGGAGTCTCCTTCCTTAGGGGTCTTTAAGCAGAGGCTGGATGGCCATCTGTCAGGGATGCTTTGACTTGGAGTTCCTGCATGGCAGGGGGTTGGACTGGATGGCCCTTGTGGTCTCTTCCAACTCTATGATTCTATGATTCTATGATTCTATGATTCTAACTGCTCCAAGTCAGCACAAAAGGAAGGGTGTTTAAGCCTCTTGGACTTGAAATGAGTTTAGAACTGTCCTTTCCATTGTAATCTCTGTGTTTCCTAGCAGGTACTAAGGATTTGCTTTTCTGCATACGCAGGTCTGGAACAAAGGATTCTTAACAGCAGGAGATCTAGTCTAGTCTGTATGACAAGTGTTTGCTATGGTGCTCCTGTATATAAATATATATATATATATAGAGAGAGAGAGAGAGAGAGAGAGAGAGAGCAGTTTGAGTATAATTGAGTATAATTCAGGAGACCCGGGTTTGATTCTCTGCTTGACCATGGAAACCCACTGGGAAACCCAGTGGTCACCTAATGGGTTTTATGGCCAAGCGGGGAATCGAACCCTAGTCTCCAGAGTTGTAGTCCAGCACTCAATATATATCAAACCTGATTCCATATGTGTATATATATATATATATATATACACACACATACATATATACAGCTGGCCCTCCATTTTGAAGGGGGATCTGTTCTGGACCCCCCACAAAAATGGAGGCTCGCACATATTCAAGCCTCATAAGCTTGAATGGGGCGCCCCCCATGTGCGCAGCCCAGGCTTACGCGCCATTGGAAATAGTGGTGTTTGCCCCCTGCGGATATTCGAGGGTGCAGATCCGCGAATTAAGAGGGGCAGCTATATGGAGTCAGATGTTATATGGTGTATATTGACTGCTGGACTATAACTCTGGAGACTAGGGTTCAATTCCCTGCTCGGCCATAAAACCCATTGGGCGACCTTGCGCAAGTCACATGCTCTCAGCCTCAGAGGATGGCAATGGCAAACCCCCTCTGAAGAAGCTCGCTAAGAAACAGATATTTATATGGATGTGGATATGTGCAAGATCCAGCCTGGTGTAGCAGTCTGAGCGCTGAACTATGACTTTGGAGACCAGGGTTCAGATCCCTATTTGGCCATGGAAAACCACTGGGTGACTTTTGGCAAGGCACACTGTCTTAGAGGATGGCAATGGCAAACCCCCTCTGAAGAAGCTTGCCAAGAAAACCCCGTCACAGTTTGCCATATGTCCGAAACAACTTGAAGGCACACAACAACAAAAACATTTATGGTCCTGAAGGATGGAATATGCCAAAGATCTGGTTCTGTATCGACAGAAGCACCCTTCCTCTCGCTCTCCACCCTTTCCGACATTTCACATATTGTGCTTTTGTCCTCCTCTCTCTTTAAGTGGCCTCTTGATCTGGTTTTGAAGTTTCCATTTAGGATGCTCTGAGTTACGGAGCGGGCATCTCTTCCGCCGGTGCTGAGGCCGTAAGTCGGCGTGTTGGTGGTGATCTGGCTGAGATGACGCACTGGCGCACTCTCACGCCACATCTCTCCGGCTTTAATTGGCTGCTAAATGAGCTCTGGGAACTGGCGAGGCTAATAAATGGCTCTTCATAAAAATGGAAGTGGAACCATTCGTCATCGAGGAGGACCGAGTGGGCCTGAGGCTAAAAAGAGGGACTCGTAGGGCCCACGTCTTAAAGCGGTCTCAGAAGCTGAGCAAAACCCCCAAATCCTGTTGCAAGAAACCGAAAGGAAAAAGGAGCGGTCAAGTTATACGAAATTTTGCATTGCCTTCTTCGCACATTCTTGGTTCCAAAGCATGTCTTGGAACAAAAAAAAATTCTGTGCATGTTATAAGATACTGTTCCACTTGGAGGGTCTGGTATAGTGGTTTGAGTGTCGGTCTATGACTCGAGATCAGGGTTCGAATCCCAGCTTGGCCATGTAAACCCAATGGGTAACCTTACTCTCTCAGAGAATGGCAATGGCAAACTTTCTCTGAAGAAACTTGCCAAGAAAAGCCCATGATAGGGTTGCCTTAGGGTCTCCATAAGTCAGAAATGACTTGAAGACACACAACAACAACAACAAAAACAACAACAACAACTGCTCCTGTTGGTGGTGATACTTTTTGTTATTGTTATTAATTGTATTTATTTGTATTCCACCATTCTCCCATAATTGGGATTCAAGGCATCAGGCAAGTTAAAGTGAACAAAACAGCCAGCCCTCTGTATTCATGGATATTTTATCCACAAATTGCACCATCCATATTCTGGGGAATATTTGCACATGGTTGTTTTGCACAGAAAACAGAATTTTCTGGACAAGAAACAGCATTTTCAGAACAGAAAATATTTCTGCGCAAAAATATTATTTCTTCTCCAAAAAAAAAATTGCACAGAGTTTTCCTATTAGTTCAGGATTCTTCTTGTCAAAGATTGCCATTCCCACATTTTTGCAAATGTTTTCAATTTTTTTTCCCCATCCTCAGCTGCCACGGTTATATTTTCTGAACAGGGGACTTGCTTTTCCACATCGAAAATGCTGTTTTCTGTGCAAAAACAAAACAAACACACACACCCACACATACAAAATAAGACTTGAAATGAACGGTGGCGTTTTCCATACATTTTCTGTGCAGAAAACCCACATGTGTTTCCAGATACAAGTATCCCTTGTCATGATTTCCCAACATTTAGGGCACGCGTTTGAATATTTCTGAATATTCTTTCCATCCCTAACTATCCTTTTTGCTATTCCATCCCTTGACGAAATGGGCCAAGCAAGCATCCTATGTCTTTCTCGGCGGCGGCTCATCTCCATCACTGTCTCCATGACATCCAAAGACCAAGGCTGTTTCCTTCCACTCCATGAGAACATGTTCTGGATGACCTCACGAAAGGGACTCGGAGAACAGATCTGGTTTCCTGGCCTTAAGCTCCGCATACTCTGATTTTTAAAAAGTGCAGGAGAGTTGGAGTCGGAGAAGGAAGGAAAGAAAAGAAGCAGAATTAAATATCTTTCAGCTATACCGAATTCTGCAGTTTTACCACCAAATTTCAGCAGCAACCTATAATGTCATTTTTGGGGAGCGCTGGGGAATACAAAAACAGGGACAACACACGGCCCTCTCATTTTAGGCTGAGGACATTCCTTTATTTACAACCAGAGTGACCCGGAAGTCATCATCATCATCTTCATCTTTATTCTTATACCCACCTTTCTGCTGCAGCAATCAAGGCGGCTTACATGACTAAAATATATTGGAATAATGCATATTCTTAATCAATAAATTGACCACCCACCCCCTTTAAAATAGGATTAAATACAATACAGTTTTAAAAAATTCAACCTGTAACTTCCTGCTCATTAATAATAATGATACTTTATTTTTACCCCACCTCTCCATCGAGATCAAGGCGGCTTACAATAAAAACCCATACAATACAACAATGATCCCAATTGTACCTTTCCCCCAGAGACATCAATTAAACATATTTAACATTAAAATAATCCGTTAAAATGATCAGAGACCGGCGAACGGGGTTACAGGTTATTCAGCGTGATAGTCGGTTCAATGGTGGCTGGGTTTACTATTTACTATTCTGTTTGCTATTTACTATATTTTTAAAAAATGCCACCCCTGGGACTAAAATGGTCCAGGAAAGAGACTTTGTTCCAAGTGCCCTGGATATTTGTAGGGGAAAAAATGGGAGAAAGGGATCCTGCAGCATCAAAAATGCAGCCGAAGGCCACATTTGGCCCATGGGCTGCATTTTGCCCACCTTCGCTGGGCAAACACGGATCCCATATTAATCACTGGAATATTCTGCTTTCTTCCTCAGCTGCAGATCCAACCCTTCCACATTTTGCTCTGCCTCTTGCACCAGGCCAACGTAGGCTTGTAGTGCAGCAAACAGACACCTGATGAAGTCATTCCCGTTTCCTATTTTCTCAGCCCCTGGAGGGGAAACAGATTTGAGCCTGCTTTTCTGCTTTTCCCCTCCTCTCCCTTCCGTGCCGCTCATGTTTTCCTTCTGAGAAAGAGCGCATCCGGCGTTTACCGAAGCAATCTGAAATGGAGATTGCACCCGGGAAACACTCGTGGTCAAGAGCTAATTGCGCGAATCTCTAACAGAACCATCTGAGAATAGATTGCTTCCAGAACAACAGCCAAAGTAGCGCCCTTCCCTCCACTTGCGTCTCCTCGCTGCCATGGATCAATGGTTGTCTTCTCCCGCAACAGCTCCCACCGAGGTCAAGTGCCACTTTTGCCTCCAGAGCAAATAAAATTGTATATTTTAAAGCAGGATTTAAGTGCTCTTTTGGAGCTACCGGCCTGCATCAGGGCTCATTGACTTGGGGAAGAGATGTCATATTTTCCAGGATTCAGCATGGAGGTGAGGTTTGACTGCCGCCGTAGGCCAACCAGATAGTTTGCGCTCTCTCTGTGTTTGCGACGGAGTTTTTTGCACTTTGCATCTTCACTTACCAAGTCTTGGTCCGATCGATAGACAGGCATACTTCACTTTGTGAAATCCATGTGTTCCTGGGCATGACGTCTTTAACAGAAAATTTGCTCCTGGGGCAGGAGTTGCTTGGAAAGAAGAAGGACTGGCTCCTGCGCTACATGTTTCAGCAAAGCTGTTGACAACCAGGGCTCTTGGGGGTCTTGTTCATAGGGTCATCTTTTGTCGAAGTTGACTTGGGAACAAATTTCCAAGAATACATTGTCCCCAGCTCTACCCTTTTATACACCCCTCCGAAATTGGGAACTAAGGTTTAAGTCTGGCACAATTGTTCCTCCCACACTCTCTTTTCCTTTTTTCCTAGTGAACCGGCAGCTTCTCTGAAGGAGCAAAAACGCTGGTGTCCATCTCTGTTAAAATCTCCTCTTAAACCAAACATCCGAGTCAAGGTGGAGTTTTTTAAAAGGCCAAACATGTGTGCGCAGACATACCCACCCACATTAAAATGAGTCACATCACAGGTTCATGTATAACTCCATATTTTTGCCGTTGACCCAGTTTTCCTGCTGGACACATCTTCTTGGAAGGAGGTATTTTTATTAGCGGTTGACATCCTCGCTTCCGGCAGAGCCAGGGATGCCATAGTACCGAGTTGGATGCATTGGCTTGGGGTTAGTCTAAATGACCCTCTGGGTACCCTTCTAATCCTGCGGTGCTGAAAAATCTCATTCATCCTCAGTTTAGCCTACTTTTGGGATGCAGTTGTTTGACATTATGGTCTGGTACAACCAGCGGTAGGTTGTGCCTCTCCTCTTTGTAACGCCATGGACTCAAAGCTCATTTAAACCCGCTGTTTGCCCGGCTGTGTTTGTTTCTGTGCCTTGGCCTTATTATCCGTTCCTGGTGTTTATATGTTTGGCAGTCGTCTTCTGCAGCATCCGGTGGCACCCCAGTGTCATGCTAGTTGTGCGACTTGCATGTTGCCTTTCTCTTTGCATCAGCAGCCTCGCCAGTCACCAAGGGCTACCTGGCTTCTTCTAGGTCACCATCATTTCATTTCTGACCTATTTCTGAAGTGGCAAACTCAGCCAAAGTCAAAGGGGAGGAGGGATGGGATTGATTTTCATCCCATCAAAACAATACTCAAAGTGGGTTCAGATACAAGCGTTGTCATAGAGCGGCCTTTGATCAAAGCGAGATGAAACATCAAGTCAAAACAAAAGTTTAAAAAGTCAGAGTGTGAGAATAACTTGTTCCATATCTGTGACTCCCGTCCAGCTTGCTTGGAAAGATTATTTATATGGGGCAGGGGGTGATGTCTCTATATCAGTGGGGCAGTGAGTCCTGAGCCTGAACTATGAAGGAACTATCCAAAGAACTATCCTAATTTGGAAATGAGGTTGCTGGACCTACGGTAGGCCCTTTATATCCACTGGGTTTGCTTCCAGGACCCCCCATGGATAGCAAAATCTGTGGATGCCCAAGTCCCATTGAATATAATGGCATAGTCAAAGGTGTCCCGTATATAAAATATCAAATATCAACATTTGCTATTTGGAATTTATATATTTTTAAAATATTTTCAAAACTGCTTGATTCCATGGATAAAAGAAATCTGTGTTGTGTGCCTTCAAGTCATTTCCGACTTATCACGGGGTTTTCTTGGCAAGATTTGTTCAGAGGAGGCTTACCTTTGCTTTCCTCTGAGGCTGAGAGAGTGTGACTTGCACAAGGGTCACCTGTTGGGTTTCTGTGTCCGAACAAGGTTGCAGACTCTGGTCCCCTAATCCAACACACATAACATTGAAATATTGAGCATATTTCATTTGCTGCAAATGGAGTTCAAGATGCACAAGTAGTTGGCACTCAATGGGGGAAAGTTGGCTCAGGCAAAAGCAAAGAGCTGCAGCTTCTCTAAGCTCATGTGTGCTTCCTCATTGATAACTTTTACCATCTTAACAACTCTTTAATGTTGTGGTTTTCCTCTCTGAGTGGTCGGAGGGTATTTCTCTGGGCAGTAGAAGGCTTTTGCGTTCTGCTCATCCATTGCCTGCCAACAGGAAAATCCAACATTTCCAACAAGAAAATCCATTAAAAAAAATTCCTGTTTCAGCTGGGACTTTGCCTAGCCATATTCCTGTCTCAAATGTGGTTTGCTTTGATACTTGGCATCACCATCACCACCATCATCTAACGCTATTGCTCCTCAAATAATTGTTCCCAAGCCAAGCTCAGACAAACCTCACTAACATCCTTAATTCTTAGAAACCAGTTTGTAATAATTTCCTCGCAAGGGGTTCATCGCAAGAAACTGGGGTGGAATATCGTGAGAGATGTCAGTCCAAGCCTAGCCTTCCTTTTGGATCCACATAACCGGAGCAGCAGGGTGACGCTGTAAATCTTCTTTCCCTCTTTCGGTCTGGCCTACATTTCTGCCCCGGGTGGTGGCAGTTTTCTCATCACTTCTGCCAACGCTCTGTCCTGGTCTTATATAACCGTCTTTTCAGCTCCTAAGTAGCCCACATAATCTCCTGGCTAAGCCTCATCAGTCCATCTTCGGCAAGTGAAATCTTATTGTTTAACTTAGCACAAAAAAGGGAGAAAGAAGATGACCCAATTAGAGTGTAGAAGCTGATGGAAATCATCATCATATACAACTTGGATCCAGATTATCTGGAAAACCATATCTCTTTGTATGGACCAAGAGAGACCTTTCTCTTGGTCCCACCACCATGAATGATGGAGATGTGAGAGAGGACCTTCTTGGTGGCCGCTCCTGTTCTCTATAATTCCCTTCCTGGGAAGCCAAAATGGCCCCACTCCCTATTTTCCTTCTGCCATCAGGGAAAGACTTTTTCAAAATTATTATTCTATCATGCTTTTAGAACTACAGCTTTCTTACAAAAGGACTTAAGAGGGCGATGTATTGTTTTAAACTGTACTGGTTTTCACCATTTTAAGTACGGGTGGTCCTCCACACCCACGGATTCTTTATCCACGGCTCCAACGCTCCACGGCTTGAAAATATTCCAAGCATATATGAAATCCAGAAATCAAACCGTGACTTTGCTATTTTATATAAGGGACACCATTTTTCTGTGCCGCTATATTTATTGGGACTTGAGCATCCACGGATTTCAGTCTCCATGGGAAGTTCTGAAACCAAACCTCAGTGGATACCAAGTGTATATTTATTGATTTGCTTACTTATTTCGTGAATCCAGATGATTCGAAGTTCAGCTCTCAGGATTCCTAACTGTTGGCCAAGTTCACTGGGGTTTCTGGGAGCTGAAGCCCAAAACAAATGGAGGAACAAAGGTTCCCAGTTGGGGGTTTATATGCTTTCTAGACGAAGCCTTCTGGTCACTTCTAGAAGTAGGGTAAGCCTTGTAGAAACTATGGGATGATGCCCACAAGTTGGGTTAGTGTGCAATCCTCTCTCTAAAACCATTCCAGACTATGGCAGTAAGAAAATACTTATCTGTTTCCTTTCCTCTGTTGTCTTCTCTCTTTCCCAACCAGACATGCGAGTCCTACTGGCCTGGTCCTGACGGCGGTTGTGGCGCTGTGCTACACAATTGCACTGCTGTATGAAGGGTGAGTGGTTTTAGTGCTGGGCCAACAAAATAATAGCAATAATAATCATAATTAGAAATGCTTCCTTATCATCCCTCGGAGTGTAGTGGAGTCTCCTTCCTTGGTGGTCTTTAAACAGAGGCTTGATGGCCATCCGTCGGGGATGCTTTGATTGGGAGTTCTTGCATGGCAGAATGGGGTTGGACTGGGTGGCCCTTGTGGTTTTTGAGTTTTAGATCTCACATCCCTCCTGGCACAGGAGGGTCTTCATAACCTAAATCACCTCCACATCTATAAGAAACAGCAACAGGGCTCCCTCCTGGAGCTTCACAGCTGCTGGACAATGGGAGGATTTTGGATGAAGCACAACGTGAAAAGAATAGCCTGTTTTGCACCATCCATAATGGGATTTACAAACGTGTAAGATGCATTTATGTGCGAGTGTTATTAACAGTTTGCTGGCCAATGAGTACATCTGCATTGCACAGGCATAGCATTTTGGTACCACTTTTCACCACTATGGAATCCTGGGGTTTGCAGTTTGTCGTTGTGCTTAGAATTCCTTGCTAAAGAGCTCTCTTACTGGGGTGGATTTGCAACCCTGGTGACACAGGAGGTACTGTTGGACAGTGCCGTCCCAATAGGTAACTTTTCCAAACTGCGTTGGAAGAAAAGCGGGGAAGAACGACCCTGCTCTGAATTTGGGGAGGGGGAGGTTGTCCAGAAGCGACCCAACTGATTCCTAATGTTGCAGCCAACATAGGAAAGAAACATTTTGTCCTCTGCTCCGTTCCACGTACATGTTTCTCTCTGGTACCCACACATCCGCTCCGAACAGCCTCCCCCATCTGCATTAATTACACGTTGGCAGCTTGAAATATTTCCAGTTCATTCAGTCCAGTGAGATATGCAACATAAAAGGGGAGCTTTTAATGTCTTGCTTCTCCTTCGACGCAAGGAAGAGGGCCCGAGGTGGTGCGGGTTTGTGGGTTTAATTATACACCGACATAAAAGGGGCCTGTCATTTGGACAAGCGGGAACTGAGTTGAGACCTGTCAATTGGACAGAGACCCCACTGGGCTGCGGGTGGGAGAGAAGTTCGCGCCATGAGGTTTGTGCCCACGCTTCCGTCTTGTCCGATTCATTTGCCTCTGGTTCAGATTTATATTGCAGCAAATACACTTTTGTATTGTTTCGGCACGAAGGCCTATTTACGTTTTAAGGAAGGTCTTGGGGGCCACCAGTAGTGGTCAAGGCCAAAGGCTAAAGGAACAGGGACACCATATACCAGCATATTTAATCTTAGCAAAGGCTTCTCCAGGATTGCGACCTTCCAAATATTTTGGACTGTGACCACACACCACCCCAGAGATGTTGGTCATGCTGGCTAAGCTTCATAGGGGTTGTCATCTGGCCCCTATGGAAGCTTCCAAATTGGGAGGGAGACTACATTGCCAAGGAACAGGGACAAAGAGGTGGACTTTCTGAATGATGCTTAGGGGCCACCAGTGGCTTCCATGCTGGTGGGGCAACAGCGAACCATCCTTTGCCTGAACCCTGAAGAAGTCTTGTGGTGCTCAGTCTGGAGCATTGGTTTCAGCACCTGGGAAACTCTTTTCAGTCTGGAGCACTGGTTTTACTAATAACCCCTTCCCTCCCTCTTCCTTCTCTCTATCCTTCTGCCTTTCCATTCATCTATCCATCTGTTATTCCTTCCTTCCTTCCTTCCTTCCTTCCTTCCTTGGTTCTATTCTTCTGTTTGTCCTTCCATGTTTCCATCCTTCTATCATCTTCTCTTCTTTCCTTCTATCTATATGTCCCTTTCCTCCTTCCTTCCTTCCTTGGTTATATTCTTCCATTTGTCCTTCCATGTTTCCATCCTTCTATCCGTCTGTTCTTCTTTCCTTCCATCTATATGTCCCTTCCTTCCTTCCATCCCTCCCTTACTCTCTCCCTCCCTTCATTCTTTCTGTCCATCTATTCTGCCTGTCTCCCTCCCTCCCTCCATTATTTCTATCATTCCTTCTGTCCATCCATCCTTCCTCCCATCCTTCTATTCCCTCTCTTCCTTCCTTTCTTCTCCCAGGCCTTTCACGGAAGAAATCTATCGCCAGAAGGCAACGAAGAGCAAATAGTGCCAACCTCAGCTGGGGAAGAGAATCCGAGAAGAAGCGGTGTCATTTGGAAGCAAGCGGCCTGTCTGCCTTCACAGCCAGATGCAGAGTAACTGGGGATGGGAAAGGCACACTATTCAGCCTGGCTTTTTAATTATGCTTGTAGCAAGACTCTTCAAAAATCCTGTTTTTTTAAGATAGAAGGTGTCCTGGACAGGGCTGGGGAGGGGGGGGGGGTAATTATGCAAGAAGGACTTTTGGTTTCCACAAAGACTTGTGCCAACCCCGGGCATAAGGCATGGCAGCGTTGTTGGTGGCAATCTCTGCTCCACCCTCGGCTTTCAGCAGCTTCCATTAACCGCAAGAGCCAGAATGGGTTGATTATATATGTGACAGTCTCAGGAAAAAAGGAGGACAGGCAGGAGGGCAAGGACATTTTATGCAACTGTTCTCATATGCACCAAAATAATAACATTTTTTTGACAAATAATATGTATTCATTTATGGGAGAAAACAAGAAATCTGCAAGAGTACAGGTGGGCCTAACCTGTGCTAGGGCTTTGTCAGTGCTGGCACATGGGAGGTGGCAGTCATCCTCTGGGGAGAAGAGGGGTGAGGAATGCACAGTTTGGAGACATGGACTGTGCGCACCTCATTTCTTGTGGGTTTTTTCCCTTTGACACAAATGGTTGGAGGGGAATGTCAAGTCATTTCCTCCTCCAAAACGATCCATTTCCAAAATCCCTGAATCCACAGATGCTCAAGTCCCATTGTATACAAAATGGCTAAATCAAGCTTTGCATCTTAGAATTATTATTTTTTCAATATTTTCATGCTGTGGATGGTTGAATCCTTGGATATAAAATAAACCCAGTCCGTGAATTGTGAGCTTGCATGAAAGGACACGAGAAAGAGTGTCCGGATGCACACCAGGAACCCCTAGTCAGTGTCCCGAGACGCAATGGTTCTGATGTGCTAATGCCAGGGATGTTTAGTGGCGGGTATAGACCGCACCAGGTACCACTTCCAGTGTGGAGTGTACTGCTATGCCTCTCCACAAGTAGACCAGGACCCATGAAGGTCCTGGGAAGGACCCTGACCATCCACCCAAAAGTGACAAGGAGGCCAGCTGGGATGCTGTTGGCATGCCATGGTAACCCCCTGGAGACCTTGCACATCACCAATTGGCACCAGGAACCCATCAGGACTTGCAAACAAGGCCAGACCAACATGGATGGTCCCTTTGGGTGCCTAGTCCTCCAGCCGTCAACAGCAAGTAGAATAGAGCCTTTCTCTTCCATAGTGGCCCTCTACTCCTGAGGGATCATTGACTTGGCAACTCCGTGCCTAGGGATGATGGCATGAGTTTTCACACTGGGTGACACCAACCCTTGGATGCCACTGCCTGATGCACATTGTGCATCAGTTCCAAGGCACACCAGTCACTTTGTCAGTTTCCCTACACAGTAAAGTAACAGCAGTCCTTTACTGGAAATGGATTCTATGGGAACTGCCCAATTCCAGTTCCTGAAGGTGTGAGTTCATTTACAAAGACGTACGTCTCCAACAGGATTCCACCCATTGTGTACAACAACACACTTTAAGCGGCTGTCCTGGTGCAGCTTTCCTCGAGAGATGTGCGTTTCCATTCCTCACAAAGCACTAGCCTTGTTTTTTCAGACCAGGCAGTTTAGAGGATGTCCTTTGAAGGTCCTTTGAAGATGGAGGAATGGAAAACCCCTCGGAGGTGCTGAACTTTATCAGAAAGCTGAGGCCTGTTTGTTTCTGTGCGTAGCCGTAGTATAAATTCTTTCCCCCTGTTTTCTCTCCCCCTTGTCGGTTATTTTAAAAAAAATAATTCCATCACACCATGCTGTGAAAATATCTTAAATACCTCTCCTATTGTTTCCAAACTTGTCCAGTTTCCCATACCAGCTTTGGGAAATCAACCAAAAATTCTTTCCACTGCCTCAGTCACCCTCTGCCCTTTATTAGTTTTAGCTTTCCAAATGAGATCTTGTGTTTCTAGGATTTAATCGGTGCTGATGAAAAAGAGCCAGATTAAACCATTAGGTGAAGCATGCTAGAGAAGAAATCCAAGTCAGCTTTGTCTCAGAGGGCCTCAGTATCCTAAAGGCACCAGTTCTGGGCACCTCAATTCAAGACGGATGTTGACAACCTGGAACATGTTCCTTGGAAAGGGTGACCAAAATGATGAAAGGTCTGGAAGCTATGCCCTATGAGGATTTGGGGTTTAAGGAGCTGGGAATATTTAGCCTGATGAAAAGGAGGTTACCTTTTACACCAGATCACATTTGTTTGAACTGGTTCAAACAAACTTGGTTCCCACTTAAACCAAATCAATGAAATGATTTGGAGAGGGGAGCCGTGCGCTAGACCCATTTAACCCACGTCTTTTTGACGCTGATGTTTTCTGCATCTTTTTGGATAAATCGATTCCGCACCAGTGTGAACCAGATGTGGATTGGAATCTATTTAAATTTGCCTTTCGGATGGCTGGAGCAGCTCCATTTTGAATCGATTCATGCCTGAATGTGAACCACAAGTGGGTTATTTTAGGGGGGGGGATGCGATCGGAGCAAATGTAGCGGGAACCAGGCTCCGCTGTCGAATCGATCCATCGATTAAGATTGCACTCCAATTTATCCGTAAGTGGGAATGAGGGCATGATAGTCACGTTTAAATATTTGAAGGGATGTCGTATCAAAGAAGGGATAGGCTTGTTTTCCATGGCTCCAGAGACTACAACCAGGACCAATGGGTTCAAACTAAAAAGCAAATAAGATTCCATCTAAATCTCAGGAGGAACATCTTGATGGTCAGAACTCTGTAACAATGGAAGACGCTGCCTTGGAGGGTGGTGGAGTCTCCTTCCTTGGAGGTTTTTAAACAGAGGCTGGATGGCCATCAGTTGGGAGCGCTTTGATTTGTGAGGTCCTGCATCAGTTTAGACTTGCCTTTGGGGTCTTTTCCAATTGGCTGGTATGGGGTTTGCCCACAGGAGTCTTGGGACAGACAGGATTGACCACCCCAATGGAGTGACCACCCCAACGGATGGACAGGGGTAACTACCACCCCCCTTTGAGGTGTCATCCGGTGTGGGCCATACCTCCGCATCTCCTTAATGATGCCGCTGTGGGTCACCAAGATAAGATCTGCCATTCTCTGACTCCACAGTTTTGCATTGTACTTAAATTATAAAATCCACCCAGCCTCTCTTGCATTACCTCATCGAAGTTCTGCTCGGAGCTCAGGTTGACTTGACAACTCCTTCTGTTTTGCACCCCTTGCATAATCCACCAATCTGCTAAATTGTGTAAGGAGATGAAAGACGGTTGTGTTTATTAACAAGAGATTCCAGGCGAGATCCAGGTCTGTCTTGTTCTGGGCAGTCGGCAGTGGCTCGAGCCTTGCGGGGAATCTTTCCTTCCGAATGACAACTCGGGAGTCTTGTTTCCACCTGAAGTGGGTGGTGTTGCATCTCTCCCCAGACCTTGTTCCTACACAGCATTTGCTACAGAAAATTAAATAGCTATTGACACCTCTCTCCCCAATTCTAAGGAAACATTTTAAGTTGTCGGTAATTGCTTGGCAAATTTCTAAGAACCTGAAGTGACTTGTTTGGCCGCGTTTCTTCTTCTGACACGACTGCTGGCACCTGGCTGAAACCGGTGAGAGGCAGCTCGGCCCTTGGTTTGCCTTCATTAATAGACAGATTTAGCAAAACAAGCCCAGATGATCGATCCAGACCTAGGATGGTCTTGTATAGGGAAGTACGGTCTTTCCAATAGTTTGGACCCAAGCCATTTCAAGCATCTGACATCTATGGGGCCTGACGGGTCTCTTCCAAAAAGTGCAGGTGCATGCTTTAAACTTTCGAAACCTGCTTGCAACCTGTTAAAATGATTTTATACACTCAGTTTTAAATTTTCCATACAGTGGTCTGCTGGAGTTAGGTTCCAGGTCCCCCCTGCATGGATACCAAAATCTATGGCTGCTCAAGACCCATTAAATATAATGGTATAGTGACATAGTGTGCCTTAGATTTGTGCTTGATTTGGAAAGTATTTTTTAAAATATTTTCAAGCCATGGATGCTTGAATCCGTGGATAAAGAATCCATGGATATGGATGGCTGAGTGTAACTTCTTACATTGATCTGGCTTGCAAACTGTCCTGAGATCCCTTAATATCGGGTGGGGTAGAAATCTAGTTGAGAGGCAACATGGCATAGTGGTTTAAGTATTGGACTATGACTCTGGATACCAGGGTGTTATCCGTTGCCACGGCCATAGAAACCCTGTGGACAACCTTGGGCAAGTTACACTCTCTCAGCCTCAGGAGAAGGCAATGGCAAAGCTCCTCCGAACAAACCTTGCCAAGAAACCCCTGTGATACGTTCCTCTTAGGGTCTCCGTAAGTCAAAAATGACTTCAAGGCACACACAAACAAATGTCTTTGGTTTTTCCAAAATGCTGTGGGCCCTTGGTTTGATGCGGTTTGGTTCCAGGACCCTCCTTGGATACCAAAATCAATGGATGTTCAAATCCTATTAAATATAGTCAGCCCTCCATATCCACAGATTTTTTTTTTAATCGATGGATTCAAGCATCCACAGCCTGGAAATATTTTTTTAAAAAATACAAATTCAAAAAAAAAAAAAGCAAATCTTGATATTGCCATTTTGTATAAGAGACACCATTTTACTAGGCCATTGAATTTAATGGGACTTCAGCATCCACAGATTTTGGTATCCATGGGGGAACCAAACCCCAGCGGATGCCAAAGGCCCACTGTACAATGGATAGTAAAAGGGTGTCCTTGATATAAAATGGCAAAACCAAGTTTTCTTAATAATTTGGTGAATACTTTCAAGCTGTGGATGCTTGAAAGCATGGATGAAGAATCCATGGATACAGAAGGCGGTATTAGTAATAAACTAATAAAGAGATGGGGGACCCCTTCTCCCTTGCTTCCCTCTCTATCTCACATACATACAAATCTCCTTTTACAAACCAAATAGGAGTACCAACAAACCCTTTGGGGACTTAACTATGCGTCACGGTGACATTTGTGAATGGTGTGTGGGTCCAAACCTGCAGGATCACGCTGCAGGCTAAGCCTACCGTTCCTGCTCTGTTGCTATTTATTCAAGTGGTAATTATTTTGAACCATGGCTGCCTTCGGGGATTGAGATTAATTGGGTCCCAGGTAGTTGGAGTCGGTTCATACCTGCCTTGGTTAATAATCAGATGACAGGTCTGCCATTCAGTTATAGAGGAGGGAGACGCCTCTCCAGCTTCATGCGCCGATGCAGAGGGAGAATAAGAACAAACACAGAAACCCTCGTGGCTTGGAATTTGGGATGCAATTAATCTGGTTGCTTGGGAAATATGCTCTAAAGGACAGTACTCTACCTTGCAGAGTGGGCCAGCAAAGACAGCTTTGGAAATGAGTTTGGATTCTGCAGTGCGGCAAACACAGTGCATTCTTTGTTATATGTAGCAAAGGCAACCATCTTGGGCTGCACTGCAGAAATAACCCAATTTGGCACCACTTGTGAATGAGGAAGGACGCACGGACCCGGAAGGGCCACTGCCTTTTGCTTTTGCCTGAGCCTACAGGGAAAGGCGAGACTCCTTTCCCTCTTCTCCTCTCCTTCCTGGATGAGTTGGTGGAATGCAAACTACTTTTGCATTTTGAGCTCAAGGTTGCAGCAGGTGAAATAAGCCGAAGAAAAAGGGGGGAAAGTGGGAGGAAGAGAGAGAAAACTGGGACAGTGTTAATGCGCCTGAAAAAAAGTGGGATGAGAGGGAATTAAATGGGAATGTGCCTGCCAAATTGGGACAGCTGCAGGCTATAACATTGGCACTGTTCAGAAATGGGGTCATAGTTCTCCTCCTCCATCTGTTTTTAAAATACACAGATTCTTTGAAGTGACATGTGGCCAAAAGACTGTCCCTCTCCATAAACCATGGGCAGATGCTGAGGAAGATATATGAGTTCTCCTCTGTGTCTCATCCCCAGCAGAAGGGAAAATGAGCACACTTTGCCTTCTGTTGGATGTAACAACACCCAGGTTTTATGGGCACAGCTCGGTGCTTTGTGCCAACGCTGTCCGTTCTGCTCTTTCAAAAGCTGCTGCCTGGCACTGAAATGCATATTTCCTTCTCTTCTTTGCATCATTCCCTACTTTCTCTAGAAAAGCAAAGGAGCGAAGAGAGAGAAAGGAGATTTCACTCATGGGCCTCATTCCCACTTACAAAAAAAAAGTAGTTGGATCGATGGATCGATTTGACAGTGGAGCATAGTTCCCGTTACATTTGCCCCGATCGCATTTCCCCCTGTAAAATAACCCACTTGCAGTCCACATTCACGAATGAATCTGTTCAAAAGGGACCCGCTCCAGCCGGCCGAAGGGCAAATTTAAATCAAGTCTGATCCGCATCTGGTTCACACTTGTGCGGAATGGATTTATCCAAAAAGAAATGGCAAACATCAGCGTCAAAAAGATGCGGGTTAAATGGGCCTAGTGCATGCCCCCCCCCCTCCGAATCGCTTCAGCAATTCGGTTCAAGTGCGAACCATGGTCATTTAAACCGGCTCAAACCGATTTGTGATCCGGTTTAAAAGGTAGTGGGAATGAGGCCACAGTTTTGGAAAATTTCAGGGAGTATGTTTTTCAGGCACCCCCCCCCCCCCCATTGCACACTTAAAGGTCCCTCATCAGAAACCTGGGCCCTGGACCCAGTTTAGTTGCACAAAATCCGGCCCGGCTGGTCATGCATTCTCAGAATTATCATCGAAACAAGCATTTGATGGGACCACGGCATCCAGCGATCCAAGATGGTTCTGCCTCGTGCCTTTGTTTACTCGCTGATGTATTTATTGCTGCTGTGATATCACCCCTGTTTCCTGGTGTTCTTTTCCTGGAAATTTATTGGAACCTTTTGGGGGGGGGGGGGTGAAATCTGCCATTTTATTTTCTTGTGATGTTTAAAAGAAAGGTTACGAGCCACCTGGAGATTTCCCTTTGGGGAAAAGGGATATAAATATTTCATTGCTTCCATCAATCTGCTCTCATAGGAGAAAGTAAAGTCCTGCTTTGTGTCGTAAGGCAAGGGTGGGCAAAGTGTGGCCTGTGGGCAGCATGTGGCCATATTTGTGGCCCCCAGGGTGCCCAAGGGTAAAACCAAAATGATTTGCTAGGAAATAATTACATGCGATAAGGACCTTTTTCTTTTGTTGTTTCCCTTAATCCGGGAAGATACTCCTTTTTTCTGCAGATGGTTTTTGTTTACATGCTCCCAGCATATTTCTGTCTCTTCCAAACAACGTAGTGTTTAGCTGGTCCTCCCTGAACCTCGAATGTGTTTGCTTTTCCATCTGAACCAAGAGCTAACCAGAAATGCCCACCCCTGCCTGGCATGGCCATGCCAAAACAAAGCCCATCTCCCTCCAGCACAGCAAACAGATCAGACCACGTGGGAAAACAAAGCCCTACGGACTTAGAAAAAGAAGAGAAGAGAGGGGTGAAATGGTCACAACTGGATGGAAAGATTGCTCAGCTGGAGCACAGGGGGAAAACCTGGGTTCAAATTCTCCTCTCCTGCATGCCATGATAGTGTGGCACAAACGTGGTGCTAAGGAAGTGGTAGTTATATCAGGATTTGCATTGACAATCTGGAACATGTCCAGGGAAAGGCTACATCAGGGCTGCATCCTCTCCAACTTTTCACGGAGTACTGGGACTGAATCTGCACTGCAGAAATAATGCAGTTTGACACCAAAAGAGGAAGAGGAAGAAGAAGATCAGGAGAAGAAGAAAGAGGAGGAAAGATGGAGGATGAAGAGGAGCAGAGGTAGGAAGAGGAGGACAAGAAGAGAACAAGAGGATATTGAGAAGCTGGAGGAGAAGAAGAGGAGGAGGAGTGCAATGACTTGGAAGAGGAGAAAGAAGAAGAAGATCCGGGCTTCATTCCCACTACCTTTTAAACTGGTTTGCAAATCCACGTGAAATGGTTTAAATGACCATGGTTCGCACTTGAACCAAATGGCTGAAGCGACTCGGAGAGGGGGCCCCTGTGCTAGATCCATTTAACCCGCGTCTTTTTGATGCTGTTTTTTCTTTCATCTTTTTGGATAACTCGATTGAGTGCAGGTGTGGATTGGAATCAATTTAAATTTGTCCTTTGGCCGACTGGAGCGGGTCCATTTTGAATCGATTCATTAGTCAATGTGAACCACAAGTGGGAAAATGCAATCAGGGCAAATGTAGTGTGAACCATGCTCCGCTGTTTAATAAATCAATTGATTCGGATTGCAAACCAATTTATTTGATGAGGCTTAGGTGGAGGAGAGATAGAGGAGCAGAAAGAAATGATTGTATCATGAACTTCTTGGTGGTGGCCTCTCATATGCCAGTTGTGAAGGACGATCCAACCGTCCTTGGGACTGAGGCCTGGAGAGAAATCCCAAATGGGTCAAGCAAGTAGGTTGGTAGGTGGACAACCTGGATTGGAGCTAAGTAGTCCAAAGACCTTTCCAACAGGGAGCCAAAGAAGAGCTGCTCCCCTCCAAGCTTGGGCCTTAACAGCTGGGCTGCCCATGGCCTATATTTCACAGTAATATGTGCAGAGGTTCGTGTTGTCTCTGGTTACCGTTGACATTCTCTGTCTAATCCCAGATTCTTTTTAAAGTCAGCCAAAGGTGTTAGAACGGTGCCGTCTCTCTGGGTACAGCTCCAGGACATGTTAATGCTGTCCTCTCCATCGTCAGACAAACACCAGGCCTTCCTTTCTTTCTCTCTCTGTCTTTCTTTCCCTCATTCCCCCCTCCCCAGCCCCATCTCGAAACACATCGGGGTCCTGTTTCTAAACACGATGTTCTGAGAGAACGGGCGTCCCAGCCGGCTAACTAGGTGGCGAGAATTTGAACCGAGGATGGGCTCAGAACATTCAGTGCATCTCTTCGGTTACTGGGGGAAGAAAGCAACCGAGGCGCCGCGGACGACCCTGGATTTACAAAACAAAGCCAGAAGGTTGTTATAAAATGCCCACAAGCCCCCCAAGCCGGGTCCATGTGCCGTAGGAACCACAGGGCCAATACCTCTTTGGGGATTTGATACCAGTTCATTCCTCCACGTGCCAGGAGGCTTTTGTGTTACTAAAACATCGGCAAGGCTGAGCTTCTATTTAGCCTGTTTCCCGCCTGCCTTTGGCTCTTGGAAATAGGCGAAGACCTTTGGAGTGGTTAGTGATGGGTTTAAACCAGCGTGGGCAGCTGTGCCAACTTTTGCCCTGATGCCCTGCTGGCAGGCCACAAGTAGTTGATCCAGCTTCATTTTACAAACATCTACAGTTGACCCCCCCACATTTGCGGCTTTGACATTTGCGGATTTGATTATTCGGGGTTTTGATTAAAATGTTCTGTCTAGGAATCTCGGGGTCCTCCAGTGCAACTCTGCCAGTTGTGTTGGAGAACCTAGATGTTCCTAGAGAGAAAAAAAAAACTTCTCTAGGAATTTGTAGGTCCTCCTGTATGATTCCAGGATCAACGTCTAGCAGATATTGACCACAGAGTTGCACTGGAGGAACTGGAGAGTCTTATAGTATTTGTTTTTATTTGCAGTTTTTCCACATTCACGGGGGTCCTTCACCCCTTCACCTCAATGAACGTGGAGTGGCCAATGTAGTTTTGATTTGAACCAGTGTGGTGTGAGCGCTGGACTAGGACTCTGGAGATCAGGGTTCAAGTCCTTCTTCGGTCATAGAAACCCACTAGGTGACCTTGGGCAGGTCATATTCTCTCAGACTCAGAGGAAGACAATGGCAAACTCCCTCTGAACAAATCTTGCCAAGAAAACCCAAGAAAAAAACTTTCTCTCTCTCTCCCTCTCCCTCTCTCTATCTCTCTCTTTCCTTCTTTTTAAATAGGTCTGGATGTGCCGACAGTCATTTTGCCCCAGTTTCTGGCCCACCATCTGCACCACTGCTGATGCCAGCGTAGTTTGTATCTCTGCATCTTTTGGCACAAGGGATGGTTTTGTTGTAGAAATTCCAACACATATAGGAGAGTCCTTCCTTCCTTCCTTCCTTCCTTCCTTCCCCCACACCTTCAACTTTCTTTCTTTCTTTCTTTCTTTCTTTCTTTCTTCCTTCCTTCCTTCCTTCCTTCCTTTCTTTCTTTCTTTCTTTCTCTCTCTCTCTCTTTCTTTCTTTCTCTCTCCCTCTCTCTATCTTTCTCTTTCCTTCTTTCCTTCCCCCATGCCTTCAACTGGCAATTGTTGTCAGATGTGCAGCCCTGATATTTTACCATGTGCCAATGTACTGAAGCCTAATAGTGAAAATAGACTCTGGTACTAAAGCCTCAGTGACCTCAACCGTAAACACCGAGTACTTTTCTCAAGGCTGGAGTTGCAATGCAGAATCTCTCCCACTCAGAAGAAAAGGAGCCACCGGTATTTCAAATGTCACACTCTCTCCCTTTTCCGAGTGCCATCTCTGGAAGTCCAGAAAGGAAGCCGAAGAGGCAAGCGAGGGTGCGTCCCTGCCCTTTTCGGCCACGGGGTGGGGGATGACGCCATCGGGGCATGCTACTCTAACTATAGGGAGAGGATTACTTGTGCTGCTGAACTGAACCGAACATTAAAGCCTTTTGACATGGCTCCGTTCCCATGAGTTGCCCCGACCACGGAGTTCTCCCTGGTTTTCCCTCAAGGTCTTGCCTTTGGCTTCCTATCGCAGGTCAAAAACAATGAGTCACTCCCCAGATAACACACACACAGAGACACACAGACACACATGGATTGTCAGTGGATGTTTGACACCGTTGGGACCAAGACAAACCATCAGAATGATACTGCTATCAATGGGACCGCAAGAGCAAAATTGCAGAAAGTTTGGAACATGTGCCACATTACCCAACAAGATCTCCCTCATTCCTAGATTCTTGGAAAGGATCTGCATCATTGATGCTCTAAATTTATTTCCTATGGCTTATGGATCAGACATTGATTGGAAAGCGTAGTCAAAAAATAAGAAGACAAAGAAATGAGAAGTGCAGTTATGTTAAGAACTGGATAAGATCATCAAGTGTAAAGACATAGCTCTGAACACTAAAGTGAGGATCATCCAAACCATTGCATTCCCCCGTCAGCATGTACAAATGTGAAAGCTGGACAGTGCATTCGTAACAGTGATAAAGGATTTGGGCCACGAACAACAACAATTATTTAAAGCATCATCGTCATCGTCATCTTCGTCACCATCGTCACCATCGAAATCTTGCAAAACCTGTAAGTGGTAAGACAAAACCATATGGCTTCAACCATGCAGTTAGTCCTGACTAGAGTAGACCCATTGAATCATTTGAGATAAGATAGATAAAATTTTATTCGGTCATTGACCAGCATATCATTAGGGATTTACCTACATGATTTTATGGGTCTGCGGTAGTCAGGACGAAGGGCATGGTTGAGGCCAGAGTGTGATGCCGCCTTTTGTAGGACACACCAACCAACACAATGCCTGCCTGATCGATCGGTTGTGAATTAAGATCCCGTTTTGGACAGGAGACAGAGGGAGGCGTCCCAGACCGGCTGAATCAATGGATATCACTTTGTTCCAAATGGAAACAGTAATAAAATGAAGCAGGAACACTCCGTCTCTTTAATTTGTGGCCTCGGGCTCTTGTTAAAAGCCGTTTGGAGGGAAGAAAGGAGGCTGCAAATATATTTCAGCCAGACAGGGAGATTGGCTCAAGAATTTATCAAACAGCCAAAGGATTTATCGGAATGGCCTCTGATGTCTCCGCAGATCATAAACCCATCACCAAACGATTATTGCCTCGTGACTGCAAGATCTCGGAGTGTGTCAGCAGGGGAGCGTGTTGCAGACAGACGCAATAATATGATATTATGTGATGCATTATTGATCTGTACTCGACTCGGTCCCCCTACGGACAAGCTGACTGGAACTGTTTCCCTGTTCCCAATATAAACCCGAATCCTTGACCGCTTTGTGCATGATCCAGAGGAGCTGGAAATAGTTGCACATTAAGTGACTCAGAGGATAAGTCTTGCCCCCATCGATGTTGGGTGGGCGGCACAAGGGGAGAGATCTCAGAGATTCCCATCAAAGCTGAGCTGTTCAGGCTCCCAAATAGCAGACAACACAACATCAGGGAACACAGATCACGGGCCAGGAAACCCATGCAGATCTGTTCTGTTAGGAACAGAAGTCACTCCACTTCACGGAGCTGGAAAACATAAAATAATGTCATGAGTACAACTCTTACCATTCCCAGCCAATGTGGACATTGAGGCCATGTTCGATAGGATTTTTGAGAGTTTGGTCCCCAAAAGTAACTTTTGCAAGCTCTGTTCAAACATGTGAAGTCAAAGGCTTTCATGGCCGGCATCCATAGGTGCTTTTTTTGGTGGGTTTTTGGGGCTATGTGGCCATGTTCTAGAAGAGTTTGTTCCTGACGTTTCACCAGCTTCTGTGGCTTTGGCATCTTCAAAGAATGCTGGCATGGAAGAGAGTAGGGTATATATACTGTGTGACCCTGGGTAGGGAGGAGTGATTTCCATGTTAATCTATGTATTGTTCTGTTGTTGATGGCAAGGCCATTCAATGACTTGAAAGCACACAACGACAACAACAGAGCAATACGCTGGTTAACATGGAAATCACTCCTTTCTACCCAGGGTCACACAGTATGTGTATGTATGTGTATATATTATATACACACAAACATATATATATATATATACACACACCCCACTCTTTTCCATGCCAGCATTCTCTGAAAATGCCATCCACAGATGCTGGCGAAAATTCAGGAATAAGCTCTTCTAGAACATGGCCACATAGCCCCAAAAACCCACAAAAAACCCTCTGTTCAAACAGTTGCTCTCCCGCCACTCACTAAAGGCATGAATAAAGCTTAGGAAAGTTTCTTTTTAGGAAACAACTTCCAAAATCTCCCAGTCATAGGCCATTCTGGTTGAGAGATTCTGGGGTTTGTCCAATGTAACTTTCCCAAGCATTATCTGTTGTTGCCTCCCCAAAGAGTGAGCTTCCTGAACCCCTTCCAATGACCTTATCAGACATCGGAAATTGGAAGTATAATCCAATGGCAATCCGAACGCAATCATGGGGCTTCACGTTATTGTGAATTAAAGCATCTCACGCAATTTCGGGCAAAAGGGAAGTCATTCCAGACGCAATCATGGGTTTTACTTTACTGCGAATTAAAGCATCTCATGCAATTTTGGGCAATGGGGGGGGGGTCATTTCTGGGTAATGGGAAGTCATTTTGAGTGCATTCTGAACGCAATGGGAATTCACGTGAATTCGAATTGGCTCCATTCCCAATAAACAGAAATTCCTCCCGTCTGATAAAGTCCCAAGTTAGGCAAGTTACACAAAGGACTGGGAACTCTGGGAGTCCAGGGTTCGAATCCCCACTCAGCTCTGGAAACCCACTGACTGCCTTTGAGCAAGCCACACTCTCTCGGCCTCAGAGGAAGGCAACGGCAAGCCTCCTCTGAAGAAATCTGGCCAAGAAAATTGCAGCGACAAGAAGAAATTAGGTAAAGTGAGCAGATTAAAGAGAAGGTTAGGCTCCTGAAAGAGATCTTTCCAAAACCTCCTGCTTATTTGGCATCCCTAAACTACCCTCATACAGGTTAATAATAATAATAATAATAATAATAATAATAATTGACTCGGCTGTCAAGAGAAGAGCCTCAGCAAAGAGAGGAAATGGCTTTTCCATTCTCAGAAGCTGGTTGAGCTTGGAGGAGCTGTCTATTTTTAACAAACACAAACACACACACATACACATATGCCGAGCTATTAATAGTCCACTCCATTAGCTGCCGACTGCCTCATCAATACCCAATTTGTCTCTCCCCAAAGGAATATCCATTCCCTATGACTTCGGTTGCCAGTTAACCGCAGGAGGGATGTTTAGGGATAGGAAGGCAAAAGTGGGGTGTTCAGGGCTTTTTTATAATGAGCCGATCAATCTTCTGCCGCAGGGGGAAAGAAAAAGCCTCCTGATATTGGTAATTAGATTTTCTTTCCTCGTCCTAAAGCACCGAGTAGAGAGAAAGAGAAGGAGAGAGCATTCGACCAGATATCTCTAACCGCAAAAGAGGACAAGGCGCCGTAAAATGTATGGCCTTCAAGAAAAGTGGAGGATGTGACCAAATCAAAAGCATATATATATAATCATCTATCTTTTGGTATATGGTGCATACCAGGGTGGCTTTTTATGGAGCAGGCGGGTTTTTCGTTTGCTTTTAACTTTTGGATATTTTTATGCAATTTCATATTGGGTGCTTTATGGATCAGGTGGGTTTTTAGTTTGCTTTTAACTTTGCTACACCTCTGTGTGATTTTATGTTGGGTGCAGATGTTTGCAGTGGATTTGCATTTTATTGAGATTTTTAAAAATGTTTTGCCTGTGAGCTGCCTTGGTTGGGTCCCTCTGGGGAGAAAGGTAGCATAGAAATTATATATATAATGCTTCTTAGCCAGGCTCAGAATGGAGGACACTTGGGAATTCCTCCTGGACAGAAGGGTGAAATGTAGGGAAAGGAGGACTCCTAGTCACCTGGCGTTTGCCACTTGTTCCCAAGCCAAAATATATATATATCACTTTTGGCTTGGGCTGGGAATATATAAAATAGTATCTGAACAAATCTTGCCAGTGACAGGTTCACCTTAGTGTGACCATAAGTCAGAAATGACTTGGCGGCACACAACAACAACAACTGCTTATCTTGGTTTGCCTGACTACTGACTGATGCCCCGGCTTGCTTGACCTTTGGAACGCTAGTCATTTTGCAACTTCTCTCCTCTCCCAGTGAATTATCGCAGCCGTGTTTGTATTGTGTGTGTTTTTAAAAGCAAGGTTGACATTCTGCATTGTAGTTGGCACATTCATAACCTGGAGTTACGGATCCATAACTGAAAATGAAACACGGTGATAGAGAAGGGGGTTTCTGTCTCCTTCTCCGCAAGCCCTCCGCAAGTTCCCAAAGGAGAGGGTCATAAAACCATGCCTTTCGTCACACTGGAAAAACCCGTTCGGCGAAAAGCCCGATGCTATGGAATTCTGGGAACAGTACTTTTGTGAGACATTTTGCCTCCTCTGTCAGAGAGGTCTGGTGCCACAATAAACTACAATTCCCAGGTTTCCGCTGAACCAGGGCAGTTAAAGCGGCCTCACACTGGATTATTTCTGCAGTATGTCTTGGACCAAGGATAACATTGGTTCCAATTTTTATCTGGTCTTGGCTAGGGATTATTATCATTATCATTATCATTTTCTTCCTTTGTTCCTCTTGCAAACATTTCCGCTGCACCTCTCGCCTTTTCTGGTTGCGGCTAGGGATTATTATTATTAATTATTTTCCTTCCTTTGTTCCTCTTCCTAACATTTCCTCTGTATCTCTCGTCTTTTCTGCTTGCCCCTTTGCCTTTTCCATTCTCTCTCCATCTCAATGCACACATACACAAAACAAACAAATACACTTTTAAAATCCTTTTTTTAAAAAACACAGCATAGAAAAACACTTGGGAAAAGGTATACGCAACCAGGAACCATGCCTTCTGGTGCCGCACAGTGGAAGAAATAACATATTACAACAAGAGTCCTTGATCCAATGAACATCTGAGTTATCCCTTTTTTTCTCCCCCTCCGGCTGCCTTTCATTTATTCTCATTGCTGTCATTATCTCTCCTTAGCACACATCAGATGCGGATCTGAAATGGTGGGCATAAATATCTCACACCGTGTGTGTATATAGATATAGATATATACATCCCTTGTCTCCCTTTTTATTGTTTTCTTTCAGCTGTCAGAGAAACCCGTGTGCTCAGCAGCGTTCTGGCATATTCTTATTGTCGCGGCTGCTGTTGTTCTGCTATCCCGCCATTGTACAAATGTACAATGCGGCCCCAAGTTGGAACACTGTGCGCAGTTCTGGTTGCGTTGTCAGAGAAAGGGCAACCAAAATGATCAAGGGCTTGGTACGACTCCGTTCGGTGGTAAATCGGCAGTGTCTGGGGGCTTTCCATTCTTGTTCTGCACCTTCAAGTCAACTCCGATTTATGGTAGAATTCAAAGATATAGCCGTGTTAGTCTGTAGAATCAGTTCGTAGAGAGATCTTGTGGCGCCTTTGAGACTCACTGAAGTAAAGAAGTTGGCATCATGAGCTTTCCTAGACTTAAGTCTACTTCCTCAGATGCATTTGGATGCACTTAAGTCTATGAAAGCTCACGCTGCCAACTTCTTTCTTTCAGCTAGTCTCAAAGGTGCTGCAAGATCTTGCTATGTTCCAACTTATGATGACCTTCTCCTAAGGAATTCTTTGCAAGAGTTTATCCAGAGGGAGTTTGCCATTGCTTTCCTCTTAGGCCGAGAGTGTGTGACTTGCCTAAGGTCACCCAATGGGTTTCTGTGGCTGAGATTTGAAAGTTGATCTCCCAGAGTCCTCATCTAATAATTCAACCATTATGCCATGTTTGCTCCTTAGTATAAGTACAGACACAGCCCTCTGTATCCATGGATTTTTCATCCACAGGCTCCACCAACCATGGCTTGAAAATAATTCCCAAAAGCAAGGCTTGATTTTTGCCATTTTAATATAAGGGACACCATTTTACTATGGCATGCTCTATAATGGGACCCGGGCATCCATGGATTTTGGTATCCTGGTCCTGGAACCAGCAGATAGCAAGGGTCCATTGTAATAATATCATAATTTCCTCCTTCTCCTCATCCGCCTCCCAGACCCGTGTCCAGTACAGTTGGCCCTCCATTTATTTAATTTTCAGAGAAAGTTTGGTTGTGCTGAACCATCTCGAACTTTTTCGGCTGCTTGCAAATACTGATCCTGCTATAACGTGTACGGTGGCTAAATTGGAGAGCAATGTCTCAGGTGGCAAAATCCCTGGGGACGGCCCTTCTGGGTACCAATATATCTCCCTTGCCCAGAATGAGGTGGGCATCCTTGGCTGGGGCAACCAAAATAAATGAAAAGACACCTAATTTTTTGGGAGAGGGATTTCCATTTCTTTCCTTGGAGAGTGGAGGAGAGCAAAGCCTCAGGCGGCAAAATGTCTTGGGACAGCCCTGTTGGATACCAATATATTTCCTTCGCCCAGAATGGATTGGGCATCCTTGTCTGGGTCAGCCAAAGTAAACGGAGAGCCTTCTCCATCCCTGTCTCTACCAATGTATCTCCCTTGCCCAGAATGGACTGGGCATCCTTGGTCTGGGTCAGCCAAAATAAACTGGAGACCCTTCTACATTCAGGTCTTTCCTTGGAGAGCAATGCCTCAGGCGGCAGAAACCCCTGGGATGGCTATGCTGGGTACCAATATATTTTCTTTTTCTTCAGAATGGACTGGGCATCTTTGCCTGGGTCAGCCAAAGTAAACTGAGACCCTTCTCCACCCACTTCTTTCCTTGGAGGGTGGAGGAAAGCAATGCCTCAGGAGGCAAAATGTCTTGGGGTGGCCCTGCTGGGTACCAATGGGCTAGGCATCTTTGCCTGGATCAGCCAAAGTAAACGGAGAGCCTTCTCCATCCACTTCTTTCCTTGGAGAGAGAAGCTTTAGGCGGCAGAAACTTTGGGGACGACTCTGCTGAGATGCAGGTTTGGGGGGGGGGGAAGAAGAAAGGAAAAAGGAGAAGAGACACCCCCAAAATTAAAAAAAAAACCAAAAGGACAGAGGGTCCCTTTCCCTGCCAGCAAAAGATGTCTCCAAGAAGAAGCAGCAGAAGCAGCATCCCTGGCTGCGCTCTGCTCTGTGCGCTTTTACGCACCAAGATTCGCTCTGCTCTGCTCTGTGCGTTTTTACGCACCAAGTGGCTGGTCCAGAGAAAGCATCTTTCTCTCTGTTAGTAGAGTTCCTCCTCCTCCTCCTCCTCTTTAGGGGCGGCCCTGGCTGGCTCTGGCTCTATAAAGCCCAGGAGCAGCCTCTTCCAATTCCAAAAGCAGCAGCAGCAGCAGCAGCAGCACAGTGTGAACCTTTTTGGAGAGCCCTGAGATCTCTCCTTCTTCTCTCTGTGCCTCTTCCTTCTGCTGCTGCCACCCAACCCAATGCGCCTGGCGGAGATGATCAAGAAGATGGGTCCCAGCGAAGGCTCGGAGGAGCTGAACATCCCGGCCAAGAACTGCTACCGGATGGTCATCCTGGGCTCCTCCAAAGTGGGCAAGACGGCCATCGTCTCCCGCTTCCTCACCGGACGCTTCGAGGACCAGTACACCCCAACCATCGAGGACTTCCACCGCAAGTTCTACAGCATCCGAGGCGAGGTCTACCAGCTGGACATCCTCGACACTTCGGGCAACCACCCCTTCCCGGCCATGAGGCGCCTCTCCATCCTCACCGGTGAGAAAAAAAAGGGACAACACCAACCAATCACATAATCAATAAAAAAGCCCTCACCGATTTCCCAGCATCCGCACTGGAGGCTTAACGCGGTTCCATCTTGCTTTTAAGGGGTGGGGACTCCTGGGGCTTTGTTGGCTTTCGCCTTCCAAACTTTCTAGACCTGGTGCCTTTAGCCAAAAGACTAAAATGGCTATGATTGAGAAGAGATGGGCTAGAGATACAAATCGACAGAGAGACTAGATAGATAGATAGATAGACAGATAGATAGATAGATGATGGACAGAGATAGATAGATAGATAGATAGATGATAGATAGATAGATAGATGAAGGAGATAGATAGATAGATAGATAGATGATGGACAGATATAGTTAGATAGATAGATAGATAGATAGATGATAGACAGAGAGAGAGAGAGACAGACAGAAAGAGAAGAGAAGAGAGAGAGATGGAGAGAGAGAGAGAGAGACAGACAGACAGACAGAAAGATGGAGATAGATAGATAGATAGATAGATAGACAAAAAATAGAAAGCAAGATAGATAGATAGATAGATAGACAAAAAGAGATAGAGAGGTAGACAGACAGACAGACAGACAGACAGAAGATAGCAGGCAAGGTTTAGCTGTTCCCCAAGTGTAACTTTCCCCAAAGCGACTCCAGTGTAGTTGTTGTTAATGCTACTAATATTAATCCAGTCCAGATTTGGGAAAGTTTACTCTTTTGGACTCCAGCTCCCAGCATCCCCAATCCTGTGGTCGTGGCAGAGGAAAGATTCGGGGAGCTGGGATCCAAAGCAGGGGGTGGGGAAGTTACTTTCCCCATTGCCGACAGAAAGGCGTAACAAACACGGACTGTGTTTGCGGTGACTCAAAGATCGGATTGTTGTTGGCATTGGCTATTACTCATTGGGTCGGCACTGATGTCAATAAAGATTTGTAGGTTCCAGAAAGGTAGCTTTTGTTGCCTCTTTGGCAACTGAAGGAGCCTTGGAGGCTGGAAGGAGTGCGCCATGCATTTAGGATTGCTCTGCATAGTTCCTCTTGCTTTGATTCCTCTTCTTTTCTTGTTGTCTTTCCCCTTCCGAGTTTTTGCCCAGTAATGAGCCCTATGTATCCCAGGAACTAGAATCCTGCTGTGTTTTGTGTGGGGCTTATTCCTGTCCAAAAGATCTATCGGACAGCGGCTAACAAAGTGCCTTGCCGTAGTCTATTGTTTATGAAGTTTACTGCCAATACAGCCGCCAGCTCCAAATCCCTTTTGCAAACTGTTCTTTCAGGTTTCTTGAAAACTCAACCTTGTCACTCCAAGCGCTAAATCTTTCTGGATTTTTATGACCCTTGGCTAACGGCGGCATTGGCACTAATAACAACGCCGCTTCTACCTGGCTATTAAATATCAAATGGTTCTGAAGTCATAAAAAGAAGGAGGACAAAAAAAGACTGAGTGTATTGAAAAGGCAGGCAGGGAAAAGGGAAGGAATTGAACCTGCAACCGATTCAATTATTAAATCTGCCCCATTCCTACTATTTAATAATTATTGTATTTTATCTCCACTTCTCTTACTTCGGTAGTATAGAATAGCTTTGTGTAGAGGCATAGTATAGAAAAGCTTCCCTGAGTCCCTATGTTAGGAGAAAAGTGGGATAATAATGATAATAATAATGATAATAATAATACCCACCTCTCCATTAAGATCGAGGTGACTAACAACATTAAAATACAATAAAATACAAAGTCCCAGAAAACCACCCACCATAAATAAATATAATTATAATGATGATAATGATAATGATAACTGCCACATTTTCCAATCTAAATGTACAGAGATGGCAGCAAACCAAGAATATGGAGCTGTCTTGGACAAGCTTAGGCAGAAGGGTTTTCCTCCAAAATGACCCACCGTTCTATGCTTGTTTTATGGATTTTTGTGGATTGTTTTTGTTGCTGAATGAATGTATTTTGATGAAACTCCAAACCATACCTAACCCTGTTTTCCTTCTTCTCTTTCCTCCTTTCCTCCAGGCGATGTTTTTATTCTCGTCTTCAGCTTAGACAACCGGGACTCCTTTGAGGAAGTCCAGCGCTTGAAGCAGCAGATCCTGGAGACCAAGTCCTGCCTGAAAAACAAGACCAAGGAGAACGTCGATGTCCCTTTGGTCATCTGCGGGAACAAAGGCGACCGCGACTTTTACCGTGAGGTCGACCCCAGAGAGATCGAACAGCTGGTGGGCCAGGACCCCAAAAAGTGCGCTTACTTCGAGATCTCTGCCAAAAAGAACAGCAGCTTGGACCAGATGTTCCAAGCCCTCTTCGCCATGGCCAAGCTGCCCAGCGAAATGAGCCCCGACCTCCACCGGAAAGTGTCCGTCCAGTACTGTGACCTCTTGCACAAAAACGCCCTCAAAAACAAGAAGTTGCTGAAGGAAGGTTCTGGAGACGGCGGCGGGGAAGCCTATGGCATCGTGGCCCCCTTCGCCCGCCGGCCCAGCGTCCACAGCGACCTCATGTACATCCGAGAGAAGGCCATCCGGGGCGGGCAGGCCAAGGACAAAGAGCGTTGCGTGATCAGCTAAGACGCTCCGCCGGCCGTCACGCTTTTCCCGGCGAAAGACGGGAAGAGGTTGTTTTCCTACCAAAACTCGGCCAACCCCTTTGCGGTGGCATTGCAGCCTTCTTGCCGAGGTTGGCATCGCTCAGGCCCGCAGGGCACGCTGCCTCCTAGTTCTTTGAGGGGACCTTTTTGCACCAAACTCCCCTTGGTTTTTTTAAAATATATATATATATTTGGAGGCGGCACAGTTGCTGACGGGAGCGAGTTGGAGAAGAGCTGACCGCCATGGACTTTTGAGTGGAGAAGAGACATTTTAAGCAACAAACGTTGTGAAGGAGATGTACCTCCGAACAGTCATTCTGCATTGTGTGATGTCTTAAAATACATATCTGTGTGTGTGTGTGTTTAAGAGAGTGTTGGACATGGGTCGGGGCGGACGGAAACAGCCTACGATGAACATTTTTAGATATTGGCTGTATCCGCCGTGATGTTTCCAAACGCTGCAGCGTCTCGCACCGAGAAGAGAGATTGACATCTGCTGCTGCAAAAGATATCTGAAGAATATCTCCTTCCCCGCTTGTCCCACTTCAGGGAACGCAAGGGACTGGGTTATGCATGTGTGCGCAGGGTATGTCTGTGTGGTGTTTTGTTTTGTTTTTTTCTTTTTTGGAAGAAAAAAAGTTTTCCTGTTTACATTTTATCCTTCTTTGTCTTGATCCTTTTCTCTTGCAAAAAAAGAGGGAGGAAAAAAAAAGAACTTTGCATTCAAGCAAACAGGCACTTTATCTGTCGAAAGACTTGGTCCGTAGATGGACGAGATGAACAAAATCTTAGCTCAGTGTCTTACGATGTGTGACACGCTGGTTCTGTCTTTTTGTTATATTTTTTCTACAAAAAATAAAATATTTGAAAAGAACGCGAATGTCTCTGGGTCTTGCTGTCGATGTGTTCCTTCTTGATAATATGAGAAAGGTGGAGAAGGGGAAGGGATGGGGTTGAAAAAAGTATGGCTTTGGGGTCCAGATGAACTTCAAGAGGCACTGCCCAGCTGTTTTTCCTTTCTCTTCCACGGGGAATGTGTGAACAAGTTTAAGAAGAAAGACGGAAAAGCAATGACAAAATGCAGGAGGATTACCAGTGTAAGTGTCTGTCTGGTCATATCACAAAATCAAAGGTTGGAGAAAAGTTAAAAGGTTGGACTACTAATCCTAGAATTTCCCCAGCCAGCCCCTTTCAAAGCAACTACATTTTGCTTTCAGTAAAGACAGTTGTGCTCTACAAATCCTAGAGTCCCCCAGCCAGCCCCATTCAAAGCAGTTACATTTAGCTTTCGGTAAAGGGGGTTTTGCTCTTATTTGATATATATATATATGGTCTCTGAAAGCATGGGGCTCAATGAGTAAGGTTGACTCAAGTTAATGGTTTCATGGAGTAAAACTCGGAGTGTCATGTTGTCCCTGACCCTCACATACCTGCAATAGAAAGAGGCAACGTATCCAGAGAGTGCTGGAATTTGTCTCTGGAGAGCTTTGTACAGACGACGGTCAAGATCAAACCTTGCAAAGATGTTTTGGCATCCTTCTCCCAGCCAAAAGTGTCCTTGTAGTTACATAACACTGTTTTCTCTTCCCTGGCACCATGCCCACGTTTGCTTGGCTGGAGTGGACCTTTAAAGGTGAAACTGAATCTCCTAAATCCAAACAGTGTCCCCACCTCATTGGCAAACAAAGCTTCTTCTCCCCCCCACCCCACCCAGAAGTCTTGGCATCTGTTGGCTATTTCGAAAAATTAGTTGTCAACCTCCTTCTGGTTGAGTCTCCCTTTATCTGGAATTCCAAAATCAAAACACTCCAAAATCCAAACATTGGATTGGGGGGTCTGAGATAGTGTCACCTTTGCCTTCTGGTGGTTCAGTATACACAAACCTTGTTTCATGCACCAAACTATTAACAATATTGTGCATAAAATTACCTTCATGCTAAGTGTATACAGTGTGTATCTGAAACACAAGTGGAGATAAACATAAATAGACTCAGGTCCCGTCTCCAAAATATCTCATTATATGCACAAACATTTTGAAATCCAAAACACTTCAGATCCCAAGCATTTCAGAACGCGGAGGCTCAGCCTGTAGGATGAGAAACAAATAGCCCTCCAGATGTTGTTGGACTCCAACTCCCATCAGCCTTAGCCAGCAGTGAGGAGAGCTGCGTTTCCCCCAGTCCTTCAGAGTGAAGATCACAACATTTATTAATCATATTAATCTCACCCTGACAATGAATTCATTGCCACTATGAAAACATGAGAAGTCACTCCCTGGGTCTCCGCCAAAGAATTGTTTCTCGTCTAACCTCCTGTTGCCAACTGGCTAGAAATAAAATTGGGAAGGCCGATGGCAAAAGCTCTAAAGCAACACAATCCTTTCCACGCATCCTGCTTTCAAGTCGGGTGTCACCCATCCTGTATTGGTGCATTTAAATATTTTTCCCCTGCTTGGATGTAGTGTCTTACATTGATCCCTATTGAATGTGGCCTAATGTTGTCCACTCTGACTGGCAGCCGTCCTCTGGGCCTCTGTCACTTATGGGGCTCCAAGATCTTTTTAGCTGGAAGGTGCCATGGATTGATCATCCTGGCATCGTCTGGCTGGAAATCTGTTGGTGCACCACTATGCAAAGCAGTTTCCCTTTTTCTTTTTCTAGAATTTAGGAGGGGAGGAAGGCAAAGGCTAGAAACAGTAGTTGCCCCGGATGGGTTGGTGAACCTTTTTCAGAGTTATGCAACAGTGACAAGGGAGACAGGGAGAGCCATTCTTTCGATGCCTTCTTCCTATCCGTGGCAATAGTTCCCATGTCGGTGGAGTGGTGACTCCACACCAGCATTTGGCCAGCTTTAAAGGAACATTGCAATGTGCCGGACGCTTTTGGTCAGCGTGGTTGACCCCCCTTTAAAGACTAGTATAAAACCTGGGCCCGTATCCTGCATCAGAACCAAGCCATGGTGTCGCAGCTACAGTTTACATTCCCGTCCAATCCCTTAAAACCCACCTCAAAAGCCATTTGGAGCAATGGAGCCTGTTCTGTAGCTACAGTAGAGATTCTGGGAGCTATAGTCCAGAACAGTTATTTTCCCACGCTCGGATCCTAGTCCCACCTACCACTGAAGAGGGCTCACCAGGGACTCACTAAAAGAAACAAACAATTTTGCAATTATGAACAGAAAGAGGAATCCAGTGGGATGGTCCCCATGAGACCAATTCTTGTCCAGCATCCCGTTTCTCTCTGCGGCCTTCAGGAAGCCTGCAAGCAAAACACCAAGAGACAAATTTGTCTATCCAGCAAATGGTGCCCAATGATAGAGTGCCACTAAATATAGAGCTTCTGTTGAACCGTCATTGTCCATTCTGTACAGTGGGTCCTTGGTATCTGCTGGGGTTTGGTTCCAGAACCAAAATCCATGGATGTTCAAGTCCCATTAAATACATTAGATGGTAAAAAGGTGTCCCTTACTTACAATGGCACAATCAAGCTTGCTTTTGGTGTGTGTGTGTATATGTGTATATATGTGTGTGTTTACACACACACACACATCTTAATCTCTGGATGGTTGAATTTGTGGTTAAAAAAATCTGTGGATATGGAGGGCCGACTGTACTCGTTGCAATTTGTTCTAAGGATGCCTTAGGTTTCATACCGGAAGAAAGGTGGGATATGAATGCATAACAATACACAATGATTGAAGCGAACAATTTGAAGCTGTTTTATTTCTCCTGCACTCAGTCACCTAATCCCTTACTCACTCTCTCCTCGGCCTCTCCTGAATTACCTGTTTGCTACTTGTGGAAAATTTGCAAGTCCCAAAAAGTAAACACTCGTGTGCCTTGGCAGCCGGACAAGCTTGCATTAAATGTACCAAGGGTGAACTGCGGGAAGCCAGACCTCAGTGACCCCTTCCTTACCTGTCTCTCCCGGGTACATACTTTCTCTCTCTGCACTCCAATAATCCGCTGCATTGTATTCTCCGGTTTTGAGTACAAAACAACAATGGGCCCTTCCCTTGTGACTTTGGGAACGGGGCCAAGGCACTGTACTTAAGGCACCTGAAACCGTACAGAAAGAAGGTCTAGCGACGCAGCCGATGCAATCCAACAATACCATTTGCATCACCAATGGTGATGGGAAGGGGACAAGAATTCAAGTCACCCCTTTGTTCTCACCTCGCCACCTCCCTCTGTACCAGCTTCCCTCATTTCCCGGGCAGGATACTCCATTGAACCCAGCTGGGTTCAATTGGACCATGCCCTTCAAACCCAGTGCAATGAACCCGAAAGGCAAGCAATGATACACATATAGGTGGGGCACCCGTGTTCCAGGGAAGCGGGAAGGGCTTTGAAGGCACAGTAGCATTAAGGGCATGCTGCCCTGTGTATGACTACCACTTTACAATACCCCTTGGCATGACTCTCGAGGGCCAAAAACCAACTGTAAATAAGCAGATGTGTCATTGGGACATAGAGCACTCTCCAAAGCCTGCTGAACCCTGTCTCCATTGGTTCCCCTTATGCCAGGGGTTGGGGAAGTGTGACCGACCCCTAAGATGGTAAGTTGGACTTACGATCTTATGAAAGCCAGCATGGTGAGGTAGTTTAGGTGTTGGACTTGGTCCCTGGAGACCATGATTTCCATCCTCTCTCGGTCATGGAAACCCACCTTGGGCACGCCACTCTCTCAGCCTCAGAGGAAGGCCATGGCAAATCCCATTTGAACAAATCGTGCCCAGAAAACCCCAGGATAGGGTTGTTTTAGAGTCACCATAAGTCAGAAGCGACTTGAAGGCACACAGCAAAACTGCCTTTGCAGATCTCATACCTGCTGGGGAATTCACATTTACAACAACAAGAAGAATGGGGCTATTTAAAGGTCGAACTAGACTGCATGAACCAAGAGAAAGCAAAGGTGTCACTGCCTCAGCCATCAGTATGAACAATTTTGGATTTTAGAATATTTAGCAATTCCAGATAAGGGAGGCTAAACCTGTATTTCACACAATGACTTGGTTGAACAGCAGTATACATATTTTACAACGCAAAGGTGTCAGTTTCTCAGCCATGCATGAGAACAATTCTGGATTTTAGAAAATTTAGAATATTTAGAAATTCCAGGTAAGGAAGACTCATCCTGTATTTCACAAACTGCCTTGGTTGAATAGCAGTGTGTATATACTTTACAACTCTAGGGTTTTTAGATTTCCCTCCCCTTGAAGTAGACATCTAAGGAAGCAATTAAAGAAAGACGGTTTATTCAAAACAAACCACACAAACAAACATAATCGAGGGTCTTTGCTACTCATTTGGACTCCTTGCACAGAAACCAGGACAGAAGGTTTATCCAATCCCAAGTGTCCCATAAGACTCAATGAGTCACGCCATGTTCTAGTTCTGCCTCTGTAGATTTCAAGCAAACATAACCGCGGCTTCCCTGCTGCTTCCTCCCGCTGGCATCCTTTGCAGAAGGAACAGAGTAATTGCTTTCTAATGCAGCTTGGAGAGGGATACAAAAAATAAATAAATGTTTTCCCCTCCCTCCCTGTGGCTTCTCAATTTATACATGAAAAGCCAGTGCCACAATCATCTTTGAGTGTTAAGAGTTCATACTAGAAGGAGGAAAGGTGAGGGTTACACAGCTGAAAGTCCAAAATGCACTGCAGAAATAATCCAGTTTGGGATCGCTTTAACTGCCCTGGCTCAATGCTAGGGAATCCTAGGAACTGTAGTGTTTGTGAGACATTTAGCCTTCTGTCAGAGGACTCTGGTGCCACAATAAACTGCAATTCCCAGGATTCCCTAGCACTGAGCCAGGGCAGTCAAAGCGATCTCAAACTGGATTGTTTCTGCCATGCGCTTTGGACCAAACACACACAACCCTGCTTGCATGGGAAGCACTCCTTGCTGCTAGAAATATAACCACTCAAGGGAGAGATCAAGGTCCCTGATACTCTAGTTTTCTATATGCAAGGTTTTTTAAAAAATACAGGAGAATATCAAAATCTGGAATTCCATCCCTACCAGAATGCAACCTAAATACACACATACACACACACACACACACACACACATATACGCATATATGTATATAAACACACACACACACACACACATACACAGACACACGCACACAGTGGTCCCTAGACATTCACTGGGGTCAGGGATGAAGGACTCCTGTGAATATGGAAAAAACACAAATGAAAAACACACACTATTTTTTTTGACCTGAGAGAACACTTCTCTAGGAATCCCCAGGTCCTCCACTGCAACTTTATGGTCAACACCTGCCAATGGTTGACCACAGAATCATGCTGGAGGACCTACAAATGCCTAGAGAAGTGTTTTCTCCAGGAATTTCTAGGTTCTCCAGCACAACTCTATGGTCAACTTCTGGCAGAGTTGCACTGGAGGACCTAGAGATTCCTAGAGATGACATATTAATCAAAACCGCAAATACAGTCCTCCCTCTGTTCTCACGGTCTTTGGATTTGTGTCCTTTGCTTAGGCATGAGGGATGAATGGAGGGGGAATGAATGGGTCGTGTGTCTGTGCACCCCGCATGCTCGCACCTATATTCAAGCCAATGGGGCTTGAGTATAAGCAGAACCCTGTTTTCAAGAGAGGGTCCAGAATGGATCCTCCATGAAAAAGGAGGGACGTCTGTAATCAAATCCGCAAAAGCAAAAGCGACAAATATGGAGGGCCAACTTTTGTGTGTATATATATCAGAGCAGCAGCAACTTCTAAAGCTACCAAAAACTGGCCCTGAAGAACGTTGCAAAACACAAAATAAACAGGCACACCAGTCTATTCCGCCCAAGAGAGTGCATCAAAAAGCCCGTAAGTCTCAGGAATAAACAGGGAAACACCCTGTTTTTCAGGCTCGCTCCAGAGTCCGAGGCGGCTTCTTCCCTTATTCCTTGGGGATCTCAAACATGCAAAGACTCTTGTACTTCTGCAGCAGTTCGCTCTTGGTCTTGACTTGCTCCCGGAGGCTTTGGAGCTGGAGCTGCTGCTGCTCAGGGCTGACGCCGATGCCCTGCATGGATCTGATCAGCTTGCGCATCTCCACGAATTTGGTCCTCAGCTCGTTCAGCACCTGGTGGACATCTTGGCTCTCTTTGTCCATACTGAGACGCAAGGGAAAAAGAGAAAACAGCCGTTGTTACACTTGTGGGTCACGCATGAGAGGGGACAAGAGGGCACAATAAACCTGGCAGAGAGCCTAGATTAGTTCCTCAATGGGAACCGAACTGGGATTTGGGAGGAAACACGCTCCCTGCTAATAATGCGTTACATACGTCCGTTTCCCTGGGAAAGAGCAAAACTTTGGAGGCGTTGAAATTCTTTGTGGCTCTTTTATAGGTTTCTCTCTAAATCTGTGCTCCTTTCTTTTTAAAATGCTTGCTGCCCTCTGTTTCTTTTTTCCCACTAAACTCTTTTGGCAGAATTCTTGTTTTCTTTAAAAGGCTTTTTCAGTGGCTTAGGGTACATCTACACTGCAAAAATAATGGAATTAACTACACGGCCTCTCAGACATTGAGTCACCCCTGGGGCCACGACAGACTACAATTCCCATGATTCCCTAGCCAGGACGGTTAAAGCGGTCTCAACCAGGATGATTTCCACAAGTGTGGATGCAGTGAGGGAGCCTTAGTGGTGCAAAAAAGGGATGGTGCTTGTACACTCAACTCTCCACATTCGCTGGGGTTCAGGGCACAAGACCCCCGTGGATGTGGAAAAACCACACACAACAAAAACACGATGGTTTTTACCCAAAAGAACACCTCTCTAGGAATCTCTAGGTCCTCCAGTATAACTCTGTGGTCAAAATCTGCCAGATATTGGCCATAGAGTTGCACTGGAGGACCTAGAAAGGCCTAGCAGAGCATTCTCTCTAGGAATCTATATACGTCCTCCAGGGAAACTCTGCGGTCAACATCTCCCAGACATTGACCATAGAGTTGCGCTGGAGGAACAACAAATGCCTAGAGGAGTGTGTTCTTTCTAGGAATCTATATACGTCCTTCAGGGAAACTCTGTGGCCAACATCTACCAAACATTGACCATAGAGTTGCACTGGAGGAGCTACAAATGTCTAGTGGAGTGTCCTCTCTAGGAATCTATAGTGCAACTCTGTGGTAAGCATCTTCCATTAACCATAGAGTTGTGCCGGAGGAGTTAGAAAGGCCTAGTGGAGCGTTCTCTCTAGGAATCTCTCTAGGGCAACTCTGTGGTAAGCATGTTCCAGACATTGACCATAGAGTTGCAATGGAGGAGCTAGTGAAGTGTCCTCTCTAGGAATCTCTCGGTCCTCCAGTGAAACTCTGTGGCCAACATCTACCAAACATTGACCATTGAGCTGCGCTGGAGGAGTTACAAACGCCTAATGGAGTGTGTTCCCTCTAGGAATATCTAGGTCCTCCAGTGAAACTCTGTGGTCAACATCTGCCAGACATGGTCATAGTGTTGAACTGGAAGAGCCTAGCAGAGCGTCCTCTCTAGGAATCTCTAGTGCAACTCTATGGTAAACATCTTCCATCGACCATAGAGTTGCGCCTGAGGAGCTAGAAAGGCCTAGCAAGCAGTAGCAGAGCGTTCTCTCTAGGAATCTCTGTAGGTCCTCCAGGGGGGCAACTCTATGGTCAGCCCCTGCCAGACATTGACCATAGAGTTGCGCTGGAGGACCCAGAGATCCCTAGAGAGGCTTTCTTTCTTTCTTTCTTTCCAGTCTCTCCTTACCACTTAATGATGTCGTGGACCAGGGGCAGGAAGGAGGCGTCCTCTTGGCCCGGGGGCCCAGCCGTCGAAGGAGGAGGGCCCTGCTGCAGCTGCTGAGGGGCCTGGGCTTGAGCCTGAGGCTGGGCCGAAGAAGGAGGCTGCTGGGCCTGAGGAAGAGAAGGAGGCGGAGGAGGAGGAGGCGGAGGCGGCTGGAACTTGCTCTCTGCTGCTGCTGCCGGGGAAGGAGGCTGGGGCTGGGGCTGGGAGGAAGGGAGAGGCTGCTGGGGCTCCCCTTGAGAGGGCCCTGGAGGCTGGGAAGAAGAAGAAGAAGAAGAAGGGGCAGGAGGAGGAGGAGGAAGAGGCTCCCCAGGACCAGGCCCGGATCCTCCCTGGGGGGCAGCAGCAGCAGCCATGATCCCTTTATTAGGGTTTCTTTTTTTAAAGGGTTTCTTCTTATTTGGATTTTTGGAAAACAGGAAGTGGAGGCCCCGGCGGAAATGACGTCACTGGCTGGTGAGGGGAGGGGGCTTCCGTCGCGGGGTGTTGACGTCACATCCTCTCCCCATGGTTTCATGCCAATAGGGTGGGACACACATACTTGCCCCATAGGAGACCATATGTTTCCTATGTTCCTCTATGGGCAATTATTCCCCAATGGTTCCCTATATGGGCAAGGAGTGGGTTCTCTCTAATATAATATATATATTATATTATATTATATTATATATATATATAATAATTAATAATAATAATAATAATAATTTTTATTTCTCTTTCCCGCTTCTCCATCCGATCGAAGCGGGATTCCAACATATTAATAAAACAGAGTTATAAAACAATACCAAAAAAAAACCCCCATTAAAATTCCATATAAAAACATTATATGAGGCATCAGCAGCAACGATTGCAGTAATTAGGAGTGAACAATCAAACAGACTTCGGTGCGATTAAGTTGTAATTGTTCCTTCAATATTGTTAAACAATCCACGATTTATCACCAAATAGGTGGATAAGATCCGTCTTAAGTGCCGTTTTAAAAGCATCCAAGGTGGTAATTGGATGTATCTCTTCCGGCAAAGCGTTCCACATCTTTGGGGCTGCAGCGGAGAATGCCCTATGGGAAGTTGACACTCTAATAAGTTCTTCCCTAATGATCTGAGTGTATGGGGTGGATTGTATAGGGAGAGGCGTTCCTTTAAGTAACTCGGGTCCAAGCCATATATCCCCCCCCCCCCAATGTTTCCCTATGGGCAACTATGGTTTCTCTATGGGCAAATCTCCTCCTATGATTCCCAAAAGGGCAGGGCTTCTCCAGTGGTTCCCTATGGACAAAGTGTTCCCCAATGATCCTCTATAGGCAAGTGTTCCCCAATGGTTCCCTATGGGAAAGCATGGTTTCTCTACGGGCAAGTCTTCTCCAATGTATCCCTATGGACAAGTGATTCCCAATGTTTCCCTATCAGCAGGTATTCCCCAATGGTTTCCTAAAAGCATGGTTTCCTCTGTGGGCAAGTCTAAAATTATTCCCTATGGACAAGTAATTCCCAGTGTTTCCCTGTATTCCCCAATGATTCTCTATAGGCAAGTCTTCTCCCATGTTTCCCTATGGACTTTCCCTATGGGAAAGTACGATTTCTCTATGAGCAGGTATTCCCCAATGGTTTTCCTATGGGCAAGTATGGCTTCTCTATGGGCAAGTCTTCTTCAATGTTTCCCTATGGACAAGTATTCTCAATGTTTCCATATGGACAAGTATTCCCCAATGATTCTCTATAGGCAAGTCTTCTCCAATGGTTCTCTATGGGAAAGTCTTCTCCTATGGTTCTCAAAGGCAAGTCTTTTCAAATGCTTCCCTATGAACAGGTATTCCACAATGATGCCCTATGGGCAAGTCTTCCCCAATAATTGTTTATGGGCAAGTCTTCCCCAATGATTCTCTATGGGCGAGTCTTTTTCAGTGGTTCCCTATGGGAAAGTATGGTTTCTCTATGAGCAAGTAATCCCCAGTGTTTCCCTATGGGCAAGTAATTCCTAATACTTCCCTATGGGCAAATGTTCCCCAATGATTCTCTATAGGCAAGTCTTCCCCAATGATTCTCTATGGGACAGTGTTCCCCAATGGTTCCCTATGGGCAAGTATGGTTTCTCTCTGGGCAAGTGTTCTCCAATGATTCCCTATGGAGAAGTAATTACTAATATTTCCCTATGGGCAAGTATTCCCCAATGACTCTCTATGGGCAAGTATTCTCCAGTGCTTCCCTATGGGCAAGTATATGTAACTGTTTCTATATATAATTACATACGTATATACCTGAAATAATATTTAAGTATAAAATTAAGTCTTCTTCAACAATTGTCTTAGGAGTTTATCAGACGGGAGGAATTTCTCTCTATTTCGAATGGAGCCAATTCGAATTCACGTGAAATCCCATTGCGTTCGGAAGGCGTTCGGAATGACTTCGTATTAGCTGAAAATGACCCCCCATTGCCCAAAATTGCATGAAATGCTTTAATTCGCAATAATGTTAAACCCATGATTGCATTCGAATTGACTTCCCTTTTCCCCGGAATTGCGTGAGATGATTTAATATGCAATAACGTGAAACCCCATGATTGCGTTTGGATTGCCATTAGATTATACTTCCAATTTCCGTGGTCTGATAAACTCCTTGTTTGTCACAGAGGCTACATTCTCCTGAGTCTTCAAGGGTATTTACTTTCCATGACAATATTTTGTCTAGGAACAAGCCTATTTACTATCCCAACATAGCCTTAATCCTTTAGTTTAAGGGTCAGTTAAATCATTTGTTCCACTTTGAATGCATTGCGTACCAGTGGAAGTAAGCTGAACACAAAGGAGATGGAGGAGGAAAGAGAAACTGGGACATTTGAAAAGCAGCTGAAAAAAGTGAGTTGACAGAGGATTGATTGGGAATGTCTTGCCAAATTGGTATTGTTCAGCGTATCAACTAATCTCTAACAGGAGAAATATATCAAATTGCACTTTGCACATTCCAAAGCCGAGACCAGACACCGAAAGCCCTGTTTCTGTCAAGGATCCTTGACACATCTTGCCCCAGACATCACTCTCTTCAGATAAGCTTTTTCGATCTCCCTGCAAGCCTTGAGATAATCGTCTTCCGGCTTCTTCTCTGCAGTTTGGTGATGCTTTTGCTCATCCCAACCATGGAGGAGAGCCTACAGTCACCATTTAAGAGGAAAAACTGAGACGAATCTCTTTAGGAACGAAACACAGCTTGCAAGAAAGGTATCGATAATGTGGGAAGGGAAGGTTTGAGACTGAGCTGAAACGGGAACAAGGAAGAGTCAACAACACTGGCTGGGAACATTGTCCTTCCTCTTATTTATGACTCTCCTTGGTTCCTCAAAACATATAGCCTTGTAATGCAGCCTCCGACCCGAATATATCATTCAGAGGCAGAAACAATTCTGATAGCCAAAGTTTTTGCATAAGCTTGCTTTGTCTGACACAAAATGAGAGAATGTGCCTTTTTGCAACAGCTTTGAAAATGTCCCTGTTTCTCTCACCTCCTCCTACTGACCCTCAGTGTAATTTAATGGCTGCAAACTGATTTCAAAGTGCAAGAGGAGTTTGAATACAGTTAACTCAAGCTGGTGGGATGGGAGGGATGGGAGCAGTCTTGCTTTTCCCAAAAGTTTCAGGCAAAAGCAAAATGCTGCAGCCTCTCCTTGTCTGTTCTTCCTCATTAATAACTTTTGCCATCTTAACCACACTCTGACACTCTTGGACACATGAGTTCCCAGTTTTTATCAGTGAAAAGTTGGAGGGAATGCTCGTTCTTTAGAACTGTACCTTCGGGAATTCAGAATATGGTGAAGAGTGTTGGATTTCAGCTAGGCGTCTGCACTGTTGTATTTTGCCCACAAATTAATCTGGACTTGGCGAGCTCTCTGTGACATTTTCCTGCTAACTTTACTTGGGCAGAATCATGAGCTTGGCTTATGATTCACAAAGACATGTAACAAGGGACATCTTGACCCAGTAAGCTTCTATGCAACCAGTCTAGAAGTAAAAGTGGCTGTCTGATTATGTCCCTTCCTCCCCGAATGTGCAAATGTGAAGAAGCGCTCCTTCTGTTGATCCACAGTATTTGGAAGCAGCACAATAGATGGAGCAAGCAGTTTGCGGTATTATTTGTGTTCAAGAGACCTGTTAAAGCTCTGTTTGTGTTTTTTAAAAGTAGGTCAGGAAGATAGGGATGAGAATGTGAGCGCGCATGGCGCGAGTTCAATTTTTCTTTGCAAGTGTCCTGGGCAAATAATTGCACAAATGCTAAAACTGATGGAAAACCTTGATTATTCAAACACTGGAAGAGGCGATGGTCGGGGATGCTGTTTGGGCAGACTGTTTGCCAGCTGGGGCAAAATTAGGACAAAGTGCCAAACCCTCCAACTGTCCTGATTTGACAGGGAAAGTCCCAATTAATCCTCTGCTGTCCCACTTTTTCCACTTCTTGTAAAATGTCCAGTTTCTCTTTCCTCTTCCCACTTTCCCCTTCATCCCCAGCTTGCTTCAATTGCTGCAAACTGAGTTCAAAGTGCAAAGGGAGTTTGCACTCAAGTAATTCAGCAGACGAGGAGAAGATTGGACAGTATCTTCTCCTTCCCAGTCGACTCAGGCAAAAGCAAACTGCTGCAGCATCTCCTAGTTTGTTCCTCTTCATAACATTTGCTGTCTTAACCACACACTGATGTTGCTTGGCCACTTGTGTCCCAGCTTGTGAAATATGGGTGGGTATGAAATTTGTCATTGTTAATTGCCGTCAAGTTGACTTCAACTTACAGCAAACCTGAGAGACCTCCAAGTCCTCTTTTTATAAACAGCTCTGCTCAGGTCTATGGCTTCCTTGATGGCATCTATCCACCTGTCATGCCATTTTCCTCTATCCTATTGCCTTCCACCTTACTGAGCATTATTCTCTTTTCCAATGAGTTTTGTCTTCTCATGCTGTGACCAAAATATGACAGCCTCAATGTAGTCTTCTAAGGAGTGTTCAAGCTTGATATGCTTGATATGAGTCATTTATTTGTCTTTTAGATGTCCTTGGTATCTGCAGAATTCTTCTCTAGCACCACAGTTGATTCTCTTCTTATCAGCTTTCTTTACGGTCCGGCTTTCACAACTGTACTTAAGATAGGAAAGAGGATGGTATGCACTTTATTATTCAATGATGAGCTACCCATATATTCCTCCCTCCCTTCCCTTTGTGCTTTTATTGCAAACTGTTCCACGTCTCTAATTGACCCAATTAAGGGAAAAACTGTCAACAGATATCTCTGGCTGGCAGAACCCAGCAGGCCTCTCGGGACAAAGGGCAAATGAGAAGTCTGGAAGGCCTTTGCTGGAACCCAGCATGTAACTCTTTGCTAATTTCATTCTCAAAAGGAGCCCTGAGTAATTTTAGCCATTTTCTTCCCGCCGCAACAAAGTCTTTGCCAATTGCACAGCTTTTTGAAGACTCTTTGCAGTTTTGGATTCACCCAAAATTTGCAAGGGGTGTTTTTACCCGACGTTTTCTGCCCAGGGAACAGCACATTCTCTGCAGAAAAGTAATATCCCTGCATCAGAATATTGGCCGCAATTCTAGATCAGTTACCTTAGTTAGGTAACAAGGGGTCTGTTCTCTGGTAGATCAGCGATGATGCATTTATCAATTGATCTTCGTTCTTTAACTGAAAGGAGAACCGAGTGCCTCACGTACTGATGTAAATCCCAGCTCAGGGCCATTGCTGCCAAAACTGGAACCTTTCCAAAACTGGCCTTCTGCCTTCTTCTCCAAGATTGCCTGATAGCTTAAGATGTGTATTTCACACTGCGGTCAATGGAGTTCATAGTTGTGGTTGTTAACTCCCATCAAGTCGGCTTTGAATTTAGGATCTGGAAAGATTCTTTCTCTAGCTTGAAACTGCTCTGTTGGTATGCCATCTGTTCCCAGGGATTTAAGGATTTTATCACATGAGGCTATAGACTCAAGAAAAAGCAAACTGCTTGCACCTTTGGTTGTGTGTTCTTTCTCATTAATACAAATGTGAAATGTTGGGATGTGGTACGATCTGTATGTGTTTACATAGTGACCTGTGCTTCCTCCGTCTTCCTCTGTAAAATCACCAGGAAATATCCCTAAATCTCAGGTTTTGGCTTGGAAAGCTCAGGATCTGGGATGATCCAGCTGGTCCCAGCTTCCAGAATTATTCTCCTTTCTGTCTGCTTATGGGTTTCTCTGCTGGAGGATCTGTTTGCTCAATGTGGGAAGACAGGACACCGGGAAAGATAGATGGACCTTTTGCTTCTGCTCTGCGTAATTTCAAACCTAATACCAATTCCTTAAAGGCACAGAGGGGAAGCTTGGTTGAGCTATTGAAAAACCACTTTGTCCCCAAAAGCCGACATGCTGCAGAGTTCTTTTTTCAAGGGGGATTAATAATTAGCTATGAACAAAGAAAACATGTTTTGGAGTGGTAAACTGCAGCCTTGCTTCGATCCCTGGGGCTGACTTGCAATTCATTCTTGAACAAGGTTTTCTTGGAATTCCATCTGCAATCAAATGTGTCATATTTAAAGGCTTTTGGTGTTTTCCATTCATTTCTTTCCCTCTAGCATTGGGTAAGATTGCTATCTCATGACTGTGGATATAATGAATAGCCTGGTTTGGTTCTGGAATGATTCTCATTTAGCTTGCACACTCTCCAACTGTCCTAAATTGGCAGGAAAAATCCCAATTAAATCTGTTATCCCACTTGTTCAGCTGTTTCTAAAAACTCCCACTTTCTTCTTTCCTCTTCCCCACTTTTCCCTTTTCTCCTCAGTTTTCTTCAGATGAGGCAATCTCATTTCAAGATGCAAAGACAGTTTGCATTCAGTTAACCTCATAAGGAGGCAGAAGAAGGAAGAGACTTGCCCTTTCCAGGGGGCTCAGGTAAAAGCAAACCACTGCAGCCTCTCCTAGTTTGTCCGTCCTTAATGACTTTTGCCATTTTGATCGCATCCTGATGTTGCTCAGCCACACATGTGCCGGTACTCATCTATGAAATGATGCAGTGTATGAGCTTTAGTGTTGGAGAGTCTGAGCTTCAGCATGGTGTCATGGTTCGAGCGTTGGACTACAACTCTGGAGACCAGAATTCGATTCCCCGCTCAGCTGTGAGAGTGAAGAAAGTGGATAAGAAGAAAATCAACTCATTTGAGACGTGGTGCTGGAGAAGAGTGCTGAGGATACTGTGGATAACCAAAAAAGACAAACAAATGGGTCCATCGGATGAAGCCTGAAATCTCCCTGGAAGCCAAGATGGTCAACTGAGGCTATTGTACTTTGGCCACATCAAGAGAAGGCAGGACTCATATAAGAAAAGACAGTAATGCTAGGAAAAGTGGAGAAGAAGAGGACCACATGCAAGATGGATAACCAGTATTAGGGATGTCACAGTTAGGAATTTACAGAATCTAAGCAGAGAAATGGAGGATAGGGGTCTTGGAGATGTCTCATCCACAAGTTCCAGTGAGTCGGAATGGACTGGAAGGTTGTTAACACCAACAAAAACCACCTTGGATCACAAACAAACCAACACTGTAAAAGAGAGAAGTGAGATGCAGAGGGAAGGAACAGAAAAGGAGACATTTGCTCCTTCACCCCTGCCACCCATTTCCAAATTCAGCATCGTGGGAGAAAAGGGCTCGGTGTGGTCTAATGGTACCTTTTTAATGATAAACACAGATCATAGCAAAACTGGGAACATTTGCTGTTCTGTGCTCAGCCGGATTATACAAGGGCACTGGCTGGTCCGTTCCGGTGTCTCGCTGGAGCTGCCAAGGTAATTGGCGATGTCTAATTGTTCCTTTTAGATAATGAGCATTTGGCTTGCTCAGAACCAGTTGACGGAAGCATCGCTGTAAGTTGCTATTTTAGGCCCTTCGGCTCCAGGTTAAGCAAAGGTGGCCAGAACTGGCACTCGCTAAGGAAAATGAACCCGTGAAAACAGCCGTCGTTTAGTCCTGGAGCAAAGAAGGCTTGCAAACTTTTCACAGCCGTCTTCGCCCGCTGAGGAAAATACAAAGTAGGCAGGCAGGAGGCTGGACGACTCAAGAACCAAACTATCTCAGCTTGGAACGTAATTTATCCCCTTTTGGGATTTAGTATGAAGTTTTAATAAATTTAGTCTGCAACCATACTATAGAAATAATCCATTTGACACCACTTTAATATATATCTGCTTAGCTAGGCATGGCTCCACCATGCCTTGGTCCCAGTCGTTGGTGAGAAGTCCTCCTTCCATACCAATTGCCACTGGAAGGACTGTCAAATAAATGCCTTGTAAGCCTCTCTGGAAGCCTTTTTGCCTGCAGCGCAGGGTATTAACACTTTAAATAAATAAACAGTGCTCTCATGCTGAGATTTCTTCCCTTCCCTTTGAAGCCCAGAGGGGAACGTTCTGGCCCAGAGTAGCTGAGGACCCTGTCAATAAAACATTGAAGACAACAGAAACCTTGGGCGATTCAAGACGTGACTGGGAAAGAAGAAGCAGAAGGACTGTATGCCTGGTTCCTTCAACACTGGGCCTTAAGCCAGTTAAAAGTCTGGAACAAATGCAACCCTTGATCCACTGATAATCCAGCCATGGATGCATCTGGCGTAACTTCTGTGCCTGCTGAGGTTCTTGCTACTGGTGCATTCCCAACCCAAACCAGGACATTAAATACGTGAGATGGAAGGAAAGCTTTCAAAGCCGTCTTTCTCCATCCTTCTCTGCTAAACATCACTGCTACAAATTATGGCTGTCTGCACCCAAGACTGGATGGATGCAATTTCGGCCTCTCCTCATGATACCCATTCCCTCCTGTTGACTCCAGAGTCCAGTTTGTCCCAGAACACAATGTATATTTTGCATTTCCTCTCCTTGAATGGCTGCTTTTACCATTCCAGAGTCCTGGCTATATGTCCAGCTGGGTTTGTTGTTGTTCCTTTTTCTTTGCAAGAATGGAAAGCTGGAATACTATGGGCTATATAAGGAGCTTAAAGAGATGGCTGAGAGAAGAAGCTGGTTTTAAAGGAAGCCTCTTCCTCCTCCTTAACTCTCCCGGGGCCAAAGGAATGTGAACAACAAGACAGCTTGGTACGTCAGGTCAGTTTGAGCATCTCAGGCCAAAGAACTGGGATGACGTCTTTTGCCGCTGTGGGTTCTCTTTCTCCCTTTCAAACCAGAAACAGAGACCTCTGTGAGTCCCCAGAACTGGGTAGTATTTTCTGCTGCCAGCTCATGGCAGGAACAAATATATCTGCAGAAACCGGATGGAAACCGAGCCAAAGGGGTGGTGTGTTGTGTTGATTTATTTACGCATTCAGTTTATTGGTTTGGTGTATGGCAAACTAGGCTCGGAGCAACCGACATAAATACAGGAAAAAAGGCACACGCTGCCAGTCAAATGAAAACAACTTCAGGGACAAAAATCAGTTTAAAACCCAGTAAGTGATATGCATGGTCCTTCGTTTCACTGACCTTTTCTTATGGCAAACTGGTGACTCGGGGGAGCAATGAATCCACTCCAGTTCTTCACCTGGGCTTTCAGGGAGCTTTTTGAGTTGCCAAATCCCTAGCAGTTGGCTAGCTTCAAATTCGGACTAGAGCCCAGAACGGATGCACCATCCCAATGGAAGCCACTGAGAAATCCACCTCCTTAGAAGCTGGAGATAAAACTGCTTTTATTTTCCAAGTACCCAGACCCTCATGTATGAAACTGTGTTTGACTAAAAGAGTCTTCCAACTCTTAACCTTTCATGGCTTCCTACTGTTTGTTCCATCTCTTCCCTCTTTTCTTCCCACTCGAAATCCCTCAAGGGAAAAAGACAGAGTAGCGGCACTGTTTCTTTTTTTGGAAGTTCCCAGATGAAGTCGGTATTTATTTATTTTTTAAAGAATAAATTTTAAAGAAAATCGTTCAAAGACCCCACTTCATTCACAGGATTTTGGAGGCGGTCCAGAGAAATGCTTTTGCTGTAATGCGGTTGCAAAGCCACCACAACAGATGTCCGCAATGTCGTTTTCAGCATGCAGCTTTTACATGTTTCTGCTTTGTTCCTTCATCACTCTCTGAACCCAACTGTTATCAAGAGTAGCAGATATCCCCATATATATATATATATATATATATATGCATGTATGTGTTTGTGTACATGTGTGTATATATATTTTCTGAGAGCCAGCTTAACAAAGTGCTTTGAATATCAGACTGTGACTCTGGAGACCAGGGTTCGATTCCCAGCTCAGCCATTAAAGCCCATTGGGTGACCTTGAACAAGTCACATGCTCTCGGCCTCACAAATCTGAGAATGAAAAAGAAATAGGGCATCCTTGTGGCAGGTGCCGGATAGTTGCCAAAATATAGTTAGGGACAACAGAAACGTCATTTAGAGAATTTCTAAAAAACAAAGAAACCAGGAACTACAGCAAGAAATGGTGCAACTTTTGGACATATTTGTCCCATCTGGAGATGCTCTTTGACTCAAGACGTATTTTCCTGTGGCCAGAAGGGAATAAATAGTTCAGGACAACAGGAACGTCACTCGGATGCTTTTATAAAAAGTACAGCAATAAATACTACAACTTCCCCACAGATTTGCCCATAAGAAGCATCATTTTATGGGAGGCGTGTGTGTGTTTTAACAAAAGAGCACTGCCTGATGAAGAAATGTTGGTTTCTGAAAGCTAGCGTCAAGAAGGAAGACGTGTTTTAGTTGTCTTAATGAAGATATTAGTGCAACGTGCAACTCGAAATTTGTTCTGAACAGTCTGTATTTTGACTGTAAGTTGATTCTGTCCAAATCTGTTTCCATGTATATTTGCTGTCGTCGGCGTGTGCTTTCAATTCATTTCCAGCTTATGGCAACCCTAAGGCGAACTTGTCCCAGGGTTTTCATGACTGAGCGGGGATTCGAACCCTGACCTCCAGATGTGAAAGCTATTTCAAGTGCTGTTTGTTGTTGTTATTGTGTGCCTTCCAGTCATTTTTGTACTTATGGTTATGCTGGCTGTTTGCTGTAATAAATGGAAATTAAATGGGCGACCCGGCAGACCTATCATGGAGTTTTCTTGGCAAGATTTGTTCAGAGAGGGTTTGCCAGGGCCTTCCCCTGAGGCTGAGAGAGTGTGATAAAACTTGGTTTTATGGCCAAGCAGGGAATCGAACCCTGATCTCCAGAGTCCAACACTCAAACCACTATCTTTAAATAGGTCCAGAAACTTGGATAGCTCCTTTAAAATTTTCCACCACGAGCTAGAATGGATTCCCTATTGCACCGTCATAGAAGCCATTAGCCATTATGGGTTGAACATACCACAGGATGGCATCCCACCTTCCCACAAAATGCACCTGTAGATGAAAGTGGGTCTGGCACCACTTTGCCATTCCTGTCCCACATACAAAGTGTGCAAACTGTTGGGAAACGACACCCTGCTGAAACATCATTTGGCGATAGAAGCAACAGGACCAAATGGGACGCAGTCAATATGTTGTGCAGGTCCTGGGAAAGTTGCATCCTTGGACTTCCAGAATCCACATTCTGGGAGCGGTCATCCCTTTGCAAAAGTTAAAGTTTACAAGCTTTGGGTTTATGTGGCTAAGCCAGAATCAAAGGCAAATGTGAGGTCAAGTTGAGTTGCCCGATTGATTTGGGTAAGGACGAAATAGGTTGAGATGCGGAAGGCATATGTCACAGGAAGAGGAACAGAATGAGTGGCTTTGTATCAAAGAATAGGAGTGGGGTCGATACATAGGTGTTCGAGAGGCTTTTAAAACATGTATTGATGTGTTTGAGAGGGGAGAGAGGAAGGATTGTTCCTGGAAATTTTGTTACGCAACTAATCAAAATGTCTTTCTTATTCGCCACCACCCATCCTTCCAAATGCATGAAGCAGCTTTCTTCCATCTGAGTGCCCTTCGGATAGACTGGAGTGCAAATCTCAGCTTGGGTGGAAAGAATAGAAATAAAGCGTATAGTTTTTCGAGCACTGGCACATGTTAACAACAGAACTTGCAGAGATGCGAACAGATGTGGTTTCATGGTGAGAACAACAAACCCAGACTATATTATTCATACAGTCGTGCATGGGGGATAAAAGCTGTATGGATAACCCCAGAGTGTACTATTACCCTCTCTAACCCCAACTGTAAAATTGCATCCAGGAGCTGACTGGATATTCCCCATAGTCAGTAAATACTTGCAGCAGAGCCCCTAGGGTTTGAAAGGTACTTTCTAGGGATGTAAGCATCATGGAGTGGCGATGTTGGCCACAATTGTGGCATCGCTTCAAGGGCAACACATGCCTCTCATGCACCGCACATACATGTGGACGGTTCCACCTTAATCTGCGTTGAGACGTCTTTTGCTTGCATCCCATGAAACGGAGAGAGTTGGACACCGGGATGGAAGGCAGGGAGAACATTGTGAATCCAATTGAGGATTTCCCAATTTGGCATGTGTGTCTCTATGTACTGAGAGAAGGGAGCGAGGCTCGATTAGCCCTATTAAAGTCCCATTAGCCAATGTTCTCTCGGTGACAGTAATTAAAGCTCTTTAGGGATTTTGCAATTTTCTTTGTGCCATTAATGTCAGCTCTTTTAGTACATGCAAGGAAGGAAGAGGTCTTCAGCTTGGAGAGCCTGATTGGCGAAGAGTTGGGGGCGGACAAGGGACCAGAGTCAAAGGGTCCGATCCTCCCTGCTGCAGCTCCTGGGCATTTGATTTGGGTCTCTTGCTCTGTAATTGCGGTTCTTGATGTTCCCTCAAAACGAGAGGCTCTGTAATGAGCTTGTGCAGAAGGAGAGCATGGATCTGGGACCGGTGCCATGGGGGTGGGTTTGATCTGTGGTGTCACGGGAAGCAAAGCTTGTGAACGGGTGGTGTCCGCGTTCTTCTGCTAGGGAGCTCATTTTTCCTTGACATCTAGAAGAGTATTTACATACACTCTGGCATTTCGCACAGAAAAACTGGGACGGACGTGGCCATGCAAGCTCAGAGTGTGGTCAAGATGGCAAAAGTTGTGAATGAGGAAACACACACACGCAAGCGAGGAGTGGCTGCCCCAGTTTGCTTTTTCCTGAGATTCCTGGGAAGGGCATAATTCTCCTCTGAGTTCAGTGCAAACTACTTTTGCTCTTTGAACTCAGTTTGCAGCAATTGGAGTAAGCTGTCTGCAAAGGGGGAAAGTGAAGACAACCTGGGACATTTTAAAACCAGCAGAAAAGTGGGATGACAGGGGATTAATTGGGTCTATGTCTGTGAAATTGGATAGTAGCATTCATCGCCATTATTGAGGCTGTTGTTGAGAGTTGCAGCCAAACTTCTGGAGGGGATGCACTTTTGCCCATCTTTGATTTAAGATGACCCGACACCGTGGAGCAATAGGGCCCCAAACAGGATTAGCTTTAATCTCACAGGTCCAAAAAATGTAGTCAAAGAGATTTCCTTCTGCATGTCACCCAGGGTTGGGGCGGAAAAGGACTTTTATGGCTGAGGCTCTACGTTCGGGAGAGGACGGTGGTCACTAAATTTAACAAAAATGTTGCTTTCTTTCCTTTTCTCTTCCACTACAAAGGAATCTGGAGAGAACAGATCCCACCATCTTAAGAAGATTTTCACTCTGCTGTGTGAAGCATCCAGGTTTAAATTTTATTAGCTGCACCTTTGGTTTGGTTGTTATGCCCACTTTGAGACATGCATTTCTTTCCAAAATTGTAACTGGGAGCTGGTGCTATCCTAAATCACAGCTTTTTTTCCTCTTTTGTTGTTATAAAAACAAGTGTATTTCAGATTCTTAGTGCTGTCCTAAATCACAGCTTTTCCCTCCTCTTCTTGTTATACAAACAAGTTTATTTCTGATTCTTTTCACCTCCTCACGTTTGAGGGTCTGCTGCACTTTCTCACGGACACGACAACCTAATAATATTTCTTCCTCTGCAATTTTTGCACTCTTGGGCCACGGATCCGCTTAAAATGCACATCCTTTTGAAAGCCTTCTGTAAGAGCCGTGTTTGCATATAATGTATATACAGTGTAATCAGCTCCCCGGATAGCATTGAACCAGGCTTCGACACAGAACGTCCCTTGTTTTTCTAAAGGTCAAACGCTCGTGTCAGCTGTTATGCTATTAACGTGATTTGGTGGGAATAGAGAAACCTTCTCCGCAAGCACTCGGGGGGTACATAGGATTCCAGGCAGGGATAAGGCAGGAGGGTATATGTTCCTGAGCCAGAGAGAGACTCACGTACGCACTGGAAAGGTACATGGAGTACATGGGAACCAGAGAAGAGCAAAGTGTGGTGGAACAGAATCCACTTCATAGAGATAGGGGGTGATGAAGTGGGTGTGAAAGGCCTTGGAGATATGACGGGATGTACAATTAGGACAAATCCAAAACCTATGCCACGTACAAATCGAGGGCTTTTGGATTCCTTATGGACATGGGTTTGGGGTTGTTGTTGTCGTCCTTTTGCAACAGGTGCAATTTGGCATCCTAAGAGTGTCTTGCTTTTTGTCCTTTCTTGTTTGCTTCCTTTCCCTTCCTAAAGGACAGCTAAAAAAGATAGACGGATGTACAATTAGAACTAATCCAAAACTTATACACGTGCAAATCTAAGGTTGTATGGATTCCCTATGAACATGGGTATTTTTTATTTTGCAGCAGGTGCAGTTAGGCATCCTAAGAGTGTCTTGCCTTCCTTCCTTTCTTGTTTTCTTCCTTTCCCTTCCTGAAGGACAGATAAAAAGATAGTTGGATGTACAATTAGAACTAGTTCAAAACCTATCCAAAAGACTGCTTGGATTCCTTATGAACATGGTTTTGTTTTTTTGTAACGGGTGACACTTGCCATCCGAGTGTCTTCCTTTTCTTCCTTTCTTGCTTTCTATCCTTTCCTTCATAAAAGACAGATGAATGTACAATCAGAACTAACCCAAAACCTAGACACGTGCAAGCAAATCTAGGGCTGTGCTCTGGTGCCATAACAAACTACAATTCCCAGAAGCATGGAGTCATGGCAGTTAAAGTGCCATCAAACCGGATTCTTTCTGTGGTGCAGATGCAGCCTTAGTAGTATTTTTTAATCTATGGAGTGGTTCCCTATCAAGCCTGATCTGGCCTTGATATCCTTGCCCTTCCTAGACGAGACTAGAAAGCCTTTAAGGTCAAGCTGGAACTTTGCCTGGGTCATAACAGTGGCCCCAGTGTCTGTGAAATTGACAAGCATTAGATTCAGGGCACTCCGAAGAAAAGACTTCTTCTCTTTCGCTCAGACATGCGGCCTATAATTAACTAATGGAACTTGCCGCCACAAGATGGGGTGATGATGGCCCAAGGGTTGGGATGGCTACAAAAGGAAATTGAGGCAAATCCTGGAAGAGAAGGAAAGATTCCAGCACAGATGGGTTTAACGTGAACGCAGGGGAGGGGAAGAGGGAAAACAAATGCTAAGAAGATAAAACTAGCTATTGCTACCAGGATGACTATATATTTGGGTTTTCCTACTGCACACCAAGTTGGAAGTCTTGGGTCTTTTTGGCCCTATGGCTATGGATTTTGGGAACAATATTATAAATTGGGCTTTATGATGGGCCAAAGATCACCATTGACAACTGACACCACTCCATCCCCTCCCTAACCTGATCCAAAAGAACTTGGGTTACATTTTTATAATTCTGCATCTCAGGTGCTGTCTCTTGTTCCTGACCCATATCACTCCTAATTCCTGGCTCTCACTTTTGTGGTTGCTTAGGACATTTCCAAGCACTGGGTTGGGCAATGTTGAGAGGAACCCCTAAACAGATAGGAATTTTTTTTCCTTCTTGGGATAAATGTGTCAATCCCATCTACCTCTTCGTCCTTTGCGCTGTAACATTGCTCCTCGGGACCGGAGGGATGGAGGTTGAACTGAATTGATCCTGCAAGCCATGTAACCACATTGTAACGATATTCTGAGTTGCTTCCCAGATGCTGGGGAAGTTGCCAGCTCTCCGTCCTCATCTCCCCTCCAGACAGGCTTCATTTCCAACCTGAGTGCCAGGAATGGAAATGCAAGCATGCCCTAGAGAGGTTCATCATCAGATCACCATCTGTCCACCAGAAGAGACCCAGAAGCTGGTTTAACCGCTGCTAAAGGTGTCCTTGCATGCACCGTGGGCAGGTGGAAAGAACAAGATTTTGGCAGCTTCAACACATCCTCTAACACCGCCCTCCCTTTATTTTGTCTGTAGGCCAACTGAGGAGAGAAGATTCTTGAGATATGACTGAGATGTCCTTGCTTTGATAGTATTCCAGATTGGAGAAGACTTCTTTTCGAGACCTTCATGCTCCAACTCAGTGAACTTACTGTCCCAAGCATACCGAGCAGGACTTTCTCAATGGTAACACCCTGTTTTTGAAACTCCCTTCTGCTGGAGTAATAGTGGCAATTGTGCAGCCCATAGTCCATATGTAGCCTTTGGGGTAGATGACCCATGGGACCACCCCTGATCTTTCCCAGAGTCTCAAAAACCGATGCCTTCCCAACATTTCTTAGAAGAAAACCAGGATGCATGTGGTCAAGCCACATCAGAGTGCAGTCAAGGCAGCAAAAATTACTAATAGGGAAGAACAGGCAAGCTAGGAGATGCTGCAGCAGTTTGCTTTTGCCTGAGCCCACTGGGAAGGGGAAAATTCACTCTTCCTCCCATCTTCTTCCTCTCAATCGAGTGCAAACTACTAACTCAGTTTGCAGCAGTTGAGGTAAACTGAAAACAAAGGGGAAAGTAAGTGGCAGAGAAAGAAATCAGGACACCTGAGAAGCAGAGGAAAAAGTGGGACGGGAGAGGATGAAGGGGGACAGCTGGTGGGTATGCAACCACTTAAATAAACCTTTAATTCGCTAAAAATGCTTTTTCTAATGGGAAAAAAAGCTTTGAAGGGTGTGCTATTTTGCAATGGAACATTGCTCCTGCCCTCCGACTGCTCTTTCTGGATCAAATGTGTTGCTGTTGTTGAAGACGGAATGGCTTTGCAGCCTATTTGGTCTTGTTTTATCCAAGCGTATGGACATGGTGTGCCTCCCCTTCCTCCGCCTCCCCACCTCTTTTCCACTTGGCAGTTTTTTAATTGAAGAGTAACTGCTGTGAAATAGCAGAGGGAAGGAAAGAGGGCTGCTAATTGCTTCCAATGGAGAGATTGCAAGAGAGGGAGGAAATGGGTCTTGGGCATACAAACCAATGGGTTTCTGATGGATAGAGGCAGAGAGAGCGGCTTTGCTCTTTTTCCTTTGTGTTCCAATGCTTCCCCCAACAAGATTGGCCATACATGAGATGGCTGAATGTTTATCTGCCAGGATTAGATGTAGGAGCGAGAGAAGGCTGGCTCCTTTTTTCCCCCCTGGGTGAGAAAGCAGATAGGCAAGGCATTTATTTCCACCAAGACTGGAAACGGGGCTGCAGTGAGGGTGTTTGTGTTTTCCTATGCATAGGTGTATGCACCATGCCCTCTAACATTTCAGATATGAAAACCAGGACACATGTGGCCAAGCAACATCTGAGCGGAGTCAGGATGGCCAGGTTTATTGATGAGGAAGAACGTATCTGTTAGGAAAGGCTGCAGCAGTTTGCCTTTGCCTTAGCCTACTGGGAAGGGCAAGATGAATGATGGATTGACTGGTTGACAGACTGTATACCCAACTCTCTTCCATGCCAGCGTTCTCCGAAGATGCCAGCCACAGATGCTGGCGAAATGTCAGGGAAAAAACTCTTCCGGAACATGGCCACAGAGCCCGAAAAACCTACAAAACGAGTGACACCTCCAATATATATGCCTCTTACACATATGTGAACCTGGTTAATCCTCTGTCATGCCTCTTTTTCAGCTGCTTCTAAAGTGTCCCAGTTTCTCTCCCCTCCCCTCTACTTTCCCTCTCAAACAGGGCTTATTTCCATTGCTGCCAACTGAGTTCAAAGTGAAAAGGTAGTAGAAGAAAGAGGAAAGTGCAGAATCTTGCCCTTCCCAGTAGTCTCAGAGAAAAGCAAACTGCTGCAGCCTTCTCTAGCTTGGATGTTCTTCTTCATTAAAAACCTGCCATCTTGTCCATACAATGCTGTTGCTTGGCCACGCCATTTGGTTCCCATCGGTGAGATGCTGGAGGATAATGCTGTCACTATTTGGTAACTCTTAGCGCTCGATTACCAAACTATTCCAGGGCGAGGGAATTCATCCAAGAATACCTTGGTAAGTGGATGTCAAACACGATCTGTCTTAATCTCCAGAGATCCCCTAACCTCCTGTTCCACCTTCACCCACTTTCGTTCTACCTCTTCTAGGCCTCGGCAAAGCAATCGCATAATAGCTGCAGCTAATCCTGGCTTCATGGTCCATCTCTTTTTGTTACCATTACAATTAAAACTTGCTCTTGGATCCAGACGGTTTGCCTCCCTCCATCTCAAAACACTGATGAGAAAGCTGGCAGGAATTAGTGTCGGGGAATAACCCGAGTAGGAATGACCAATTTTGCACCCATCCCTTTGAATGCTGAAGTTGTTGTTGTTGTTATTTCTTACCCAAGCCTCTTCCCAAGGCTTGAGGGCAAGGTGCAACATAAAATCAAAATATATAACATAAAACATAAAATCAAATATATAACTAAACATATAAAACCATACCTCAGTTAAAACACATAAGCGGAGGGTTAAGATGCCCATTACGCATCTAAATCATCTGGACATAAAATTAAAAATATACCAATTTAAAATTTAAAAACTGGACTGGATAGGCCTGCCGGAAGAGATAGGTCTTTGATACCGTTTTAAATTTGGGCGGCATGTTTAGCTGGCAGCTCCGAAAGGCCCCCTCCAAAAAGTGAAAATGCTCCCATGCCCCTTGGAAGGTATTTGGGATCATCTGGAGGCAAGGCATTTTGATATATTTATTTTTGGCAGGGGTTTGGGCGATGGGTAGAGAGAGTCTCCCAAATACTCCAGGTTGAGATCCTAATGCAACCCATCCCAAGCCTTCCACACTTGCCTTGTTTTGTATCAGAGGAAAAAGTGCTCCAACTAGCAGGCATCACAATGCTGAATGCCCAGGCCCTTAAAACTGCAAAGTAGACCTCTCTACTCCAAATAACCTCAAGAAATGGTCAGGAAAGTTGGTTCCCCAGGGCAATATGGGGAAAAACACAATCGGTGGAAGTTTACCAGGCCAAGTCCTCGCCCATTCTTAGGCCAATGTTTTCCAGGTGTGGGAAAATCTGATGATATAACTTACTGTAAATCTTTAAAGGGAAACCGAAAACCACCACCAAGCGGGGCTAAGATCAATGTTAAGCCTTTCTCCTTGCATTTTTAGCCCCTGACTCACATGCTGTTTTCCAACCTGGCAGCCAAAAGGATATCACAGACAGAGAAGTTGGCACCCTTTGAAGGATGGATTTGCTGAAAAGAAGGCATCAGCGCAGCCATTAGCAAAATGCGGTCCGACAGGAAAGTCAGTTGGACACTGGGGCACATTTCTTAATGAGAGCGATTCTGGCCGACTCTTTTGAAAGGGGCGGTTACATAAGAGCTTAAGGAGAGCATGGTTTGGCCCCTTCTTCTCCCTTTGTGACTCAAAATAGTAGCGGGTCATTCCTGGGGGCGCATCCAAATTTGGCTTTTGCAATCCCATGATACGACGGACTGCCTCGACTTAAAGACTCTTGACCGCTCCTGCCAAGGAGGGATTTAACCCACTAAGCCAAAATCCTAACAACAAGCTGCAGTTGGAAACTCACCAGGGCTTCATAAAATGAAGTAGATTCCAATTAGGAGGAAAAAGATCCCACCTGAACATTGAGAAGAACTTCTTGACTATAAGAGCTGTCCAACGGTGCAATAAGCTGCTTTGGAAGGTGGTGGACTCTCCAACTTTGGGAGGATCTTTGAACTGGTGTTGGATAGACATCTTTCAGGAGTGCTGTAGATGTGTGTTCCTGCATGGAAGGGAGTTGGACATATTGCTCTTATGGCCCCCTTCCAACTCTATGATTCTATGAATGTTGAGAAACTGGAGCGTGTCCAAAGGAGGGCAACCAAAATGATGAAGGGTCTGGAAACCATCAAGCCCTATGAGGACCGCCTTAGGGAGCTGGGGATGTTTAGCCTGGAGAAGAGAAGGTTAAGAGGCGGTATGATAACCTTGTTTAAGAATTTGAAGGGATGTCCTATTGAGGAGGGAGCAAGCTTGTTTTCTGCTGCTCCAGAGAATAGGATGCAATGGAGCAGTGGATGCAGACTATAGGAAAAGAGATTCCAACCTCAACATTAGGAGGGACTTCTTGACAATAAGAGCTGTTCAACATTGGAGAGTGGTGGGAGTCTCCTTCCTTGGAGGTCTTTAAATAGGCTGGATGGCCATCTGTTGGGTATGCTTTGATTGAGAGTCCCTGCATGGCACAATGGGGTTGAACTGGATGGCCCTTGGGGTCTCTTCCAAATCTATGACTCTATGATTTTATGAAGTGAGAGTGACAAAAGACAAGAGTTTCTCCGAGAACAGAAGAACACAAGCATAGTTCTGTTGGATCGGATCGAAGGCATATCTAGTCCGAACCACCATATCACCGTCCAGTTGATGTTACTCAGCAACTGGCAGGGGCATCACTGAACCCCTTGTAATGCCACTGGTTATTAAAAGTATGTTGTAAGTATGAAGAAAGGAAGAAGAAAGAAAAGGAGAAGAAGACAGGAGCAGCAGATAGGAAAAACCGCCACCCTGTTCCAAGGCTTTAGACTTGTTGGTTAATATTTGCAAAATGCTTCAAAAATCTTCAAGCAACCAGCCCCCTTCCCCCAGAAAAACCCAACAAGGTTCACTGGAGCCAGAGCAGGTGTTTGCTGTGAGTTATTCTTTTACTTGCGCTCAGGACTCTCTGACAGGCAACTGAGAAGCATTCGTTCTGTTCAGAAAAGGGACAAAGCAATCTGGCAATCCCTGACCCGTGCCAAGGTGGAGGAGTGAAGTCATTGCAGGTGGACGAGGCTGGCAAATACCTGGCTGGGTTGGCGCCAAAAAGGCAGCTGCATTGGACCCACCGTGTGTTGGAGAAGAGAGCGGAAAAGGGGGTACATTGGTGCTTTTAACCCCCTTGGCAAAGCAAAGCAAACAGTGCCTTTTCATCTGCCATTGCGAGAGAATTTGGCCCATAAAGGTGTGGTTGTTTTCCACTTTTCGCCTCTTCACCTTTGGCATTTATTCTCGAGATTCCTAGACTCTGTATGCCACCGTGACTCAGGAACTTGTCTGGTTTTCATCGGTGAAATGTGATGATGTTGAGGGCTTTCATGTCCTGCGCCCATAGTTTTTTTGTGGGTTTTTGGGGGCTATGTTGTTGTAACATTACAACTCTGGAATACAGGTATTTGCAATAATGTGGCCATTCTCTGGAAGCGTTTAAACCTGACGTTTCGCCAGTGTGTGGAAGATGCCAGCCATAGGTGCTGGCAAAATGTCCGGAATAAACTCTTCCAGAACACAGCCCGAAAAACCCACAAAAAACTACATCTGTGAAATGTCGGTGGATGCACACCCCATGCCTACAGTGGCTGCTCCCGCCACACTCTCCCCATACCATGAAATCTGAGATTGATGGTAAACCTTTATCTATTAACACGGTTAAATGATTGATTGTTGTAGAAGGGGGTGAATGGGTTCATTGCATGGCCACGCGACCAGAGTCAGTTTGGGTGACAGATAGAGTGACTCAAGACGCAATGCGGTGGGGACCACAAGAGATTGTACAAAGGGCAAAGGCAAAGGCGGATCACAACACTGCAAGAGCAGGGGATATTCTAGAAGATGGCTCTTTTTGATTCAACTCAATGAAATCTGTAGAGACTATGGCTTCGTCTCCTTTCAGTTTCAGTTCAGCCATATTAGTGGGGGGCAGAGGATTCCCACCAAGTAGTTTTTCCTTTCCTTTTACTAAAAATACAGCTACATTTGAAAGCGTCCATGAAAATATTCTTTCATTAATATGGATATCGCAATCTCTCATGTCAGGGATTCAGCTCATTCCACATGTTTGCTTCCTAGTTAACACAGAGGACACCTCTTGTTCCCATGCTCCTATTATTATTATTATTATTATTATTATTATTATTATTCAAGATAAAAATGTTCTCTGCCTATCACATGGCAGAAAAATAACCAAAAAGGGGCTTTAAAAAAAATAGACAAAGCCATGCCTGTTATCAGCTTACCCTCGGAAATGTGAGTGTTTACCCACAAACGTCTGGGAAAAAGCAAGCGTTTATTTAGGTGCTGCCTTTTTTTCAGCATGGCTTTGGTTGGGGCTGCTGTAATTTCTCATCATCGTTCCGCTTTGCAATCTCTTAATACGGGAACAATCAAGATATTCTCTGTATTTACCAAACGGTCAACACCGATAAGGGAGAATTGGCCGGGAGGGAAAGGATTGCCACGTGAACGGCCTCGGCGAGGGGCGCGAGCGAGCGAGAAGTGAACTCCTTTCACGGAAGAGCCTTTTTCAAAAGGCACGAGAAATTGTATTGATTTAATTTATTTCTTTTAAATAGAAACCGGTGAGCGGGTCCCTTGCTGCGACTCTCTCTAGCAATTCAAGGCCTTGGGGAAAATCTACTCAGGGCTTGTTAGCCTGGGATAGATAGGGGGGGAAAAAGAAAATTAGACCCCCGTTGGGAAGTGTTAAAATCATAGAAATGTAGACGCATTGTGCCAAAGGACTCCCTAGCTCCAGGTCAGAAGTCTGGAGGATCAAAGCCGCTACTCTGTTGCCATAGAGAGAAATTAATTTTGCACCGTCGACTCGCGTGGAGGGTGCTCACACGTGTCCGGCTCACCCATGTGTAGACCTGGCACACACAACCGATCGATGATTCGAGGGTGACAATGAACATCTCCAGATTGGGAGATTGTGATGTTGTTCTCAGGGCTTCTTTCCCCCCCGTCAAATAGCCAAACAACGACTAGTGTCTTGTTGGTGAATTGCGATGGCGTCCAGTGTGGCATGGTGGTTGGAGCGTTGGACTACAACTCTAGAGACCAGGGTTTGGTTCCCAGCTCAGCCATGAAACCCACCGACAGAAGCTTATGCTACAACTTCTTTTGGCACAGTTCGTCTCAAAGGTGCTACAAGATCCCTTTGCGTACTAATCCTCCAGATTAACGTAGGAGTTTATCATACTACGGAATTTGGGGGTATAATGCAATGGCAATCCGAATGCAATCATGGGGTTTCACGTAATTGCGTGTTAAAGTATCTCACGCAATTTCAGGCAATGGGGGGTCATTTTGGGGAAATGGGAAGTCATTCTGAATGCATTCCGAATGCAATCAGATTTCACAGAAATTCACTAAACTAGCGAATTCACGTAATTGCGAATTGGCTCCATTCGCAATTGAGAGAAAGTCCTCCCATGTGATAAACTGCATAGTTATTGCTCTGAATCAATATCTCAGATCCCCCCCCCCCCCAATCCTACCTTGTAAGCATCTCCCCAACAAAAGGTGGAGTAGAGTGAAAACATAAGGCTGAACTAGAGTGAAAAAGAAAACACAAGACCTGAGTAAGGCGGTTGAAGGTTGAGTGACTTGTGGGCCCTCATTCACAAGGTTGCCATGAATCTTTTCCAAAGTTATGTTTTGATTCTTGAGATTCTCCTCAACCTACTGATACATCCCTTTGTGAGTCGGGTGGTTTAGGCTACATGAACAACAACACTACAGGTGGATAGACTCAACCAAGGAAGCCACAGCCCTGAGTTTGTAACATCTCCAAGACTGCTAAGATTCCCATTCCTGGAAGGTATGATGTGTTGTTGCTTTGTTAAAGTATATAGCTAGGGTAAATACAGCCAGTACTGCCTAGTAGTTTGAACGTTGGAATAAGACTCTGGAGACGATGGTTCGATTCCCAGCTCGGACATGAAACCCACTAGGTGAACTGGGGCAAGTCAAGGAAAGCCTCAAGGAAAGGAAAAGAGAAACCTCCTCTGAACAAATCTTGGATGGGAAAACCCAAAAAAACAACCATGATAGCTTCACCTTAGGATCGCCATAAGTCAGAACCAACTTGAAGGCTCACAACAAGAACAGAGTATACAGCCAAGAACAAATCAAGCCTGAACCCTCCCTACAAGCTGGGATGACTAGAAGAGACCCCAAGGGCCATCCAGTCCAACCCCCTGCCATGCAGGAACTCTCAATCAAATCATCCCTGATGCAGATGGCCATCCAGCCACCATTTAAAGACCTCCCAAAAAGGTCTTTAATATTTTGGCCATATCACGAAAAGACACGACTCATTAGAAAATGCAGTGGAAGGTAGGAAAAGACTACCTGGCAAGTGGATAAGCTCCATCAAGGAAGCCACAGCTGCCCTGAGTTTGCAAGACCTGAGCAAACCTGCCCTGAGTTTGCAAGACTTGTGGATGACTTGGAGGTCTCTCATTCATAGGGGATCAACATAAGCCAAAGTCAACATGATGGAAGTTAACAACCACAAACACTGGCAGCCCTCACATAGACAACGGAGGGAATTATTACGGAGGAATCCAACCAAGGCTCTTCCATTTCATATCAACTTTGGCCTTCAGATGCATACAACGTAAGGACAGTGGTTTTTTGCTCTCGTAAGTAACTGAATAACCATGGACTCTTTTCAATATGGTTTTGGAGAGCATTGCCAGAAATTTGCCGGAGGGTTCACACATCATCATCATCATAATTATTTCTTTGGGGATTTCTGGTGGTGAGCGATAAAACTAGACCAGAAAATCTTATTAATGGGTTTGCGAGTGTGAAACGTAAGTTAAGCATTAATTACGTGACTCAGGAATTGCATCATCTACCAGCTGATAATGATTCACAAATATTTGGGTAGCTGAAAGGCCGAGGGAAGTGGGAACGTTACATAACCATAAATAGAAAGAAGGAAGTATTATTATTATTATTATTATTATTATTATTATTATAGTGGTTCAGCTCAACATTAAAAAATAATTTATCTGGAGGAGAATAAATCCCATCTATATTAGTTTTCTCTGTCTAGCAGCACCTAGGCTGATACTTTTTTGGAGGATCCCCAAAAGATTATTTGTTTTTTGGCTTTTGTTTTATTATGATTCGCTTCATACTGTATACAATTCTGTTTCCCGTTCAGATGTCCCGCAGAAGCTAACCACAACCAAATCCATAATAGAAAATATTATGCAAAAAGTAATAATCAACATTGCAACAAAGCCATATGTACCAATCGAACTAGAGCAGGTGAGAAGCGAACAAAACGTGTAAAAATAATGCAGCTTGGCCCTGCTTTAAGTGCCGAAGCTCCATGCTATGGAATCCTGGGATTTGTCCTTTTACGAGGTCTTTCGCCTTCTCTGCCAAAGAGGGCTGGTGTCTCACAAAACTAGAAATCCCAGGATTCTGTAGGATGGAGCCATGGCATTTAAAGTGGTGCCAAATTGCAATATTTCTACAGCAAAAATGAACCCAAAGAGGGAAAGCGGAAGGAGGAGAGAGAAACTGAGACGTTTTAAAAGCAGCTGGAAAAGTGGGATAACAGAGGATTGATATGGACTGTCCATAAAACATTGGGACAACCCCACACTCCAAACCCCTGTCTCTCCTGTCATCCTAGTTTTTGGTACAGATGATGATGATGATTGCTTTTATCTTGCAGCTCATTCATGCATCAATCCTTCCCCTTCCATTATCCAAATCTGAGACCTAAAAGTACTGCCATGCAGCGGTTCGGGGAGCATTTTTGTTATACAAAAACCAGACCTCAAACAGAGCTGTTTCCACCCCTGTCTTTATAGTCCTTTTTCTTTGAATACTGACTCTCAAAGGACGCCAGCGCAGTATCATCCTCCCTACCATATTTCTAGGACACAATAATCTTCTGTTTATGATGCAGGTTTATGTGAGTCTTGAAGGCCAACTTGGGAAAGGGCTTTGTTGTGCCTTCGGTCTTGCAAAAGCTGGAGTTTGTTAGGGGATTTAGCTTTACAAGGAAGGCCCAGGGATGGCAGGTTTTTGTGGTCCAGCGAGGGATTGTTTGGTCGGCGCTTATCTGTCCGATGCTGTTTTGACGGACTCCGTGTTCTGCTGCTTTCACCTCAGAAGCTGATACGGTGGTGGAGAAATATTCTTTGAGGAGATTAAGGCTGGTTGCAAAACCAGCCCAGGGTCGGTCGGACATGGTTTGGTAACGCACAGAAAGTGCAAATATGGGAAATGGGAATGGGGTGGAAAGAACTGACTCGAGGAAAGGATTTGGGCTTAGTCCGCAGGTACAGGAGTTAGTATGAGAGCGTAGTGTAATGGTTTGAGCGTTGGACTATGATTTATAGTTTTTTGTGGGTTTTTCAGGCTCTGTGGCCATGTTCTAGGAGAGTTTATCCCTGACGTTTCGCCAGCATCTGTGGCTGGCATCTTCAGAGAATGCCATCTTCAGAGAATGTTGGACTATGGCTTTTAGAAACCAGGGTTCGAATCCCAGCTCGGACATGAAAAACCTATGTGTGACGGGCAAGTCACACTCTCCCAGCCTCAAAGGATTTGCAACGGCAAAACCGTTCTGAAGAAACTTTCCAAGGAAACTCTGTGACATGGTCTCCTTCGGGTCGCCATGTCCATAGTTTCAGTGTGGTTAGAGTGAAAATTCGGTGAGTAAAGAAAAATGGAAAAAGAATTTCAAAATTTAAAATGTAAGTGTTTAAGTTTTTAAATTCCAAACCTAAAGCCTCTCTTACCATGTCCAGCATTTTAAAGGGACGCAGGCGAAGGCCATAGCCCAAAAAGTCAAACGTTTGGGGAGCAATGGTGTGACCCTGCTTTGTGTGTTACCTGGTGTTGTCTGAACCCCCTGCACCATCCTAGGACTCTTTCAGATGTGGGAAATTGGAAGTATAATCCAAGGGCAATCCAAATGCAATCCTGGGGTTTCACGTTATTGTGAATTAGAGCTTCTCACGCAATTTCGGGCAAAAGGGAAGTCACTCCGAATGCAATCATAGGTTTCACGTTATTGCGTATTAAAGCTTCTCACACAATTTCGGGCAAGGAGGGGTCATTTTCGGGTAATGGGAAGTCATTCCAAATGCCTTCCAAATGCATTGGCTGCATTCGAAGTTGGGAGAAATTCCGCCAGTGTGAAAGAGTCCCTAGTGATGCCCCTAATGGGCAGCATGCCACCCATTTAAACCATAAGTTGCCTTTTACAACCCAAGGAAGTTTTCTAACCCTTGGCGATTTTGAAGAGGGGAAACCGAAGAAGAAACTACAACTCCAAGGAGTGGTCCAGTTGGCTCTTCCAGCTTCAGAGCCAGTGAGACCAAGAAGACCCTCTCCCTTTTTTCCACCCAGTTTGGTGGGACAAGGAAGATAACCTCCCCAGAAGATCTCAAAACTTCGGGCATGTTCACATAGGGGAATGTTCAGATAATATGGACCTGAGCCATATAGGTCTATGTTAGAAAGCCAGTGTGGAATAGTGGTCTGAGTGTTGGATTATGGCTCTGGAGATCAGGGTTTGCTTCTCCGCTTGAGCACTGGGAGAAATAAAGGAAAACAAGTCCGACTCTCTCAGCCTCAGAGGATTTGCAATGGCTAACCCCCTCTGAAGCTACTTGCCAAGAAAACCCTATAAGACAGGTTCGCCTTCGGGTCGCCGTAAGTCGCAAGTGACTCGGGGGCAGGCACACAACGACACCAACAAATTTCCTCTGCCACCTGCTAGTCATGTTGCGGATGGGGGCAATCTGCTTTTCCTCTGCCCTCTTCTTTATCAATGCCGCATTGTGCAACCCTGAAAAAGAGACCAAACATTGTGATTGTCGATGACCCAGCCTTGCAAAGATTGTAAGACCTGTAGCGGAAGAGAAAGTACAGGACGTGAAGTTATCCCCCCGGAGAGGCAGCTTTTCGGAATGGGAGATTAAAAAAAATTTGGCCAGATAAACCGCGGTGTGCAAATTTGCTTAACGTTCGAGCGTTGTTACTGGCATTGTTTAACTATAACTTTTGGTGCAGACTGCCTCTCTGTTCTGTGCCGTGCGGGGGCAGAAGGTAGGAGAAGGTTTTGTTGCTCTGCCGCCTTTTATGAATAGTTTTGATCCTACCCCGAGGCCCTGTACTTTCTGGCAAGTCACAAAACAAACTATTTCCAGAACAGGAGGGAAAACTTCACACCTGAGGAACGATGGATCCGGTTCAGACCGACTCCGAGTTGCTCTCTGCCGGAATCTCTCTGGTTCCTTTTGGGAAAAGCCAACTGGGTCTAAAAATTGTGTCATCAATCTGTTATGCCACTGAGTCTATTATTTATTATGATGAGCACACGTGTCCTACAGTTTTTGCGGAGGAAAACAGAGACTCTTTTGTTGTTGCGTGCCTTCGTTTCTGACTTGTGGCAACCCTATCATGGGCATTTCTTGGCAAGTTTCTTCAGCGGGGGCTTGCCGTTGCCATCCTCTGAGGCTGAGAGAGTGTGACTTGCCCAAGTGGGTTTATATGGCCAAGCCGGTATTCAAACCCTGGCCTCCAGAATCCGAATCCAATACTCAAACCACTGCGTCATGCCTCTATTTTCATCATAGGGATCATTGCCTGGAGTGACCACATACCATGAAAACTCCAGCCTTCCTATTGTATTCATTTAAGGTTAAATTCTCATGGAGTTTTCTTGGCAAGGAGGAGGCTTTGCCATTGCCTTCCGCAGAGGCTGAGAGAGTGTGACTTCCCCAAGGTCACCCAGTGGATTTGCATGGCGAAGCTGGAAATTTAATCCAGCATCGTAGTGTGACACTCAAACCACTACACGCAACCCCCTGAATCCCAATGATGACTGGGAGCTCTGGGAATTGTAGCCTGAAAAACGACCTTTTCCAAGATCTGGGAGTTTCTAGGAGTTATAGCCTGAAAAAGTAATGGTTCTAAGATCTGGGAAAGCTAGATATGAGCTTCCTTCACTCCAAAGTGACCTTACTGAAGGTCAGAATTTCATTCAAGACATAGCTTAGGTTCTCAGTGGGTTCCCTTAAACGGTAACAATTTTGGAGACGTGTTCAAGTGGACCTAGAAATCCTTCCATGAACGCTTCATTGGAAGAGTTACTGCTAAGGCAAGTGCATCTTACCCAAAGATCGTGTGATCTTTCGTCAGTCCCAGATGGGACACTGAGATGCATATATATATGTAAATTATATATATATATAAATATATACGTTTTTCCAAAGAGTGAGTCATCTTGGGCTGACTTAAGCCGACAATTTGACCACAAAGCCCACCTAGAAGCAGTTGCATAACCATGAGCCTTTCAGTCCGGGGAAAACAGCGAATGCCAGTCTAATTGGCAAAATGCTAAATCTAACTCTCCCTGGTTTTGCCCAGATTTTATTAAAAGCTTTCCTCCAATCCTTCCTTCAGGCGATAGCTACAAACCAATCGCCAGCTTTTTAATTAACAAGGTATCTTCGCCCTCGGGGGACTCTTTCCGTTGTTTTTTCCATGAGCGTTTTCAATATTTTTGGGTTTTATAGCGGAGAGTAAAAGACAAATCGGGATTAAACCAGCTTGCATGGAGAAGCCCGCCAGATCGAGCCCAGAGCTGGAAAGTTCTTGCCTTGACTGGCACCATTCGCTTGGCATGACGCTCTTGACATTTTGCAAGGAAGAGGCTGGTACATGCCAAGAAACAAGTGGAGCCTCCTGATTTTTATCATTCGCCATCGTCACCATCATATTTTCTTAAGACCGTGGCCTTTTCACGCTACGCATTTGTAGCTCTGTGATCCCACTGTTGACTGCTCCATCCATAGGAGTCTTTATTATTCATCACGATAAGGATAAGTTATTTTGACACTTGGAACTGAGTTGGCAGCGGTTGAAGTTAGCTGAGGACATCTTTTTTGGGGGGTGCTTTGATAGTGTATTCCTGCATGGCAGGGAGTTGGACTGGATGGCCCTTGAGGTCTGTTGAAACTGTATGGACTTTATCAGATGGGAGGAATTTCTCTTTATTGCAAATGAAGCCAATTCAAATTCATGTGAATTCGCTAGTTTAGCGAATTCACATGAATTCACATTGCGTTCGGAATGCGTTCAGAATGACTTCCCATTACCCAAAAATGACCCCCCCCCAATTGCCTGAAATTGTGTGAGATGCTTTAATTCGTAATAACATACAACCCATGATTGCGTTTGGATTGCCATTGGATTATACTTCCAATTTCCAACATCTGATAAGGTCCTGTGATTCTATGATTCGATGAACATGCGCACGCTGAAGCGTGAGCGTTCACATCGCTGCCATTGAATAACATGGGTCACGATCGGAACCAACCCTTCACCGATAACGGAGGGCCCACTGTGCTATGATGGAGCCCCATGCCCTGCTAGAAACATTGAATGGTTCAATTGCCCCTTTGGAAGAATGAATGGTTAAACTGTCTCATTGGTTAAATCTCCCCTTTGGATAGAAGGGGCCCATCATGATCCTGAAGCCGTTTGATGGAGATCCTCACTTGCCCATTGCCCTACATTTGCTCTCCGAAGCACTCTCCAATTAAGGCCAAATCTTTTATTTCCAGCTCGACTGGAAACGGTGCGTCGCCGTTATTTCACATCTTTTTGCCCAGTGACCTAGTTCTCCCCGAAGCCTAACGGTGACACACCGTTCCATTTAGACACTCCAGACCATTGCCACAAAGCTGGCTCTATAGGGCCGAAAAGAAGTCAACCCGATCAATGACCAGAACTTCTCATCTTTTCATCGATCGCCACCAAATATATCCATGGTTTTGTTGTTCCTCGGCCTCCGCTGCCGCTTACTCATTTTCTTCCGAAGTCTGAATTAAAGATTAGGTGCCTTTAATTAATGCGCGGATCCAATATTTGCCGCACAAAAAAGTCAAGGCTGCTAAGTTGCCGGCAAAAACCTATTGTCGGGTTATTTTTGTGTGTGGATAGGTTGTTCTTTTTAGCCTTGTCCTCTTTCTCGGAGATGAGTTTTACAAATCCAAATGCGCTTTAATACAAAAAAAATGAAAAATTCGTACACAGTAAAGCGGTCTCAAACCAAATGAGCAAAATATAAGGCTTGCCTTATTATTAGGTGGGGGAAAAACCCCACAAAATTTGGCAGATCCTCTCTCGTGAGCGGAGATTGTGAAAAGAGGACACCTGGTTTCACCTGCCCAAGCACTGCTCCAAATTTCTCAGGGAAATAATAGTGAATATTTGCTGTTATTATCTTTTTAACAAAGACCCCCTGCCGTCTCGGCCTGTTTGAGCCCAGGGCTCTTTCTATAGTACAATAAAATCATATTAAAGGCTCATCCTAAAGCACACCCGGTGGGTTTTTAATGGGAGAAAAGAGACACAAGGGGGACGAGGGCATAAAAGAGGGAATTGGTGTTGAATCCCTTTCGAAACAACTTGAATTAAAATAACAAAAAAGGCTTTCTCGATTGGGTTTAAAGGTAAAGAGGGGGAAATAAAATTAATTATGTGCAGGTCTCGCACAAGGTGGATATTTGGCTCGATCTGTTTTGACTGGCCTCTGTTAAATGAACATACTCTGTTAGAAAAGACAGAAACTGCGCTACCAGTGGATTGAGTCCATTAAGAAAGCCGTGGCCCTGAATTTGCAAGACCTGCCCATCCTAACCATCCATGGGAAAAGGCCTTATATCTATTCATATCCAAGTTATATTTGTCCCTCGTCAAACCAATAAAACCAAGACCGTTGGTGAAAACATTCCCCATGGATACCAAAATCCGTGGATGCTCATTTCCCGTTAAGTACAATAGCACAGCGAAATGGTGTCCCTTATAAAAAAAGGGCAAAAAGAAACTTTGCTTTGGGGATTTATATTATTTTTGATTATTTTCGAACTATAGATGATTGAATCCATGGATAAAAAAAAGTCAGGGGATACAGAGGACCAACTGTATTTTGTTAGAAAAGACACAAACAGATTGATTCCATTAAGTAAGCTATGGCCCTGAATTTGCAAGACCTGAGCAAGAGAGTTATCCTGGAGGTCTCTTCTTTCATAGTCAAAGTCAACTTGTTGGCCAATGACAATAACAAGTGAATCATCTTTGCAATTTTTCAGACTGGGCACACTATTCATTCAGAATAGAGGATGCTTTGCTTCTCTCACCTATAGCCACCAAAACCCTAGTAATGACCATCAGGATCCAAACTGTTTTTTAATGCATGGAATCTGGAGATAGGAAAGTTAGTAAAGACTTTCCTATCTCTGGATTTAATGCGTTTAAAAAATGGTTCAAACTCTGGAGGTTAATGCAACATCTCTGGACTTTTCTACACACCTGAGGGGTGGCACATATATCAGGAAATCCCACAACCTGTTTCCATCTTCTCGCTTTGGTCTTTAACCAGTGACTCTGTCTTACGGAAGTGTTACATCTAACTTATACTTCATATCCAGCAACTCCACTTAGGATCTTGAAGAAGAATAGAAATGGTCGCAGCTTAAAACAGTCGCTGTTTCTGCCCTGTGTCCAGTTTTTCAGATCTCTGTGCCAAAAGTACACTGGGAATGCTTTCTGATCAAACAGTGGAGGAATGAGAGGATGAATTAACTGGAAATTGCCACAAAATGGATTGGAGGTTTTGATTGAGGCTGTATATTATGCTAGAGGAAGGACTGTTCAGGACATTTCCCCTATGTTATATATCTAGAGTCTGTTTGCTGGTTATGATGGACTCTGGTCTTTTTATCATCCTTTTATAACCTCTTGCCATGGACCAAAGCTGGCCTCAGAGTGATCTTTGGCACTATTTGACAAGTGCCCATTTAATGCCGGCCTGAAACCCCAAGGTGCCATGGTTGCCTGTTAGAGCTGGCAATATTGGGTTTCACGGATGAACGATCTGACTCAGTATAAGGGCGTCCGCCTAAATTCCTGAGCAAAAAGTCTCCGGTTCAATCCCAAGTGCCTTCTTCAGGGTTTTGTAAAATAAACCTTTCCTGCAATCCTGGAGAGCTGTTGCTGACAGTCAGTGTTGGCAGTACCGGCCCAGGGTCCGACTCCATAAAGGCAGATTCTCATGTTATTGTGTAACTGTGCATTCCTCGTTGCCCTCTGAATTGCTCATTTTTGTGTCCCGACGCACCTTTTAATGAAGTGTAATAAACACATGCCATAAAGGCACCTTTGCCCGGAAAGCCTAGGACAATCTCTAAACCCCGCAGGAGTTTTTTTTTCTCTTTTCTTTCTGCAAAACTCTCAGAAAGATAAGCAATGATGATGAATATATTGGCTTAATGGGTTTGCTGTTCCCAAAGAGCCTGATTGATAACCCCAATCGAGTGGTCAGGACACGGTGTTAACATTCTCTCTTTATCAGACCCGGTATGCGTTTCACAAGAGGCAAAGCGGCTGTGGATATTGTCCTTTATCTGTCCTCGTTTTGCAAGGGCCTGTGCGGGAGACATATTTATTTCATTTAGACCACATAGACCACTGTGGCACCTTGAAACAGGCTGATCAAACTTTGATTTTCCATTTTATATAAGGGACACCATTTTGCTGTGCCGTTATATTTAATGAGACTTGAACTTCCACGGATTTTGTTATCCATGGGGGGGATCCTGGAACCAAACCCCAGCGGATAACAAAGGACCCGCTGTAATTTGAATCCGCAGGTTCTCATTTCTAATCACTGTCCTGTAGGTGCTTTTTTCCTGCTTTGCGAAAGCTGGCTTCTTACGCCGCAAAGGTGACGCAGGCTACAGTTAACGTTGTGGCAACAAAAACGAGGAAAAGGGGCTCCCTATGGCAGGTGACGACAGATTTGAGTTGGCCCCAGGTCTCCAAAGATTGGAGCCTGTCACTTTAGGGCTTCCCTATGGACCTGTGCCTTGTCGCCCTTTAACCCCGGGGATTATTTGGTTGTCTTTTTGCAAAGTGCCCACGTCAAGACGTTGTGAAATCCCCTTCCCAAGAGGTGAAATTTTCAAGAAAGAGGGCCGGTCGGTTGAGACTGAAGCAACGGGTCTCTCCATTTGCTGTCCAGTTAATTCCCAGTAGCCTTGACATTTTCTCTGATAAGGACAGTAGCTTCTTTAGAGACGGATAAGCTGAGTTTGGGCTTTTTCTTTCTCCTTCCTGACCGAAGCTCAGAATTCACTCCAGTTCGGCCTTGATTTATTTGGAGGAGATTTTCACCTCCATCCCCCTTGATCCTGAGATAAATTCCACCTTGGACAGGTCCATCTTGATAAATTCCATCTTGACTTCCGTTCCCACCTGCCGTGACTTTTCACAATATTGTTTTTTTGCCCCAGAGCGGTAGATTGCTTTCACCTTTCCTCCTTTTCAAACACATCAGGTTCCCCTTTGGACTATAAAGATACCTGTCCCAGGAGTCGGTTTCCGTGCAAAGAGCGGCAAAGAGCAGATTTTATCGGACTCGCCGGCTGAGTTCCTTATCTTTATTTCTGTTGCGGGTCTCTCTTGTTGTATACATGACATGCTTGGCTTGGGATGTTATGCCAGAGGAAGGCAAGATGCTGAGTAAGAGAAGGAATTGAGCTGCGAACTTGATGACCGAGAAAAGCTCTGGCGACCGTTCGCAGGCTGCAATTTGGTTTCCCGATGGAAAGGACAGAGAATTATAAAGTCGGGTCACGGTTACAGCGGAAACGGATTGCCTTCCGCACCCAAACCTCTCCCACCGATTCTCAGTCTGCAATGAATAACTCTCCCAATATTGTGAAGTCGAAGGCTTTCATGGCTGGCATCCATAGGTTTTTTTGTGGGTTTTTCGGGCTATGTGGCCATGTTCTAGAAGAGTATATTCCTGACGTTTTGCCAGCATCTGTGGATGGCATCTTCAGAGAAGATGGGTATATTTAGTATATTTCTCTGAAGGTGCCGGTCACAGATACTGGCGAAACGTCAGGAATAAACTCTTCTAGAGCATACCCATATAGCCCGAAAAAACCACCAAAAACTATCTCCCAATATTTACCAGATGGTCAACTGCTGGCCAAGGTGGAATTCTCATTGGCATCTGAAGATCCACCGGTCATAAAATGAGGGGTCTTATTTTATAATAGTAGTAGTAGTAATAAAATGTATGTATATTCCGCTTCTTCCCGTAGGATCGAGGCGGCTTACAATCGTGATAAAATATAATGCAACAATGCAATGATAAAATCCAAATATAACAGTACAAAATATAACAAAATGTAACAATACATATGCAAATAGGAGCCAGTGGCTTGTGGTGATTTGAGTGATAAGAGGGCAGAGTTCGAATCACAGGATGCCTTGCATTCTTTGCTTAAAAGGGTGGGATATACATTAATAAATTATGCACACAATGCAACCAGTGTAGTGCAGTGTAGTGTAAAGTAGTGGTTTGGACTAGAACTCTAAGGGAGCAGGGTTCAAATCTTCGCTCAACCATGACCTTGGGCAAGTCACACTCTCTCAGCCTTAGAGGAAGGCCACAGCAAACCTCTTCTGTGGACGCCTTGCCAAGGAAACCCTATCTGTGTAGAGCCGTTGTGGTATAGTGGCTTGAATATTGGACTATGTCACGCACATCGCTCCGGAACGACCCAGATTTCCCAAGCCTTCCTGGCGGAAAGGTGAGCGCGAAGGAGCCAATGGCTCTGTAAATACTCCACTCAAGTAGCAACCCAGGCAGAAAAGAGCCATTTATTGTCCTAATGGCTCGATTAAATCCGGCTTTCGCGTGCTCCAACTGGTTACCAGGGAGTCCGGCCCCGGGTTCTGGTCCTCTCTCTGTACATATTCTGGTGTGCACAAAGGTGAATCGGTTTCACGTGTCTGAAATCTCTTAAATCCAGCCTTCCTAAAACCTGGCGTCCTTCAAACCTGATGGATTAAAGGGCCCAGAATCCATCAAGTGGTGATGGAGCCAGTTCCCAGACTTCCCCAGTCAGCTGCAGGACAACAAACTGGGAAAGAGGGTGGTCAAGATGGGAGTTTTTTAGTCTCCCTGTGTCCTAGGTTGAAGCTGCACTGCAGAATTAATGCACTTTGACAACGCTTTAACTGCCATGGCTCCGTCCTATGGGATCCTGCGTTTGTACTTTGCGTCGGCACCGGAGCTCTCCTATAGAGAAGTCCAAATATCCCACAAAACTATAAATCCTAGAATGCCACAACACTGAGCCATGGCGGTTAAAGCAGTGTCAAACTGAATTATTCCCAGAGTGCAGATTCGACCCTAGTCACATAAGGGACCTGTGGACTGCACAAACCCCACTGCAAAACAAGCACCGATTTTTGTTTTGCCCCCAATGCCCACCAAGGGCAGCGGGGGCATATCCGCCATGCTTTTAGGGCCTTGCTACGGAACATTTGAAGCCCAGAAGAGGACTTTTTTCAAAACAGAAAATGACCAGAAGTCAGTTCTGTTTTTTTAAAAAGGTCTTTCCTGAGCCTAAAAATGACCCAGGGGGTCCCAGAACATGACCCAAGAAAGCAATAAAGAACGCATTCTGGGTTGAAATAATTTTACAACAATACAATTGCAAAAAATCTTTTTTAATTCCTAGAGTAAGACAGCCCTTGCGGGAGCAAGTGGTCCACAAACTACGCTTTGCCCCTACCCCTTGCTCTAAAGGGAAACTATATGCCACTTATTCTCCTTTGCCGTTCTTACAAATGCAGAAACGGAGGCGGCTTTTTTAAAAGGCGAGAGTCACCGCTCTTGATCTACTCCTATTTACTTTCTCCCTCTTGACCCAGGCTAAGAGTCAAGCTGGCATAAGTAGGTCAGTTTCGGCTGGAGCTTTCCGTCATAAACCCATGTCAAAATGAAATAAAACTGGCGGGGCTTTCTTTTCATGGGGAATAATGTTTTTTTGGTACATGTTCCTATCTGTGTTTACAGAGAGCCTGGCACTTCCACCTTGACCAAAGATTTAAAAATCAGTTGGTAAGGAGGTCTGACTATACTTTAACTCTTATCTAAAAAGAAACCATCTCTGATGAAAGGCAAGATATAATCTATCCAGAAAATACTGATGCCTTCTACTCTCTCATCCATCCAATCTTTAGTATGAACACAAACAGATATACCTGCTGGGATTTTGTAATTTCTTTGGCATTGCTTTTGATTCATCCTTTAGGCCCTTTGTTACATGCTGCTAAGTTTTACTCTCGACTTATCCATGGGCCATATCAAGATCCATAATTTTGGCCTGCAAACCTACCCTTGACTTATATATGAGGTCGACTTATAGTTGAGTATATACTGTATTTCTTGACCTGAAGTCTCAGATCCTAGATCATCTGGCAGCTGATAGATAGATTTATTTACTCCTTCCTCTGCTTATTTAGAATATTTATCTCCCACTTTATAGCTCAAAAAAGCTCTTTAAAAACAGTAGGGGCCCATTTACAGTAAACAATTCACAGTGCTATGATTCCGCTTTAACTGCCATGGAATAGTAGGATTTTCTGCCAAGGGAAGAGTATGGAGAACTCTCAAGCAAAGCGCTCTAGTGACTCCTCGAGTGACTTTCAACTTTGCATCCAAAGGTAGAGACGTGTATTATAAGCACAATATAGGATCCAGCGGGGTATAGTGGTTTGAAGGTTGGATTACAACTCTAGAGACCAGGGTTCAATTCCTGGCTCGGCGGTGGAAACACATTGCACTCTCTCAGCCTCAGAGAAAGGCAACGGCAAACCTCTTTGGAACAAATCGTGCCCAGAAAAACCCATGATAAAGTCGCCATATGTTGGAAATGACTTGAAGACCCACAACAACAACAACAACAAGAACAACAAGAAGCACATTATCCCTGGGAAGAGATACAATGGGCAACCTATCCAGCCGACGATATCTTCCTTAACTAAAGTATCACTTTCAAAAAGGTGGCCGAAGGTCTTCTGGTTTAACCTGGCTTTAATTGAGGCAGGGAAGCTCCTGCAAAGAACTCTCAATAGGATTCACAAACTCAGCCCTTGCAAAGGTTATCTGTTTTATCTTAATTGCCCGCAGCAATGACATCTAACTTAATGATGACATAAATACACTCCGAGGAGGATAAAAAAGCACCATTAGATAAGATCTTCTTCTTCTTCTTAATCAATAGGGGTGCATTATTAATTTACGGTGCAAGGAGGTCACCCTGGCATCGTGCCCCAGATCTTGGCAGCCGGGCTGCTCTTCAGTTGCCTCGAACCCAGTGACCCCCGAGATCTCAGAGGTAGCAAAGCGAAAGGTTCGTTCTTGGAATACGCGCATCTTCTTTGTGTTAAACCTGCTGGAAAATTTCAATGATTAACTGGAGAAGGCTCCATCCGTGGAGGACTCGGACGATGACGTGATGAGCCTTTTTCTAGGGGATGCTTCGAGTGCCTCTTCCGAGTGCGCTCTTATCAGGAGATCAGTGCCACGGCAAAGTTTCCTGCTACCCGTATTTGCGTGCTTCAATGAACTGGATGGAGTCGCACACTACAAAGGGCTGCAACCTCATTCACTCCGGCTACTTTTATTAACTACGGGTGGTTCTTGTTTTCCGTTTTTGACCCCAGTAACTCCGTTACATCCACCTGTTTGCCCCCTGTTTTTTTGCCTTTGAGAAATATCTTGGTCAAGATGCTACTTCAAGGAGACAGGCTATAATTTTATGCTCCCAGAGTTATGTGGCAATTGCACAACATGGTTCCATTAGTGGACTGCAACATTGCACAATCCCTTTTATGTACAATGCATATCTACTTGTTCAATGAACTATGTGCAATGCGTATCTAGATGTCAGATAAGCAATACACTCTTATATAGAATGCATATCTACTTGCACAATGCACCTACATGTGCAACATACCAGAGGAGAAATACAGTTTTATGTACAATGCATATCTACTTGCACAATGCACCAGGGGAGCGATGCACCACAATGTGTAACGTGTACCTATGTGTGCAGCGCACCAGATGAGCAAAGTGCATCAATGCGTAGTGCGTACCTGCAAGCGCAATGCAGCAGATGAACAATGTATATGGACGCACAATGTGTCACTACATACACAATGCCCCAACTGCGCAAGTCTGCCTCCGCAACCTTGAACTGAGCACAGATATTTCTGCGTGGGACAAAAAAATGTCCAGCCGCTTTTGCAGGAGAACTTATGTAAGACACTACGAGGACACTGGACCTTGTTGAAATGTTGTGTACGCTCATTTGTGTATTATATAACTGTGTTTATTATCAATTCAGTTCCATTTTATTGTGCATAACTTAAGGTCGCCACAGGTAAGGAGAAAAGGAGCCAGTTTGTTATCAATAAAGCAGAAGACAACAGAATTCAACAGTGAAAGAGGACGAATCAATCCAAGACTCCCAGATTTAGGCTAAGGGTCCTTTGAAACAGGCTGGCTCTTTGGAGCCCATGTAGTATAGTGGTTTGAGGGTTAGACTACAATTTTGCAGACCTGGGTTCAATTCCTACCTTGGCCATGAAACCCATTGGGTGACCTTGGGCAGGTCACACACTCTCAGCCTCAGGAGATGGCAGTGGCACATTGCCTTTGAATAAACCTTGCCAAGAAAACCCAATAATAGGGACGCCACTAAATGAGAAATGGCTATGTACATGTAAATACATTTTGGCTGTGTGTATGACATTGTAATTGAAAGGAATACTTTCAATTTTGCTAGTTGTTTATGTCACAGCTGTTGCCAGTACAATCAGTGGTATGCGGGAATTGTGATTTACAAAAAACATTACTAAGGACTCTGTATGGCGAGGTATGAGAGGAGGTCAATGGGGGGAACGTGGCGTTATAAGTTACCGTACTGGATGATGCCATTGCATCCTAAATTTTAAAAGCCCCAAAGGTTTGAGCCTTCCCTTCTGCAAAAGAGTTGACTGTCAGCCTGATAATGCCATCATCAAAACTAGGGTCACGGAGTTTGGTTATCTTGCATTAACAAATATAGCTGAACTCCTTGGCTGGGTGTCCGTGTTATTTTCTCCACCCCTATTGACGGCGGTGGCTATTGCTGGAACAGAAATCCACTGAGACGTAACCAAACTCAATTAAATACCTGCCCAGTTCTCTGGCTCCAAGCGAAGGTCAAAAACAACCCTTCCTTTCAGCCAGCGGTCGGTCCTTGCCAGGTTCACTCAACAGCCCCAAAAATTCCAGCGCTTTGGCCGCTGTTCCCTCGGCAAAGGAACAGAGCTGACCAAAACTCTCCTTGACGTCAAAGGGCTCAAAAGTTTCCCTACTTGAGATTCAGTTGGCTGCAGGCAGCAAATCGCATGCAAGAAAAGGAAAGCACTTTGGAGTGTTTGGGTGGGAGAAGAGGAAGGTTTGCAAAATTGTGAATCCCTCCGGTGAGAAACGGGAAGACGCTGTTGCTACAAATGTTCGCATTTTGCTTCCCTCCAAAGTTTTCTTCCTAAGAGCCCCTTAAAAGCGGTGTAGAGATACCTCTGCAAAAATCCAGAGCTTGCAAAAGTGAATCTGGGGACTACAGCTCCCCAATTTTCTCCTTATCTGTACAGCTAAGGGATTCTGGGAATGGTAGTTCAGGAGATTAGCTTTCCCCACACATTGCCAAAAGTTGCTCATGTGTTAAATGAATGGGTCTTAAGACCAAATCAGGTCTGAATTTTCCCAGGAAGCCAAGATGACTAAACTGAGGCTGCCATATTTTAGACATATCATGAAAAGACAATGCAGATTAGAAAAGACAACAATGTTTTGTAAGGCTGAAGGCAACAGGAAAAGAGAAAGACCACATTTCCAGCTGCCCTGAGTCTGTGATACTTGAGAAGGGTTGTTGATAACAGGGTGATTTGGTGATCTTCTCATTCATGTACATGTGTTTGTGTTTCAAGTCACCTGTCGACTTATGGCAACCCCACGACTTTCATAGGGTTTTCTTAGGCAAGGCATCTCAGAGGTGGTTTTGCCAGTTTCTTCCTCTGAAATATAATGCTGTTGCTTGTTGTCATGTGCCTTCAAACTCATTTCCGACTTATGGCGACCCTAAGGCAAACCTATCACAAGTTTGGAATGTGTCACATTATCCGAAAAGACCCTGATTCCTAGATTTTTGGGAGGAATCTGAATCATTGATGGTCAAAACCTCCAGTTGGTTAACACCTGGTTGTTGCTGTTGTGTGCCGTCAAGTTGTTTTCCGACTTATGGCGACCCTAAGGTGACCCTATCATGGGGTTTTCTTAGCAAGATTTCTTCAGAGGAGGCTTGTCATTGCCTTCCCCTTAGGTTTAGAGATAGTAACTTGCCCAAAGTCACCCAATGGATTTCATGGCCAAGGAGCGAATTGATCCATGGTCTCCGGAGTCACAGTCCAATGCTCAAACCACTGTGCCGAGTATAATAGGGTCATCATAAGTCAACTTGAAGGCAGTTAACAAAATCCATATAGCTAGTCAGTAGCATGGAGGGTTTTCTGTTCCTTGGACACCTCCTTTTATGTTTTTATGGAAGCTCTTAAGCAAAATGACTTCTGAGAAAGTAACCTGGTGTTCTGGCCAGCTCAGGTTTAACCCAGTACCTGTTGTGTTTTCCAGCTGAAAAGGTAAATGATGTCTTTGCTTATACTGCCCTCCTCTGGAAGACTCAGGACAAAGCCAGGCTGGCTCTTTGAAAACACAACTTGGGAGATCTCCTACTCTTTCTGTTCCTAGGGGCTTGCCAACTTTCCAGACAGCAGTCCTTGATGTCTGCCTGCCTTTAACCACAACTCAGAGTCTATCTGGATTTGCACAGCTGTAGTGGTCTGATCCCACTTTAACTGTCCTGGCTTCATCCTATGAAATCTTGGGACTTGGGGTTGGACGGAGCACTTAGAAAACTCTGCTAAAGAGCTCCGGGGCTAAAGATCAGAGGAGCGCATTATCACTACTCAGTGAAAAAGATCACCCCAGACTACAAATCCTGGTATTCTATAGGAGGGAGCCGTGGCAGTTAAAGTGGTACCAAAGTGCTAGAACCAGATAGTCAGTATTGACAGGTTTTCAAAGTGCAAAAGTACTTTCCATTGCACATGAAGTGAGCTGAACAGAGAAGAGAGGAAGGGATGGGAATGACCAGCTAGACGTGTGCTGGGAAAGAAAAGAATGCATATATATATATATATATATCCCCCACTAAACATTATCTAGGAGCTGTGGGGAAATTTCACCATGTTTTTAGGTGTTTTTAAAAACAAGGGGACCCCCTGCCCCCAAAGGCTTCTCCTGGACCTAAAATGCCTGGTGCAGGGGAAGGCAACAACATTGCAGAAATACTCCCCATATTCTCTAGAAGGAATTTGTGGAGTCCAGATTTTGACCCCAGAATGGCCTGATGAGGCTGAGAGCTACATTTTGTCTACCTTGACTTCTGATGCCTGTCTGGAAAGTGGAGGTAAAGTCAACAATAAGAGGAGTCAACTAGTTCTACTTTTGTGCCTTTCCTTCCCCCTTGCAATGTCCCTGCAGAGTGGCTTGTAAATGGGAAACATCCAAATGAACCTAATGAAACAAACCCATCTCTTCTGCCAGTTCAATCCATCTTGCCAAGAAAACCCTAGGATAGTTTCTCTTTAGGTCACCATTAAATCTGAGTTACCTTGACGGCACATAACAACAGCAACACCTTACAGCACAAATCCTAGCCTCCAGAACAGACACCAACATCTGTGGATGCTCAAGTCCTATTATATGGCATATTAAAATGGCGTCCCTTATATAAAATGGCACAATCAAGGTTTACGTTTTGGAGATGATATATACAGTAATATTTTCAAGCCATGGATGGTGGCATCTGTGGATATGGAGGGCCAACTATAAATGCCTTCCTAGAAGCAAGTCCCATTGAGGTCAGTAGGGTACAGAGTTAACCCCGCAGGTTCTCCAACCGATGCTTTTCACTCAAACAAACTTGCAAATTTTCTAAATGTTTCTCATTCCCTTTTATTTGTCAACAACACTACAAGTTATAGGAAACTTGCATTTGGGTTTTTTAAAAACCTTTACGTTTGAGGGAAAGCCCTGCTTGGAACCAGCCTTTGCTCTCACACCTTTGGTGCCAAGTTGCCATTTTGGAACAAAGCTGAACTAACAACAAAGAAGACATTTTTTTGAGGCCATGGAAAGTGCGTTTCCTTCATGAACAAACTAATGTAGTGAACTGGCTCACTCATGTGGGATTTCAACTGAGAATCTGAGGTCTGAAAGGATGGCTTCTATGTGGGCTTTCACCCCAGGAAGGAAGCTGATTTTTCCTGAACGTCCTGTTTTGAGGCAAACAGTATTTCAGCCAAGTAAAGTGAAGTGCGTCCATTGGGAGAAGAAGTGAATGAAGGCCAGATATAAAGCTAAACAATGCTCGGGAGACACAAAACCTGCATGGTCCAACCAGTGCATTAAGATGCTCTTGGCGGTAGAGTGATCCAGGCACAAGAAGAGCATTTGGCAAACATGACCTGCCCTGGGTGGCTCCCATCTGTAGCTTCCACTATCAGCTTTGTGACCATGCCAGCAGACCGGAGTTGGAGGCAGGAGAGCACCTTATGTCTGGAAGGTCTTCTTGGCTCTTGTTTCCAACCTTGAAGCTGATCAAGAAGAAAAGGTCTTTCCTGTTCCTGCCTCGGTTTGGGGGCCAGCACCATAGAGGTCCTTCATCTTCTCTGGACTCGCCAAAGGAGCCCTTTGGGAAGCTTGGCCCTACAAGGGCCGTTTGCTATCCAAGATGGCCTTCCAGTTGTCAGCCCAAGAGTGGAGCCTGCGACGGGGAGGCTGAAGCTCCAGGTGTTTGTTGTGGCAGGCCGTGAAGAGGACGTGCTCCCAGCTTGGCCTTTTCTCAGCTCCTGGAAGGCAGAAGAAACAAAGTGCTCAAGATATCAGCTTGGTCATATCATGGCCAGACCCAGGAGTGTACTTATGGGGGGCAAGGGGGAGAGATCATTGCCGGCCCTTTAAAAATTCTGCCTCCTATGAATAGTTCCCTCCAGTCCTCAAATGTCTAGCATTGCAGAGAGTGAGACACTGAAAGTCGTTCTCACCTAGAACTCTGACATTTGCTGTGCTCACATATCCTTGGTTACTACTTGTTTTTGCAAAACTCTTGTACAGGTTGAGTCTCCTTATACAAAGTGCTTGGAACCAGAAATGTTTTGGGATTTGTTTTTGTTTTATTTTGTAATATCTGCATACACATAATGAGATGTCTTGGGAATGGGACGCACGCAGCATGGAGCAAAAAAATTGTTACGTGGAAGTAATTTTTTTTCAAATAGGAAATGCTTTTTTGGTTATATATAGGATTATGGCTACCGATAGGGGTGGCCTCCAGAGGCTTAGAAAATAGTCCCTGGGCCCCTGGGTGTCCTCTCTCAGGGGTCTTTACCTATGATATCAGGTCTGTCATCGATCAACAGGTCACCGGAGACCACTGTCTTATCCCGGGTGAGGACAATTTGCTCCAGAAACTCTTGGCCCAAATGCTTCTCCACCCAGGCATACTGGAAATCAAAAAAAAAAAAAAGAGCAAGAAGAAAAGGCTAGAAGAAAACCACTGGTGTGTAAAGATTGGGAAAGGATATGTTTCTCTTTCCCAATGCAGTAATAGACAGCAATCCGCAGCGAGTAATAAAAAGACAGAAGAAGTGGCAGGAAGAGAGAAAGAACTTGAGCTTAAATTCTGAGCCAAGGTTTTTCTGGTTTGGGCTAAAGAAACAGGACTTAGGCTGCATGCATCCACACTGCAGAAATGTTATAACTTCCAAAATGTTGTAACTTCCAAAAAGCAAACCTTGATTTTGTTTATACAAGGGACACCACTTCACTACACCATTGTTTTTAATGGGACTTGAGTATCCACAGAAATGTCATTTAGATATATATTTTTTTTAAAAAGAACTGTAGCTATCAACACTGCCCTGAGACTCAAGATGTATTTACATTTGTATTTTCTGTGGTCAGGAGGGAATGAATCAGTAGGCAACCTCCTATTCATAGCATACATTCCTTACCTTTTCATATGCGCAATAGTGGTATTTCTTGATGGGACTTGTGCATATGAAGACGTCTGTCCTGCACACACATGGAGAGAGAAAAATAATGAGAAGAAAACAAGAGCCCTGAATGATCAGAGCAAAGACCTGTCTAAAAGGAATTTCTGCTGACCAATGGATCAACTGTGTTTTCTGTGCATGTAGCCATCAAATAAGCAAAGATATGCATCCCAACCCTGTTGCAATGCACAATATTTTAACTGGGAGCTGCTAAAATGAATGCCTACACTTCCACGTTTGCCACTATTATCACCCTTAGTGTAGGCCGGGGTGGAGAGAGTGTGATATTTTCCCCACAATTTTTTAATTTAAAAATTTTACAAGCAATTTTTCATGCCACATGGGATTTCCCCCTTTTGTTGCTATTGTGTTCCTAAAAGCCATTTTTATCATTTTACTTCTTAAAAATTTCTGCAGGCTTTGGAAGATGGGATGCTCAAGGGAAAAGGGCCTTGCATAGTGTCCTGGGTCTTCCATGCACAGTTTTCTTTTGAATGCTTTCTGTTTGGAACAAGTTATAACTTTGGGATTATTTTATTTTTTAATTTTTGCAGGGTTGTTCATTTTTAGTGACGTTCGTTCTAATAGTTGGAAGTGGCTTTTGCGTTCTGAACTGGAGAAAAGGAAGAATATCAATGATGATGATGATGATGACCCCAACTTATTAATGGAACCCAAGCCAGGAGCCACCTTACAAGAAAAAAGATCCTTGGGTTGTAGTTGATGGAGCAACGGAAATGTCCAGCTGCTGGTAAAGCAAATTTTGCATTGGGCATCATAAAGGCACCGTACTCACTCTTCTAACTTTGCCATCTGCTTCACCGCTTCCACGGCGCCTGGGATCGGATCCAGTTCGATGAAGAAGTTCTTGGATTCCCAAATGCTGATCGCCTTGTCCTGCGGAGAGATGTGGATTTGGGTAGAGGGGACACAACAGAAGCAGACTGTTAACTCCACCATCCTCTTTGTGGCTTTCCTTTTCACAACAAGAACAAATGTTGTTCTTTGCTGCCCCAGAGGGTAGGACCAGGTCTAACGGTTTAAAGTTACAGAAGGGTAGATTTCGATTGAATAGCAGAAGGAACTTCTTGGCATCATAAAGGCACTTTTTAAATTTTTAAAATTGTACAAGCAGAACCAACGACCCAAAGAGGCGCTGGGGCCTCCATCCTTGGATATCTTCAAAAAGAGGCTGGACGGCTCCCTGCTTGGGATGCTTTAGCTCAGCAGTTCCCGAACTTTGGTCCTCAAGGTGTTTTTGTACTTCAGCTCCCAGAACTCCCTTCCAATCAGGAATTCTTTGAGCTGAAGTCCAAAACATCTGGAGAACCAAAGTTTGGGAATCACGGTGGTGATCCTGCATTGAGCCGAGGGCTGGATTTGATGGTCTCTGGAGACCCCTTCCAACTCTGTGCTTTTATGACCAAAGAACTAGTCTCAGCAGTAGTTTGGGAACCCAGTTTCTGCTTGGGTTCAAATCACACCCATAAGTAGAAATCCATTACTTGCTTCTTAGTAAATGCAAAATATTATTTACTTTATTGTTACGAAAAGGAACCTCTTTGCAAGGCAACGATGGGCAGGCAACGACTCTTCTATTTGAGCAATAGGCCAAAAGGTTTGCAAAATGGATGCGCTGGTCTTTTCGAATAGTTTACTGCTTGCTTGTTACCAGCTTGGCATTTTAAAATGGTTTTAATTGGTGTTTTCAACAGCATCGTTAATCTCATTTATATTTTAACGTGCGTAATTGATTTGTGTTTTTATCGGAACCTGTGCTAATTAAGTCGGAAGACGCTGTGCAAGAGAAAAAGCAGAATGTCAGCCAGGGAAAGGAAGGAGGGCCGAAAGAAGAATATAATAATAGGAATGATAATTCAAACAGTGTATATATATATATATATATATGTATAAAAATATAAATATATAAAGGGAATATAGTAATAGGAATCATCATAGAACATGTGGCCATGTTCTTGAAGAGTTTATTCCTGACGTTTCGCCAGCATCAGTGGTTGGCATTTTCAGGGATGCTGATTTGGAAGGGACCCCCAAGAGCCACCCAGTCCCCAGCGTTCTTCTGCCATGCAGGAATACAGAGAATTCTATGTATTCCTGCATGGCAGATGACCCTCTTGACAGCGAAATGTCAGGAATAAATTCTTCTAGCCCATGGCCACATAGCCCAAAAAACCCACAAAAAGCTATGGATGCTGGCCATGACTTCACAATAATAATAATAATAGTAATAGTTTGGTGAGTTATTCAGCCTGGTCCATCAGAGCTCTCTCAGGTGTCTTGCCAAACTGCAAACTGCAAACAAAGAAGCACACAATGACAACAACAACAACAACAACCCCTGCGAAAAGAAGAAAAGCAACTTAGTAATTCACTACAAGTAACAGTAGTTAATCTTTGAGACGCAAGGACTTACACTCAGCTCTGGGTCCATCTGCCCATATTGCTCAGAGACCCAAAAGCCCCGGCGGTCCTCCAAAGGGATGTAAGGCATCTCTGGGTACTTGGCTCGAAATTTCCGCAAGAACCCGCCTTCAAAATCAGCCAGCACCCCGTCCATGTCGACCAAGACCCTGAGATGCCTGAGGCAGGAGGAGGAAGAGGAAAAACATCTGGATCTGCTACTGTTGCAATGCCCCAGACCTCCAAGGATGCTTACAGAGATGCAGCAGCCTTGCAACAGTGGCTGCTGCTGCTGGTGCAAGAAAACCCTGCCTAGGAAGAAGAGCATGGCTTTTTTAAAAATTGTAATTTTATTTAGTGGGAAGGGCAATGAAAAATAAAAAAAGAGGGGTGCATTTAAGGGGAAGAAAAAGGGCTGGCTCAGGACCCCCACATCCCTAGCAATGCCATGTTAAGTCCTGCCTTCTCTGCAGTGTGAGAAAATGGAGGAAGGGGCCACCTTGAGGTCCTATAGTCCTGCAAAGGGAAAAGCCTTTCCTGGGAAGATGGTTGCAATGATGGAGGATCTGGTTCCAATTTTGGGGTCCTTTGCAGCATGGAGGCTTCCAGTGTCCCTCCTTGGCAAGAAAACAGCAGCAGCAACAACAACACAGAGTGAGACACACCTTTGTGTTGCAGTCCTATAATAAGATGCCCTGTTTGGAATGAGGAGAAAAAAAGGGATGGGTTATAGGTTTTTTGCTAAGACTGCACCCCAAAAAATAAGTCTAAGGGGAAAGGAAGGGAAGGACAAGGTGGGGATATCCCCCAGCCACAAATCCTTTCTGTAGAAAGAGCCTTGGGTGGGCATTGCTTTCTGCCAAGAAAAGGGTGGTGCAAAAGGGAGTTGTAGTGCAACCCTTGCACACACAAAACACACACACACAAACACACACAGGTTGCAAAGGATATCTCCTCCCGGCCAGAATAAGACCTTGCAGCAAATTCCTCTATTATGGCTAGTCTCAAATGCCTCTCCACTTTTGCAACTTGCTCTTTGGTTTCTGCAATTTGCTTTTTGCAAGATCTATTTTGCAATATTGGTTTTTGCAATATATTTGCAAAATATATTCTCCTTTCCTCCTCCTCCTTTCCCCAAGGACTGCCTGCAAGAAGAGAAATGCAGCAACAACAAGGATCAGGATCATCACACACCTCCCTAAACCTAGGGAACCCTGGGATTTGTAGTTCAGGGAGGGACTAGGACTTTTTTTCCTCCTTCTTCTCAAGCCTAAACCTGGCTCCTCCCTGAACTAACCCTTCCCAAGAGCCAGCCTTCTTTCTAAAGCATCTTGGGAAGTGTAGTTTTTTTTGGGGGGGGAACCTGGACTAGAAAAAGAGATGCAAGCCCCTGTGCAAACTACAGATCCCAGGCTCCTTTTTGGAAGCCCTGTTTAAAGGGGCCTCCAAGTGTACTATAAATATTTTGAGCAATGCAGATGGATTTTGCTGCAAACTGCTGCTGCAGAGGGCAAACTTGGCAATGGATCCAGAGCTTGTTCCTGTTTTTGGAGATGATAACTGATAACAAATTCCAGGATACTGGGAGTTGCAGTCCCCAAAATAAACCTTTTGCAAGCTCTGCAGATTCCTTGCACATTGATTGTGAAGATACACATAAACACAAACACAGCTGCAGTCCCCAAAATAAACCTTTTGCAATATATATTAATATAGATATATATATAATTTATATAAATATAAAGAAAATAGTATATATTATATATTTTATATATATATGTATATAATTACATTAATATATATATATCATATACTATATATTATGTATTATATATTATATAATTATATTAATATATGATATATGTATATAATTTATAGAAATATATACAATATAGTATATATTATTTATTATGTATTATATAAATATTATATATATATATATATTATATAATTATGTTAATATATAATATATGATACATGTATATATATATATAATTTATATAAATATATATAAATAATATAGTATATATTATGCATTTTATATAGTATATTGTATACAATATAGTATACTGTGTGTATATATATAAATATATATATATATTAATTATATATATAATATAATATAATATTATATATATATATATATATATTAAATTTTAATTGTTAAATTTTGTACATTGTAAATTGTTGTCTAAACCATATGACTGACATTTATTAAATAACAAAAAAAAAAATTAAATGACTGGCATTGAATATACGGGTGTGTGTTCGTGCGTGTGATATGTATCATTTAGTTACTCTGACAAAGGCTAAAGGGGAGAAGGGAAAAAAGACTAGGCCGCGTTGCTATGGCAACAAGGAGGGCGCTGCGCTACAGAGCGTGCGCGGGCGGAAGTGACGCCTGGGAAGGAGCGCGGCGCCTGATTGGCTGAGGCGCGCGGGTGACGTCACAGGCGGCGGTGGCGGCTGAAGCAGCAGAAGCAGCAGAAGGAGCGAGGCCTTCTCTGTCCTCCGTCCTGGGCCTCCTTCTCTCCGGGCAGGATGGCCTCCGCCTTGGAGCAGTTCGTCAACAGCGTCAGGCAGCTCTCGGCCCAAGGTGACCTCCCTCCCTCTCTCACTCCAGGGCTGGGCTGGGCCTGGAGGCCCAATGGAGAAATAAGAAGGGACCAGTCTGGCAGCCCTAGAGGATGATGGGAGTTGTAGTTTAACGCCCCCCCAGAGCCCTGGGGCTCAATGGCTCACCGGACTACCGCTCCCAGAATCCCACTCGCGTTGAGCCAAGCCGGTTGAAAGCGGTCCCAAAATGAGTTGTTATATTATTGTTTTTATTATTGTTGTTGTTATTATTATTATTATTATTATATTATTATAGTATTTTATTATTATATATTGCTATTATATATTATTGTATTATAGTATATTATATCATGTTATAATTGTAATATTAATTATATTATTATAATATATTATGATGATTTTATTATTATTATTATAGTATTTTGTTATTATTATATATTATTATTGTATATTATTGTATTGCTATAGTATATTATATCATTATATTATAATTATAATATTAATTATATTATAATATATTATGATGATTTTATTATTATAGTATATTATATTATTAATTATAGTATATTATTATATATTACTATTATACATGATTGTATTGTTATATTATATTATATCATATTAAAATTATAATATTATATTATAATAATGTCATGTTGATTTTATTATAATAGTATATTATTATGATATAGTATTATGATATATTATTGTATTGTTATAGTATATTATATTGTTATACAGTAATTATAATATTAATTATATTATAAAATCATATAATTATAATGTATATTATTATATTGTAATGATTTTCAGCCCCGTCATCTCCTTTTGGATCAAGAGTGTGTTAAACCAACAAAAAGAACCGCTCTCTCTCTCTCTTTCTGTGGGTGGATGTGTAAAAGAGAAAGTCAGTGTGTGAGAGAAACAACTTTATATCATTTTTTCTGAAAACAAAAGTACTGTACCTAATAGTATTTTCCCCACTCTCTCTCTCTTTCAGGGCAAATGACTCAACTTTGTGAACTGATCAACAAAAGTGGAGAGCTGCTGGCAAAAAACCTCTCTCACCTGGACACAGTGCTTGGGGCCCTTGATGTGCAAGAACATTCGCTGGGGGTCCTTGCTGTTTTGTAAGTGATATTTTGTCATTTTTTTAAAACAAAGTTTTCAGGTTTCAGTGGGTTTTGGACCTGATTTGCAAATCTTGCACCCTTATGACGATTCCTTATACAGTGCATTTCTGTTTTATTTCACATTTCACTTTGAACTCGGGCAAATTCGGGGAGTTCGACAAGGAATTTCTACTATTGAGCTAGCACAAAAATTATGCAGATGGTTACACTTCTTCAGAGGTCGTGTAAATGCGTTCCTACTGCATTCGTTTGTGCTGTATGTACACATGCACTCATGTTGGACTTGAGTTGTGGCGTCCCTTCGAGTTGTTTCTGATTTACGGTGACCCTAAAGTACAGTAAACCTATCACAGGGGTTTTTGGGGCTGAGACGGTGTGACTTAGCGAAATGGGGAATTCAACCCTGATCTCCAGAGTTGTAGCCCAGTGTTCAAACCACTACAGCACACTGGCGCTTGTGTTACTGATAGGAGTGAGCTGGTGTGCAATGAATGAGCTCATTTTCTTGGCACTTGTGTGGTGCAGTCAGTTGTACAACTGTGGGATCCGGTCTAACCGTGCATATTTATGCCACGCTAAAAGTATATAGGATAAGAACAACTGGGAGCCGTTCTTGCTAAGTTTGCCGTTAAGGTCCACAGTGAACCAAATCCAGCTCCCATCTCCGTACCATAAGCCAAACCTCCAGACAATGACCCATATGGGTCATTGTCTGGAGGTTTGGCTTATGGTACGGAGATGGGAACTGGATTTGGTTCACTGTGGACCTTAACGGCAAACTTAGCAAGAACGGCTCCCAGTTGCTCTCATTCGATTTTGCCTGGTTGGAAAGATGCGGAGGGAAGTTTGCCTTGCTGTTATTGTAGGGGGTTATTTGAATGGATGTGCTGTAGATGGTTTAGAGAGCATGGCGATACAAGAGACATCCAGTGCTCCTTCTGGGGACAAGGTGCACAAGATGTTGACCAAACTTGCACTTTCCAGGTAGGGGTTGTTGTCCGGAGGGTGCAAAAGTTGGCAACTGTATGTAGTGTATGTGAAGTTGAACACTCTCATGGCTGGCATCCATTGCTTTTTGTGGTCTATGTGGCCATGTTCTAGAAGAGTTTATTCCTGACGTTTCGCCGGCATCTGTGGCTGGCGTCTTCAGAGAATGCTGATGATACAGAATCCAAACACTTGGGTAAACTTCTTATGAATTAAATTTTGAATGCCCCATTTGGGAAATAGTTTTGTTTGTGCTTCTTGGGAGATCAGTGTCCGCTGAACCAGCCACTTAACAGGATCTGAGTGTTGCTGCTTCTGTTCTTGCAGGGCCTCCTGGGCTCCTTTTATGAACAGCATAGAAAAACTGCTCCTGGGGAATCTCTCACTTCATGTAGTCAGGAAATAAACAGTAGCCTCCGTATCAGGCGTAGAGTTGATCACATCCACCTTTTTGTGTCCGCTGTATTCAAACCAGGCATGAAAGTTGTGCAGAGTGAATCTGACCTGCAGCTGTATAAAGCCAGCGCTTGGGTTTCCTTGACTTTTCAAGGCTTATTTTCTGAAGCAAAAGCTCTGTCCCTTCGGAATATTTCTGCTTTGCTCTGTGGCTTGGCACCTGTCCCTTTGCCCGGCTGAGACCTTAGAAGAGCTCGCGGAAACAAACGCACATCAAGCATGTGTTCTGTCTCGTTTTTAGGTTTGTGAAGTTTTCTATGCCCAGCGTCCCTGACTTCGAAACGTTATTCTCGCAGGTCCAGCTCTTTATCAGCACTTGTAACGGGGAGCACATTCGATACGCGACGGACACTTGTGAGTTAGTCTTGCCCTCGTCCATGTTCTCACAATCGATGTGTTTCCTACTTGGGGAGGTTCTCATTTCTTTTCTTTCTCCTCCTTGCCTCTAGTTGCTGGCTTGTGTCACCAGTTGACAAATGCCCTTGTGGAACGGAAGCAGGTAAGTCAGAGCAAGTGGCATAGCTTGAACTATCAAGACTTGGAAATTGCACAGCATTGAGGTAGTACAGGTATTTCCCATTGAAAGAAGTACCTGTTGTTCTGGGGCATTGCTTAACAGAAAATTTGATACCAGAGGCAGAAATATCACAGAACAGTTCAGCGTCTTTGAGCAAACCTTTTGTTCTAACCTGAAATGAACCAGGCAGGTCAGGCAATCCTTCTATAAGTAAAGAAAAACATTTAGAAGATTGCTTGAAATCATCTTCCAGAATGCATCCAGGGATGGCTTTTCTTTCATCATCCTCTGTTTCTCTCTCTTTTCAGTAAGGTATTCTGGAGGCATTTGCCGTTTACCTTTTTGGGTTGTAGGCAGGTCCACACGATGAAAGGATTAGCTTTCATTAAGGAAGTTCTAGCCAGCCAGAGGTTGGATGGATATAAAAAGATTGTAAAAAAAGGAGCTTTTTTTGGTCAGAGGCTTTGTTATTTGAGCTATGCCTGTATTCTGGGGAGCTAATAGTGACTTTTGTGGAGTTATCTGGTACCTTTTTTCTTTCCTCTTTTACTCTTTTCTGTAGGACTTCTAGACCTTTCAACCTTGGGGCAAAGAAGGGCTAAACTATAATCGGAGCTCAAAGAGTTCCTTTGTTTGAACTATAATTACAGAATCCCTCCAGTGATCCTGATGGCTTGGGGATGCTGGGAGTTGTAGCATTACAGTAATACAGCCAAAATAATGTTTAATTTTGGCTTTCACCTAAGCATCTTTAGGGCTCGTCCCAGTGATGTGGCATGATCAATTCATGGGCGGCTTTTCGTTTTTAAGCGTGGCCTGTGCGAGGAAACTTAACCAAGAGAGAATTTTTTCCATTTCTCCCAGCCCTTGCGAGGAATTGGCATTCTCCGGCAAGCCATAGACAAGATGCAGATGAATACCAACCAGCTGACCTCAATACATGCAGATCTATGCCAGGTAAGGAACTCTTTAACAGGTTAATGGCTTGGTAAATTGGACTTCAAGTGGCCTTGCAAAATAACCCTATGTTCTTCCTAATGTCGAATGCGGAAGAATAGATTGGGGCAACATAAATGCCTGTTGGATCTTTGCCCAACGATGGTGATGATTTTTTACCCACCTCTCCTTAAGGATTAAAGCAGGGAACAACAGCAAATAACCCATAACATCAGTTAAAAGAGCATATAAGAGCAATACATATTTAAATTCATCAGTCAATGCTTTAACATTTACAATTAAAAAAATAATAAAGCCTGCTGGAAGAGATTGGTCTTTACTGCTGTTTTAAATGTACACAGCACTTCCAGCTGATGACCAGCAGGTTATTCCATAGTCTGGGGATGGCTGAGGAAAAGGTCTTCTGCCTAACAGTCTTCCTATTAGTAGGAGTAGATGTCTCCCGGAGGACTTGAGTGTTCGGGGTGGATTATGCAGGAGAAGGCTATTCTGTAGGTAACCTGGACACAAACCTCGCAGGACTTTAAATGCAATAACTGTGGAGTGATTTTAAAATTATGTAATACAAGGACTCAAGATGGACCAGTAAACAATCTGGCTGCCAGCTCTAAACTAATTGAAGTTTCTGAACTTAGGACAGAGGTAACCCAGTGTGCAACGCAGTACAGAAATCCAGCCTTGGGGTTACTAGCTTGTGCACTTCCGTCTTTAGATCCTCCAGTTCTAGGAAAGTGCTCAGCTTCCCTACAGCCCATAGAATTATTTTCTAAAACTAGCTCTTCCTTGAAATCCTCCACAGGTGGCAGTTGGATAGCAGTGACATAGGTTCGTACCATGTAGCTTTCACCTTTCCTCTTTGACACAAACTCAGGAGTGGAGAAAGCGGCATGCGGTGGCAGAGCGTTCCAGATGGCATTTAGTGCCTGCTTTGTGGCATTTGGTATCTTTATTGAATTGGTATCACATTACTTCATTATCTTGAAGCTCACTTTGGGTTTTTTTCCCGCAATCCAGCATCAGAGAGGCAACAGGTAATAAGAGTATCGAGAACGCTCCGCTGCCAGCAACGTATCAAACAAAACCTTACTGGGAAATTAACATATTTATGCCCACTTGTCTGAACGTATAACTCAAAGACCCCTCAAGATTTGGTTGAAATTAAAACGTTTGGCAAAGATGTGAAAATGTAATACAACTTCACAGAGTTATAATTAAACATCGAAGCAGGCAGTGGGAGGACAGGGCCCAGAAATTCTGAATAATTTAGTTTTCTAAAACAAGCCTCACCACCCCAAAGCTGTAGATGGCAGCTTTAAACCTGTTCTTTCCCAATGCTATTTGATCTTCTTGGTTGCCACTGTAATAATCTATACTTTTGGGGAATCTTAATTGTAATTATCTCACATTGAAGGGAGAAAAAAAAATAACAAGGTAGACATTTCCTGTCATTCTCTTCCGGGATTTGTAACTATCGCAGGTTGTGCTTTGCTGTGATACGCAATCTAAGCTCTTCTTCTTCAGCGCATAAAAAGTGGCCTCTCTCCGGTCTGTTTTATTTTTAGCTCTGTTTGTTAGCCAAATGCTTTAAACCTGCCCTCCCGTATCTAGATGTGGACATGATGGATATTTGTAAGGAGAACGGGGCATACGATGCAAAGCACTTTCTATGTTACTACTACTATGGTGGAATGATATACACTGGGCTCAAGAACTTTGAACGAGCGCTCTACTTCTACGAACAGGTACGTTTTATCCCTCTGGGCACTGAAAGATAGTTCTTCTATTTATTTTTAACGCCACATATTATATTAAAATAAATATGGAAAATGGAAGTGTCATGCCTGCCTACAGTGTAGAAATGGAAGTCATCTTGAGCCTTGAAACATAATATCCTTGCCCAATTGATGTAGTCACCCAGAGGTCTTTCATATACTCCACAAAAAGAGTTGGCCAGTGGCTGTTCTCCAGACACGAGTGTGTCCTTTTGTGTGGTTTTGTTTTATTCCTGGTGGTACTCATCTCCTTTTCTCTCCCTTCTTTCTTTTGTGTCAGGCTATAACTACTCCTGCCATGGCAGTCAGTCATATTATGCTGGAATCTTATAAAAAGTATATCTTAGTTTCATTGATACTACTTGGCAAAGTACAGCAGCTGCCGAAATACACGTCCCAGATAGTGGGTCGATTTGTTAAGGTAAGACTCCAGAAATCACATCACGTATGGTTGGTTGGTTTGTTGATTCTCTGTGCCAGAGAATCAAAATTCTCTTGATTTATGACAACCCTCTCCTACACTTTTCTTGACCTGATTTTTTTTCAGAAATTGTTTGCCCTTTACTTTTTCTGAGGCTGAGGGAGTGTGATGTGCCCTAGCTCACTGTGTCAGGATGGAGACTCGAACCCTGGCCTCCCAGAGCCTTGAGTCCAAATCACTACACCATGCTGGTTCTAAAAACACAGTTTTCTTGCCAAGATTTATTTAGAGGAAGTTGGTCACTGTTGTCTTCTGAGCTCAAGAGAGAGTGTTTTGTCCAAAGGCACCCAGAGGGCTACCATGGAGTCCTACTCCAACACTTAAATCACTGCATCGTGTCTGCTCTTATGCATGGTACAATTAATAAAGAGACATTAACAAGATATATAATGGTGCCGAAGACAAGTAGAACAATATGTCCTGCACTACTTGGAAAGTAAAGAAAACAAATAGGGAACAGGAGAAAGGGTAGCAGAATCACTCCGTTTTTAAAAGTGCACTGGTCATAGCTTGGAGTGGAGAGTACCCTTGACAGTCGAGGTCATTGATTTGAACCCTGGCATCATCGGCTAAAAAGGATTGGAGGAAGAGGGCTGAGAGGATCAGGATAGAGATCATGGAGAACTGTGCTAGGCAGCTCTTGAGAGCGGTTGGGGAGGAATTTATTTCATTTGTGGCGAAGCTGCCCGTCCTTACCTTGCTCTAATGTGTGTTTATTTCCCGTTGCAGCCTCTTAGCAATGCCTACCATGAACTAGCACAGGTGTATGCAACCAATAAGCCCTCGGAGCTGCGGAATCTGGTGAACAAGCATAGCGAGACGTTCACCAGGGATAACAACATGGGTTTGGTCAAGCAGTGCTTGTCGTCTCTCTACAAGAAGAATATTCAAAGGCTAACTAAGGTGAATCCGTCTGTCTTATGTTTCAGCACCCTTAAGAGGTTGGGCTGGGTTGTGTAGCCATTCCTGGATGTCCCTGTGTGTCCTTGGGGATATTGTGTAGCTCTGTCATGCTCAAACGAAGTAGCTTGTTTAAACACAGCAATGCTAACATGGTTCCTGTTGAGAGAATGATGTGAATCATTTCTTTGCCTGACCCACAGGGTGCCGTTTCCTGCAAGGTCCTTTTGAGGTCCTCATTTAAAACAAGGGGGAAGGAATGGCAGAACAAAAAAGGGTTTTTTTGGCTCTCATAGTTTTGCTCTTCTTAATTTCAGACCTTCTTAACACTGTCATTACAAGACATGGCTAGTCGAGTGCAGCTGTCGGGGCCTCAGGAAGCAGAAAAGTATGTCCTTCATATGGTGAGTTTTGAGCCCCGCTTAGACTATGTACACTTTTGACTTGGAGGGAAGAGGTCGCTTTCTTCTTAAAACCGTCAATTAAGTTGTCTAATAGATATGAGAGGAGTCTTCTGAGTGGGTTTGAAACAGGGAATGATACTGATTTGTTTGCTGTTTGGAGAGGTTAACAAAGTTATTGGAGGTTTCCATTGGTGGGCTGAAATGTATGTGATGCTTACATCTTTGCTTTTTCCAGATAGAAGATGGTGAAATTTTTGCAAGTATTAACCAGAAAGATGGTATGGTTTGTTTCCACGATAATCCTGAGAAATATAACAACCCAGCAATGCTTCACAACATTGATCAGGAGGTAAGCGATCCCAGGCACCATGTGAGTTGGGGGATCCTGAAAATTGTAGTCCCCCCCCCCAAAAAAAAACCCTCACCCTCCTTCAGCTCTTTTCTGGGCATCTCTAAAGCAAAGGCCTCCAGATGAATGGCAAGTGGGGGGCATGGTGCTTATAATTAGTAAGGGGAAGGAGGAGCTGGCTTTGTCCGACTTTTGTCAAGAATCCCATAATGTCTGAAAATACTACTTTAGCATGCATTAGCATGAAACTAACAAAACGATGGCTTTTCTGAGCAATATGGGTCTTTCTAGATGCTGAAGTGTATAGAACTCGACGAAAGACTGAAAGCCATGGACCAGGAGATCACTGTGAACCCTCAGTTTGTGCAGAAAGTAAGTCTGGGAGTTCAGCTCTGTTTGCGTGCATACTCTCTAAAAGGCCTTATATTGTTCACACACACATACACACACACCGACGCACATGAATGCTCTGCACTGTTTAACATAATTTAAAATTGGTTGTATCTGGAACAAAGTACAAAGACACCCCCATTTGAGCAGAAAACTCAGTGCATGGCTCCTTAACTCATGGGCTTGTCCTGTATGGGACACCAATAGTGGGCAGGTTCTAGCTCCTTTCCGCTGCTGCTACCAGAATCCACAATCATTCCTGCAGCCCCCCTGTAACCTCACAAGCTGGTCTGGGGTCTAGGAAGATCTCTGGAACTAAATGGCACTGCTGACGTGGGCAGCTCCCCAATTCCATGAGTGTTGGATGCCAGATAACATCAAAATGAAATTCAATGCGGAGACATATTTTCATGCTCTCAGTGTGTCTTCATTCCTTGCTTTATAATGATGCAGGAATTGGGAAGCAGCACTTTAGTGATTTCTTGGATATAGACGTTAACTTAAAACTTCTTTTTTCTTCCCTTGGCAGAGTATGGGCTCTCAAGAAGATGAATCAGGCAGCAAACCATCCAGTTATTCTTGAAAATCCCATTTTGCTTGCTACTCGGTTTTAGAGCCAAAAAGAAAAAAATCTAAAGAAAACCACCTTTAGGATCTGAGTGTTTCAAACAAACAAAAATTTCCCCCACAAAGCAGGGAACTGACTGCTTCACATGGACATTGAGGAAAACATAAAAATGATGTCTTTTCAGTACTGTAACAATTAAAACAAAAATTGCTCGGCAAAGAAATGGAAAATATCTCATTCTGTTGTGGATTTATCTTGCAATTGACGTTGTGAATGCATTAAATAATTTACTTTTTGTTTTGAGTGGCTTGAATATCGCGGTTTATGTAGCACCCCCCTTTTTTTCTTCTATGAGAAATTCAAGACGTTTTGGGTTGTGGACAAGACAAAAAGTTCGTTTTATTTGTTTGCTTCATTCGTTCGCTTTATAAAATCCAGTCTTCCCAAGGTTTTGTCTGAACAAAAATATTGACAATAAGGGGAAATGTTGCTCCTTTTTCACGCACATGTCATCATTTTGATGGCTCTGACTCGATTAAAAGACTTGCCCAATCTGCCTGGCGTTTGGAAAGATGGAGAAAATTCAGAATAAAAATGGAGAATCTCAGGCTCTGGGCATGAATCCCTCAGCCTGTTTTTTTCAGGTCATATTTGCTTGTTTTTATTCCTCAACATTTTAAGTCTCAGTTACAGGTAATGAGATCTCCAAACTTTTATTTTTGGCTTCATCCCCTTTTCATTTTTGCAAACCCAATACTAAGATGTGGCGCACGACCCTTTAAGAACTTCTCTGACTTTGACGTTGGTCCTTGGTTTGAAATTAGTTTTCTTGCCTGACCTTGCTCCTCTTTTCCCCTTGGCTTGTTCAGGAATTAGTAATAATAATAAAAATAAAATTTTATTGATATCCCGCCCCTCTACAAAATGCAATCGGGGCGGTTTACAAGGATTAAAAAACATATAATCCTAATCTCTCAAGTATATAGAGGAGGAGTAAAGAAACTGCTGTGATCCTGTATATGTATAAGCTACTATATAATGTGTGGGTTCTTTTTCTTTTGAAATTAGAAGGTGTGAGAGTGAAAGGCGAGTCCATAATCCAGGAAAACCAAATGACGGAGTGTAAACTCAAACTTAATCCACGTTCTCCCTTAATATATATATTTTGGGAGCCAAAATTAATATAAGATACCGTCTTATTTTTGGGGAAACAAGGTAGCAGCTCTTTTGGTGAACAACAACACTGGCATGCATCGGAGCTTGTATACACGAGAGGAGTCTGGATCTGCACACATTTAAGTGTGCTGTAGGAATTTTACTATATTTTTATAGCTTAAGGGTTAGTAGCTGCTCTTTATCTCCTCTCCAAAGAGTGGGGTTTGTGTGTGTGTGTGTCTTTTTAATCCACTGGAAATCCACAGGTGTGGAAAGCGAAACCATAAGGTGGCGAGTTCAAGACCAGCAAAGGGCTAAAGCTCGACTCAGGCTTGCATCCTTCCGAGGTCGCTAAAATGAGTACCCAGATTGTTGGGGGGCAAATAGCTTACAATTGTAAACCGCTTAGACACTCCTTAAGGGTATGAAGCGGTATATAAATGAAGCTGTTTGTTTGTTTGTTTGTGTCCAGTCACACACACCTTTTTGCACCGATCGGATCGCTTGCGGAGCTTCAGAAACACCCAAGTAAGGAAAACTGATAATAGCTTCTTAAAATTTCAGTGCTGCAAGGGTGGCAGAATACAGGTTTGCAAGAGAGAATAATTTCAGTATTTACTTTAAAAATAAAGGTTAATAATATAATAATAATAATAATGTGGAGAAGGGATTGAAACCCTGGTCTCCAGAGTCATCTATAGCCTGATGCTCAAGCCAAGGTTAAAAGGAGGTGTGTTTTTGCAGTTGTAAACTTTATTATTATTATTATTATTATTATTATTATTATTATTATTAATTTATCTCCTGGCCCTTTAAATCCCAGCAAAAACCCTTGTTTTCCATCACATGCCAGTCATAAGACTGGATCATACCATCTCCCCAATAGAGGGGGGGGGAAAACAAAAGGATAAATATTTTGAAACCCATATCTCCTGGGTGCTTTCCAACCCAATCAATAAATAATATTTTTAATATTTACCATAGGTGGGCATAACCTGTTTTGTACCTGAGATACCTCTCAATGGAGCAAATTCCACAAATCCCCCCCCTATTTTGAGAAATGGATCCGACCAAGTCCTATACAAAGAATACAGCTTGGGACCGAACCATTTCCTTTTTATGGGGGGAGCCTGGGAAAGAGTGGTTTTAAAAAGGACAGCTGGAAGGTATCAAATTAAAGGTGTAGGCTTAAGTTGCTTTTATTTTAGGGCATTTTGTGTCGTTATATTTACTACTGAGCCCCTCCAGGCTCTTCAAAGTCTCCCATGGTTCTCTAATTCCCCCCCTTCGAGAGAGCGCACAATGGTTCCTTCCAGACAGTAAGTGTCAGGCGCCTTTGGGCTGGTCCAGGCTTCATCACAGAAGTGAACTGCGCATGCGCGGAGAGCAACCAGGTAAGGCATAGGGGTCTGCTTTTGCATTTTACAGTATTTTTTATTGCATTTTGTGTTTGTGTAGCTTTCTTTTGGCATTGCATTTTGCATTATTTTTTTTCTGTATTTTTTATTTGTGTAGCTTTCTTTTGGCATTGCATTTTTAAAAATTATTTTGCATTTTATTGTATTTTTTCCTTGGCTTTGTGTAGCCTTTTTGCATTGTAGTTTATTATTGCATTTCATTGTATTTTGTGTATTTTATGTTTGTGTGTGTAGCTTTCATTTTGCAATGTAATTTACTATTTTATTGTGTTATATATATTTTATGTTTGTATCTTTTGCAATATAGTTTACTATTGTATTCTATTGTATTTTTGTGTCCTTTGTGTGTAGCTTTCTTTTTGCATTATACTTTACTATTGCGTTTTACTATATTTTTTCCTGTATTTTAAGTTTGGGTAGCTTTCTTTTTGCATTATACTTTACTATTGCATTTTAATATATTTTTTCCTGTATTTTATGTTTGGGTACCTTTCTTTTTGCATTATACTTTACTATTGCATTTTAATATATTTTTTCCTGTATTTTATGTTTGGGTACCTTTCTTTTTGCATTATACTTTACTATTGCATTTTAATATATTTTTTCCTGTATTTTATGTTTGGGTAGCTTTCTTTTTGCATTGCACTTTACTATTGCATTTTACTTTATTTCCCCTGTATTTTATGTTTGGGTACCTTTCTTTTTGCATTATACTTTACTATTGCATTTTACTTTATTTCCCCTGTATTTTATGTTTGGGTAGCTTTCTTTTTGCATTATACTTTACTATGATATTATGTTTGTGTAGCTTTCTTTTTGCATTGCACTTTACTTTGGCATTTTACTCTATTTCCCCTGTATTTTTTTGTCTGTGTGTGTGTAGTCAAAGGCACCTAATTCCTCTCTTTTTTTGGCTTTATTTCAGGGAGCCCACCCGGTAGCAGGAGCGCCCCAAGATGAACGCCATCGTGGTCCTTTGCCACTTCTGCGAGCTCCACGGCCCTCGCACGCTCTTTTGCACGGAAGTCTTGCACGCTCCCCTCCCGCAAGGCGCAGGGAACGGCGACAGTCCCGGGCAAAGCGAACCCGCAGAAGAGGAGGAAGGAGGCATTCAGATGAGCAGCAGGATTCGATCCCACAGCCCCGCGGAAGGGGCCAGCGCAGACTCCAGCAGCCCTGGGCCAAAGAAGTCCGACATGTGCGAGGCAAGTCTTTCTCTCTCGACCGTGTTTTCTTTTTCTTTTTAAATACTCAGGATCTTTTACTCACTTTTATCAGTGCAGATCAATCTTTATTGAATAAGTCTACAGACCGTTTCAAATAAAACGTAGAAGTAAAACATGATAAAGTGTTAAAATACGAGGATAATAAAATGATGAAATACAAGGGGATCAAAGTAAATGGTAAGAAAAAAAGTTATATACAAATACATATGACCATACATGTACATACAAACATATCATACCTTAGAGCAAGTTACTTACACATAAAATTAATAAAAAATTAATACCACACTCTAACTATGGGTATTAAGTTCCTCAGACCTTTGTTTAGAAGCTGCTTTTATTGCAAACAAGGCAACCCTGATAGTAATGAAGGGCTCAACACCTGCAATAATATCGAGACTTTACTTTTGTCATCCCTCGTCCTTAATTTTTTAAGACTGGGAGTCAAATATTTCTCTCTAATATCATTGTATATTTGACAAATATAACAAGTAGCGTACCAAGTGTTCAATATTTGAAGTTCCACAAATACAAAACCTTTCAGAAAAGGGGAAACCCTGATATCGATAAAGATCGATCTGCACTTTTATCACTAGTTTAATTGATAGTTCCTTGCATTTGGAACCGTCTCTAGGATCCCCCAAGTTTCACAGCACCACTTTAAATCAGAAATAAAGCTGGGCAGATAGTGTTTTGGGATATCCTTTCTTTCCCGTTTGCTTTTCGACATTTGATCCTCCGTGGAGTAAGTAAAAGCGTCTTGCAGAAGAGCAAGTAGGAAACTCTGGAAATGTCCCGTTAAAGTCCCAACCATTTTTCATCGGAGGAGCTAGTTTTTCCAGCCACGGATAAACCTGTGAAATCCCCCCAAAATTATACTCCTTTAAATCATTTGATGGTCTACAGAAGTATCTCATCAAATGGTTATAAATAAATATCTATTATTATTATCATTATTATTAAGAACAGTTAGACTATGTGTGTTGTGTTTTAGTGAAGTCCATAATTTCAGTATAAATATGAAAATGTTACGCTGTTCTAAAACCAATCCAGGGAAAACCTATCCGCAGCAATTCGTAAGGACTCCAGCTCTGTTTCCTCTGTCGAACTCGGATCTCTTCATAAATACCAAATTCTTATTAATTGTTGTTGCTTTGTGCATTCAGGTCTTTCCTGACTTATGGCGACCCTAATACAAACCTATCACAGGGGTGTCTTGCCAAGATTGGTTCAGGGAGAATTTGCCCTTGCCTTTCTTTGAGGCTGAGAGAGTGTGGCTTACCCAAAGTCACCCGGTGGATTTCCATAGCATTTGAACTCTAGCGTCCAGAGTCATAGGCTACAGAAATAATCCGGTTTGGCAGTACTTTTAACTGTCATGTCTCATGGGAATTGTAGTTTGTTATGTACCAGAGCTCTAGGCTAAACATCTCACAAAACGATGTACAAAACCCAGAATTCCATAGCATGGAGCCATGACAGTTAAAGTATCCTGCCCTGATTGTTCATTCATATTTATTATAAATAAATATTATTATTATTAAAGTGGTGTCGAACATCATTACGGGAGCACTATGGGAGAGGCGGGATAGAAATAATTTTTTTAATATTATTATTATTATTATTACTAGTTCTGCAGTGTAGATGCAGCCGATGTCATTCTGTTCCCAGCTTACTGTCAATGCCAGTAATTCTACATAACAATTCTTGTAAGCGGTCAATCAATTATTTTCCGAAAGAAGGTACTAATCTACGTTATTTCCTACCATCCTGAAGAAACTCCAAAAGAAGGGCATATCCCATGGTAACTCACATGTGTCCTGTGCGAATTCCTACCGTCTGCTTCTGTTTCCTTGCTTAGGGCTGCCGTTCGCTGCCTGCCGGACACCCGGGTTACGTCAGCCACGACAAAGAGACCTCCATCAAATACGTCAGCCATCAGCATCCCAACCACCCCCAGCTTTTTAGCATCGTCCGCCAGGCCTGCGTCCGCAGCCTCAGCTGCGAGGTAAGCGGATGTTTCCTTATGGGAGAAAAACGGAAAGAAATCTCAAATGCTTGGAGTGACAGCTGCCACTCAAAGGGCTGGGTAAACCAAAGGGTCTTCTCCCTTCCAACTGTGATGCTTCCATTGTATGGGTTTGTAATGATTATTCTACAATTCCCTCCTACTCAATAAACAGCCCCTGGATTCAACAGGGAAGCACTTTATTGAAGGAATTAAATATTATTATTATTATTAACCTTTATTTATATAGAAAATTTATACAGTGCTGTACATACAAATACTAAGAATGTGTTTTAGACTGAGTTCAAACCCAAAAGTACCGATACATATACAGTACTACGGTCAGCTCCACTCCTAGAAAAGCTCCTACATTTGGTTTATTTTCACCCAAAAGTTCCTGCTCAAACTTTCTCCCAAAACAATATTGCCTTATCACAAAGGTTTCTAAACATACAGTCTTTCTCATGAAACCGATATTCTACTAGGCACCATTCAAAATAATAATAATAATAATAATAATGGAAGGAATAATTATGCATAATTGGTTTTTGGTGGAGACATTGAAACTGCGCCCTCCAGCCTTGGTGCATTTTACGTTGCTTCTACGCTTGTCCCTCCGTATTTGCTAGGGCTAGGAGCACAAGACCCCCGTGAATATGGAAAAACCACAAATAACAAAAACATAGAGTTTTTACACCTGAGAGGACACCTCTCTAGGAAGCTTTAGGTCCTCCAGGTCAACTCTGTGGTCAGCATCCGACAGACACTGACCATAGAACTGAGCTGGAGGAGCTACAAAGGCCTAGTAGACTATTCTCTCTAGGAATCTCTAGGTCTTTCAGTGCACCTTTTAGTTAAAGGTGACCTTAGTGTTGCGCTGGAGGACCTAGATATCCCTAGAGAGAACATATTAATCAAATCCGTGAATAATCAAATCCGCAAATATCAAAGCTGCAAATATGGAGGGATGAGTGTATTTCCTTTTTCTCACTCTCTGTCTCTCTCTCTCTCTCTCCCTGCCAGGTTTGCCCCGGACGGGAAGGCCCCATCTTCTTTGGCGACGAGCAGCATGGCTTTGTGTTCAGCCATACCTTCTTCATCAAGGACAGCCTGGCCCGGGGTTTCCAGCGCTGGTACAGCATCATCACCATCATGATGGACCGCATCTACCTCATCAACTCCTGGCCCTTTCTGCTGGGGAAGATCAGAGGCATCATCGATGAGCTGCAGGGCAAAGCGCTCAAGGTGTGGGCATGCTCCAGGAAGGGGATGCCAAGGTGCCAGGTTTATGGATGTCCTTTCCCCCTCTTAATTGCATCCTTCTCTCTGTTGTCGGTTGTTGTGCAGGTCTTTGAAGCAGAGCAGTACGGATGCCCGCAGCGTGCCCAGCGCATGAACACGGCTTTCACCCCTTTTCTCCACCAGCGTAACGGGAATGCAGCTCGCTCCCTCACCTCTCTGACCAACGACGAGAACCTTTGGGCATGTCTCCACACCTCCTTTGCTTGGTGATTATTATTAATAATAATAATCTTATTTCTACCCCATGTCTCCCCAAAAAGATTCAACATAGTCTTACTTCCTCGGGTGCATCAATCAAATGAAATCAGATGTTTGGTGTTTATTTTAATCTGTGGTTTGTATATTTTTTGTTGAATGGTATTGTATGTTATTTTTGTATGATATTCCATTTTCTAGAATGTATCCCGCTGGCAGGTCCATTTTATTTTATTCTGCTTTATGTACAGCGCTGTGTAAGCCTACAGTGCTTTATTAATAAAGTTTAATCATAATAATTATAATTATTACTGAAGATGCCAGCCACAGATGCTGGCAAAATGTCAGAAAGGAGCTCTTCTAGAACATGGCCACAGAGCCCAAAAGCCCCACAAAAAACTATAATAATAATAATCTGAGGACGCAAGCCAAGTCTATGAAAGTTTATGCTACAACTTCGCAAGGTCTCAAATGTGTTGTGAGATCCCTTTGCATACTAGTGAAAGTTTGACATTCATGTGCAAATATTGACAATCTCAGGCAATGTTTGTGCAAGCCTTTATTTCCTTACTTGTCCAGGAAGCACATAGGGATTGAACGCTGATCATCCCATCTAGTTAACTCTCACAGTCGTCGTCGGTGAATCCTTGCATTGGGTGGCATTTGATCATTTACTGGTTTTCGGACATTTTTGTAGCACTTGGCATGTTGTCTTTACTTAGATCCTTGTTTAATTTCCTCAGGCTCCTGAAAGCCTGCGGCAGCAGACTAACAGAAAAACTGTTGGAGGGTGCACCTACTGAAGACACTCTGGTTCAGATGGAAAAACTAGCTGGTAAGCCTTATCTAATGAAGGACTGTTGCCCTATGAGTTGATCAAATGCAATGGTTATGGTGAAGGTGGTGCAAATTTTAACAGTTTGATATCACTTAATTCTTGCTGTGCCACCCTGTTGCCTCCTTGACTTGGGGCTCACTGGTGAAGAATTGATTCCCGGAGAGAGGGTCCAGAGAATAAGAACGGCCCTAAGGCTTGTAGAAACCCAGATGGTATTTGGACCACATGAAATTTGATTGATAACAGACTGGGAAAATCTAGATTTCCAATTCTTGCTCAGCAGACAAACTCTCTCTGACTACCGTTTATACTCGACTATAAATTGGCCTCATGTATAAGCCGAGGGCAGGTTTTGAGGCCAAAATTATGGATTTTGATATGACCCTTGGAGAAGTCGAGGGTAAAACTTAGGGCCATGTAACAAAGGATGTAAAGGACAAAGCAAAATAAAATAATGCCAAAATTCCAGCAGGCATCACTGTTTGTGCTCATACTAAAGGCTGGATGGATGAGAAAATAGAGGGGGTTCAGTGAACCCAGGGCAGATGGTATTGTTGCCTTTCACCAAAAAAAGGATGGTTCCTTTTTTTAATGAACATTAAAGTACAATACCTACATTGAACCATGGATATGTTGACTCAAGTTTTTGGGGTCAAATTTTGGACCTAAATTCCTAGACTTATACATAACAGTATACAGTAGGTCTTGTCACTTGTACTATAAATTTGCTGTGTGGATAATATGGAATGAGGGAAGAAGGTCTGGTCCTAGGACACAGTGTGAAAACACATGATATCACTGAGCTTTTCAGATGTTGTAGATCCTTCTCAATCTTCTTGTCTCCCTCTTGAGATCTCAAGGAAGAATCAGAAGGCTGGGACAACTCTGAGGAGGAAGAGGGGAAATCCCAAAGCCAGACTGAGGTCAGGGAAGGCCATGAACTTGTCAAGAGCCCAACGGATCCCTCTCTTACGGTGGATGGTGGTAGCTGGCACATGGCGCCAAGAGGGCAGTCCGTCTTCCGATCCCTCCGGCACTTGAGACAGGTAAGGAATGGGGCATTTAACCTGACATTTATGTTTTGGCCTCTGGGTGATGTTATGTAGAAAAGAGACTAAGCCTCAGGACATGGGGGGGGGGGGGGAATATTTTTTCTCATGCTCTACAGGTATACGAAGGCTAAAAGAGGAATGATATTCCCATATCCAAAGGGCACAGGACAATGAAATCAATTCAAAATAATACACCATAACCATATAGGTATATCTCGGTTAACAAAGCAGATGTGTTCCTGGGCATTACTTTTTTAACAAGCTTTGGTACCAGAGACAGAAATAACATGGAGTCGGTATAGGTTCCTACATCCCAAAAATGAAGAATAATGAAACTGTAAGGAGGAAAATGTTTTTTGTTTTTTGGAGAAAGGGAAGATGTACATAAACTTTACTCTTATCTTGTGGTTGTTTTTTAGGTCTTGGGGGCATCACCTTTCCGCATGTTGGCATGGCATGTGCTCATGGGGAACCAGGTCATCTGGAAAGCTCGGGACCCAGACCTGGTCCAGTCTGCTTTTGATGTCCTGCGGGTAGGAGACTGACCTCTCTTCTCTGTGTTATAATATGCTAAAAGATTTTTGGTGCTGCGATTGACTAAGCTGCTGTAATGTCATAAGAGCTGGGTAGTTTTCTTCCAGTCTGAGGCTGCATCTGTGATGCAGAATTAATGCAGTTTGACACTGCTTTAACTGTCATGGCTCAATGCTATGGATTTTTGGGATTTGTAATTTTGTGAGATATGCAGCCATGGCAGTTAAAGTGGCATCAACCCACATTAATTCTGCAGTTAAGGAACCATCCTGAAACCTGTGCTTGTACCTGGACTTTCACCTGTTGTTTCCTTTGCCAGACCATGTTGCCCGTTGGCTGCGTTCGAATCATCCCTTACAGTGACAAATACGAGGAGGCTTATCGGTGCAACTTTCTTGGTCTCAGCCCTCATGTGCCAATCCCTCCCCACATATTATCATCTGGTAAGAATAGTTTTCTCTTAGGCCTTGATGCTTGTGCCCACATTAATACTGTATTGAAGCAATCAGGTCTGCTACGATAGTTGTTTTTCATTGAAATGCTCACATATATGTACAGTTGGCCCTCCGTATTCATGGATTTTTTCATCCACGGATTTGAGCATACGCGGCTTGAAAATATTCCCCCAAAGTATAAATTCCAAATAGCAAACCTTGATTTTCTATTTTATATATGGGACACCATTTTGTTGTGCCATTATATTTGATGGGACTTGGGCGTCTATGGATTTTGTTACCCACGGAGGGTCCTGGAACCAAACCCCAGCGGATAACAAGGGCCCATTGTATAAGCTGTTTCTTCTGTACATATTGATTTAAGAATAATAATTTTGGTGTCAAAATTAGAATGATCTATTTGAGGTTTGTTTTTTGACAAGGCTCCGGAGGGTCTCAGAGGCAGAAAATGGGTCCCTGCATCCATCAGATTTGCTCATCTCCTCCTTGGGGCCTTCATCAATGCTGGTTGTCATTGTTGTGATTCAGTGTTATGTGACAAATTTTGGAGCACGTTGTTTCTCGGGGCTTGCTTTGTCATGGGTGGCTACTTAAGAAAATGAGACACGATGGTAAGACCAGGTGTCGTCACTTTGTAGAATTTGCTGTCCTTGTGGAAGTCCGCACGGCCACCCGGTCCAGCCTGTATCCCGTCTTATTTGATGACGAACAACCGCTGAGCAAATACGAATTTGTGGTCACTAGT